>JANTUC010000006.1:1200000-1800000 GCA_026873275.1 Pseudopithomyces maydicus | reverse complement strand
TTACCTTACTCCCCGGGGAGCAGGGTGTCAGCGGGACATTGAAGCTTGGTTTCCAAAGACTAAAGTTGACGAAAGATTTCGACCGGAACGACACAGACAAAAATAAGGATACGGGCATATCTCTGGAGAGAACGGCATTGCAGGACCGTCTTGCGAAGCACATGGAGGAAGACGAGCTAGCAGAGGCAGAGGAAGCTGGCGAGCATGGTGACAATCTGGAACGCGACATTCACTTCTACCATTACCTTCTTGCTAAGGAACTACGGAATATTATGCGAGATGTAGACGCTTCGCCCCCGAAACAGTATACATATCAAGAGTGGAGCTATTATCTGCGATTGACCGGCCAGAACGAGGGTGATCCCTCTGGCCATCGTAAACCAAGGATCAACTATCAACAAGCATCGCATGGTCTTGATCTTGGTACAGCGGACAAAGGCGAAACATGGAGTTGGCTAGGCGTGAGGAGTCCGTTGATGGGACGTAAGTCTGAAGCAGAATGGCTTTTGCATAAGCTATCTGAAACTCTGGAACATGAAATGCACATGATGAGGGACTTGCGCGCGAAGAGAGAACCCCCTCCAATATCGATGGTAGATTCAAGGAGCAACAAACGTACTCCTGGCGCTAATCCGGGCCAGACTCTGGAGGGTGACATTGGAGCGGCTGAAATTAGGAGGAGAGGCAAGCAAGAACTGTGAAACGCGGGACTGCAAACGCTTAAAATAATCCATTGACCCATAAATCATTCACGTCTTAGGACTGAGTGCGTTTGAATCTACAGCTTATCAGGGCATCAATGAAGTCATAATAACTCGGAAGCTTTGATTTAAGACTGTGACAATGATACTTTTCTACAATCGAAGCTCTTGTATAGTACAGCAGTACAGCGAAACAACATAGTCTCTCTGACTCACTAATTTTTGGTACCAATGATGGATGTCAAAGAACTACCTACCATCACACTTGCACCTCCACTTGTCTTAACGCCATCCCGCGGGCTCGACTTACGGTCCCTTTCGGTTATTCCAATGGTAATATGTCTCTTGATAGCGACTGGTACTGCGATACACGTCTGGAAGTTGTGGCAACGTGTAGATAAATTCTATGTGGAGGAGGCTTGGCCCGAAGGTGAAGAAGGGGGAGAAGAGCAACGACACGAAGTGACGGCGACCATTGGAGGGCGTGATATTTTGGTCCATGAAGGACGACCGGACACACCGAAGAGCCTGATAGCTGCACGCCAAGGTACATGGGCTTCCAGAATGAAGGTTGGTCCAGAAATAGGACATCGCCAATCCATATTACCTGAAGGTTCAAGACCGACACACATCAGAGAAGCAACGGTAATAGAAGGTAGCCAAACACATCGAAAAATCCTCAGTTCACTGGCAAGAGAAGCCCTGTCACAACGTGGTATCTCTAGTCCGTTCACGATGAGAGCCAATATGCCCTACGACATCAAAGACCCTGCATGGTCAGCAGGAAGAAACCAGGAACAAAAAAACACCACCACAACAGGACATTAGATTCGACCCAAAAGGCATTATCGATCTCGGTGCCACACGAACCTCAATTGTTTTCTGTCCTTTCTCAAAACCAACCCACCTCACTCATCACTGGTGATGCGGCATCCTATGGATCAGTTGATACTTGGGAGCGCAATAGTAGTGGAACAGTGGATCCCAGCCTTGATATCAACAACGCTAGTGCAATACCGATTACTCTCCCGCAGGTACAAGAGGACAAGAATGATGATGGCGGGTCTCTCAGCCTCTCAGCAGTCGACTATAGTATTATTCGCCGCTCAATTCAGTCTGCAGAATTGAAAACAGAAACAGATAATACGGAATACACTGTTGCAACTTCAAGCATGGTCCGACAAAGTGGTATCGACTGGAATGATGATGAAAGCAGTCTCGCGAGCACCAATTTCACCAGGTACAGCAGTGGGATTGGTCGAAACAGTTATCGAGACAGGTTTGCGGATTATTAGCTGCCAAAGCTCACAGTTTGTAAATTGATGATGCCGGTGCGCTACCAGGATGAGGAAGTGTATAGCAGAACGAGAATTTTTTTGCCGGCATGTTAGTTTATGCAGACTAGCAAACAATACTAAAGCCTATTTGAAAACGCACGTTCGTGTATCTTCATATGCACTCTGCACCTCAACACTAACATCGTTGACATAAGTATGTAGAAGATGATCAAAGCTAAAGTCATGCAGAGTCCCTGATTCGACCCTTCATATCAGTCCCGCCTTCCCCCCCCCCCCCCCCCCCCCCCAAAAAAAAAAAAGGTTGGAAAAGCCGAGCTTCACAAGCCGTTTCGTCCTTTAGAGAAAACAACGAAGAAAACTTCGCAGGTGCCATGTTCCACAATATGCTACGGCATAGCGAAGAATTCCGAGCTTTTATACCCTCGTTCATCACCAAGTTGAACTCGAATGTTGGTTTGAATGCCGAACGGGGCTCCCAAGATGCTTTGATTGGTGACTCAGAAGTCAAGCGGACAGAAGACCTCGACCCTGGTATGAGTATAGACGTAGGCAGCATCCTGGAGAGAGTCGAAGAACGACCAAAGTTAAAACCAAAGGGACTTTTGAGCAGGTTCGAAGGCTTGGAGCGAAAGACTTCCAAACGGTCTAAGGGGAAGGGCCGAGCGGAGGAGCAGCGACTACAGGATGGATGCCGTGGTCAGAAAAGGACTTGTGGCGAATTGGACGGTGCGGATATGGGAGTGGAAAGTGCAAAGCAAGCGAAGATGGAGGATAGCCTGAAAACGAAGTCACGGTATGGTAAGCTGCGTCGACATGGCGATTTGGTTTTGGCGATCCGGCTAACGTTGCCCGGAAGCAGACAGTATGCGCCACTGGGGGAATGGGACAAGGTGAAGGGGTTCAGATGACCAAGGCGTCTTCAGGGCTGGGGAGAGATTGGAATGTGTCGACGCAGGGGATGTTGCGATCTGTCTAGTGTGCATATGTGTCGAAAGCGAGCAGCTTTTGAGGCTGGCGCCGAAAGCATTTGTGACCTTGGGGCAGAAGCCGTGATGGGTGTCGATCGACCCGTGGACTGGTGTGGTGCAACGGTTCACGCACGAAGCCGCTGTACGCAACCCGTAGACGGGTCCACTCCACGGGTGTCTATGCATGTGCACATGACTCTTGTCACAGCGCATCACGGTGTAAAGCCTCTGCTGTGCGTACTGTAGTCTACTGTTTGCACACTGTCCAAGCACCAAGGAGGCGTGGGCCGCGTGGTGGTGTCGGCTCGGCACAATTCCACAGGCGGGCCGTGCGGCCGAGTGTGGTGGAGACAGGGAAAGCTTTGGGGGCATTTTCGCACAACGTCTTCAGAGCCACCTCGCTTCCAGTCTCTGCACACTTCAATTGATACCCCGCCCTCGTACGGCACCTTCCACTCTTCTCTGTCCATAGCGTTTCATTTGGTGTCCTTTTAGCTAAGCGATACCTTGCACAACAGCATCAACCCGTACCCGTACCCGTACCCTTACCCCTTTGCCCCCAGCCAAACCCACCAAAGCCATCTACCAGCCAGTCATCCACAAGCCATCCACGAGCCATCCACGAACCATCCATCATGCCGGGCGTGAAGGACCTGGCCTATTATGCCGTCCACCCGCAGCAGCTGCGCTCCATCATCCAGTGGTAAGTGGTCACCGTCGCTGCGCCCGCGCACAATACCACAGGCTAATCGGGCGTAGGAAGGTCTGGCACAACCCTGTGCACGAGCGTGACGAGTCCAAGGAGAGCGAGTCGCTGAAGCGATGCTTCCATTTCCTGGCCATGACGAGCCGCAGCTTCGTCGCCGTCATCCTCGAGCTGCACCCTGACATCCTCGTCTCCGTCGCCATCTTCTATCTGGTCCTGCGCGGCCTCGACACCATCGAGGATGACATGACGATACCGCTGGCGAAGAAGGAGCCCATTCTCCGTGACTTCCACAACATCATCGAGCAGGATGGATGGACCTTCACCGAGAATGGGCCAAATGAGAAGGACAGGCAGCTCTGCGTCGAGTTCAACGTCGTCATTGAAGAGTACAAGAAGCTCAAGCCCGCCCACCAGGCCATCATCAAGGACATCACCAAGCGCATGGGCAATGGCATGGCCGACTATGTCACCAAAGGCGAGCTTGGCATTAACAACAACGGTGTC
This sequence comes from Pseudopithomyces maydicus, assembly GCA_026873275.1. Lineage (NCBI taxonomy): Eukaryota > Fungi > Ascomycota > Dothideomycetes > Pleosporales > Didymosphaeriaceae > Pseudopithomyces > Pseudopithomyces maydicus. The sequence goes on along the minus strand of JANTUC010000006.1, from coordinate 1,795,820 downwards.
AACACCGTCAAGGACTACGAGAAGTACTGCCACTACGTTGCAGGCCTTGTGGGTGAAGGCTGCACGCGCCTGTTCGTGGAAGAGGGCAAGGCGAACCCCGCGCTCCTCAAAAGGACGGACTTGCACGAGTCCATGGGCCAGTTCTTGCAGCAGGTCAACATCATCCGTGACATCAAGGAAGACTTTGACGACAAGCGACGATTCTGGCCCAAGGAAATCTGGTCCAAGCACGTCGACAACTTTGAGGATCTCTTCAAGCCGGAGAACAAAGAGAAGGCGCTTGCCGCCAGCTCGGAAATGATCCTGACTGCGTTGAAACGGGCCGACGACTGCCTGTTCTACCTCGCTGGTATCAAGGAGCAGAGTGTGTTCAACTTCTGCGCCATTCCCCAATCCATGGCTATAGCCACCCTCGAGATTTGCTTCCAGAATTATGAAATCTTCAAGCGAAATGTCAAGATCACAAAGGGCGACGCGTGCAAACTGATGCTCGAATCCACACAGAACCTTCAGCTGGTATGCGATGTGTTCAAGCGATACACGCGCAGAATCCAAAAGAAGAACAACCCCCACGACCCCAACTTCCTCCAGATTAGCATAGCTTGCGGAAAGGTAACAGGACCGGCTTTGATCTTGATGTAGTACTGACCGAGCACACAGGTGGAGCAATTCATCGAGAGCATCTTCCCCTCGCAAAAACCGCCTGTCGACGACAAGAAGAGTCCCGTCAGTGCAGAAGAGGCAGCCAGATCAAAGAGGGAGGCAGATGAGTCCAAGTGGGAGACGATTTATATGGTGACAGCTGTGGTCGGTACCATCTTAGTTATCTCGGCGATGATGGTAAGTGGGATTAGGATCATTGGCCCGGTCGCTGCTAACATGGTTTTTTTAGCTGGTCATTGCCTGGCTGGCAGGCGCACGATTCGACATTGCCCTCAGCCAAGCCAAAGAGCAGTTAGGACAACTTTTAGGTACGAGCGGTTCGAGCAATTCTAGCGCGGCCCTAGATGCCAAATCTTCACCCGAACACGGCGAGTTATAGTTGCAAGCAAGCACGGTTTGAACGTTCATCATGTCGATAGGTGGTTGTAATATTCGGCAGGCCCTTTCTTCTATGCATTTACGATGCGGTACACACTAGCCAATACTAATGTTTAGCTCACGGGTGCCCCTGGTGCCCCTGGTGCCTCTTTCCTGTTCACTTTGCGTAGCGTGATGCCACAATAGCACGGATGTCAAATTGCAATCCTGCCTCTCAATGGCTGTGGTTGTGCCGCTTTAGAAGTGCTTACATCAAATCACGTCTTGCTCGGCGACGAGGCTGCTCCCGCTCTGGCTCTCTCAGTGGGTCCGGTTGGGAGTGGTGGCGTGGACATATCTTCATGTAGTTGATCGAATTGACATGATTTCTGACATGACTTGGAAAATCTATGTGCCGTGTGCCAATCTGTGACCCAGCGACTGCGCAAGTATATGGAATGCTGCGACATACGGGCGTAGTTTCACGAGCGTTTGTGGTGGGATCTGGTGTGCGGTGCCAAGACTTCTCGCGCCGCAGCGGCGACACCTTTGATTTTCTATCGCTCGCGCGCAAGAGCAACCGACAGACCGCGCCCACCCACATTCTCACCTAGCCCAGCAAGCACGTAGCGAACGAGCAGGCACACAAGTGAGCGAACGAGCGAACAACAAGATAAACAAACAAACAAATCGCGACTGCGCTGCCACTGCCACTGCTCCCTCTCTCTCTCTCTGCCATCGCCCGGCGCGCCCAAAGACACGCTTGCAGCCCCTCCATCGATCAACCACCTCCACCTCCACCGCCACCCACCCACGGCGCACCTTTTCCCAATAAAAAATCCTTCTTGTACGAACGCAGCAATGGCAGACGTCGCGACAGCTCCTCAGCCCGACCAACAGGTCGACCTTAACACAATCCCCATCTCGCCGTCCGACGAAACCTCCGGCGAGTCCAAGGAGCAGGGTTCGACTACAGCCCCCTCTGATGGCGAGATCCGAACCGTCTTCCATGATGCGGACAATTTCAACGTGAAACACCCGCTCATGCACACATGGACCCTATGGTTCACCAAGCCACCGAGCGGCAAGGTATGCTCCAGGCCGCCGGCTTGACCGCTTTTGCTAATGGGGACAGGGCGACAACTGGAATGAGCTTCTCAAGGAGGTCATCTCGTTTGACTCGGTCGAGGAGTTTTGGGGAATCTACGTGGGTTCAGCTTGGACTGACAGAACTCGGCTGTGCTAACTCGGTGGCAGAATAACATCACCCCAACCTCTGACCTCGCGCTCAAGTCAGACTATCACCTCTTCAAACAGGGTGTTCGCCCCGAGTGGGAGGATGCGCAGAACAAGCACGGTGGCAAGTGGGCCTTCCAGTTCAAGGACAAGAAAGCTGTCAACATCGATGCCCTGTGGCTGCACGTCATGCTTGCTGCCATCGGCGAGAACCTTGAGGATGAGGACGACAACGAAGTCATGGGTGTGGTGGTGAACGTCCGCCGCGGCTTCTACCGAATCGGTCTATGGACCAGGACGGTTGGCAAGGCACTGCCGGGCGAGCAAGGCAAGGGTCGCACTTTTGAGCAGGGCAAGGAGACGCTCGCCAAGATCGGCAAGCGGTTCAAGCAGGCGCTGCAGCTCAAAGAGAATGACGCGGTTGAGTTCTCGGGTCACACGGATGCGGCTCACGCTGGCAGCACTCGGGCCAAGGCCAAGTTTGTGGTTTGAGAAGGTTTGGGGTTTCGACTGCAGCCTGGCCTGGGTTGGGCTGTATTTCTTTGGGTATACCGTCTACATAATTTCCTTTGCAGGGGTGCAGACAAAAGTCGGTACCAGCACCTCTTGGCTGGTTGGTTCTAGCATGGCGTCTACGTAGCATGGGCGGCGATGGGTGATACATGGATTTCGTGCATGATTTACGGACGCGACGAGCATACCCTAGAACAGAGGGGGTGCAGATGCGCTTGATAGAGGACCGAGTGTTATGCAAACACATTTATGACATGGCCATGGGCCTGATGTCCATGTCCCCGTCCCCCGTCCTGACTATGTCGATGCACGTGAGGCCACGACGCCCGCCCGCTGGCCGATGCGCCGGGGGCCGCCTTTCCGCCCGCCGTTCCGGCACAGTTGCAAAGGTGCACAGGCTTGGCAAGCGGTGACGTCTTGGGCTTGGGAGGGCGAGGTGGCAGTGGCCCTGCGGCGGTGCAAAAATAATACAGGTGCTGCCTCGCGTCGGGCCCCAAACAACCCCACCGCCCTCCTGGCCACTCACTCTCCTGGTCTTCACCCACCTTGCCGACCCTCGCCCCTCATCCCTCGTGCACCCCCATCCACCCCCTGCGACCATGGTCAAGGAAACCGCTTACTACGACGCCCTGGGCGTGCCGCCCACCGCCACCGAGCTCGAGATCAAGAAGGCCTACCGCAAGCTGGCCATCAAGCTGCACCCGGACAAGAACCCCGGCGACGAGACGGCCCACGAGAAGTTTCAGGCCATCGGCGAGGCCTACCAGGTCCTCAGTGACGAGACACTGCGCAAGAACTACGACCAGTATGGCAAGGAAGGCGCCATTCCCCAGAGCGGCTTCGAGGATCCCGCCGAGTTCTTCACCATGATCTTTGGCGGCGAGGCCTTCATGGACTGGATCGGTGAGATCTCGCTCATGAAGGACCTTACGAAGACCATGGAGATCTCCATGCGCGAGATGGAGGAGCAGGAGGCCCAACAAGCAGACGCCCCCCAAGACGGTGCCCACGAAGACGCCGCCGCCGCCGCCACCCCCGAAACTACCGAACCCTCGTCGAGCGCTGCACAAGCCAAACAAGCCGAGGCCCAGTCTGAAGCCGAAGCAAATGCTCATACCGGAACCCATGCACCCGTACCACCGCCAGCCTACGTAGACACCCCGGCCGCGTCCGCTGCAGCCACCTCTACCGACAGCCCAGTCCCGGCCCCAGCCCCGGCCTCTGCGTCTGCGTCTGCGTCTGCGTCTGCGTCTGCGTCTGCCTCGGGCGCCAGCACCCCGCGACCGGCCCGTGGTATGCCCATCCGCGCTGCCATCATGGACAAGTCGGAAGAGGATGCGCGCCTCGAAGCTGCCGGCGTGACCGATGCCGAGAAGGAGCTGCGAGAGAAGCAGAAAAAGAAGGGTGGCCTGACCAAGGAGCAGCGCGAAGAGTTGGCGGCCTACGAGTTGGAGCGCAAGCGCATTCGGGACGAGCGTGTCCAAACCCTTGCGAAGAAGCTGGTCGACCGAATCTCCATATGGACAGAGACGGACAAAGGACCCGACGTTACCCAAGCCTTCAAGGAGAAAACACAGCTGGAGATTGAAAACCTCAAGATGGAGTCATTTGGCCTGGAGATTCTTCATGCCGTCGGCGCCACCTATCTGTCCAAAGCCACGTCCTTCATCAAGTCACAGAAGTTCCTTGGCATCTCGGGCTTCTTCTCTCGTGTCAAGGACAAGGGCACCCTGGTCAAGGAAACTTGGAACACCATGTCCGCCGCCATAGATGCTCAGTTGACCATGGAGGAGATGGCTAAGCTGGAGGAGAAGGGCGGCGAAGATTGGACCGATGAGAAGAAGGCCGAGTATGAGAAGAAGGTCACAGGCAAAATTCTTGCCGCCGCCTGGCGAGGAAGCAAGTTTGAGATTCAGAGCGTGCTGCGCGATGTTTGTGATCAGGTCTTGAACGATAAGAAAGTCAAGCTTGAGAAGCGCGTTGAGCGGGCACATGCTCTCGTCATTATCGGCGAGATGTTTTCCAAGGTGAGTTGTTGATATGATCCCGCACCAGGTGTCGACCAGGTAGAAACTGACCACACCCAGGCTGAACGTGACCCTGAAGAAGAAGGCGATTTTATGGCTTTCGAGCAGCTAATGGCTGAAGCTGCTGCTAAGAAAGAAACAAAGTCGGATAAGGAGAGGAAGAAACACAAGCACAACGAGAAGGAGAAGGCATGAGCTTCTCCTCGGAATATTGCCTATGGCCCCAGTACAGAGGTTTCCGTTATCTTACAATTTCTGGGACGGGGTATAGGGGCTGATCATACACGAGATTCTCTATGCAAGCTGCCATATTATCGCACATGGAGCATTGCATCTATCATGCCTGTCTAGTTCCGCATTGTTTTTTTTATTCATTTCCTTCGTCTCAGCGATATCCATAGATTCACTTCTTGATTTGAAATGGCAGTGTGTGGCCTTGGCTACTGATTTCGTGTTAAGAAGAGACATTGAAGATCGTGCGCAGGAACTCGGTCATCGGAGGAGTTGGAAGGTTTTGGACTAGCAGACGACGCCGGGTGCGGCGTTAAAGGTATGCCTAGGTGGAGGAACAAGTGCCGACTTGACTCTATCAGCGAGCGTGACGACGACTAACCCAGACCCTACTTACCAGTACCAGTCGGTTTTGATCGGGTCGGGGTCAAGGATCCCAGGGTCATGGATGAGAGTGTCGTTTCACTGTCAATCATGACGGCAGTAGGATCAACTTAGTATACGCATGAAATCACGAATCACCCACTCTTATTGAAGTAATTTACTGCTCAAGTATTGTAGGCTCTAAATAAACCCTTTCCAACATCATCTAAAACGGTTTAATCTCTTATACAAAATCACCACCCACTGATCTACCTACTATTCTAATGTTCAGCACTTAGCACCCCCACTAGCTCTCAACACACATCCATGTCCCCGCCACCACGTCCCCGAGCTTCAACTTGTTTACAAACCCTTCCACATCCCATCTGGACTTGCTCCATAGACCCCCTTCGCTTTTACTCATTCCTAGCCTCTCTCGTACCTGCTCTCCTGACATCTTTTCCGGTTGCTCCCACACCAAAAACACGTAGCGATGCGGCGCGCTGACCCCTGGCGGCGCGGGCGCCAACCATGACGCAAGTGGCTTCTCCAGCGTGCCTTTACCGCCAGATGCAATGGTCGAAGGCTCGAGCTTGACCCATGTGTTGGTTGCCGTGTCGGTCTTGTACATTGACGAAGGACGGGAGGAGGGTTGTGCGAATGGGGAGATGACGGCCCTGAGATCGGTGTGCAGGTAATGCAGTATCGGCGATGCGAGTGGAAATGAAGGTGAAGGTGCGTCAAGATCTAGTACAACAGCTATGTACCTCGCTCCCGGAACGTGCGTCCGTAGACAAGAATGCGATAGCGAAAAGGTCGGTGGTGGGGTCGCATCTGCTTTGCTTGCAGTTGTTGCGGGTTCGTTGACTTGTATACCAGATGGGAACGTGATGAGGAGGGCGGGGTTCGCGTTGTCCTTGCTCCCATCAAGGAATCTCTTCACTGTCGGAGAGGCAGATGGCATCTTGAAGTCTCCTCTTTTCTCGAACTGATGGGACGCAGCGCGAAGGCAAGATTGTGTGGTGTTGAGTGTTGATAAGACAAGGGAAGGGCATGTTCGATGACGGAGGGGGCTTGTGTAGAACTGCCATCGTGACCTGCATTCAGCATATGCACCCGCGTTCATTTGATCAATCTATCTGGGCTTCTTCGCGCGCATATGATGTGGCTGCAACGTAACAATATGTTTCATTGGCCAAGCTTTTGGTGTTGAGGACACCGCAGCCTAGCCAGGAACCATGGTTCATGTGGTTTAGAAATCCCTCCGAAAAGCAGTTTATGCGCCTCGCGCAATCAGTCATTGTGGTCACCAATGTAAGAACGAAGGACTTGAGAAATATCTTGCATATTAGGTGTCGATTGCATGGTGGTGCTTCGAAACAGTTAAGGAAGCAGCGATTACCAGTGTTGATTACAGACTGGTCTCGTGCCGCTTCTTCAGACAAGGCGAACTGTTTTTCCGATTACCGTCACATTTATAATTAAACATTGGTATCCGCCTGCAGTTTCAGCTCATCTGTCATAATTCATATTTACATGATTCATCATGGAAAACGTTACTAAATCAGCCAGCACACAATCTACCATATTTGGTGATTCATTACCAGAATGTTGCAACCTGTCTCGTCAATTTTGTAATAGCCTCAAATAGCACAGGCTTGCGCCAACTTGTGTAGTACATATGTTATGCGGCCCAACCCGCCATCGCTATGCAGTGAGCGAGAATTTTTCGAATCTCGAAAGAGGGTATACAGGTCGCTTGAACGCAGCACGAAAACCAGAAACAACGTACAAAACTTTCCCAGATATTAAACATGCGTTAGTATCAAACTGGCCGCTTGGACCTACAAGAGCGCAGCTCGTAATGAATAGAAACATGAAAAATGTGCGATATGCTAAACACTCACGGTACGGCGCACACCAACCTCAGGTTTCTGTGCGTAGCCGATGAGGAGACGAAAGCTGGTACCACGCTTCTCGCACTCGTTGATAAGAGCTTCATCTCGCCAGATGCTGCTCTTGAGGAGGTTGCCCGAATTCGCAGCGTCCGGTTCGCCAGCTTCAGAAAGAATTAAAGACTCGTAGCAACGAGAATACCACCAACGACCTACACGGGCCACCATATCGGTAATAGTATTATCCGTGGATTCGGAAGAGGTGCGTGTGCTCAAAAGATCAGAGAAAGATACTTCTGCTTTGAATTGTTTGACGTCTCTTGTTGCAGTGCTTGGTGTTCTGTGTACAGAACCAACGCTATTTCCTTTCATTTTCTTAGATCCTCCAGAATCAAAGCCGTCTGGACCAGGAAGAATTCCTGCCACAGGAACGCCGACGAAGCATCTATTACAGCCAGTGAAGCCTTTCCGGCCAACAAGACCCATGATCTCATCGCTGATATTGCGAAGAGAGACGTCTTCATCTGCAACTTGCATCTTGACTTTGAGACCGCGAACGGCACGGCGAGCACGATTTCCCATGTTAACAAGATCTAAATCAAGAACAGTAAGCTCTAAAAAGCCTCCTGGTCTAAGCACACGCTTGCACTCTGATATTACAGAGCGATGGATTACCGAAGGAAGAGCCGAAGGAAATCGAAGGACGACGCAAGCGAAGAATCCTTTGGGAAAAGGGAATGGATCACCTAAAGACGTCTGATTAAAGTGGTGGTGATTTTGAAGGGTCGACCACGGCTCAGGGGCGTTGTTGGAAGTCATTGGAGTGGATAGGCCAGGTCCGAGGTTATAGATAGTTGCCTCAGGATATGTGAGAGCGCAGTAGTACGACCAGTCTTTCCCGAGACCATCAATCACAAGAATTCGATCGTGCTCGGGGTTGTCTAACTCAAAATGAGCAGGGCTGAAGATAACGCGGCCAAACGAAAGCCATTTGCTAGTCATCAGCGCTCCGAAACGAAGGTTGGCCATGAAGGATAACCCATCCGCTTGTGTCTCCGCCATTTCTATAAGTCGAGTATCTCTGTATCTGTTCGCACTAGAGCCGCTACGATGTTTGTCCGAAGTCGATATGATGGTAGCTTTAGATTGACGGGGGCTCAGGTTCAAGGATGTCGGTAGACTGGAACGGTTCGAACCGGTTCTCTTCAATGGACCCAAATCAATGGACATGTGCGCAGTTGAAGGGAAACTGAGGCGTCCAGTAAGTGGATCCACGACACTGATATTTCTTTCCCCATACTCTTGCAAAAACTCGGAAAGAGATATCGATGAGGTAGGCGACTGTGAATGCAGAACGGCAAGTAACCGCGAGCGTCTCAAATGCAGTGAAGGGTTTGAAGTGCCTGGTGTGGAAACTTCCGAATTTGTAAACGATTTGATGTGCCTCGGGTTTAGGGGAGAAGGCTCTAGGGACGATCGTTTCGGTAGGGATTCAACGCCGACTTTAGACTGTTGGTCATGTATTGGTGAAAGAACCTCATCGATCAAATCGTCGTACTCGTTCCAGACCTCATCTTCAGAAGTCGGTGCTCCGCACGTGGGGACTATAGCAGTACCGGCGGTTGCAGGAAAACTCCATGTGCCTGAACTACTTGAGTAGGACACCGCGGAACCCTTCCTAGCCGGTAATACAAAGAACTCTCCCTGTCGTAGAGTCTCTTCGTCACTCGGACTTACGGTAGCGATAGCCGAGCCATGAGTGAGTGCATTGAGTCCATGGAGTATAGGGTATGGCTCAACTGGACTAACAGTAGCACTCATAGAGCCTAAAGAGTCGAAAGAGGTGCCCAAAGGCGCGGTATAGCCTGGCTGGTTTGCGGTAAAGGGGCGAGAAAATGATCGAGAATGTGGACGGTGCGCCTTATTGCGGGAAGAGACAACTAGAGGTATACGGCCTACTTGAGCAAGGCGACTTGGTCGGGGTGACGAGTCAGATGATGATTTTTTTGTGAGCAAGTCTGTCGGAGGTGATGAAGGCAACACCTCAGGCTCAGGAATCTTCTGAGGCGCTAGGAAAGCCTCGGAAATTTGTCCAAGCGATGATGGAGATAGATCTGTGACCGGCGTCAGGTCAGCCACCGAGGGCGATATACGCCCAGTTTGTTCAGTGGCACATGTGTCGAGCTTGAGTTTCGGTTGGAGTTGAAGATTAGGTCGTAGAAAAACTTTTGGTGAAGCTGGGCGAGAAATTGACACGAGATCGCCTGGCAAGATAGGTTTGGGGGTAGCAGCATTGACAATAACCGCTCCTTTTCCACATGTTTGGAATCGGCAGTCTCACTCTTGACATTTGATTCTGATTGCGGCACTTCCTCTTCAGGCGTACTGTCTACTTCTTGCATAATAGCCGCAATGTCTTCCGCGTCAAGGCCAGACTGAACATTTTCTATGGCGTAGTGAGCGACCGAGCGGGAAGCTGGTAGACGTATAGGAGAAGATGACGGTTCGACTTCTGGGGTTGGTGCTGGAGTGGCACCGTGTGCACGCTGAAAGAAATTCCACTTTCTTGATGGCCTCAACGATCCGTGTTCGACTTTCTCTTTCTTCGTAGGCCTCAGCCAGCTACCATCCTTCCTATCGGATGTGACGGTATCAACCGAGTCTTTCCGTATTTGACCTCCTTCTTTCCTAACTGTTGATCCTGCCACTAGTAGTTTAGAAGCTCGTGACATGCGTCTAGCTGTTAACGGGATAGATGACTTTTTCGACTCGTCTTCACTTTCTGATAGTTGCTGAAGGACAGAAGGCGTTTTCTTCGCCGGAAACATACCGTGAGCGGAATCAGATATTATTGACGGTAGTAAGGCGGGATGGTTGTTCTCCAAGCCACCATTCGAGGATGTGTTAGTGGTGGTCTTCAGATGCGAAAATCCAGTGTTCGAGACATCCAGACTGCTCGTAGTCTGCAAGAGATCTGGGCTTCTGGTTAATTCGGTACTGCTTCCATTACCACGGATGACCACTGGATTAAGTCTCTCGAGGAAGAAATCATCCATCTCAGTACTGGTTGTACTGGTCACACTACTCTTGCGGGTTGATGGAGTCTGGTTTAAGCTCTCGCTCGTGGTCGCAGCACTTGGCGATTTCCCGATGCTTGATCCACTGGCTGTGCTTCCATTACGCACCCTAACAGCGTACCGGCCATAACCCTCATGACCTGTGCCCGCAGCTGGTCCACGGCGACGTGTCTTCTTCTCTGTTTTCGATGTTGGAGCCACAGGATCTGTCTTAGTACGTCTGGAAAAAAAACCAAAACGAGATGATTTGCTAGGGCTAGGAGTAGAGGTAGGCGTGGGTAGTGTTTGAGACCGCTGCTTCTCTAACTGTAGATCTGGTGTGGGTCCTCTTATGGGAAGGCGTGAACCTGGTACAGATCCGGAGGTTATACTAGGGTTAGGAGACGGATTACGAGACGATTGTCTGTAAGAGAAGCCCACCCTGTTCCTACTTTCCATAGTAGCGCTAGCTGTAGAGTCCGTAGATGTTGCCCGTTTATGTGACAGTTGGAAGCTCGACATATTGCTTTGAATAATTGGCGAGGGACCGCGGAAACCAGTTATTTCGGGAGTGCCATCTCTGCTTGGCCGTGTGGGCCTGCGTGGACCGGTTGTCGTTTGTGGTTGATCGGCCAGATGTGCCAGTTCTGGAGGTGATTGAATATTTGCTGCCCTCGGTGGTGCACTGGATAGCGGCGCGGGTACACGTTTTATGGATGGCCTGTCCATTGTTCTGCTGATACCTGCTGATACCGTAGAGGTAGATGACGAAGACGTCAAAGGTTCCTGGACCGATGAGAGTCCACGCTCTTCAGGTGTCTGGTATCTGACGACCGAAGGTCTGCCTTGCAATGGACTCATTTGCCGTGTCCGCGCGATAGACTTGGTGCTCATTGCAATTCCCGGGGAATAAGAAGACATGGATGTAGGTGTAGACGAGACGCTAAACGGGCCAGGAGATTCCGAATATCGGGTGGAAGGGGTTGATGAGAGGGCATAATGGGGCGCTGGTGGCGGTAAGGAATCCGTAGGTGCCAACTCAATTTCATAATGTGAATACTCTGGCATCTCCAATTCAGGCTCGGAGTGAGTGAAAATGGCAGACGTTGGCGGTAGCGATATGCCGAGAACTGTTTCGGAAAAAAGGTCTTTATAGCCACCAGGAATGCTTGTAGGCATATGTTTCTCATCTTGCGAATACATGGGTTCCTCTTTCCCCTGATGTTCCCGCCTCCTATTGCCGACTCCTGAAGCTGCTTGTTTGCGTCGTGAGAGATTCGACCGCGGACTATCAATGGTGGAGGCGGATTCTCCCGACACGAGCGATGGTGTGCGGGTACTTGCAGGGGAACGTCAAGTTTCGGCAACCGAGAGGAATAGTTTTGCGAAGCAGATTTCGAGATGACTGAACGTGGGGCGGGACGGGTTGTAGATATAGTGGAATTAACGTTGCTTTGATGCAGCCCAATTGCTATGGGTTTGTTCGGCGTGGGTGCTCTGTGAATAGTAAAGGTTGCAGTGCTAAGTGCATCATCTCTTGACGGCCGTCTCTTCTGCAGCTTGGATGGTCCTGGCGGGGGTGACTGAGAAGGGGTGGCAGTCTGAGGGATGGTCCGCTGTGGCAATCGGGTAGTGGGTGCACGATGGGGGTGCGGCATTCGATTCTCGGTCCTTCCCGAAGAGTTATGCTGTGGTTTATAGAAGGCCATGGTGGGCAACTCGGTGCGACCTGGTTAGCGATCCGGCGCCAACGGTAGGTTAGGCCCAGTCGACGGGTATGACAGAAGCACTTGTGCACTGGGCAGCTCATTAAGACATGGAAATGACCAACCGAGATGGTAATGTTGGATACCACGATAGTCAGAGTTGGGTTTGGAAGTCGATGGTCAGGTGGTCAGCAGCCTTCAGCTGTGAAAATCAACGGAGGAAAGCCAAGGTGGCAAATCTGTTCTGAAGGTGACAAGAGGCGGGCCATTTAAGACGGCTAAGGGTTTACAGTGCAATGCCCAAGTATCGAGCAGAAACTCGGTGAGCACGAGTGACTCTGCTTCATGTACTACGCCACCCTACGGTGGTTCCGAGTGACTGGTGGCGTTCGGTTGTCCCGACGGTGGGTACAGTTTGTGGCGGTGCGCGTACAAACGACCAGGGTAGCAAAACGGGCCGCGGATGGATCACTGGCAAGCGACGGCTGTGGAGCGCGTGGGCATGTCGGAATGCAAGGCTTGCAAGGCTTGCTGAAGGTTGGGATCGAGTGCTGCTGATGAGGGCGGGGGCCATGGGGTCTGATATATCGCGGGCGGCCCAGAAGCAAGAGGCGCCGGGCTCGCAAAGGAGACGGGCTGACAGAGCCGGGGCATTGCCGTGGAGCAACAAACAGCGCTTGCGCTTAGGCGGCGGGTGGAGGTTGAAAGCAGAGAGGCCATCCACCAGTGAGGCTTCCAGGCCGTGGTGGAGGGTGACGATTCGTAGCTGGACCCTGTGCAAGCAACGCACGGCCGGCAGGAGAGCCAGGAAGCCAGGAAGCCAACGATTGGGCGGCGGCACGCAGTTTCTGTTGCCCGCAAGCTGAAGGGAGGAGGGTGGCTAGGTGCATGGCATGGCATGGGTGCGGGCTGCGGGCTGCGGGCTGCCAGCGCATGCGAGGCGAAGACTGGCCACCATGACCTCACTCGGCGGACGTCGTGGTGCGACGGGGGAGCATGCCTATTGTACAGTACGTATGCGTGGTCGATCGAGTCTGCCGTCTCCTCTCTGCTCGCTGCTGCTGCTGCTGCTGCTGCTGCTGCTCTCCGCTCGCCGCTCGCCGCGGCCCAACAAGTCCGATCCGCCGTCCAGGTCGCCCGCAAGCCACCAGTCCTCTGAGGCCTCTTCTGCGTCCTCATTCGCCAGGCGCGCGTGTGATTCGTCGCACCCCTGCCACAGCACCCTTCGGTCATGTGACGCCGTTATGCCGTAACCAGCTTGCCGCGCTCTCGTCCTGCACCAATCGCCGCGCCCAGGAGCCCTACTGTCCAGCAGACTAGGTACTACTCACTGCTGCGGCTCCCTGCAGGGGGTGGGCAGTGGACCGTCGCCTGTGAGACATTTGTGCGTCGCAACCTCTGCCTGTGTGTTCAACCGCGCCCCACCATCACATCATGGCCGTGGTGGCCTAGTGGAAGAACGCATGCAACACTCCTGTGCTGCCTCCTGATCTTTCTTCCGATAGGCCTTTGCATTACTCGGCCATGGCCTGTTTATCAATCATGTTTTCGTACTTTTCCCGTCCTATCGCCCTCGTGCACAGCGACAATCATGTCCTGATTCTGGCTCCAGCTCCAGCTCCAGCTCCAGCTTGCCAAAGGTCACGTGTGTGTTTGGGGAAACGAGGCGGTGCAAGTGTGGCTACTGGCTTGGCTGATGCCCTCGCGTCTTTTACCACGGCTTGACCGTGTGCTGGCCCAGACGACCCACCCTTTACCCGACTCAACATTGTTGGCATTGCGCTCCATCTCCATTTCACACTGTGGTCGCCCCGACGTCCCGTGTCCTCGTCCGAATCTCGTCCCGTGGGTTCCTGCAGCACGCGGTCGACGCACCCCTTTCGCTACGCGTCTCACTTGCAGCCGCGCTCCTCGCCCATCCTCGCCCACCCACGCCCATCCTCGCCCATCCACGCCCATCCGCGCACATCATGTCCAACTACGCAAAGCTCAAGAACGATGAGCTCCAGGCCCTGCTGAGGGACCGTGGTCTGCCCACCACGGGCAAGAAGGCCGACATGGTCGAGCGACTCACCAAGGATGACGAGAAGAAGGCCACTACCAACCAACCGACCTCTCAGTCCAACGCCCATCCCGAAGACGAGATCGACTGGGATGACGAGGATGCTCCGCCGCCCGCCAGCAAGGACACAAAGACCGAGGCCAACGCGCCTGCCGACACCGTCGTCACCGCTTCGGATACCGTCGCAAACGCTGGCGGCACCGGCCAGCCTAGCAACCCCCAGGCCGTGCCTAACCAGGAAGCCGCCCTAGACCCCTCCAACACAGATGACCTTTCGGTCAAGCCACCCGCCGACGCCTCCGAGCCCCAGGAGCCTGCCCCGAGTTACGCTGCCGGCCTTGCAGCAACCGACCTCGATGCCGAGATTGAGAAGCGTAAGAAGCGTGCCGAGCGCTTTGGGACCAAGCTCGAAGACGATGAAACCCTGAAGAAGCTGGAGCGCGCGAAGAAGTTTGGTGAGGTCGGCCCGCCAAAGGGTCTCGACGAAGCCCTGCCCGAGCGAGAGCGCAAGCGAGGACGTGAGGATAACGATGATAGCGGCAGGAACAAGCGTCGTGGCAATGCTCGCCCTGTCGGCGGTGCTCGGGGTCCGCGCGATGGCCGCGGGGCCAACCGAGATGGCGACAGGAAGCGGGACACCAGAAGGGATGAGAAGCGCGGCAACACCGGAAGTGGGGGCAACTGGATGAGTGCTACAGATCGAGAGCGAGCCGAGGCAAGAAAGGCCAAGTGGGCCTCGAAGCCAGCAGCCACTTCTTGAACGGCAGGTGAAAGGCTTGCTTCATCATTTGGGCAACTACTGCGCCCAATGCCATCTTCTTTCCGTCCTGATCAAACGATAATTGTACAACACGTCTTTCACCATCCGTTTCGGGTCAGGTTGCCCGGATAGCGAGGCTTCTTCATTTCATACACAATTACCAGGATAATCAAATCATGAAATTCCGGGCCTCTTCTCTGGCTCTTCTTTCCTGTTCACCTGGCATTGAGCTACATCAGCACTGTCGAATTGACTTTCGGTAGACTGGGATGCCACCTTTGCGAGCAGATCGCACGCCTACCCTCTTCCGCTTCTTAAAGAACACTGTCCAAGCGTCGGGCAGATTTCCATCCATGCCTTATTGCTTCTTCGTAGATTACCACGTTCTCGTGAAGGCGCCTGCATGCATTTTAGCATCCGAGAAATGCTTTTGGACATTTCCGATTCATCGGTCAATCTTGTCTTTTCAGGTATGGCAGTGGCCGTCGGACCTTTAAGGATGTTTTTCTTTTCATGTGTAGTGACGGATTGCAGACTGTGACAGAACGCCGCAGACGGTCAACTCCTATCCCATGCACATCTTGCCAGATGGGACTACATCGGTTTGATGTATATATGAAATCATGATGGACAAATAGGAGCCAGTAGTTGCACCCCCGAGTGCTCTCGCAAATAGTCCGGTCGCACAACGACTTTTGTGGCTAAAATAAAAGCGCATTGTATTCGGTGGGTAGAAAACATGCACTCTTTCGTCAAATTGCTCCGTTTCTGTGCCTAGGACTGCTGATATAGTTCGCAGTTTTTTTTATATAATTTTTTCTTTATTGTATGGAGTACTTTCCGTGAGATTCAATAAGCCCACGGCTTCTTGTCTGTGAGCTCATACCCCGATTTTTCCACCGCCGACTTGAACGTCTGCGTCTCCTTGCATGCTTTCAGCCATTTCTGAATATTCGGCCACTCTCTCTCCCCTGTACCCAGCTTTGTTACTAAGATAAAGTCGATGCTGAAGTGCATCATAGTGTCCGCGGCAGTGACATGTTCCCCGCACAGGAAATTACCCTGGGAGAATGAGAGCTCGGTTTCTAACCAGTCCAAGTCCTTCTGCACGTTTGCCGAGAGTCCTTCTTCAGTTTGAGATAAGATCTCTTTTTGTGCCGCTTTTGGTATGTTCCAACGGGCGTATGTTATGGCGAGGCCATGGAGCAGAAAAGTCCCTTCAGCAGCGTGTATCCATTGCAGTACTTTGATACGCTGGTCGATCTCTTTGGGTAAAAGTCTGTTCTTGTTGTCGTATTGCTCGCACAGGTATCTGAACAAATTCCGTCAGCCTTCGTAATTTGCACAATGGCCAAGGTTGTACATACTCTGTTATAACGCCACTCTCATAGATTGTGTGATCCCCATCTTTCAATGATGGGAGTTTTCCGAGAGGATGCCCGCTGCTTGCTTTAAAATCCTCGGGTGCTTTCATGTTGGACATGCGATCTGCGAACTGGATTTCATAATCGAGGCTGAGCTCTTCCAAAAGCCACGCTGCCAAGTCCGAAAAAAATAACGTCAGTGTATTATTTTTCAAGGCAGTAGTTGGGGACTTCATGTATATTTCATGTTGAGAGAACTCTCCGGTCATGGTATATACACTATATGGTAATCTTACCAATACGTATGGAGCGTGAAGCTTGAAGAAACCAAAGAGTTATTGGCGGCATTGTGCTTCTCAGTTATGTTGCTCACGGGTTCTTTTGAAAGGGCAAGTAGATCTGGATGATAATGAAGAGAGAGACAAAATCAGCTCATAATAGAACAGTGACGGGGTAGTACTTCGAAAAACGTCATATCTGTCGGTAACTTTGTTAGCATTGCGCGGGGAACTCGGCCCAGCTTCAAACGCTTTCCGATAAGATGGCCAATTACGGACATGGCTCCGAGAGATAGACTATGCCAACGATGACCTAAAGTGCGGCGACTGTGGACCCTTCCGTTTTAGCGTTATTGGTCCGTCAGTCATGAACATACATATATGTACTTTGTGTACTCCCTTGAAGATATTGTTAGATTAAGACTCTTTATAACGAGGACCGCCCAAGGCTAGATTTAGACTAATGTTAATTTATCTGCTACAATCATTTTTGAGTCAATCTTCTCAATTCATATATGCTCCTACTGAGGGTACACTAGCTTCCAACATAATTAGGAAAATATTCATCTCATGGATGCCCGACATGACAACAGAAAGGGAGTCAGTATATATGTAATAGATCTTATTTCGCACGATTGAGCTACTATGTGATAACTTATATGACGCCCCTATCTATTCACAGTCACACGGGACCTATGTAAGGTTATCATGTACGCTAATGCAACGGCAATCATGACATCCTGACGTACGTCGCACGAATTTAATTGTTATCAAAAATTTTTATACAAGCAATACTTTTGATGTGTGCCTAATTCATGTTGTGTATGCCGAGACCACTTAACAAAGACATTGGCCTTGGTGATTTTGACATTATCAATCATACTCGTTCTATTCACGTCTATCTGATTGTCCGAGGCTTCACCCACCTTTTCCCGTAACCCATCCCCTTAAACTTGCTCAACTTTACCACAAAAACTCCTCGATCAATAGTATTCACAACAATCCACCCACTCGGGAATGTATAGTGACTCCAGGTGCCAGCATCCCAAAGAGCATCACCGCCTCCAGGTTGATCATCATCGGCTGGGTACACATCGAAGAAAGCTATTTCTTTGACCGACTTACCGGTTGGGTCTCTCGGGATACTAGAGACATCGAGCACACGTAAACCGGCTTGGTAATTGGACTGATATGCAAGGCCGTTGTGAACGAACTGGTTGTGATCGGTGGAGCGAGTCTTAGACTTGTAATACCCGGTATTCACAGGCTTCTCAAGGTTTCTGATATCCCAGATGTAAGTAACAGGGAAACCATCGATGGCCGGAGAGTCAGGAGCAACATCTTCAGGGTCGATTTGACCCTCGTCGAGCTCGTCGTCCATGATGAGGTGCGTTTGCCAATTCAAATCAAGTACCCAGCCTTGGTGAGTATAACTAGCGCCAACGTAAGGCGTGCGAGAAATGATCTTTCCAGCGTTGGTACCCTTCTTGTTTGTGACATCATAGATGGTGAGGGTGTCTTCATTGTAGCCGTAGCAAATCTTGCTTCAAGTCAGTAAGATTGTAAACCACACTTGCATAACTTTTAGTAACGAACCTCGCGACCGTAGTACTTCTTGTGCGGACCCCGATAGATTACGCATTGGGCATCGTGGACATAACCATCCGCGGAAGCACACCCCGGTGAAGTAGGCTTGGCAGGGTTGCTCATGTCAATAAAGATCAAACCAGCGGCGCACGTCGAGTTGCGAGGTTGAGCTCCAACGGCAAATGCATTGCCATTCTCGAAGTTCACAACGACATTGTGTGTGCGGCCGAGCTCAAGGTAGTCAGAGAAGAGGCCAGTTAGATCCGTCGATGTGTTGAACGTTTTGGGCTTCTTGGGGTCGATCTTGAGAAGTTTTTTCATGTCGAATATTTGCACGTTGTGGTTCACACCTTCTGAACCAACCACGAGGTAATCCCCGCTGACCTTGATTTCTCTCCATATGACAGGACTGGCTTGAGCAGGTAAGCGGCCAAGGTAGACTAGCTTGCCAGCTTTGGTAACTTCGGCAAATGCCGCACCGTCAAGTTGTCCAATTGCGATGAAATCGCGGCCACGGTGTGTCCAACCCCAAGACCCAGAGCCTTGACCTTCCAGACTACCGAGTTCCTCGTGAGTCTTAAAATCGTACAAGTCAATGTCTTTACACTTGTAAGTCTGGTCTGGATCGCCTTTTGCTACTACAGCCTTGCCATTGGTGCACTTTATCATGTTCTTGTTTCCCTTGTGTTTGTCGAACCCCTTCCAGCGCTTCTGATCGAATTTGCCAGCAGCTTTCTGTTTAGCCCAGGCAGACTAGAGACTTGTAAGTATAAATTGAATTCATGTCAAAGGGTCAACAATACCTCTTTGGCAGCCATCATCTTCGCCATAACGGCACCGGAATCATATTCCTCCTTTGTGAACCCATGGGCAAGAGGCAGCAATGCTGCTGCGATGGTGGCAAATCTCATAGCTGTAGAGACACTGCAAACAAATGCCGCAGTATTCGCCAATTTGATTGCGATATCGTGTTTATATAGATGTTTCAACGTCGGATATCTCCTTCGTATATCCGTCCAAGGCTTCGCTCGCCATGCAAGCCACGACAATCGCAGATATCGAAATCAATTATACCTTCCTATACCAGGTAGCCGGAGGTCTTGTGCCTTCTGGACGAGAGTGTACAACATTTTGTTGCAGCTCTCGGCGCTCTTGGTAAAGGCTTGTCACTGACACAGGACTGCATGTTCATTTGTTGTGTACGGTCTTGGCAAGGCGCCTGAACCATGGTATCGCCCTTGTACAATCGACAGGGGATTACCACATCATACCAACGAAGCTTTGGTACCTAGACATATAAATATGCGGAGAGACAGAAAGGATGTGGAATTAGAGGTTTTACAATACCTGTGGCGATAAGCAAGTGGTGTGATACTGTGAGTTTCAATACCGAAGTCTCGAAATACTATCGCTCATCGTTTTACCGGTTCATAACTCGATGGAAGGCCCAGTAGCGTCAGCACTGATGGAAGTATACAATAGAACATGCCGACCCCTCTCGTGGGCCGAAGCGCCTAGGAATCTATTGTTCGTTTGCTATGTCGTCGTAGACCGGGTTTTCTTGGGAGTTTGCTGGGAGCGGAGTCGGAGCTGTAAACGGAAGGAGCCAAGCCTGATAACACTACAGGCAGGACGCTACCAAGCACTAAGATTCAACTCTATGATCTGCACTAAAGCTTCCCCACATGATTACGACGAAAGGGCATGCCTGCCCAATCACATTCAATAGTCAGACTAATGGTCATTCGCAGAGGCTCATTCCAAGGTCCATGCCAAGCTGACCTCATCCCGAATTGCGTCCGTGCTAAATACAATTACCCTCCTCATAACGTTCCGTAAAGCTAGCAATCAGATATAGCCTCGAGGTTGATAAAGACAGACATGTTCTCAATAGCTTTACCATCCGCGTTTGCTTTACCATCCGCGTCTGTCTTTTGAACTTGTACGTGCAATGGCAAATGACGTTGACAAAGTGTCTGGCGTTGGTCGCTGCGACAAAAGTGCTTAGAGGGAGACCAAGTACGCTTTATATTCTCTACACCAGGCAGGACTGGGTCAAACTCGAGGGGAGAGATGCCCATGTGAGACTCTGGATGATCTGAACGTAACATTAATAAGCTGCCAACGCCAGAGCACGAATACCCACCCGCAGTTCTGAGATTCCACCCATCAACATCCCACGAATCAGTCCCAGTCCCTTGTTCCATAATTGGAGTTGCGATCGGAAATACAGGCGAAAGTGATCGTTTCGTTCGTTTTCCTTCAAGAAAAGACTGATATGGTATGTCCCGGGTCCTCACTTCCGCTTGCACCTTCTCTGGTGCAGTCTCGATGCCGGTGCCCTGCCTTACACATCTTAACTCCTTTGAATCTTCCCAATTGCCGATGAGAGATTTTGGAGATTGGTGTGAAAGGTGGCTCAATGCAGCGTCGTGCGTGTTGTCTACCAGCTTGGATTCTTTGCCGTACTTCTTCATACGGCGTACTTCGTTTGCCTCGAAACAAGCTGGCAGTACCCCTTGTTCGTTAGTTTTCATGGCTGCGGTATTGATTGACTTGAAGCACTCCTTCTGAGTAGTGCTTACCTGAAGTAGGGTATTGTATAGCATGGCGTTTGTCAGGGATGACTGGGTCAACCATTGCGGCTGAGGTATCGCTATTGTCAAGCCTGTTCTCGCAGCAGGGTTGATCAATGATACACATGTACACAGGGAGCGGGTAACGGACTTATCAATCGTTTTTTGGTGGTGTCAATTCCGAAATTCAGAACCCGGAATCGTAACATGATTAAATAGTTGGTGCGGATACTACACCGATCGATGTCTGTTTGTCGCGTTAGGCAGAATAGCAGGTGTATCGTAGGCGATCCTTCCCGGTGTAGTCAATTTCGTTTACCTTTTAAGAATGGGCACCGATCGTCAATCGCCTCTCACTAAAACAAGATAATCTTTTCGAACCGAAATATGCAGTAAAGACGCTGTAGCTACCGCGTCTTGTCCTTTGGTTTTAACACATGGCACTAGGAAACGTTGATTACAAGCCCGAGAATTATCTACAAACCCCCAAAACACTGGGGTCTCGGATGTGTGTGTGATGATGTACCGGTCGCTTTAACCAGTTGAATGGGCATAATTCGTCCTCAACGATCACCTCTTTCATCCCCTCCTGCCGCTTTTCCGTCAATCATGGGTGGATTCCATGGTTCAACCTAAGGGGGACATCGCTGGTCCATCTATATAAAAAAACCCCAAGCCACAATTCACGGTTTCCCACCCGGTGTTCTTGACGCTACTAATCCGTGAATAAGTACGGTTTTTTAGGCACAGCGTTTTCTTGTGCTGCAAAATCCAGGATGCGAACACTATAGTTAATCTTTGTTGTCCATCATCCAGGAATTCGGTGGCCATAGGAACTACATACATGTATGTTCGTTGTTGTAGCAGTCTTGCTATTCTGTTGAGAGGCCATGAAGAGGTGGGTGACTGGTGCATCAGCATGCAGTGTTCACGTCTAAACGAGGCGCTAGAGTGAATTAGGATACACTAGGTAGTGCGGATACATTACATAAGAAAAGGTCGAAACTCCGCACCGCGACTGACTCTCTGTTGCAGTCAGTACTTTAGCACAACGACGTACAGTATTCTCGACGTGTTAATCATAGTAAGGATGCCTGCCAAGTGTAAGGATCGCGAGCGCATCTCAGCTTCAGGCCATCCCGATATACCAGCCCTGCCAGTTGGAGCAATTCGAGGCAATTTGTGCTTCCGTTGCTTTAGTCCCTCTGATGATATACTGAAGTGCTCTGGTTGCAAAAGAGCTTATTATTGTTCAGAAAAATGTCAAAAGCTAGACTGGAAACTCATGCATAAAAATCATTGCAAGATTTTCCAGACAATAAATCAAGTGGAGGAAGAGAAGTACCAAGATTCAAGGACGTGGGATGAATATCGCGATTACCTTGTAAGTTATACGAGTAGTTGAAAAAATAAAAACACTGGTTTATTAATGAGAAACAGCTGTTCATCGTCCGTGCTATTCGCAATGCTGCGCCAAACGACGATAATTTGCGCTATATCGTTCAGTCAGTCGAGCTAGACTTTCTCTGCGAAACTAAAGTTGACATATAATAGAGCACAGATGTATTGCGTCCTTTGCCACCGTACTGCAGTACAGCTAGCGAATCGTAAGATTGCACTTAACCGATGTCAAGCCTGCAGCCTCGTTTTCTCCTGTGCTGATTGTTCCTCGACACCTGGCCATTCAATGTCAGTTTGTGAGTCTTATCAATCCTTTCGTCGCATTGAGAATTTCCGCATCAATTTCTTCGAAGACACTGGCAAGGCAACACCCATCACCTGTACGCAGTTCCCTCGGAAGTCCTTCCAATCTCTTTCGGATACCACCGGGTGGTTTGAGTACTATACAAGAGTATCGGATAAACAACAAATCCAAGGAAAGTTCAAGCCCGACTTCAGCAGCATCATGTCGGAGATTGATCGGGACGGCTCGCGTAGGGAGAAAGAAGAAGCAGAGAGAATGCTCATGTTTCTGTTGTGTGCAACAGACACCCTCACGATGCCCTTGACCATTTTGCAGGCTCTTGAGGATCTCAAGTGGAACGGCACGCATCTAAGCATACATATCTTGGGGGCGACGGAACGTGAATTGGTCTTAATGGCCAACTTTGAGGAGATGCTGCACATAGTCCCCAGTCTCCGAGGACTTCACATCACAGCAGTGGGACCGCAAGTACCAGGCCCATCCCAAAACGAAGGACTCATCCTCTCTCGTCAAGACTTAGACTGCTGTCCACAATGCAAGACAGATGGACGAAAGCGTTCGCTTTCTCTCTATCAGGGCGTGTACCACGATTTTGTTGAGCATTCAAATTTCACACAGGCCGATATCATTGTTTTATTCAACAGTGGATGGGTGGACGGCGATGACGCAGCATCGCACTGGGAACCCACCATCAAAGTGTTGGTCGAGCAAAAAGTTCCAGCTTTGTTCACAACCTATAATTTCAACGAAGCACAGAACGAACAGCGGAAACTGAGAGTCCAGGGCGCAGAATTCGTAAGTGAAGTTGGAGAGAACAAGTGGCGTAGCCTTGTACCAGCGCCAGAATTCATTGATGAGGAATACGGGATGTGGCACAACAACGCCTACAGCTACATGATTCGTGGAAAAGGGTAGTTGTATGCTTCATTCATTTATTGCATTTAGCATAAAAGACTACGGAAGTATCAATGAGTTTGTTCATCGAGAACGCATGCCATGTTTTCGTATTGGGCGAGCAATAATGATACGTGCATTAGGATAGACAAACCTGACTAAATGCAACTGAACCTGTCCAGGATGTTTGACCACCTGTCTGTTTCTCTTAATGCGCCACATAACTAGGCAGAGATATAAGAGAGCGTATATGAATGAACATATCATAAAGTTGAAAACAGCCAGGCGAATCTCACCCCTGCGTAGGGCTACATAGTGCAGTGTGGCCTAGGGCGGGTCCGTCCTTGGCCAATGAGTAATGTTCATCCAACACCACCGTCAACTTCACAATATAACAATCCCTGCAGTCGGAAGTTTTCCGTATCTCTTCCCACTTTGATTGATGAAATACAATGGCAAAATCGGGAGGCACGCTAGGTATCTATTGATGGGTAGATGTATTGTTTCAGCTATTCTGCTATCCTGCTATCCAAAATAAAATAAAATAAAGGCAAAGATAATACAAGACTGGAACAAACCAATGGGGAGAACAACTTAGTGACTCAACCCTCGCATTGCGCCAGGCAAGAACGAAGTAAAAAGAAATTTCAATTCATCGCACCCAACACAGCCGACTGATTACCCTCCAAAATAAAGATGGTCCAGCCGACGGAAATAGACCACAGATCTAAATCCATCGGCAGCAATGAAGCAGGTGACCCATCTGACAAATTCTAACACCAGATTCCAGGAACGCCACATCAAAGAAAAAATTAATGATAAAACCGAGGAAAGGTGTCAAGATACAGCAGACACTCGCAAGCATCTGCTGATGGGCTGCCTGTTGGCAGCTACCCTCCCCTCCTCTTCCACAAACTGGGATGAGTGGTGAGGCGGGGAGAAGATGGACATGAAGTTGTAGCTCGGTTCATTTGTAATATCCAGAATTGTCTGCCGAGCCGCTGTTCGGGCTGCTTGATGAGCCACCGCCATTATGGATCACCACTTGTGGCTTGCTGCCGTAACGGTTGTTCCGCGACGAGTTTCCACGGTGGGCGTAGAGGCTCGAAGAGCCCGAAGATGCTGTACTCATGTTAGACAGGGTGCTCCTGACAAAAGGTTGATATGGGAAGACTAACATGAAGTCATGGAACGCGGAGACGAGGATCGAGCGGCGTGGGTGCCTTTGTCCTGGGGGTAAGAGGCGTAGGAAGACATTGTCGAGTTTGGGGTTTCAGTGGTGATTGTTTGGAGAATGTTGAGCGATGGCGATGTTATACGCGCAAGATGGCTTGTACAATTGAGCGATGAGACGATGGTCAAGTGAGATTGGATGGGCAGTATTGGACAATGCAGAGTGAGTGAAGAAGAAAGTTCCGACACACATAACCAACAGGAAGATTTATACGACAGGCAGAAGCCTGAGGCCGGCCTCAGGGAGGCATCGAATATGGAGGCCGTGGTGACTGTACGTGGCCATCTCCGTCACCATCGGCCACCTCCTACGAGCAAAAAGCAGGTGCCTGGAAACCAAGGTGCATCCTCCTCTCCCATACGCGCAAGGGCTATGATTCATCGGGGCTCAACCGCGCCGGTGAATCTTGGAGGCAGAAGCGGCAAGGGACGACAGGCATCCTCCACCGTGCGCGGGTGCGCGGAAAGCGTCGAGTGGGCGCGGAAACTGCACGAAAGGAGTCATAGCAGGTCGCAATACATTCACCGAAGGTAGCATGTCTGGTCGAGAACAGAGCCGCGGTGCGATGACTGGCACGCTGCAAGGCACACCAGGCAGGAGCCAGTCAGGAAGCAGGCAGGCGGACGAGGACACGATGACGTCTGCAGGTTGGTCAGGCTGAAGCATTCAACGGTGCAGGTGAGTGCAGGTGAATTGACAAGTCACCGGACGGTCTGGACGTGGTAAGCGTGGGGGAGGGGACTGTTGCCTACGCCAAGGGCAATGAAGGGGAAGGGAGAGGACCTGGAAACCCCAGCAGCAAAAAATGGAGAGGCTGGCAACATGGACAGAAACGCAAAAAACGCGGAAAAACACAAGTTTGCGATTGTTTGGGGAGCGAAAGTTGCCGAGTTTCTGGGTGGTGCAAGCATGGCGCAGGCGGAGGCGCAAGGCGCGGGGTGGATCGTCCCAGGCTGCAGGCCGAGGCAGGGGGCCACACGAGATGAGCCGCTTGCCCAGGTGCCCAGTTGCGTTGCTGACTGTCGTTGACATTGTTGGGCCCATCATGGGTGCGCAGTCGCGCAAAGGGCCCGCCAATGCCCAGTCACGCAAACACATGGACACCTGGGCACGCAACAGGCCAAGACGGCAGTCGGGAATCGCGTCTGGTGAACGAGCATGGGTATCAATTCTACATACATACTGAACCATTCCTTTCCCCTGAAACTTGGGCCTGGGAACTAATCCCAGCTAATCCCAGTACTTCAACACGCCATTGAGATCGCCCGTGATGACCTTGGACGTCTCTCGAGGGTGCCACTGCACCGCCAAGACAGGTGCATCGCTGGCCTGGATCTTGTGGTACATCTTGCACGTCTTCCAATCCCAGAAGCAGACGTAACCTCCGCTGTCGCCCGAGCTGATCAGCTGACCGTCGGGGCTGATGGCGACGTCTGGTGCGTAGCCCGCCACATTGTGGCCGCGATAGCTCTTCTTGCGGTTTTGACGGAACTTGTCCGTGGAGGAGTAGACGGTGATCTGGTTGTCCGAGGACTGGAAGGCCACGTACTTCCCCGAGGGATGCGGGGAGGAGCGCACCATGGAGAACATGTACGGCTCGGCGATGAACTTGATGGGCACGGGGATGCCGTACTCCCATGCGCGGAGCGACTTGTCGTCGGACGTGGTGACGAAGCGCCGGTCCTCGTCGCAGAAGGTGATGGTGTTGACGGGACCCAGGTGGTGGTCGTATTCCTGGACCATCTCGCCGCTCCGGGTATCGTACTGGAGGATCTTCTTGTCCGCCATGCCGGCCAGGAACTCGTGCGGGGTGCTGGGGTTGATGCGCACGACATGGGGCGTTTTGCCTGAGAAAGGTGCGGATTAGCTACGCAGGCAGGGCCATGGACGGAAGGGAAGCTTACCCGTGGTGAACCTGTTGAGGCACTTTCCAGTCTCCGTGTCCCACAGCTTCATGTAGCGGTCATAGCTCGCAGACACGAACTGGGTGCCGGCGGGGTTGAAGTCGATGTCGTTGACCGACTTCGTGTGGCCGGAGAAGGTGCGCAGGAGCTCGCGCTGGTGGTATACGTCCCAGAGAGCAATCTTGGCATCGGCGGAGGCGGAGAGCAGCAGGTGGCCGCTGTCGGGGAAGAAGCGCACCTGGGTGATGGACTTTGTGTGGTACTTGTACGTGTGGAGGAGCTTCTTGGGGTGGTAGTTCTTGAGCTGGCCGTGGTCGCCCGTGAGCTTGACGTCGACGTCGGTCGGGACGTGCATGTAGGTGCGGCCCTGGTAGTCGTGCTGCTGGGCGCCGACGAACTCGCTCGTCTCGCCCTGGGCCTCCGTGTCAGCATAGTCGGTGCCGGCGAGCCTGGAGGGCGCCTGCTGGGGGTTGTCGACGAGGTCGTCCTCCTCGTAGACGATCTCCACCTCCTCGTCGCTGCCAAACTCGTCGTCCTCGGCCGCGTCGGGGCGTTCCTCCTGGTAGCGCGCCCACGGCCCTTTGTATGCGCCTGCGCCCGACACGATGCTCGAGTCGCCTTTGGCCTCTCGCTTGCGCTTCTTCGACTGCGCGCCCGGCTCGAGCGCGCGGTGGCCTTCGCGGAAGCTGGCCTCGCTTATGAACGTCTCTGCCGCGAATCCGGTGGGCACGCGGCCAGCGCCTTTGCCGTACCCTGCCATTGGAGCGGAGCCGGAGCAGAGGAGAGCGCGTGGGAGGGGTGGGCGCCGTGGAGGTGAGGCTTTGCGGCGAAATGCTAGGCGACCTTGGCGGTCTGGCCTTTGCCTATCGCCTCGCCGTCGCCGCCGCCCGTGGGGACCAGCACCAGCGCCAGCCTCGCCCCCGCAACCCATCTGCTCGTACCATGCGATAGAAGGCAGGCCCGGTGCATCATTGCTCGCCTGCTGCTGCTGCTCTCGTCGCTCGCTCGTCCTCGTCGCTCTGCTCTCGTCCCACCCCTCCCGCGTACCCGTCCTGCCCGTCCTGCCCCCGGACCGCCGACGTCACCAAGGCAACAGCTTGCTTGCCTAGGTAGCTGGGGAGAGCTCACACACACACACTCTCTCTCTCTCGGGGAGACGTCCAGGGCTGTCGCTGCTGCACCCACACCTGCACCTGCACCTGCACCTGCACTCGCACCTGCGCTGCACCTCCGCGCCATGCGACGCACACCATGGGCTGCTGCCGCCGCCGCGCTTCTGGTCTCGCTGTCGCTGGCGGGCCCGTCCACGGCGCGCCAGACGTTTGCTAACTACACAGCCGCCCAGGACCCCCTCGACCTCTTCTCGCTGCGCGACGACCGCCCCGACGGCTGCCCCCTGCTTCAACTGCAACCTCGACGACTTCCAGTGCCACCAGTTCTCCAAGTGCGTCAAGGCAAATGGCAAGTGCGACTGCACCCCCGGCTTCGGGGGCGACGACTGCTCCACGCCGTTGTGTGGCGCCCTGTCCGACGGCAACAAGAACAGAGCGCCCAGGAACGGCGACACGTGCCAGTGCAAGGACGGCTGGAGCGGCATCAACTGCAACGTCTGCCAGACCAACCAGGCCTGCAATGCCATGATGCCCGAGCGCGAGGGCGGTGTCTGCTTCAAGGAGAGCCAGCTGGTCAACGAGAACTACCAGATGTGCGACATCACCAACCGGAAGATCCTCGACCAGCTCAAGGACAAGAAGCCCCAGGCTACCTTCTCGTGCAACAGCGCCACCGAGGAGTGCAACTTCCAGTGTGAGCACTCCCCTGCAATCTTCCTCGCCATCTCAGCTAACCCCCGCAGTCTGGGTCGACCAGAAGGAGTCCTTCTACTGCGCCCTCGATACCTGCTCGTCCAGCTTCGAAGCCCTCTCCGACCGCAACATCTCCAAATACAACTGTGAGAACATCAAGTGTGCCTGTGTGCCCGGAAGGATGCTGTGTGGCGAAGAGGGGTCCATCGACATTGGCGACTTCTTGAAGGAAGAAATCAAAGGCCCGGCGGAGTTCAAGTCAATCTCTACCATCGAACCCAGCAAGGAAAGCGGCAGCATCTTCTCGGAACCTAATATGAACGGTCTCATCTCGAGCGTCTTTGGTGATGAAAGCATCTTCCTCAAATGCGACGCTGGAGAGTGTCTCTACGAGACCGAAGTGCCTGGTTATGAGAGGCCCATCAAGACTATCAACACCCTCTCATCGCCGGCGTCATTGCCGGATGCGCACTGTTTGTCGTGGCCGTCGTGCTGGTCATCTGGTATCTAGCCCGCAGGGCCGAGAAGCGGAAGTGGGGTCCCATTCATCTCTCTGATGACGAGGAGGATGAGAACGCAAAACTCTTGGCCGATCACAAACCCGCTTCGTTGACTTTCCAAAACGTCTCGTACCAGCTAAAGGGTAAGCAAATCCTGACTGGCATCACGGGTGCAGTGCACCCTGGAGAGCTTCTGGCCATCATGGGTGCCTCGGGCGCTGGCAAGACTACCTTCCTTGACATCCTCGCGCGCAAGAACAAGATCGGTGTCACCGGTGGGAGTTTCTATCTCAACGGCGAGCAGGTACGAGATGACGAGTTCCGCAGTGTAATTGGTTTTGTCGACCAGGAGGATGCTATGCTACCCACCTTGACCGTTCACGAAACCATTCTAGATTCGGCCTTGTTGCGTCTGCCCAAAGAAATGAGTCGTGCTTCCAAGGAGCAGCGTGTAGACGATGTGGAACGACAGCTGGGCATCCATCACATCCGCCATCAGAAAATTGGATCAGAAGAGAGCGGTCGTGGTATATCCGGAGGCGAGAAACGTCGTGTTGGAATCGCTTGCGAACTCGTCACCTCACCCAGTATTCTTTTCTTGGATGAACCCACCAGCGGTTTGGATGCTTTCAACGCCTTCAACGTTGTCGAGTGCTTGGTCAATCTTGTCAAAACCTACAACCGTACTGTTGTCTTCACCATCCACCAGCCGCGCTCTAACATCGTAGCCTTGTTCGACCAGTTGATCTTACTTGCCAAAGGTAGGACTGTATACTCTGGGCCCTTTGAGAGTTGCCAACAATACTTCGACAACATCGGCTATACATGTCCTCCGGGTTTCAATATCGCCGATTACCTAGTAGATCTCACAATGCACGCTAGCGTAACGAGCCAGTCCATCGATGATGATAACTCACTTTTCTCAAGACAGGGTTTAGAGACGAGAGCAAGTAGCGCTATTGCAGTCAAGTCTATCCGAAGTGTTAATACCGATGCGGACACTGTGGGCAGTCCAAGTGTTGCCAGTCTGCGACTCAAGGGCAAGCGCAGAACGTCGATTAAACAACAACAAGAGCGCGAGCTTTTTACCAGAAAGACAAACACAGTCAATGACGGTACGATGTCCCCCAAATCTGATGATGGAGACCCCTATCAGCCTCGAGAAGGCAGTAATGGTCAGTGGCTAAAACTTTCGCGTCAACAAGGTGCTCCACCGCCTCAGATATTGGAGGACCCGGATGAGCTGCCTCCTCCTGCCGACGGCGGAACCGGAACCAACCTGGATACGCTTGTGCAAGCATACACAGCCTCGGACGTTGCGGCTGCACTTCGCGAAGACATCGCCCATGCCGTCTCTTCGGCCAACGAAGCGAACGGCAACAGTGGTCCGAATCAACAAGCCAATGGATTCGTCGCAGCTGGTAAGGTCAAGGGGTTCCGCAAAGTCGGGCTGCTAGGCCAATTCCTTATTCTCTCAAGGCGTACCTGGCGCAACCTTTACCGCAACCCCATGCTCATGTTGACGCATTATGCAATCGCCATTGTTCTCGCCGTTTTTCTTGGTTTCCTCTTCTTCGGACTGACCGATGACATCAAAGGATTCCAAAACCGTCTCGGCCTGTTCTTCTTCGTCTTGGCCTTGTTCGGTTTCAGTACTCTTACCGTCCTAACCGTTTTCGCACCCGAGCGCTTGCTTTTTACTCGCGAACGAGCAAAGGGATATTACTCTCCCCTCTCCTATTTTGCTTCTAAAGTCTTCTTCGACATTGTACCCCTGCGCCTCATTCCACCCATCATCCTTGGCATCATCGTATATCCCATGACCGGACTCGTCCCGGCGTGGCCGCAGTTCCTCAAATTTGTTCTATTCCTGGTCCTGTTCAATCTGGCTGCAGCGGCTGTCTGCTTGTTCATCGGAATCGTTTTCCGTAACGGAGGAGTCGCAAACTTGATCGGTGTACTTGTCATGCTATTCAGTTTGCTCTTCTCCGGGTTCTTTTTGAACAAAGACAGCATTCCTGCTGCAGCCAAGTGGCTACAGACGGTAAGTCGTGACATCGTTTTAGCATACATCATTTGCTAATGTTCCATTGCAGTTGTCTATATTTCACTACGCCTTCGAAGGTCTCATAGTAAATGAAGTAAAATATCTTTCCCTTGTCGACCACAAATATGGGTTGGATATCGAAGTCCCTGGTTCTGCGATTCTAAGCTCGTTTGGTTTCAACGTGCTTGCATTGTGGAAAGATTGCATTGGCTTGGCAGTTTTTGGTGGTGCCTTTGTGATCTTAGCGTATCTGGCTATGCACCTATTACTTGTGGAGAGGCGTTGATATGCTCAGGTGGTTCCATCTGGCTTTGCTGGTCGGTTGTATCAATATAGGTTGAGCGTTTTGCATGTTTCATTTTCTTTCGTATAGTCCCGTCGTTTTCATATCTGTATGTTTTCGTATAGAAGGTGTCCATAAAGCTAGGCTAGAGCGAGTCGACGATTGCGCTAGTGTATGTATACATGAATATACAATATTTAACACATGGAGACGTGCTGCTCTTGGATGAAGGACGCATTATTCCCTTTCGGGGTATAGATCCATGATCTTAACCATATGAATCTCGTCTATACACTCGCAAGGCATCACGTAGAAAACTAGCCCAGGACTAGAGAGAGAAAATAATAGGAAGGTAGGATGCTGACCCAGGATCCGCTGCCTCCCGAGGCGATGGTTCAGCCTGTTCGGGGTCCATGTCCGCCGCTTCGGTAAGTGGGACGGTTTAACTCGTTTAGCGAACGAACTTCTTGGAGCAATGGTACCGGTATAACTAAGGATATGTACATGCCTAGTGGGAGACTATCGGTCCGCTTGGTAGTTGCAAGGGGTTCGTTTACTGAATCGCTAGTGGACATTAACGTTTCCCTTTTCTAAAAAAAAATAAATTTGCAGCGTTCGTGAGAGCAAACTTTGTGGTCCTTCTAATGTTCTAGAATAACAGATAACGAACCCGGAAGGGTGTAGGTGACCAATCCTTGAGCCGTATTGATTATCCATATGGATCCATGGGTGGATTCATGGATAGCTAGTATTCACGTGATGCACATCGGACCTCGGGAGCTCGGGAGCTCAGAACTTCACCTAGTTACGAGACAAGCCACCTTGCCATGTGTGCACGCAGGATTCGATCTATGTGATTGTGTCGTTATTGGAGATCTTAGTATATCACAGAGAAGCCTCCTCCTGAGCACATGGATCGAGTGGAATACAATAAGATTATATTATAAATGTATTTTCTAGGTATGTAAGGGAGGCCGAGGGTACAAGCTCGCCATATATACGGTCGTAATTGGTGGTGTATCCAAACTCGTTTCTTTCAGAAGTAAATTATTCATAGGTATGTATAACAGAACGGTCCATCCGTTGTGCTCATGAGATCCCGCATTTTCACGGGTGGACCAGCAGCGTATCCGAGATCGATAACCGTGTCGAGGGTAGTGTTTGCGCTCTCGGGCATGTTCAAGAATGTGCCCGTACCAGAAATTCCTTTCGCTCCCGTACGCGTCTTCTTGTCAAGAAGCTGCCAGATCCACCATACGCGGTCGATCATACCGTGATGGAGGTAGAAGAGTGGATCACCAGGGGAAGTGTTCACGTCACGCCCGGGATCGCCTCCCATGGCATAATGTCCACCTCCGTGAATTCCAATGTTCCCACTCCCAGGATAGCCCTGCATGGTCATTTGGAAGTCGTAAACATCCTTGGGCTTGAGGATATTATAGGCGATGGCAGTGGCGTTGGAGTACTTGCGGAGAATCTCGTCGGTAAGGTCGCGCTTAAGGCAGCGCGGGTTATATGAGAGTCCATCACCATTGACCTCGGTTGTACCACCAGGAAGGGGGAGACCGGCGGGCCCGAGATTTACCTCCATACACGCAAACGGTCCCGAAGTCACGCAGCCGCCTCCCGAGCCGGTGGGTAGCACAAGTGGAGGGAGACCTGGTAGGCCACTGAGTTCGATATTCCCTGTCTTCTCAACATACTCGCCGTTTCCGCTCATCGAATAGTCTGATCCATCGAGCACAGCCGAGTTCTCTAGACCGACGAGAGCGGATAGCGCCCAATCCCAGTACGGCTGGACACCCTTGTATCCACATTCATTCCGCAATGCTTGCTCATACGACCAGGTGAAGTAGCGGTGCCATGCAAGGAAAGTACCACTGTAATGGATGTAGCCTGTCTGATTGATATGCGTTGCAACAAAATCGTCAAACCGAGATTTGGCCCCAGGGACGAGAGAAGAAGGTGTCCTGGCTGGCTTGGCCTGGAGGCAAAGAACAGCGTCAGTATAGGCCTTACGCTCCTTTTTAGAAAGAGTGGACCTAAATGCAGAGTAAGGTTCGGTTCATGCATATGAAGAGATACTGTTCAGTTGGATACGACCGAGTGTGTCTACAGTTCGTACGCCACTAAGATGGACATGGCACTTACCATTCGCGTCGAACGGAGAGACTCCAAAGCGAGCAGCCACCGCGCTTTTCGCTACGTGAGAGGGTCTCGTTTGTTGACTGGGCTGCAAATTCCGCTAGCTGCGCCAGCTGATCATGGGCTTGTGTCTCATCAGGAGAAGCCTCAGTGGGGAGACTGGCAGCTGAGGGGTCTTCCTGGGGCGTGGGAACCGCACTCGACACGGAGGCCAAAAGGCACAGGGCCACAGATGGATTCAGGCGCATATTGGCTTGTAAATACGCAAGATTCCGGTCAAGGGTGACGGAAAGAAGCCCAAGGCGTGGGAGAAGAGGGGTCCACGAATAAAAGCGGGAAGGAGCGACTAGGTGAAAAGTCAAACGCGGCTGGCATACGAGCCGATTAGCCAACTCTTAAAAGCAGAGGCAAAAGGGGCGAACAATGCACTGGGTTACCCAAAATACGACCATGTCCGCATTCCAGGATCCAAGCGCGCGCCGGCAGCAAGTGACCGAAGCCGCCCAATACCCGCTCCATGCTCCGTCAGCAGGCCAAGACATGCTAGATGGCGTCGGGGTCATACAAGATGAACAGGATATGAGTTCCAATTTCCATAGCGAGCAGAAGCTGAACAGAAGGTAACGTTTTCTGGCTAATTGCCTTTGGGCTTCGGTGCGGCGTCTAGCATGCGCGACGGCCGTGCCACTAAAACAATCGCTTAACGACTTGTATTACTCAATCGGCGCGTGGCGTGGACCTGCATGGTGTCTCATGTAGTTACCATGCATATCACACAAATGGGACCCTACCGAGCCCAACGGTAGGACGAGTCGATCACGGCATGACGTCGTTCCTGTGCAAATCAGAGCGGCGGTCGAATCGCCACCACGTTGTGAACTGATGCTGCCGTGTCGCCAACCATGACCATGCCGTCCGTGCATGCGTCGATATTTAGTGCCTTGATCTAGATACTTAGGACAAAAGTACTAGACGGTGGTAATCTGGATCCTGCATACATGTGACCATGCCCAGCAAAGTGATAACGGACGAGTTTCCATATCCGGCTGTGGCAAGAGGGGAATGTGTGCAATGTAGGTACTTTTATTTCACATGGCCTATACCCCATGGGGTCCTATACTGTGGTTGGAAATGACATGGAGACAGGTAGAAGAAGGCGGGTTTCCCGTCGACTCTTCGGTGTTTGAAACACAACAGAAGGAGGAAGGGTAGGAAGGGTGGGCCTGAAGCGTCCCCAAGTACGTGCTTAAATCGTCCCCCAGGGCGTGCAGTGTTGATGGATTTTCCCACCATGCCCCGTGTGTGCTAGCACAGTGGCTCGACTGGACGCTCGGACGATCTACCCAAAAGACATCTATTCCTGCGTGTGATTTCCCTTCCCGACTCCGCGCTCCGCTTTAGCTCCACTCTATGCGCGACACCCGTTCCCGCGTCTGAAGACGATGGATAGATCGGCGTGCAACTTTACAACCTCCCAACGATCTTGATCAGCTCTCCCTCCCGCGGAGACACGCTTTGCTACATTGGTCCCGCCATATAGCGCGGAAACTGTAGCGTTCTACCGTGCCTCGACGGCTCCGGGAGCTTGAGGGCGTCGAGCACATAGAGTTGGCGCCAGTGCTCTTAGCGTCACTCGCTTAGCACCCGGGATGAGGGTGACATGCAGCTTCTTCGCCAAACACCATTGGCTTGCCGTCTTTTTTGCCTCAATCTGCCTAAACTGACCTGTGCATGCCATCGAATTCGACTCACTCCGTTCGATTCGCTCATCGTACATGTTCAATTGCGAGTTTTCCTTGCTCGTGCCTACTGCCTTGACCATTTTCGGGAAAGTCTGTCGTCACATCATCCGAGGTTCGACGCCCGTCGCGCTTCTCCACGCTTTTTAGCCAACGGGAGTGTCCTTGTAAGCCGTCGCAGGTCTGATCCAGGGGTACAGCTCTAGCTTGTCTCCGCCTGCCGAGAATCTGGGAGTAGCGCCATGCGCCAAATCTCAACAGACGACCAGTCAAACACACATATACGGACAAGGCTACCTGGTGGCTGCTACGGCTATTTGGGAACCAGGAGGAGCGTAGGTTTCGTGTGTGTGTGGCGCTATGGAACCTTCTCCATTTGGCAATTCAATTGTTCTGTTCTTGTGTCCTATTTTACTTTGGCTTCCAGGTGGTTATGTGCAACGTGATCAGTGACCCATTTCTTCAACATACTGCTGGCTTCGGTTGAACTGAGCATATTTTGTGCAATTGGGCATCCTACCTTGCATGCCTGGCAGGTTTGAGGTCTCTTTTCTTCTTCTTTCTATGATTTCAGGGTCTGTCCAGCATGAAGTCAACACCGCTCGGTGAGAGTTCCCAACCCATGGAAGACGATGGTCCACGACTACTTGGAGCCATACTTTCCATCACCGCCGTCGCCATCACCACGATGGCAGCACGGCTTTTCGTGCGAATAAAGCTGATTCGTAACGTTGGGTGGGATGTAAGGCTTCTCAGATACCCCATCTTTTGACAGAACACTGACCATCTCAGGACTATTGCATGTCGTTTGCAACTCTACTTGTGAGGGCTCTAAACAGCTTAGCATATTCCCCCACTGACAAACCTAGTGCATAGTCGGCGCCTGTGTTGTTATTCCCGAAGTTCACTATGGAGCTGGCCGCCATAGAGCCAACATCCCAGAAGAGGACTTCCAGATGGGGTATAAGCTGAACTTCATCACCCAGCCCATATATCTAATTGAAATTTGCGTTGTCAAACTATCGGTTGGTTTCTTCCTGCTTCGCATAGCAACTACATCGTTTTACCGAAGAACGATTCAGGCAATCATGTATTTCATGGGCTTTTATACCCTAGGATGTTTCTTTGTAAGCACAGCAATCCTACATAGCCCACTACCTATAAGAATATGACACTGACCAATGATCTAGACTATAATGTTCCAGTGTACCAATTTGGCAGTCCAGTGGGATCCTTCAGTAAAAGGCACTTGCTGGTCTCCATCCACGATCCAAGCATTGGGCTACACCAATATCGCATGCAACATCATAACCGACCTCCTGTTCGCCATCATCATACCCATACCTATGCTCTGGCACGTGCAAATGAACCGTCGCCAAAAGATTTCCATCATCTGTATCCTCGGGCTTGGAATATTCTGTGAGTGCTGAGACATGCTACTCTGCACGGCCATCTGATCTGACGATAAGCAAATAGGTGTCGCCGCTGCCGCCGTCAAAGTCACCTACCTGCCCAATTATGGAATAACAGGCGACTTGCTATGGGATAGTCGCAACAGTATGTCAAATCACCCGTGCTTCGATTAGTATACTGATCTAGGAAACCAGTCACCTTGTGGACAATTCTCGAGTCATGCGTTGGCATCATAGCTGGCAATCTGCCCTGCCTCAAGCCCATCTTCCGTTCTGTTCTTGGCTCCGTACGTGTACGCCCCACATTTCCTTCTAGACATTGGCTGACGTTGTATTCACTGGTAGACCTACGGTCGCGGAAGCCGAGGCAAAACAAGCGGCACGGGAGAAACTCCTCGCTACCCCTACCTTTCCCATGGCACAAGCACGCACAAGGCAAAATCACAGGGATTCAATAGTCTCAACTCCAGCAAAGCCGGGGCTCATCCGAATGACCAATACGATGCCTTTATGATGACAACGGTTGGAGCTGGTAAAGAAATAGGAAGCAGGGCAGCAAGTGTCACGAGTATGAGGGAGGATGGAAGCAGCGAGAGAGACAGTGAAGGCAGCGTGGAGTTGTTAGAGAAGAGGGGTGGGACAGGCTTGAAGTTGGGTGGGATATTAAAAACCACGCAGGTTACGCAGACGACCGTGGATGGGAAGAGACTCGCATCACCAAGGAAGAGAGAGGAGGCGCAGGAAGACTTGAGGCGTGTCACCGACGTCAGAGATATGGTATGAATTGCAACCAGTGGCAAGGAGTCGTCCTTTTGGCATGTGATAGGATTGGTGTTTGGCGTTGCGTTGGGTGGCAACAGTTGGGTAATTAGAGTAACCTGGACATGGATCCCACAGATTTCATAGTCAACCATAATATTACCACAGAACAATATCAGGAAAATGGCCGACGAAACAACGCTTTATTCGGACATCTATCAAGTCTAGTGCACTTCTAGAAGCTGCCAACTTGGGGTTAACCAAAAGCAATTCACCGACACCTTCCCATTCTTAAGTCTACACCTAACTCAGTATCTCCTCGGCCTTGGCGGTGGCCCGCCCTTGAACTTGGGAACGTTGCCCAGGTTGGGTTTAAATTGTTTCTGTGGGCGCTCCGGTTGGTTCATCATTGCCAATCTGGCGGGATGAATACCAGCGGTGGCCGACTCTTCGCCTGCTTCTTCAGTCTCGCCATTGGTTGCCTTGTCTTTGCCTGCCTTGGATTCCTTCTTATCTTTGCGCTCCTTCTGCTTGGTCTCGATCTCAGCGCGCTTCTCGTGATTGCGCTGGCGCTCGTTGGCAAGCTTCTCGTTCTTGACGGCGATCTTCTCTTTCCGAGCTGCGGTATTGCCACCTCCACCAGCGCTGTCGTGGGATTAGCAACTATACGCACGAATTCGAGGTTGGTATTGCACGTACCTAAGCTCCACGTTGATCTTGCGACCTTCCTTCTTCTTGGGGTCCGGGAACACGGAGTGATGGTACTTCATCAGCGCGGTCTGCATGTGGTCGTAGCGCTCGAACTCAATGAAGCCGCAGCCCATGGACTTGCCGGAGTCCTTGTATGTGCGAAGGCGGACTTCGAAGGGCTTGAGCTTGGCGAAATGCTCTTCGATTTGCTCTTTCGTGGCGCTGAAGGGAAGATTGCCTGTAGCGCTGTTAGCAAGGTATCCGCAGCGGTGAAGTGACGTGGCCTGACGTACCGATGAAGACGATGAATCGAGCATTAGGATCCGCTGCTTCCTCGCCATCGGCCGCCTCCCCATCTGGCTGGCCGGCCTGGACCTCTGCGTCATTGGACTCGTCAAGGGCTTCTGGAGCTGCGTCGTCGGAGGTCTTTTCCGCTTTCTTTTCCTTCTTTTCCTTTTTCTCCTTCTTCTCCTTCTTCTCCTTCTTTTCCTTCCTGTCCTTTTTGGATGTCTTCTCGCTGGTCTCTACGGCAGCTACATCTTCCACTGCGACATCCACATCCATGGGCTCCGCAGAGTCGGCCTCGCCATTGGACTTTGACTTTTTGTCTTTCTTGTCCTTCTTTTCCTTCTTTTCCTTCTTCGATTTCTTCTCCACCTTCTCGGCCTCGGCGTCTGCCTTGCTCTTCTTGTCCTTCTTGTCCTTCTTTGGTTTGGAAGTCTCGGCAGGACCGTCTTCGCTCACGGGCTCTTCGGTGGCAGCGGGTGTGGCGGCTTGGTCCGAAGCGACGTCCTTGTCTTTCTTCGACTTCTTCTCTTTCTTCTCCTTGGTCACGCCGGCATCCTGCGACTGCTTGGACTTCTTGGACTTCTTGGGGGCATCGACGGCTTCGTCCTCCTGGCGCTTGCGCTTCTTCTCTTCCTTGAGCTCCGACTTGGACATGGCGGCGTCGAGACTTGGGGGTCGCAGCGGCTAGCAGTTGGGCAGAAGGACGTGTGGAGCGCGGACCCGAAATTCTCGAGCGTGGTAACTTTTTCTGCCGGGCGGTCTGGCAGCACCCTTGCTTGGCGGTGAAGGCGCACGTCTCCCGTCCCGTCTCCTCCCAGGCTTGGGGCGCTTGCAGCCTCGGGGCAGCAGCAGCAGCAGCAGCTTGGGCACGATGCGACCGTCGACCAGCAGCATGCGCGTGGGCAGGCGCCCGATGCAGCGCCCGCCGCACGCCTACAGCGTCGAGAGCCAGTGCCCGCGCCAGTTCTCCCACCGACCTCCCCGCCAGTTCTCTTACCGACCTCCCCGCCTCCTGCTCGCCTCGCACCGCCGCTCGCCGCCGCGGCCGCAGCTGCCCTTCCTCTACCCCTCGGGCGCCGCGCTCTCCCAGGCGCAGCTGTCGCGGCTCTTCTCCATCAGCGCGAACCAGAAGAAGTTCATCCGCGAGACGGCGCGCGAGTCGGTCAAATGGACGCTCATCATCTTCTTCGCGACGTCGTGCTTCAGCATGGCCAGCCTGGGGGTGCTGAGCGAGCGGCAGGAGCGCGCGTTCCCGTCGCCGCACGAATGGAGCCTGGTCACGCGCTTCCGCTTCCGCCGCGGCAGGTGGTGGCAGGTGCCTGAGAACAACGAGGAGGAGGGCTTCCCCAACTGGGCCCGCGTCTACGACGAGCTGGAGCGCGCCCTGCACCGCCTGGAGGACCCCGCCACCGACGGCGCTGGCCTGCGCGAGCCCGACGGCCGCCGCGTGCTGGTACCCGGTGTGGGCCACACCGGCTTCGACCTGCACGCAAAGAGCGGCGAGTGGCGCCAGGGCTACTACGAGGTGCTCATGGGCATGGCCACGGCCGCCGAGCGCCTCGAGGGCTGGGTCACCACCAAGTCGCGCCGCTACGTATGGGCCCCCGAGTTCGTTCCCTCGCCCACGAACCCGCGGCCCAAGGCCACCCTCCCCTCGCAGCTGCCCATCCCCGACGAGGACCACCGCATCCCCGCCGCAGACGTGCCCGAGACCTTCTACCTCAAGATCATCACGAGCCAGGGCTTCACCACCCACCAGCGCATGACCGCCGCCCTCGCCTACGCCGACTGGCTCGCCTTCAAGCAGCTTCCCGATTCCGCAGAGGACATGTACCGCTGGGCCCTCGACATCGCCGTCCATGGCCTCCCGACTGCCCACCCCGACACCGTCATCCACCCGGACACCCACGTGCTGTCCTCGACCGCGAGCAGAGACCACCTGACCCCGAACCTCGTCTACGCCGCCACCAGCCTCGCTACCTTCCACGCCTCTCAGGGGAACCTCACCACCGCCCTCCCCATCCTCGTCTCCCTCCTGCGCGCTCGCCTGGACGCCGACCCCACCCCTCCCAAGCCCCCTCCAAGCCCCACGACTCCAGCTTCATCGGCACCATCCTGAGCCTGCTCCACGAACCCGAGTACCCCCTCTTCCGCCCAACGGCGACCAAGTCTTGCTCCGCCGCCCCGAAGACCGTTGCGAAGAAGCCGCCCTCAAGTCTTACATCGGCGAAATCCTCTTCGCTGTCGCCGACTCCCCTTCAGGCCGCACACAGGGCCTCTCGTGGGTGCGCGATGCCGTTTCTACCGCCAAGACGGCACAGTTGATCCCTACCATCCAATCCAATCCACTCCTCCGTAAGAAGTGCGAGTCGTGCGAGGAAGTCGGCCTGGAAGCCTGGGGCAAGATCATGACGTACCTGGCCGCTGAGGCGCGTCAAAAGAAAAACAACGTAGAGGAGAGCCGAGTGCGGAGACTTTGGTGGAGCCTATGGCCAGGTGCGATACAGGGATTAGAGAAGGACGTTGAAGACAAGGAAGGGGAGGAGGAGGGTGTGGTGATGCGGTTGAACAAACTGAGAGGAAAGATGTTGAGGGAGGAATACGAAGAGATGGATAGAAAATATGCTAGAACATTTGTGTTTTGAAAAGCGGATAAGACGAATAGAGGCACCCATGTATATCAGTGTAAAATATGGTTTTTGTAGCCCTCCGAACAATCAGGTGCCTACTTTTGGAGTCGATAGAGGAACACCTGAAAGGATATACCAATTGAGATGGATTTGAACATTTAAATGTCTGGACCAAAGAGAATTGTGATCACCCTTCCGCAGCCAGCTCCCGATTCGTCTGAAATTCCTTGTCGTAACGCCACAACGCCACGACCCGCATGCTGTCTCGTATCCATTGGGCGCGTGCCGACCGCTCACCGTAAATCAGGGCACCACTGCTCTGCCGTTGCCTGGCGAGCTATCTTCTCCCCCGATTACCTAGACCTGCGATCTGATATTGTCAACGAAGCCGGAAGCGCAAGATGCTGCCATGCCTGAAATAACCTTCACATTCGGACCTAACAACAGCTTCTTTTTTGATTGTCCGAAAACATGGAAGTTGTACGTCTAGATGGAAGATGAAGTAACATGGCGAGCAACGACGGCTAATCGTATGAAAGCCATAACATCCCGCACACTCTGCGACAGCTGTTCAACAGCTCCATGACTCCGTCCTGGAGAATCGCGCAACCGTTTTGTCTAGCACTCGCCCCTCATATCAATAGTCCGGAGCCGGTTTGGTACGTGGGATGCAAGGTATTGGCGGGCGAGGAGAAGATCTGTAGGTTTGCCCGCTTGCCCGACGCTGGTGGTCCTACTCACTACACCTAACTGAGTTCAACACACCCCAGCTCGGCAACAAGCACATCTATTGACACCAAGCGACAGTGTATTCTCAAAACTTCTTTGACAAGAACTATCCCGATCTCGCTCGATGGACGAAAACAATTCCCAGTGCGGCACGCTCGTGCTACGTGACGTTTGGTCAAGGTTACAGCTACTTCGCATCCGCGCCAGGTCGAGGCTCTGTCTGGGCCGCGATACCATCCGACTTGAGCGACAAGGTGCAGAAGGCTCATGATACTCCATGCTGTGTTGCCTTGGGCGTGAACAACAGTTGGTTTGTTCTCTGGCCAGATGGTTATTACTCATGGAAATTCCATGGAGCGTATAACGGACTGGACGAGATATTAAAAGAAGCAGAACCGAGGACTGTATCGGTGAGTACAAACAGCGCATCTGATAGGGCGGCTTAAAAAACAGAAAAGAGCAATATCCTAGATCAAGCCTCCCCAATTGACGCTCCAAAATATTATTTACAGCTTCATACATGTTACCAAGCTAATCTCAAGGTAGTATCTGGCAATATCACCGTACAACAAGAATCACTACTTCATCGCCTTCAAGAACGGAACTATACAGTACAACTTTACCGGCGCGCCACCAGAGTGGATGTTGCAGATGAATGAGGTCTTTACGCAGTGGCAAGCGGAGATCGCGCTGGCTCAGACAGCCACCTTGCAGCGTCCTGCACCGGTGAATAATATACCATACAATTCGAATCTTGCGGTACCAGACCATCCGAGAACACAGTCTGTACATGGTCCGATGCCATGGTTATCGCAACAGTCGAACACGCCGGGCCCGGCTTTGTCGCCGCAGGTACCACAGGTGTACGCATATTACGCGCCAGTGCCGGAGCCCACAGCTATAGAGATGCCTGGAAGTTTTCCAGCTGGTATTACTTCAGAACGCCCTGCATCCATGGTTGAGAGGCCGGCGAGTGTAAACGCGGTACGTTGTCTGACAACGGAAAGAAGCTCAAAGGGCTAATTTAAAATAGAAACGGAGGAAATTCTTCTCGAAAATATTCGATTAAATAAATCTATATATGGGACTGTTCTGGCATGTGTATTCTCATTCTGAGTATTCAAACAAATATGTTAAATATAGCGTTTGATCTCGTGGATGAATATGTGGGTTCTATGACATGTCAATTGGCAGAGGGAATTGGACAAAACGAGTAGACAGATACGCTGAAAAGATTACCCAGAAAAACCCTCATCACCGCCGAAGAGGTAAGCTATTAATTCATGATGTTGTATTATTTGCTCGGGGGACTATCGGACCCATCCAATCCGGCCCACCGACTTGCTTTGAGTGTTCGTCGCTGCCACATCGTACGCATATCAGCCATGACATACATCCGAAAGCTTGCTATATCTATATAATCGCAATGTGGTTATTACAGTTTATACATCAACATTACTCTACGCTTGTTTGCATGGAAAGCCAGTATTGCCGAACGGCAAAAACACCTTCCCAATCGGGAATGAATTGCGTAGTTGCTGCATGAACCGGCGCGACACGACCAGATTCGTATTGCGTAGACAATCGCTTGTCGGATAAATCAAATGAGGCTTTCTATCTCGTCCTCACATTTCCTCAGCTCACGGACGTCTGTGCTTGTATCGCGAAAATGGGCATTAAAGGACGTGCCTTCAGACTCCCACGCCTGGTAACGTGTGTATCATGGTGGGCTCTTATTGATGCTGCTGTTGCAGGTTCGAGAGCAACCGTACGAGTAAGAAACGGCACATACGAAGGCATTTCCCTACCCCAATTTGGTCAGGAAATCTTCCTTGGTATTCCTTATGCGCAAGATACTGGTGGATTGAACCGCTTCAGGGCCCCGCAAACACTCAATGAAACTTGGAACGGAACACGCCTCGCTCAATCGTACAGCGCTGCTTGTCCAGATTTTGAGACAGATGCTGATGCGGCATACGGAATGAGCGAGGACTGCCTCAGCATTAATGTTGTAAGACCTACTGGTATCCCGATCAATACACGCTTGCCTGTTGCTGTGTGGATCCATGGCGGCTCATACCAGGTCGGCACAAGTGGACTCCCAAATTATAATTTGACTTGGTTCGTACAGCGATCTGTAGAAATTGGAACACCGATCGTTGCGACAAGCATCAATTATAGGAAGGGAGGATGGGGAATGTTATATTCAAGAGAAGTGCAAGGAAGCGGCGAGACGAATCTGGCATTGAGGGATATGCGAAAAGCTCTGGCGTGGATCTCTGAAAATATCGGGAGCTTCGGAGGCGATAAAGACAGTGTCACGATTTGGGGTGAATCTGCAGGGTCGTTCGCTGTTGGGCAGTTGGTGCTGAGCTATGGGGGGCGTACAGATGGCCTCTTCCATCGCAGTATTCAAGAGAGTGGGTCTGCGGCCACCGCATGGTACAACGGCTCAGACTGGTACCAGCCCATATATGACAAGATCGTGCGGCAGACGAACTGCACAGACTGGCCAGATACGTTGGAATGTCTTCGCACTGTACCGTAAGAACCTCCAATCACGGATGGGACGCTCCTCAGCTAATTTTATACCTCTGTATTCAGATACGAGACCATATTCCCTTTCCTAGACTCTTCCAAGGTCGACGGGCCTGGATTTTACCCCACCGTTGATGGGGATATCATTCCGAATTACCCAACACAACTCCTCAAATTGGGTCGCTTCGCACATATACCTCATCTCTACGGGTCTAACAGCGATGAAGGAACCGACAACGCTCCAACGAAAATCTTCAACACCGACCAGGACATATACGACTATCTCCTCGGCAGCACAGGATATGACTTTCCTCCGGATGTTGTTCGCAGGATAATGGAGCTATATCCAGATGACCCTGCCCAGGGCATCCCGCTCAACACAGGTTCCGAACGCTTCGCTGAGCAGGGTTATCAATACAAGCGGGCAGCCGCCATCATCGGTGACGTCTTCTATCATGCCACTCGTCTCGATGACGCTCGCTACTACGCAAAATATTCCCCAACCTACATCTACCGATTCAATACACGACCTTTCCAGAATGCTACCAATGCCACATTTACTGATTACGTTGGCGGACTGCCGCCCGCGTACAAAGGAGTCCAGCACTTTAGCGAGGTTGCATTCATATTTGGCAATCCGCAATATGTGGGACCTTGGCCTGAATACAAAGCGTTGAGCGATGAAATGAGCGCGCAATGGATTCGCTTTATCAATAGCGGCGATCCGAATGGGGAAGGGTTGCCAAAATGGCCGAAGTATAGTGAGGGATCGAGGGGTTTGAATTTAGTACTTCAAGCACAAGGAAAGGGATATAATGGAAGTTATGTGGAGGAGGATACGTATAGGCTGGCGGGGAGAGAATTTCTAAGCAAATGGGCGAGGCGAAGGCATGTATAATCGCAAAGTAGCATCATCTCTGCGATCAATCGGTCGAGCAGCAAGAGAAGGTTTCCCGGGGAATGTGTTAGCATGATATACATGGAAGCTCGACGT
Source organism: Pseudopithomyces maydicus (assembly GCA_026873275.1). Taxonomy (NCBI): domain Eukaryota; kingdom Fungi; phylum Ascomycota; class Dothideomycetes; order Pleosporales; family Didymosphaeriaceae; genus Pseudopithomyces; species Pseudopithomyces maydicus. The sequence continues at coordinate 1,750,850 of JANTUC010000006.1, read as the reverse complement.
GACTGCCAAAGATCGGATCCTGCCTGAAGTACCAGTAGAATACAACTAAAGAATGTGATTAGGCGTAGTCAGGTTTGGCTTGTGTTACGGAGGCTTTGCCGAGGTAATTCACAGGTCGTTAGCAGAACCCCATCGGTACCGCGCAACATCAAAAGAATCATCACCTGCGACCATTTAATATCTGAATCGCTTGCAGATCCATCTACGTTGAACACGCAAGCTCAATCTGACGAGAGAATCGTCTGATCTTCCCCGGTTCTCCACCTGCCTTTGAACCGAGGCACGCCGGCAAAGGACAAGCTGACGCGGAGGAACGATCACTATTCAAACGTCACGTGTACACTGGCCTAAGCCACTCACATCTTCACAGCAAGAGCCTTTCATCACCACTCGGACAATCAACCTACCTTTCTGGAAACTACGATGGCATCTCAATATAGCGATATCAAGTTTGAGATAAAAGGTCAGATTGGTGTTATCAAGGTATATAATCATCGGGACTGGTTACCAGCTCTCAAAGCACTAACCCATGCGACACATTCTGACATGAATCACAGTTCAATCGACCTAAAGCCCTCAATTCCTTTGGCGGAACGTTGATCCCGGAAGTCATTTCCGCTCTGCGCGAGCTCAATGAGCACCCTGATACTGTCTTCACAGTCCTTACTGGCGAGGGCCGCTTCTTCTCTGCTGGCGCAGATGTCCGGAGCGTGAGCTCATTGTCGCAGGTAATTTACCGTTTTCATTGAATCTGCCATTGTCATCGCCAGCTCGAAAACAATTAGCAATGGCTAAGAATATTTATCACAGCCCAAAGAGTACAAAAATGCGGGAGAGAAAAAGTTGGCGTACTTGCACAACTTTACTTATGGTATGTGTATTCGCTCCCCGACTGATAGAAACACGTGCACTGACTCGTACCTCGTCGGCTCTCAGCTACTGAAGTGAGTGAATCCCCACAGAGAGTCATGTCCCAAAAACTTACTCAAATCTCAAGCTTCTCCGGAGTATGATCGACCATAAAAAGGTGCTCATTCTCGCGCTCAACGGCCCTGGCGTGGGTGGCGGAGCTGCTTGGTTCCCTGGCATTGCAGACATCGTTCTGGCCTCATCTACAGCGTGGCTCCAGTGCCCCTTCAGCGCCCTCGGTCTGGTGCCCGAAAATGGCTCCGCGCTTTCTTTCGCACAGCATATCGGGATCCACCGCGCAAACGACTTCCTCATGTTCGGACGCAAGTTGACCGCGCAGGAACTCCTCGACGCTGGCATGTACAACTACGTATGGGACAAGACAGGCGATGATTTCCAGGCTGAAGTCATCAAATTTCTAGAGGGGCAATTGGAAGTCAATGATGGGAAGAGTATGATAGAGACGAAGAGATTGCAAAATGTGGGAATCAGAGACCAGCGGATGATTGCGGTTGTTAATGCTGTCGATGCGTTGGCAGAAAGGTTTGTAGAGGATGCGCCAGTGAAGAGGTTTGCAGAGAAGAAGAAATTGATGGAGGAGAAGAGTAAGATGCGATCTAAGATCTAGTTCTAAGCCATTTTGTAACCTTGACAATTAATGCTTGATACCACTGCATCGCATTCAATATAGCAACGATGTCGTGCTATTACTGTTCTTCCTCGAAGAAGATACACTTTCCGTTTTGACATATTGTGCTTGTTGCACATGCGAGCTACTTCAATTGCCAATTTACAACTTAATTTGCAGTTGTTCTCGTCATGGTGGGCCCGCAAAAGTACTGTTTCTCTTAGGCAACACTGCAGAAAAATGCAAAGGATAGCAACATGTAGAAGTAGCCAGTTTGGACCTTGTCATCTCAGTCTTGACTGTGTACAGCGGAATAGTTACCGCGTGTCATGAGAAGCATAGCAGCACAAGCACACGAAGGTAGGACAGTTTAATTCTTATTGCACTGTTGAAAACTTGATCAAGAATTGGTAAAGCAAAGGTGCCATTAGATTTTATGGAGTGAACCATCTTTGTTCCACTCCAATTTCGAGCGAATTAAGAAGCCGTTTGACAGTAGGAAATGCAAATCTGGACTGAACCTCAACACCGAAAGGAAACGAGAGAATCTAGTTTTACCTAGCAAGTACAGATAACTTTGCAGGATGACAGAACGCCTACCGATGCTATACACGGTGTTGATGCCCGAAACGCCCCCCTTTGGCTGTATCAATGCGAATCAGCCCATAACAAACGCCGCTAATATGCGCAAAATTCCAATTGACTATTGGCTTCCATGACTTCTCAGCCGCCTGCCCTTTGCCATGCCGGGGCCAATGCTTGAGTTGAAAGTTGTGATCGTCAAGTTCTCCCTGTCACCTTTGCCTTCACCGCCCACTGTCTTCCTCGTCATCTTCTTCATTGGCAATTTTGTATCCGCCTCGCTGCGTTGTTTCTTGAGTGGAGGTGCAGCTGCCGCCATAGTGTCGGAATGTGATATAATAGGTAATGGAGCAGTATGGTTCTCTTGGGCGACGACATTAACATCTAACTCACGGAGAGAGGTGCCGAGAGGAAGATTAGATGAATTTGCATGGGCGCTGACTGGGCGTGCAAAGTTGGGCTTGGTAATTGGGTCGAAAACATTGTCAGAATCTAGCGAGATAGTGTCGTTGAAAACAAGACCCTTGGTAGGACTGCGGGTATCGGATGGGGCAGGGCGATCGCGAAGGCGAGAGAGTAGGGCTTCATGAGCCTCAGTGCGAGGGAGCTTGTCGGGAATTGTGTACGAGACACGCTGGGGTGTTTCACCGGTAGGGTTGTATTCGAGTAAGTTCTGCTGCCCGACTGCGTCGCGAAGCTCCTGGAGAGGCGCGCGTATATCGCCATCCGCGTCAAGAGCAGGTAGTGTTTCTTTAAGAGCAGTCGCTTGAGCGGAGACGTCAGACTGAATGGCTTGCACACGAGCGAAAGAAGTGGAAAGATGCTCGCCAATGCTCGAGTAGGAAGCTTGGACAGTAGACGATAAAGCATTAAGTGAGGATGTATGAGCGGAGTGATGAGCGTTGTTCTGCTCACAAACACGCGACATGATTTCGTCCAGGGAATGCAGTTGGGTATCCATTTGGGCCATTTGGGCTTCGACAATCTTGACTGTGCTTTCGTGCACGGAGGTGGTCGTGTCCTTGAGGGATCTTGAGTGTTGGTTCGCCATTGCGAAGTCACCCTTGATTTTTGTCTTCACCACTTCTTGGGACTTGGAGATCCCGGCGAGAACATCCTTAGACTTGCTAGCCCAGTTACCCATTCCCTCGGAATATGCAGTCTGTTGGGACTCGAATGTAGCATTCGCCACACCAATGTCTTCGCACACGCCAAATAACTTCTCATTCAGACGCTTGCTTTGGGCTTCCGCGTTAGAATTGACGAGAGATGTGAGTTGAGTGAGTAGTTGCTGGCGTTCCTCTGCCGCTTTCTGCTGTTCTTCATCCACGACTTGGATTAAACGACTCTGGGATGCTTTGTTGGCTTGTACCAGTGTCGCGTTCATCTCTAACACCTGCCGATGAAGCCGCTCGTTCTCGGCTTGTTGTTCATTCAGAGATCTGGTCAGATCGACAAAAGCATTCTTGAATTCTTTACCAAGCGATGCGTAGGATGCGTGGAGCTAGATAAGTCAGCAAAGTCATACGAGAACGTTGTTGTGAAAAGAAAAGAAAAGGACAATGACCTACCTCAGACTGAAATTTGTCCAGTTCCGTAAGAATGCTCTCGGAGATCTTTTCAGCCGCTGCGGATAGTTCGTTCAGACCATCCCCAACCTTCTGCTTCACGTCTTCCCGCAGTGTACTTATTTCTTCCAGCACCTCATTCATATCATCGCGAGCTTTAGCAGTCTGTTCGTTGACCTCTTGCTCAGATGTACCAAAAGCCTCCATCTTGTCTTGTAGAAATGATTGGGAAACACCTAGCTTCTCAAGTTCGTCATGGACGAACGTTTGCATCCTCGTTGACAAATTCTCCATCATCTCTTCTTGCTCGTTCCGGAATCGCGCCAACCGATTGTCCACAAGCTGAGTCGTATCCACTACTTGGCTTTGGGAGGATGCCCAATGTTGCCGGTTTTGGGATTGTAGTTCGGAGCGCCGCCGGATCTTGGCTCTCAATGCATCGATATCGTGTGTCGTCTTACCGAGTGTAGAAATCATGCCGTGACCAATTTCAGCAAGCTCACTTTCCGTTTTTGCGTGAGCTTTGCGGAGCTCGGTCTCTTCAGAGAGATTCTGTCGCGTCAGATTCAAGACAGCCTCGGTCTTCTCAAGGATGCCCTTGGTTCCCTCCAAGCTAAGTCTGGTCTGCTCATTGTCTTTCTTGAGGTTCTGGAAGTTCGTCGTCAGGCTGAAAAGCTCCTCCACTTTGTTACGAAGATTGGCCTCCATTGTCTCGATCTTGTCGCGTTGCTCATCGCTAAGAATTCTTCTGGATTCACTGATGGTGGTAATTTCTTCATAGTTTTCTTGTGTTAGGTAAACACCGTTACGCTGTCGTGTCGCAATCAGCTCGCTCTTCAGCTTCTCAATCTCGGCCGTGAACTCTTTCAGCAGAGTCTTCTTGGACAAGAGCTGGTTGACCTGAGGCTTGTTGCGAATATTCTTGGCGCGGAAAGCGTAGTCTAGTGTCGAAATTGTCTCTTCCAAATTACTCTTGGCGGGCGAAAGGGTTGCAATAATGCAAGTTTTGGTTCGACCGCCCAGAGAATCTTGCAGCAAGCGAGTCAGTTTTGATTCTCGGTAGGGGATGTGTGAGCTGCGTTCCACGAGCGCGTTGATAACTCGACCCAGGGTTAGCAAGCTCTTGTTGATAAGTCCTGCTTCAGCGGCGCGCTTGTTTTCTGCTCCACTCCTCTGAATGTTTTCACTTCCAGCAAGGTCGACCAGATTTAGCTTTCCAGCGCTCAGGTACTCCACGCCCTCCTCCGATGTCCGCTTCATGTAGATGGTAATGGTAAAGACGGTGTGGCTTCGCGAACTGAGATCGTTGCACTTTGTTGCAGCCACTTGGCGCTTGTTAGTGCCGTCGGAGAGAAGCTTGATACCCTGGGCAGCGGATTTGAGGTGACACTCCTCCATGCCCTGGACCAATGTGGCGCTGTGTCCCTTTTTGCTGTTGTCGTCAAAGATCTTAAGCTTTACTGTATCGTCGGTAGATAGCAAATCACGCAGCTCCTCGTTGTACAGCTCAATGAAGGAGCACTTGACCGAGTTCTCGGTCTCTTCGGCTTCGAGCTTGCTGAAGAGTGCGTAGAGAACGCGGGGAATGATACCGGCGGCATCGGGGAGGGGAGGATGTTTGAGATGTCGCCGGTCATAGTGTACGTCTTGCCGGTACCCGTCTGGCCGTAAGCGAAGATTGTGCAGTTGAAGCCGGCTAGAACCTCATCCAAGATGGGTGCGACGACCTCGTCGAAGACCATGCCTTGATCGGCAGCGGGCGAGAAGACCTTGTCGAACTGGTACGACTTGTTGCTGAGGGCAGTCGGGCCCATGGACAGGTCGACGGTGGTCCCCTTGATGCCGTTTGTGGAGACGACCACGCCAGAGTTTTCCTTGACTTCGCGGTCGTTGCGGCCTCGACAGCGGACGACCACGTTGATGTTGGTTTCCTCCTCGGCATCAAACTCGCGCTCCTTGCGCTTGACGCCGGCGGACGGCGACGAGCGCACGGTCCGGGTCGAGGCAACGGACTCGGCTCGCGATGCGCTGCCGTTGTGTGCAGGTGTGGCGGCTCGACCGCGGGCGAGGTTCGGGGTGGGCCGCATCGTGGGCGGGCGCATCGACGTGGCTGTGCGCTTTGCGGGCGGCGGCGCTGACCGCGGGAGTCCAGACATGGCTCTGGGGGTTATGTGCGAGGGAGCTGGCGGAAGCTGGAGGTTGGTGACGAAGACGCATCCACGCATGTGGTGTTGATTTGGGGTAAACAAACACTGGGTGGATCCCTGCCGCGCTAGTCGGCCGCTTGTCCAGTGTGTGTCGGCCACTCGTCGGCTTGGTTCCGAACGCGCGGAACGACGACGACGGCGACGACGGCAACAACGGCTGCTTTCACCCTTCACAGGCTCGCCATCTTCGGCCCTCGCATGCCGTTTGCTTGCTCTCTGACAAGGCATTCTAGACTAGGTACTTGCCTAACTACTTACACTGCCCTCCCCCAACAAAGCTGCCACAGTGAACCACCCCCACCGCCCTTCCTCGCCGCCCGCCCACCTTACCACGTGCTTGCCCTTGCACTTGCATTCCCCGGCGAACCCCTCCGATAACTGTGCATACATATGTATCTATGCGCGACCCTTGCGACGACGTATCAAGCTAAAGCCCCCGTCCTTGAGCCCTGTCCCGCCCCTCGCCCGCGTGGAGCCATCACGAGGATAGACCCTCATCATCACCTGCTTCCGAAGGCGCCCGCCGCTACAAAGCCCCAGCACCGTGTCCGTCGCCCCAGCTCCACCCAGCCGCCAGACATACATCTTCTTCCATGATGGACGAGGGCGCCATGCAGCTGGTCCCTGGCAGGAGCGTCGGCTTCATGACCCTCGGCTGTTCCCTTCATGAAGTGCTCACTATGATAAAGGCAGACGTTCCATCATTTCCGCGCTTCCAGCTTTACCACGATGGCGCACGCCCTATCGCTTCTCCCATCCACGTCCTCCTTCCCGAGAATGGGCTAAGGCTGCAGTTTGATGGCCCCGACCAGCGATTAAGACTGATTGAAGTGCTCGACTTTGCCAAAGCAAGATTAGTATACAAAGACGTCGACGTCTTCAAACCAGTCGAAGGATATGCCGCCATGCCTGCAGGAGCAAATGGCCCCAAATTCAGGCACATCTACGACAAGTTGCTGGGTCCGACATACGGAGGGGAATACATAGCACCAAAGTCGGACGACCTCAATGCGAGAGGCACGTACAGCCTTTCGTATCCCGGCGTTGCATTCAATTTTCCCGTGCAACACTCTGCCTATTCACCCAAGAAAGACTTCATTTCGCTCTTATCCTCTTCCGCGACTGGCTCGGCATCGTCCATGGCCGTTTTCGACGGCGAATCGTGGCAGAAGGCAAGAGGGTCTCTGTTCACATCCGCTCCACCCAACCCTCGAGCTCTTGCCCTGGCAGGTAAAGGTAAAGAAGGTGTTCCAGATGAGATCGAACTGGCCAGAATACATGGACAAGGCCGTATAGAGCTTGTCAGGCGATCGAGTCCTTCCTTCTGCATAACTCTCAGCGAAACCACTCCTCAAGACCTCATCATGGAATTGGGAGCACCAGACTCCATCTATAGAAAGCACGACCACCGATTGTCCATCCACAAAGACCGCAGGAGGAGTGATGTGTCTGACCGTTCTGGAACGCGGTTGACGACTGATGACATGCACGGCTCATATAACGGTTCTGCCATCGAAACAGAAAACGATGATGACTGGGACAATGATGACGACGCCGCATTGGAGGCGCAAGAGCGAGAAGTGGCTGCAGCCGAGCACTTCTACAACTACTACCATCACGGCTTTGACATTCTAATATCGCAACCCACCCAAATATCACCCCCTCGCCCATCTCGGACAGCAACGCATCTGGGTCTCAAGAAAGCAGGGACCTCGGCGTTCAAGCACTGAATCATCTTACAGCTACCAAGGTCATCTTCCACGGCAATGTTCCTGGATCTTACCAATTCAACCGACACCGACGGAGCCGATGGACTCTGGATCATGTTCCAACCAAGGGGGACCAAGCACCCCTCAATTCTGAGCTGGCGTTTCCTGACATCTCAAAAAGGCTGAAGGAAGTCTTCAAGGCGCACTATGCAAACGAGGAGGAAGAGCGCTTGCAGCAACGTGGTATGGCTCTGAATAGGGGATGGGGCGACAGTCCAGGCAGCAGCGTCGAACTTCTCGGAGGCTGGGAGGATAGCTCGAATAAGAAAAACGAACTTGCGAATGCTGGTTCCGGAGTTGCGGAAAGTGTTGGAAATGTAGGGAATGTGGAGCTTTTTGGTTTCCCAGGCATGGTGTTTGAGGTTCTGAAGAACGGTGCCGTGAGTACGCTGACGGTGTATTGAGGCTGTTTGTTGGCCTTGGGATAGTTTCATGTCACACCCAGAGGCTGCAGCGAATCTGACTGCGTCATGATGTCGATCAACGATATTGGTGAACACATGCAGCCATGGTGATGCTTTGCGCTGGTATTGCCCGTGACCGAGGAATCTCCGCGCCATCGCCGAGGGAGCTTGGAGCTCCAGAAAATGTCTCCAGCCAGCGACGCAGTGCATACCCGCGTAGGATGCTACTATGGTAGTCCCGACGCGGCTCCTACGAGCAGCATGGTCGTCCACGCTTCGCCTGCCCAAATCAAACTTCCCGCCACGCCCGCTGCCGGCGTCCAGGCCTGCATACCTCCGCCGATGCACCGATGAGCTCTACGCATGGCAGCAAAGCTCGCGCTCAGCGCCCGACGCCAACGGCGACACCCCCGCAACCTTCACCCTACACGATGGGCCGCCGTACGCAAACGGCCCGCTACACATTGGGCATGCGCTGAACAAGGTCACCAAGGATCTCATCTGCCGCTTCCAGGTCGGCCAGGGCAAGAAAGTGAGCTACATCCCGGGGTGGGATTGCCATGGCCTGCCTATCGAGATCAAGGCGCTGCAGGCACAGAAGAAGCATCTTTTGCATGCGGATCCCGTGAGCGTGCGGCAGGCTGCGCGGGACCTGGCCACGAACACGGTCGAGGAGCAAAAGAAGGGCTTCAAAGATTGGGCGGTCATGGGCGATTGGGACAATGCGTACAGGACAATGGACAAGGGCTTTGAGATACGGCAGCTAGAAGTGTTCAAGAAGATGTTTGAGAAGGGCCTGATCTATCGCCAGTTCAAACCTGTGTACTGGTCGCCCTCGTCACAAACCGCGCTTGCCGAGGCCGAGTTGGAATACGATGAAAACCACAAGTCGCTGGCCGCATTCGTGCGTTTTCCCGTTCATGTGTCGACGCAGCTGGAAGGGGGTGCCTTGAAGAGCATCGCTGGGCCTGTCAGCGTTGTCATCTGGACCACGACGCCATGGACGCTCCCTGCGAACCGTGCCATTGCCGTGCACAATGACATGGAGTATAGCGTGGTCGAGGATCCCGAGAAGAACGGGGAGAGGGTCATTGTTGCAACCTCGCGAGTGGACGAGTACCAGAAGACGCTGGGACGCCATGTGAACACGGTCCTGCGCGGGCTGCGTGGATCGGATTTAGCTGGCCAACTCCGTTATGAGAACCCCTTCCAGAAGCAGAACGGCCTCCAGCCAATTCTCCATGCAGATTTCGTTACCGACTCCTCTGGAACGGGTCTGGTGCACATGGCCCCCGGACATGGTATGGACGATTACCATGCATGCGCCGCTCTAGGCATCAAGGCATTCGCTCCCGTGGATGATGCAGGCATATTTACCAAAGATGCTTTTCCAGAGCAGCCTAGTGTTCTTGAAGGCCTGGCTGTTTCCGACCTTAAGAAGACGGGTAGTAATGCCGTTTTAAATTACTTGGAGAAACACGATCTTCTGAGAGCGAAGCACAACTACCGTCATAAATACCCTATAGACTGGAGAACGAAGCAGCCCGTCATTGTACGAGCAACAGCACAGTGGTTTGCCAACGTCGACAACACCAAGAGCGGGGCCATGAAAGCTATTAGCCATGTTCAGTTTATGCCAGAAACTGGTCGGTCTCGGTTGGAGAGCTTCATCCAAGGCCGCAGCCAATGGTGCATCTCCCGGCAGCGCGCTTGGGGTGTACCCATTCCGGCCCTCTACAAAGTCCTCGAAAGCGGGAAGCTAGAAGCCGCCATGGATGCTGAGACCATTCAGCACATCATTGGCGTAATCAAAGAGCGCGGGGTAGACGCGTGGTGGACTGATGCTCACGATGATCCTGCATGGAAACCTCCTCATTTTGCCGGAACATACGTCCGTGGAAAAGATACGATGGATGTATGGTTCGACAGCGGCACCACATGGACCATGCTTCCTCCTAAGCAAGACGAGCCTGTTGCTGATGTATACCTCGAAGGCACCGACCAGCATCGCGGATGGTTCCAATCATCACTCCTTACTCATATAGCCACTCAGTCTTTCGATGACAGTGCTGTCAGAGCCCCCTACAAGACACTGATAACTCACGGCTTCACACTCGATTCAGACGGTCGGAAGATGAGTAAAAGTCTTGGTAACGTAATAGCACCAGCCCAAATCATGTCAGGCGAGCTGTTGCCTCCAGTCAAACGAAAGAAACAAAAGGGTGTGAAACAACCTGAGGCAAAGAGCGCTGTACCCACGTATGATGCTATGGGGTCTGATGCCTTACGACTTTGGGTTGCCAGCAGCGATTATATGAGAGACGTCACTGTAGGACAGCCGGTGCTTATGTCTGTCAATCAAGCTCTACACAAATACCGCGTAACCTTTAAATGGCTTCTCGGTGTTCTATCCCTGCCATCCTGCCCACCTGTTTACAAGTCTTTCAGCGACATTCGCGGCTCGTTGGTTGGGCAGAACGATCTTTCCGCCCCAGCCAAACCACTACCCAACCTTGCCGATAGACTTGCAATCAATCGCCTCGCCAAGGTGAGCCACGATGTCCACGGCTACTACTCCAAGTACGAATTTTTCAAAGGCGTCAACACAATTAACAAGTACATCACCAATGACCTGTCTGCCTTCTATTTTGAGACTTTGAAAGATCGCATCTACACCGGTCACAAGGCAGACTGCCAGAACTTACAACAGGCACTGGGCCTCATTCTCTACGAGCTGTTACAAATGCTTGCACCTGTATGCCCGCTACTGGTCGAAGAAGTCTGGGACCATGTTCCCGAAACATTGAGAGACAACAGCGTACATCCTGCTCGTGCAACATGGACGCCGCTCCCGCGAGCAAGTGAAGATACCCAGGTGTTGATGGATAGAACGCAAATGTATGTGGATCGCATCAACACGGCCATCAAAGCTGCACAAGAACGTCTCCGTGCCGACAAGAAATTGGGATCTCCCCTCGAGTCCGCTGTCACGTTCTACTGCCGGGGTTCGAGTCCTCGTAATTGGTTCATCGATCACTTTTCCAAAATCTTGTCTTCCTCGTCTGCGCCTGAAGTGGAGCCCAAACAACTAAGCCAAGCACAAGTAGAGGGGTTAGAGGGACTTTTTGTTGTGAGTGGTCTCGAAGTCGTCTCGGACGTGGATGCGGTGGGGAAGAAGCAGGAAGGTTTGGAAGAAGTGTTTGCAGAGCAAGAAGATTTCGTACTAGACCAGGAGAGCGGATGGGGTGGGACGGTAGTGGTGCATCAGCCGAGGGCTGAGAAGTGTCCCAGATGTTGGCGTTACCAGAAGGAGGCAGAGGAAGAGGTATGCGGCAGGTGCCATGGGGTGGTCAAAGAAGGGGGAATATAGGAAGTGTACGGTTGACACGTGTAACTTATTTGTACAATGTACATGATACGGCCAGGGGTATGGATTAGAGACCTTGTAGATTACTGTACCATAGTGTTCCCTGATCCTGGGCTATAACCTAGCCCACTTTTTTCGGATAGAAAGATTCCAGTTGCTCTCGTCCTCCTATTCTCAATAGACTTGGTCCAGCCATCTCGGAAAGGATCTTTGAGCTAAGCATGGCGGAAATACAACGTTCCATGTACATATAAGCTCATGAAGTCGACCTGCGCACGCAACAAATAGGTATAAGCATTTTCGGTAGCAATAGCGAATCTTTCCACATAATCAACATGCTTCTGAATGGATTGCCACCTCCGTACTCTGTCAGTGTCGCAATCCCTGCGTAGTGTCCATGAGCCGTTGATAAGATTGTTTCGTTTTCATAAAAACCAGTATATATGTACATAAAATAAGTGGTCGACCACCTAAGTAGCACCTTGGAGTGGCTCTCCCATCCCACCGAGCGTGACCATCTTTGTGACTTCATACTCTTTGATGCCTAATGAGCTGCCCTCACGGCCAAACCCGCTCTCCTTGACACCACCAAACGGCGCTGCTGGGTCGGAAATCAAGCCTGTATTAACACCCACCATGCCTACCTCCAACGCCTCGGCAATCCTGTAGCACCGCTGGATATCCCGACTGAAGAAGTACCCAGCAAGACCGACATCTGAAGCGTTGGCTAGTTCGATAACCTCAGCCTCGGTGTCAAATTTGAAAAGACCAGCGACGGGGCCGAAAGTCTCCTCGTTGGCAAGCTGCATATCACCTGTCATATCGCGGATAACCGTGGGCTGGTAGAAGTTTTCCCCTAGATGGGGAATCTTCTGGCCTCCGATGAGGATCTTCCCACCCTGCTTCTCTGCATCGCGAACATGGGCTTCCACTTTGGAGACGGCGCGGTCGTGGATCAGCGGGCCGTGTGTGACGCCCTCGTCGTATCCATAACCCACCTTGAAGCCCTTGACCTTCTCGACGAAAGCCTCGGCAAACTTGTCGTAGATGCCGGATTGGACATACAGTCTATTTGCACAGACACAGGTCTGCCCCGAGGATCTGAATTTCGAGGCTATGGCGCCGGCAACGGCAGTGTCGAGATTTGCGTCATCAAAGACGATGAATGGGGAGTTTCCACCAAGCTCGAAAGACAGCTTTTTGAGCGTGTCGGACGACTGCTTCATGAGAAGCTTGCCTACGCCCGTAGAACCAGTGAAGGACACCTTCTTCACGGTCTTGGAGGAGGTGATGGTCTCGCCGACCTCGGGGGTGTTTTTGAGCGCGGTGACAAAATTGATGACGCCCTTGGGAACGCCAGCACGGTGGCCCAGTTCGGCCAGGGCGGCAGCTGTGAATGGCGTCTCGCCGGGAGACTTGGCCACGACGGTGCAGCCTGCTGCAAGGGCTGGGCCAATCTTGCGTGTGATCATGGCGGCGGGGAAGTTCCACCTGGAGCTGGGTCAGCGGGACAGAGCAGGGGCTGGGTGAGATGCGTACGGGGTGATGAGCCCACACACGCCGACGGGCTCGTTGATGGTGAAGACCCTGTTGCCCGCGATGCTCGAAGGTATCGTGTTGCCGTATACTCTGGGTGCCTCTTCGGAGAACCACTCGAAGAAGTTGGCAGCATATGTGACTTCGCCTTTTGCGTCGGCCATCGGCTTTCCGTTCTCCCATGTGATCAACTTGGCAATGTCGTCGGCATTGTCCATGATCAGGTCGTACCACTTGCGCAGCAGCTTAGAGCGCTGCCTGCCGGTCGTCTTGCGCCACTCGGGGAAGGCGGCGGCGGCGGCAGCGATGGCAGCTTCCGTGTCGGCGCGGTCCATCTCGGGTTGGGTGCCTATGAGCTTGCCGGTCGCGGGGTCTGGGTGCAAGTCAGCGGCGGCCGTCGGCTGCCAGAGGAGAGCTCGTTACCGTGGACCTCGAACGTCTTGCCGGACTGTGCGCCTATCCATTCTCCGTTCACGTACGTCTGCGCCTCCTTGAAGAGCGACTGGTCGTTGAGCTACCGCGCGTCAGCACTCGCTCGTACGGCGACGTCGCGGATGCACACGCACCGACGGCACCGAATGGCCCATTGCGTAGCTCCTGCGAAGTATCGTGGGCAGCGAGCGTGTCTGTGAGGGGATCCTGAAGGCTGGCTGTTTCGCAATGGCTCTGGCAGCAGCTGCAAAGGAACGCATGGTTGCGGCGGCGGTGGGAAGCGGAGCACTTATACGACAATTCTAATTCTCGCCCACTGAACGCTCCACCGTCTAGTCTGCGACACGTTCGCTGCTAGCGTACGGCTACGATAAGGCTCGGCGGCACTTCTCGCGCAGAGTGGGCGTCGTCGGATGGTTTTGGGCGGTCGGTGATGACGTTTGGGGTAGCTTGCTCGCTAGACACTGGAGCCGCCCGGGGCCTGTCGCTGCGGGGAAAACACGTCCAAACACGTCCACACCCGTCGCCGTGTACGTGTGCTCTCGATGACTGCGAGCTGCGAAGTAGAGTAGGCCCCTGGAGGATTCTGCCGGCCATCGTGACCCTCTGGCCGCCTTCTTCGGGGCACTTTATAATCACCCACGGCTGGCAGGCCTGCATCCGCGTCTGCGGCGTGTAGTGGCGGGTGGGTCTGGAGGGGAGAGGCATTCAAAGTGTGCCGCTCAAGATGCTCCTTCCAGCTAGCTCAAACCACACCCGCTGGTGCACCAGGGAGCTCTCATTCTCCGCAGCCGTCAAAGACGTGAGACACTAGATATGAGGGGTTTGGTCTATTCTATCCTGTCTCTCATCTGCAGAGAGAGCCAGCCCATGTGGACACTACCTAGGTACGCGCTCCCCGCTTCCGCCGGGGGAGCCTGATGCGTGTACGCAAGTCGACTTCTTCGGAAGCTTTGTGTGTCGACAAGATGTCATCGTAGCTGGACACAGCATCGCGTAGCTGTCCAGCGGCCTGAGGATCTGAGGATGGATTCAACGGGCGTCTTGAATCCGAATCGAATGCCGAAACAGGTCTGCTCGAGTCGACCTTTCCGTCAACCGTTTCGTTGTCGTTGCCGTTGCCATTGCCATTGACGTTTCGAGAAGGTACCGCGTTTCTTCTTGGCGCAGCGAGCTCTTGCTTCCGGCGGAGAGTCGCCTTCCTCCGTTGCATCTCGGGCTCTTTGGCTGCAATGTTAGCTGCTCTGAGCTTCGCAGTCTTCATATCCGACCGGCCCACTGGACTTTGAGACGGTTCAAGCTTCCTTCTGTGCCCGCATCGACTCTGTTCGCGCTTTTCGAGATCCATCTGTCCCGGTTCGAGACCATTGCCCAAAGACGCGTCTGGTTGGACGCCTCCATGGAACAACGTGTGTCGACCGAGATCGGCATCATGTGTGTTGAAAAGGCGCAACCGTCTCCGATGGGTGTCCTGGTATAGTCTTCCGAGATTGACAGCATTCCTGGACATGGGTCCAAACGCAACCATGCTCTATTTATCCCTTTGATGCCAGCCCAGTGACGTCTTCTTCTTATGGTAGTAGATGTGTCGCCTTCGTATTTTGATATTGCGCAGAGACAGCAGTGAATGAGATCGGTGTAGAGGTGGCGATCGGTGTGCTGTCAAAGCGCTTGCACGGACATGTTCACGTTCCAGCAGCAGTACCTAGGTATGGGCGGAGCAACGGTCCAGCTCGGTCGGTAGGGGCAGAGGGATACGGCAGGTACGGGACATGAGGAGGTTAGCGGACCAGAAACGGCAGCTGCACTATGCAGGCGAAGTATGCAGCAACACAAATAAACGTGTCGTGGCGGCAAAGGATTTGCGAATGCACCTGGCGCAGAGGAGGCACAGGAGCCGTTGGGCACGGGCCGCAATCGTGCGAAAGGACATGGACGGCACAAGACACGAGCAACCCTTAAATGCACCTCATGGCACGTCACAAGAATCACCCCATTCCAACATTCCCTCTCCTCCTTTGCGACTCCGGGCGTGTGGCGACCGCCCACGACACGCACGACACGCACGACAACACACGACTTGGACGTCACGGGACTTGGCGCCTCGACCGTACTGCGCTGCTTGCAATGACGACATAGGCAGTACGCGAAGTGGACGCGTACGAGATGGCCCAGGGGGAAGACACGTCACGTTGTGAAAACACCCAGAACATAGACGTGCACGGCCAAACCTTCATTCCTCGTGTCCGTCCCTCGATGCACCAGATGCCACCCCCTAAGTCTATAACCCCACGCCCATGAGAACGCCTTGCCTATGCCCACTACCGGAAGACAATCCAAATATATCCGTATTAGGATTCCCGTCGAGCCTCCATGGCTTTCTGTCATTGTGGTGCGAGCTGTACGCAACTCTGGAACCTTTTGGTCACATATCTGCCTTGGTAGTACGACGCTGCGCCATGTCCATGCGGACAAGTGGTCGACAGATCGCACCGGAATCGCTGTCCTATCTTCCTCGGTCGGCTTGCGGCTGTAAGAACAGCTACGATGCGTCGACTTTGTCCACGATGCTGTCGATTGCCATTGTTCGTGTAGATGGCGTAGTCGGCGTCGGCGGAGCCTTTCCATCAGCCTGCGTTACTCCAGCCTGTAACTGGGTGGATGTCTGTTCCATCGCCTCGCCTTCCTCGGGTGAATCGTCTGTCTCACCAACCACTTCGTCGATCTCTCTCAACCAGTTCGCCTTGAGCACGTCCATGGGCGGATCCAGATCTCCTGGCTTTCCGCCTCTCCGAGCCTCTGCTGCACTCATCTTTCTTTCGCCCCGCTGCTGTCGTCTCAGCTATATGTGGCTCGAATGTTGGCCGTGACCATACCTTGTGAGGATGAAAATGCATTCTTCGAAGATGGCTGGCCGCATTGTAGCACTCGTTATATCTCTTCCCTGTCTGGCAAGCCTTGCAGTTTGCAAGGAAGCTTTTATCCGGGGAGGTGTCGATGGTTATCCACACCTTGCGCGCTTTCCTGTGCACCCGATTTGTATGTCTTTAACATGGTCAGCCATATATTTTTACATCCCCAAGGTACGTGATTATCTATTAAGCACTCAGCTGCCAGAGTGTATTCCTCCATAGTCCTTTTACCATTTTGGTTTCGTTATTTAAACGTATAGATAGTCCCACAGCTAGACCTTACTTACCGGCGAAGCTCATGTTCACTTCGAAATCCGTCTGGATAATCGTTACAGGTCGGGCATTTGAGGCGCAGTATCTTCCGCGGCTGGGATTTCCCCGGACTTGGAAAGGTTGGTGAAGTGGTCGCGCTGTCAACAATCGGAGCTGTCACAATAGATTCCTTAGGCGGTGCTCCCGGATCTCCGGACTCTCCCAGGGTACTGGTGAGCACGTCGTCTTTCATCTTGCTTTTGCGTCTAGTCGGGGGCATACGCTGCTCTTGATCCACACACTTGGGCAAGAAAGTAGGTTTTCAGCTGGCTTCAGATTGAGAGAGGCTCTCTGTACAGGTGAGGTGGGGCCCACTATTCCGACCCCAGCGGATGCTCGCGGCGAATGATACCGGGGAATTAATTGTGAGTTAAGGTCGGCCGGATAACCGGAGCCTGTCAAGAACGTTTCAGGGTCGGTTGATCAGTGTAGACGAGGCAGCGCAAGATAACGTCTGCCTTGAAGTTGCGAATTTTACGGTTAGGTTGTGCACGTTCGAGGCTGACGGCGGGCTGAACTCAGCCTCGAAGCCTCGCATGGACCATCTCTCAGGCTGAGCTGATAATCCAATAGGCGTCAGCTCGCTACTTCAAGCCGTGGCTGCAGCTTCAATCGCCCACTCAAAGCCTTTGCGAGTACAGCTGGAAGGCCCTTAGCTCGGTTGGCTACGACAGGTGAAAAAACAAACACCTTGCCTGCACGACACTAAAGATGAGCTGTAGTCATCTATAGAAACGCAATCTGCGCAGCACAATTGCTACTTCTATTATCTCGGAAAGTCAACTCGATTTCTTGTTACCAGTGCTTGGTCATCTATATTTCGGAACACTAGCGCATTCGACTATTTCCAGCATCACCGTCCCACACTTGTGTATCAAGGACAACCTTGGATAGCACCGTATCACATATAGACCCCGTGTCTCTCCAAAGGCCACTGAAGACCTACTTATGCGTGTGATCTGTCTCCTTTGTCTCTGTTCCATCTGGCCTGACATTCGGCAAGCCGCGCACTTCCGTCGCCTCACTACGGCGGCTCACCGGTCGCGACTCGGTTCCGGCTGCAGCCAGGCATCAAATCAGCGTTCGGAGAAAACTAGTTTGCTTTATGAGGCGCCGAACCTGGATGCATTCCTTCCTCCCGCAGTCTGCTTTCGTGTGCGCATGTGCACCTGCATGTTCGGGTTCTTATTACTTAATTACTACCATAGATTGCCAGCTCCCAAGTACCTTTTTGCAGTGTCTCGACCTAGAACACGAACCAAGCTCCTACTGTACGAATATTCCTTCTCTCATTCAGGCTCCAATGATAGGCGGTCACTTTCGGGGGCCAATCTTCGAGAGCAGGCAATGGGCATTGGCCTCGTTGTCAGATCGGCTAAGAAAGGGCCGTGGCTGACGAACACGAGCTGTAGCCTCAAAACCTGAAACCTTGCTTTTTCACCATCCAGTCATCACGACACGACGCTCGCCAGATAAACTAGTGGAATTGTAGTTCGTTAGATTCGCATTTGCGCCTTCGGCTTCAAGCGTCGAACTGCATGGCTGTTCAAAATCTATATCGACATCATCGATAATCCTCATCAATATGGCTTTGGTGCATATGTCGCTATGTAAGAACAATTGCTTATTGCTTCGTAAGCACTTCGTTTTAATGCCCAAAATTGGGAATTCAGCGTTTCAGATGTATGACCTCTTGCCTGGCGAACCTGCACACCTTATTCTTTGTTAGGCAGCTTGCTATGGCTACGAGTTGGTGGCACTTCGTAGACCGAATGGAATTTCAGCTCCGAGCCTTGCATACCTTACATCCATCTCAATTGGAACTACTACCAAATTCTATAAAAACCTCCTCTCTATATGAAGAAGAAGAGGCAATCTGTATTGACTATGCTGTCGATTATAGTTTGTTGCCAACCTTTTATGGATAGCTAAGCATGGTGAAGGGTCGTTTGGGCTTATCTTTGCATACGCAACACCTGATGGTTTGTGTAACATCTCTATGGGGATGACGGATCCTGCGCTTTCCCCTATATCGTGGAACATGAAAAAAGCTCCGCTTTAAAGTTATCGCGAGAAGCGTTCTGTGACTTACGTAAGTAGATCGCCTTCATTCTCAACAATTCATTCCTCCGCATGTTTCAGCATTGGAAGATGAACAATCCTCAGAGCTAGGCGTCCCGCCCTTCTTTCGTTCTACAGGGACTACAGGGACTACCACTACCATTACCTGCATGCAGGTAGGTCGAAGGCTCGCCTGTTAAGAAAACGCACGGTAATATCATGGGATCGTGATCGCCAAGGACTCACAGCAAAACTAACAACATGTCAATAATTGTTCGAGGCAAGCTTCATGGCAAAATCATCTAGGCAAGGCGTAGGGCTCGCATCGAAATTCACCACCTAAAGTCCATCTAATTGAGATATGTCTGCTGTAGAAGTGAAATGATCAGTTCTTCGGGGGTAATCACTCACGCAGAGTGCGAGGTGACGGCGAATTGGAGGGATCTTACAATCCTTGTCCAAGCTTTGGACATGGTTATTGAAGCATCAGCTGAGCGTTACAATGTGACCACGCCCCGCTGACATTCGATTCTACCATGATCCCACATTTAGTCCTACAATAATCTAACCCGGCATTCCACATGGTAAATGGACGGTTGGGATGTATGGCTTGTGGCTGTATCTTCGCCATCGCAGCTACGCCGCTTCCTGATGAGGACACATGCCACGAGCTCCTCGCTCCTCGCGCGTTTGCCCGGTGACTTTCACTTTGAGGTGATTCAATATGAAGATGACTTTTTTCTCACTCTTCTCTCTTACCTGTGCGTTCAGACTTATCTCTCTTATTGTTGCTCAAGACGTAATTCTCGACTCTAATCTCTCCATCACCCAAGCTCTATACTCATCACACACATACTTCACATTGTGCTTCAAACTGCATCTCAATAGGTAAATTTGCGTTATTTCAGCATAGACTGTACTAATGCTCGAAGTTGACGTGTCAGGAGCTTGCTCAAACATAACATGAAATTTACTACCATCTTATCATCCCTTGTGGCGCTTGCCTCTTCCCAGTTCAACTATGAAGACTGGCACGAGCCTGGAGCAAATGACCTCCGTGGTCCTTGTCCCGGTTTAAATGCTCTTGCGAACCATGGTTTCTTGCCCCGCGATGGACGAAACAGTGAGTGACCTCATGCATCTCAATATCCGGAGCCTTTGTATCCTTTGGTCTGAGATTGAAATTTACCGCATGTTAGAATCCACGTCAAATAACAATGTTTCAATAGTCACTCAAGAAAATCTGGTTCAAGCAGCCGCTGCTGTTAGTTTGTCCACCGAGGTAACAGTTGGTCTCTTCGCTGCAGCACTTAAGACATCATCAGACCCTGCCAGCGGCGCCTTCACCCTCCAAGACCTCAAGAAACATAACATCATAGAGCATGATGGCTCTCTCTCGCGTGCTGATGTAGGTACTGCTGGGGACAATGATCAGAAGTTCAATCCTACGGTTTTCGAGGAGTTCAAAAGTTTCTTTGGAGGTGCCACGCAAATTCAACTCCCGCTCGCGGCCACTGCACGCTGGAGCCGCATAAAGAGCGCACAAAAAACGAACCCAAAATTCGTATATGGCCCTTCGCAAAGGTTCAACTCGTACGCAGAGACAGCTGTATACTTCCAACTTCTCCAAAGCTCAGCTGTAGGTACGGTGCCGCTGGAATTTCTGGAGATTCTGTTTCGTGAGCCTCTCTCCTCTCTCTCTTTCCCTCTTATGTGCACTACAGCATACATGACTAACAATTTACTATGTTTTTGAACATGACAGTGACTTCTGGCTGCATGCTAACGAATATGTTAGGTGAAGAACGTCTTCCTGCCCGCGAGGGCTGGCGTGCTCCGGCGTCAATTAATGGCCTGAGTACAGCTAGCGTAATCCTCCAACTGGCGATGGCCACTGATGAGAAGGCTGCTGATCTTGTGCTGCCACCCAGTAAGCGTGGCTTCTCACACATGGGAGAATTGGTGTTGTAACAGGGGTACTACATTCAATGGGAACTATATGCACTATCACAATGCGAACAGTGTGACCAGAGGTGTAATGGTGTACTCGCCGCCATACGAGAAGAATTTGATTTATAAAGCTTTCTAGTATATCTACCATCTATATTTTATTTTATGCTCCGGGAAAGTTTGTTTATAGGGCTCCAGGGCTGTGCCGAAATCATGTGATTTACCACTTCCCTAGTATGTCAAGATATATGTACACTACGGCACGTTTTAGCTTGTATCAAACAGACATGCTTTGTGAGATCTGCTTAAACGGATAATCGGTGATCATACTTCTTAAGCTTCTGGCATTATGCCTTAGAAGTAAAGGAGTTTTTTCAGTATAATATTAGTGAGTACTTGTTCCTGGGTGTCTAATCTCTCGTTGTCAACGCTCCTTTTCACTTCACTTGTCGGCTTGTTGTTACTGAATCGAATCAAGAACAACAAGGAGAGCAGTTCATTTGATACCCTACTAGATTTAACATCTCTTTTCTTAGCTGTGTTACGTTCGATCCTATCAAAATGTAGCATCCACTCGTCATCATTAAGTGCAAGTTCGGATACGATATTCATTTATCCAAACAAGCGCCTTTGCGGGAATTTTGTACTTCCCTTACATTCGAGGATTTAAGAATAAAGTAGAATAGTCATCTCTATGATTCGTTTATTAAATATACGAGAAATACGTTTTTCAGATTGGTCATAACTGAGGGGCTCTGCTTATGTCGCCCTCGGAATTACTCCTTGAGTTCCAATGGTTCTGCGAGTCATCATCGCTCTGTAGGGCATTCTCGACCTGAATGTTTGTCTCTGTCACAATGGCAATCCCACTAGATCCTACAATGGGTTTGATAATAGAATCTTGTGATCCAGAAGGACTGTGCTCTCCCATGCCCCCCGGATGGCCCCTCCTCTTCTTATCCACCATGCGTGAAAGGCGATTAGTACCACCTACAATAGTAACAGTTCTTCCAATCTCCTTGTTCATTGTTTGTAACCCGTAGTCGTCGCCTGGGCGTGCAGCGTTGACCGCTGTGGCGGTAGTAGTTCGGTTATAGGCGTGCCCGGAAATATCGCCATTTACGAACACACGGCGAGTTAAAGTGTAAAGAAGTGCATCGACCCAGCCACAGGATGTCAAGAATGAACCGGCGATGCAAAAGAATACATCAGGCAGGGTGACTCCGGCCATGGTCACCATGCGACCAATGGCTATAGGAAGCTGTGCTTGGGCGTTAGTCTCATGTGAAATGCTACGTATATAGAATAGGATCGAACGTACAGTCAAAATAACGTAAGTTGCCGGATACATGATCATGAATCGAGTCGCACGGGAAAGCTTTGCTGTGTCGTTATTGATAATGCTTCGTAGACGACCTTTCAGATGAAAGAATATATGCGCATATATGGCTACCGTGCCGAATTCAACAATGAAGATCCAAAGATAGTGAAGATAAAGTCGTTCTTTTTCGAAGTTCACAGACACCCAACACTGCAATTCAAAGATCAGTCGTTGTACCTCATAATTGGACGATCTTTCAAATCAACTCCATTCATGAAGTCGCCACGTAAATCTGCGTGGAAAAGAGAATTGCACTTACCCAGCCTCCAGCCCGGGTAAAAAAACGATTACCGTGCATGGCAGGCCCCAAGACAGTAAGAAGCACAGCCAGGACCCAAATGCCTACTATCATAATAACCAAGGCGAGGTATGGCATCCTGTATCCTTTGACTACACCAAGCCACGTATGTATAGCAATAGCGAGTACGAAGAAACCGCTCGCAACATCTCCGATATGAAGAAACCAGGCCTGGATAAAGCAGGGAGCGGTGGGAGCCAGAATTTTGTCCAACCGGAGCCAGTGGAAGGTAATGACAAAAGCGACCGATTGTTGTAGGTCTGCTATGAGAAGATTATAAATCAGGATGATATATTGATTGTACCGGACATATTCTTTATGGTGTTTCCTCCACCCGATTAACCGCCACGTAATGAAACATAGCAGGGCAAAGACGGATATGAAAGAAGCCATTGCGAACACGACTAGTGGTATAAGTCCCTTGTGATAAACCGGAGTGAGTTGTGGCAAAGAATTTGGGTAGTCGAAGTAACGCCTCGAGAGCATGGACCTGGGCTCCGACGGGGCCATCAGGTAAGGGACCAGCGCGGCCATGTGGTATACTATCTTTTCGTGGTAGATCAGTGGCGGTGGCTCCAAGCGAAGGAATGTGTTATGTATGTCGTGCTTCCCAGATCATTGCGTCACTCTCTCGTATTCTGTAGTCCGCGTTGATTGACGTTTCGAAAAGGTTGGGTGTGTAGCCCTGATTCCCAAAGCCCAATCGGTTTCCACGGTGGCTTGAAGCAGGGTGATAAGTATTTCGGCTACCGTAACGATAAAATAGGAAAAGAAAAACGGCAATAACGTTCACAAGGCGAACAAGGTGTGGGACCGTGGAGATACATAATAACGCGGGAGGGCTGGCGAAGCAAGGGCGCGTTCAAGTCATGCATGGACGGTAACTAAGCATGCACGGTGAACGACTACAATCTTGCAAAGGCACTTGTCGCAGTTCGGATGGCGTGTATCTTACCCTCGCCCTGCCGTCCAGTGAGGATCCTCGAGGCGGCTTACGACGACCAATGCTAGGGTCTGCAACGGCACAAGTTGGTCGGCACACGAGCTGAAGCCTGCGAGATTCTCGGCCTAAGCTCTGGCTGGTGAGATCGCCGGGCGCTCAAACCTTAACCTCCCAGACGTTGTGATGGATGCTAGGGGTCCATGCCAGCCACACCACGTGGAATGTTTTCCCTTCAGACACGGGGCTACCGGTAGTTCACCATTGCAGGATGCATTCTTGGGAGCCGGGATAAGTCTGTGCGTTGTACGCTCGAGGTGGTCGAACACTGGGCGCTATATGCAGGTTCAGCATCTATCAGTCATGCAGTCATCAATCGTTGGACACAATCAACGATAGCATGTTGATGGGAGAAGGCATTCGAGCCAGCTGAAGCTGCTGATGCTCGCTCGCATCATGACTGATTCAGGGACTAATCTGGGGCAAGTAGCGCGGATCTTGGCCAACCTGGGAGGGGGGAACAATCAGGGGATGTGATCAATGGTGAAAATAGTGCCTCTGCTGTTCCTCGTCGTGAAAACTCATCCTTGTATTAAAGGGCATGGTTCTCGAACCTAGTCGTGCGCAGCGAATCCAGGAGCCTGGGAGTGACCACTCGTATTGATCCTTGTCAAATTTATCAACATGACCAAACGCCACAAAACAGCGCTGCGGTCTCTGGTCGAGATAATTCCGGCGGTCAATGTTGCCACACTTATTACTGAGCACAATGGCGCTCTTTACTCGCTCGGTATTCCGTGAACTTGTTGGCCTTTGCATTACCTGGAAGCCGATCCTGCGTGTCCGGATGATCCCGTGAAACGTGCATTTCTCACTACAAGCAGCCAGTACTGTTCATTATACACGGTAGAGCTAAGACGAAAGTACTGCAAGTCTGTTGATTCTGTGGAAATGCAGCAGAAGGTAAATCACTGTCACTGCCGTTTCGAGTTCATCAAGTTTTCCCATGTAAGCACTAAGAATGCGCGATCCTGGCACACGACCTCGTTACCAAATTCTGTACATGCATTGACGAGATCCTCGCGTAACGCAAGCCTTTGGTTCGCGTTCACAATGCAGATTCTATTCGAGCGCCATATTTCCCATGCCTGTGCGATCCAGCTGGATGTTGCTTCATCAGGCAGATACAAGATACTTGGTATCAGTCGACAGGTGACACGCCAGAGCAATGTTAATTGCGCTGATACAGAAATCCACCTCGATGACCATCAGCGTGAAACCACAGCGATTCAAAAGAGAGTCCCATCGGCTGACTTTCGGGTCCTATGACACCGCGGAAGATTGCAATTGCACGACTGTAGGAAATAGGCGATAGCAGGCCCCCTGTAAGACTCACGGATTCACTCGGATTCTTCGGCGACACTCCTTTTCCTGAGTCGCAGTTGCTTGGTTCCTCCATGGTGCGGCGCGGTTAACGCACTCTCGCATACATACCCCGCAATTACCCCAAGCGGCCCAAGGCCCCCTTTATGTTAAGACCTCATGCAGGGGGCTCCCATTTATCCCAAGCTAACGGAGGATGCCCTCAAAGCAACGCCACTTTCTGGGCCGCAGTCTTTGTCATGGACGCGAATCACTTAGGTGTGTGGATTTTCGCTCTACCCGACAGGAGCCGGAATAGGAGGAGCGAGAACTCTAGAGCAAGGATCTTGCCGCGTCTCAAACGAGGGTCGCATTAGGAAAGTATCGGTAGCCAGTCCCACGCACGGCTCATCAAGGTGAATCTCCAAGCAGTAGCCAAACGGTCGTGTCATTACACAGTACTGGCAAGGCTTCCAGGGTGGATGTTCGAGCGAAGTTGAGGCACACGAGTCAAGAGCAGCCACAGGTCCCGAGCCCGCTGTTCACTGAACATGTCTCGGGAAAGTGTTAGAGACCCATCATATGATTGTTCAATACTGGCTTGCTCTATTCGATGATTGTACAATCTTTCGGGTAGTCTCCTGCCGCATATTCTGCCTCAGAGGTCTTAATTACTCAAGGTTTACTGATGCTACGCCAGCCCTGAGAAGCGATACTATGGTACTTAGCCGATACAGTCGCGCCTCACAACTGCAGCATATACTTTTCATCATCTCTGGTTGGTGTTTTGACGCCTCTTGTTTACATTATCACCACAATCAGGATATGAAATGGCATCATAGGCTCACAAAATCAGCAGTAGTACATGTCGAACTGTGGACAGTGCACAGGCTGACCCCTTTGGATTCTGTCTAGTGGATGGAGGCTTCCGCCCACAGCCGATAAATGACAATGCGTACGTCCGTCCATCTGAGTATGCACCTTGAATGTTGGCGCTGGAGAACAAGCCAGTCTTGTGGCATCTGGTTCCTCTGACATGGCAGATTTATGGTTGATAAAGTTATTCTTTCCACGCCCACACATACGACTGGGGTTTCCCACATTGCCTTGAGTTCGAGAACACCTAGCTCGCATGGGCCATCTTGATCCTTCTGCCGCTTCGGCCGTCAAAGTTCTGTTGGGATGATGATGATCACCACCATACTGGCGGATGAACACAGGAAGCCACCTGCTTTGAAACCTATTACCCCCTACAGCTTTAGTATGCAGGCTTCGATGATATGTGAACAAACATATTTGTGACGTAAGTGCGCATACAACTGCCGGATAATAGTCTGAGCATTCTCGGCTTTGGTATTGTTGGTCTTAGAGGAATGTACGCGACTCGGATATTCAAGGCATCCCTCAGAGACGAAGGGCTTTGGTAGACAATATTATCAGCAACCGGTCGGTCTAATTCCGACTGCCTGAAAGTGTGCTAGGACAACTCACAGAAGCACAGATCATACATAAATAAATCGAGAATCGTGTGATAAGCCCATGTACACAGAAATGCATTACAGTGATAAGAGTTGTAGAGAGCGGATCGGAGCAACATCACCAATGGTCTGCTGTTAGGCCTATCGTTGTAGTCCAGGGCCTATACCAGCGATCTGGACGCTAGGCAATCAAGACTTCCTATCTGAAAGCACGTGAAAGTGATATTGAATGACGTTTGCATACGTTGGATTGGCGCTTTATTGATTTGATAGCCCCGTGATATCACTGTATTTAGATAGACGTGATGCTGGGCCGCGAGCACTTGAAACGACATCTGCTACACAATGTGGACTTGGATGTTGTTTCATTGGCATGGAGGGTATCCCTTCGCCAGATTGGCACGTCATTTTATCTGCAAGGCGAGTCCCATGACATCGCCGCTTCCATATGCTAGAGCAACTGCAGACCAGAGAAGATATAATTGAGAACCGTCATAACCACGCCATTGATCCATCCATATCCCATATTGCCACACGCAAAAGCCGCCTCGTCCACGCTTAGATCGTTGTCTCGTAAGGAATAGGCGTGATGCTCTCAGGCTTGTTGTCCTTGAGGCTGACAGTCCGGGCCTCACGGGGGGCGACTGCGAGGCGCTTCAAGTGGATGTGGGTGCCGTCGGTCTTGGCCTGCTTCCTCTTCGCGGCGTTCTCCTTAACGCGCTTGATGAAGTCCTCTCGGGATCGGGAGTGCCTGACGTGCTCGATGCGGACGTTGATGCGCTTCTCCATGTATCGGTTACCGACCTGCTTCTGGCTGTCTAGGGGTCAGTATTGACCAGAGACCACAGTTCAGCTCAAACATACAGGATAACACCGACAGCGTTCTGAGTCACATTGTAGACAATGCCAGTCTTTCCGTGGTAAACCTTGTAAGGCATACCCTTCTGCACGGCACCTGTTCCGTTGTAAGCCCATCTGCATGCGATTGCCGATCGTGCGTGTGTCCGTACCATTGGCAACAACGTCGACAATGTCGCCGACCTTGTACTGGTGGAGGTAGGTGGAGAGCGGGATCTGTACACATTCGCATCAATGATGTCGGTTGCATTCGCCCGGAAAACTCACGTATCCACGCTTCTTGAAATCCCTCGAGAACGCATAGCGCGTACCTGCGCGAAGACCGGCGGAGTGACCCATGGCGAGTGTTGTTGTGCGGGGAGATTTGTCGTGGTGATGGTCCAAAAGTTGATGGTTGGTTTCCACAAGAGACGAACAGTGTGCGCCTTGGCGAGGTCCGTGCGTCTAAGCGAGCACTCGCCCACAACGAAGTTCCGTCTTGCGAACTTCTCAGCTCCTCGAACCGACAACCACGGACAACCATCATGGCGCCTCGCAGCTACAGCAAGACCTACAGCGTCCCCAAGCGGTATGTGCCTCGCGTTCGTGTTTGCAATTTATACTGACAATTACCAGTCCCTTCGAGAGTGCGCGAGTAGGTTACACGGCCACTGAGCAAGAGCGTGCTCTGCTTATGTCTTGAACTTGCGTTAACGATGTTATAGTTGGACACGGAATTGAAGCTTGTGGGCGAGTATGGTCTCCGCAACAAGCGTGAGGTCTGGCGCGTCCAGCTCACCCTCTCCAAGATCCGTCGTGCTGCCCGGTAAATTTACCTGCTTGAGTGCGCATTCGACATGGCCACTAATTAGAAGCCAGTTCGCTCTTGACTCTCGACGAGAAGGACCCCAAGCGTCTCTTTGAGGGTAACGCGCTCATTCGCCGTCTCGTTCGCGTCGGTGTTCTCGACGAGTCCCGCATGAAGCTCGATTACGTGCTTGCCCTCAAGATCGAGGACTTCTTGGAGCGTCGTCTTCAGACTTGCGTTTACAAGCTGGGCCTTGCCAAGTCCATCCACCACGCTCGTGTGCTCATCCGCCAGCGCCACATCCGGTAAGCATAGCATCATCTCTACAGAATGACCGCTAATGTTGTACAGTGTTGGTAAGCAGATCGTGAACGTCCCCTCCTTCATGGTCCGCCTCGACTCCCAGAAGCACATTGACTTCGCCCTTACTTCGCCATTCGGTGGAGGTCGCCCCGGTCGTGTGAGGAGGAAGAAGGCCAAGGCTGCCGAGAAGGGTGGCGATGATGATGCTGGTGACGAGGA
Organism: Pseudopithomyces maydicus; assembly: GCA_026873275.1. Taxonomy (NCBI): domain Eukaryota; kingdom Fungi; phylum Ascomycota; class Dothideomycetes; order Pleosporales; family Didymosphaeriaceae; genus Pseudopithomyces; species Pseudopithomyces maydicus. The sequence goes on along the minus strand of JANTUC010000006.1, from coordinate 1,722,587 downwards.
CGAGGAGTAGATCCCACACCAGACAACATGATTTATACGGATGAAAAGGCGTTGGTCATGACGGGACGATATCTAAGGGTTGTCTTTCTGCCTCCGGTTCGGCATCTCCAGTGTGGTTCACATGTGGGAAGACCTGCACACTTCGCATGTAGCACTACCCACCCAAAAATGTATTGAAGTGCCATCATCCGTTCACACTTTGTCTTGCCTTATTGGTAATTTGATTAAAACCCGATGGCTTCCAACTATACTGACTAGCCTACACACATGCATGCGATTTGCGCACACGGTCGAAGCCTACTTTCATCTGGATTAAAATCTCGGTGTAACTAACTATGCAGTATCTACGAGAATTTGCACACTCGTAGTTAGTGTCGCAATGTTTTCTTTCTGTTTTTTTAGTGCCGGACACTATCTTGTTAACATTTGATCTAGTAGTATTGTCATTCGTATATTTCTCTGGCAGGTCAAGGTCAGTTGCACCCCATCAATAGTTGACCTCGCGCTGCATGTTTTTAACGCAACTATTGTAAACGTAATAACCGGTTTGGGCCCTCTTGACTTCTCACAGTGAAACTAGGTGACGTGAAATTTCGAGAACAAGCAGGCCTCTCATGAGCCAGGCATCTCAGTTTTGGCGATGTGGTACATAAGGCTCAAGCCATCCACATGGCCGTCGTGTTCTAGTCTGCCCAGATGCCCAGGTGGTTGATTGAGCACGTGATTTGCGTACACCCGTGGACCCGTGGACCCGTGCACCGATGTGGATAGGTACCGAAGGGACTGCTGCGGGGATTGGTGGTAAGGCATCAATCACAAATGATGTTGTAACTGTCCAATACGCCTTAGATACATTCTACATTTGGAGGAATTAGCTTTTCTCAAACATCCTCCCAAATGGAAAGCAAGTCAAAAGACTGTCATAACACAGTGTTGTAGGGATCACGGGAATTATAAAACCTTGATTCTATATCATTCAAGCACGATGGTATATTTAATCCCTGGCTTCTCCCAATGCAACTTATCCACAACAGTGATTTCGTCAGCAAAAATTAGTATCCGCCTACGGAGTTGTCCGTGTATAGTCGAGTCGTCATTCCCGGACGAGCCTCCTTTCCTGCACCTTCGGCCTCAACAGACTTTCTCCCTTCCTGCATAATCCACACTCCACTGCTTGTTCCCAATCTTGTTGCACCAGCCTCAAGCATCTTCCTCGCACTCTCGAGATCTCTTATTCCGCCGCTTGCTTTGACCTCCATTTTGCGGCCACCACCGCGTACCGGACTACCCCCATTGCTCTTTGTTTTGGTGGAGAGATACTCAGCTGCTGAGACCATGAGCTGAACATGCGGCAGTGTTGCGCCGGGGCCATTGAAACCAGTGGAGGTCTTGATAAAGTCAATATTTGCGGATGCAGCAAGATGTGCAGCAGCGAGAATCTGGTCGTCTGTGAGTTGGGATGTTTCCAGGATGAGCTTAATGACGGTAGGGTTAGGGCAAAGGGCGCGAATAGAAGCCAACTCTTTGTATATAGCGCTATAGTCAGGAATGTCTTCTCCTTCTTCAGGAACATGTCCACCAATGGAATACGGGCCTTCTGTAGCAGCAATGCCGGCTTGTGGACGGGAATTTGTAGCTGTATTGGCGGCGGTGATGGTATCTGTAGTGGAGTCCCGTGGTACAGTAGGTGAAGAAGAAAGCTTGTTGTGCTTGGTGAGGATATTGTAATTCAGCACAAGATCCAGTTCCGCTGCCCCTGCAGCGACGGCAGCGCGAGCTTCGCGTAGCTTTTCATATGTGTCCTGGGTACCTTCGTGGAAACCGACGACACAGGCTACAACCACATCGGTACCTTTCAGGTTGTTGACACATCGCTGAACCCATGGTAGACGGACGCATACACTCTTGAAGTTTTCGACCCTTGCCTCTGCACACAGCGAGTCAATTTGCGCCTCTTTTGTATCCAGCTTCAGTATTGTGTGGTCTATTGTCTTTGCGAATTCCGTGCTCGCTGCTTTTGGTGCTTCGTATTTCTGGTGGCCCTTCGCTCCATTGTTTCGCTCCTGAACTTCGACCAGGACCTTCCTCTGCGTTTCTGCAATTTGCTTTGCCCATTCCTCATTTGTATACCGACCCGTCATGATATCAATTTCGCCCAATTCTTTATCCAACGAAGAGTTGGCAGCAAGAAAATCGCGAATGTACATCTCGGACTCGGTGGGCTGCGCCATGTTTTATTGATTTCAGCGTTTTAGGCGTCAGGGTGGATGCCGCGGCGCGCGCTTTTGTTCAGATGACGTCGAAATTGGGGGCTCTGAATCGCAACGCAGGGTACAAGCGCACAGGCAATCGTTCGTTGAGGACCGTGCTACGTCCGGGTGATAGAAAACCCGGTTGTTCGCGAAGACCTGTCTGTTTATATCGTGGGGTGACTTGCTTAGTATGTGTATCGGAGGTCGGCGAAACCGTGGTTTTTTGTGTCATGCGGCATGCAGATTGGATACCTGGACAAGCATCTCGACCCACGGTTCTCCACCGTGGGTTAGAGAGCTGCAGCTAGGCCGCTCTCCTGCTGATACGGGTAAAGCGCTGGACACAAGCCACAAATCGAGTGTTTGGGTCATTGAGTAACATGGTATATAATCTAGACTATCAAAGGGTTGCATATGCCCCGGGGAAGGCTACTATGTGTGTAGCTAGACGAAGCAGGGGCATGGTACAGCTGTTCGACAGCCAGCATCACATCAAATGAACATAAAATTGATCAAGCACATTGACAATGAGCGAGCGTGAGGAACTGGTGGTTCGATTTTACAAAGGACCGTTGCAGGCGGGGACATCCTCGATATGCAACCCAGTCCTCGCTCCTGGACGATTGATCCGGAGCTCTGAAATGCTATCTCGCCTCCCACATGCATATACATGAAAAGCTGAAACGCATGCCGAACATAGAAAACATGGAGAGAAAGGGTAGCCGAGATCAACGCTTAGATATCCGGAACTCCCGTTTTGATTTTGGCATGACTCGAGATCCCTCTTCTATCCTGCGGTCGAGTCGATCGGAACCATGTGAGATCTACACCCTATCCCATTATCATCATCTTCGTGAACCGTCAATCCTCCGCTGCCATCGTTCGGAAGACGTTTACTTCCTTCGGAAAGAGCAGCCCTCGGTCAACCGCGCCTTGCCACCAGTTGGCTGGCAACTGTACTACCATTAGCCTTTGGTCCCTCCTCGGACTGTTGTGTGAGTCTACTTACAGGACCTGCGAGCAGCCCTGGCAGACGACGACTGTGTTTGCGTGCGAGAAGACGGTGGTGATGGTGAAGCATCCGGGGCACTTGACGTCCATGAAGAAAGAGCGGGGTGCGGGCACGAGGGTCTTGAGCTTGTGCTTCTTGGCCTCACTACGTCAATGATTAGCATCTACACCTGGGAGGTGTGGGCGGGGTATTAGAGCGTACGCGGCCGGGGTGGGGTTGAGGAGATCAACTGCGAGCACCTAGACATGGTGTTAGCAAAGACCCCATGAGTTGAACTACTGTCAACGACCACACGAGGGTAGAGGTAAGAATTGAGGCGAATGCCGACAGTCGCGTGTACGTCCTCATCCAGTCTCTACCTGGCGCATGCGGAATCGGGATAGAGTAAAACTCACCATCTTGACGATTTAAAGCGAGCTTGAGTTCGTGGATTGGCGTTGTGGAATCGTTGTCGATGGATTGAGCGAGTGATCGAAGGCGCTGGCGGTTCAAAGAGGGCGGCGAGAATGGTAAGAGAATTTGGCCTGTGGGCATCGGCCGTCGGCGGCAAAATAGCCGAGACGTCCGTGCGCACGCTTACGGAACTATTGCAGCCCTAAAACTTATCCTACAAACATGCATCATGATGCTCAATTTCGAAACGATTTGTTAGGCTATTTCCGTTTGTGTTTTCCTGTCGTAATTCTGTCGCTTCCGTTTTTCTCAAGCTACCAGGAACCGTTTCGATGGTATTTTGTTGACGTTCCTCAACACTAGCCCTGCATCGAGGCTATTTGCAACATAAGAAAACCAACATTCTCAGTATTCAAAGTTTTTCACAATATGGGATTCTTAACATTCTTTTGGACACGATCTCCCCATGGCCATTTGTATGCACCCAATCGAGCAGCCCCCCAAATCTCGTGTGCTGTGATATCGTCATCCATTGACCAGATTTCGCTATCGGATGAGATAGATAGTGCTCATAGCCTGATATAGTTCGTAGAGTGGACCCAAAATGAAAGAAAATTTGTCGGAAAGGTCCAGGGTCTACTCAGGCGTGAATTAAATGACGATTAGGTCTGACCGCAAACCAGCCATCTCGTTGTAGTACGTACCAAACCAAACTAAAAGCAGCTTGAATTCAAAGCTATCCAGATTGGATGTACAAAGATGGCCAAAAACGCATATACACAATCAATGATGTAGAAGTCAAGTAGACAGTGAAGTTAAATCTAAGACCAAGAGTAAGAATGTAGAAGGAAAAGTTTGAAACCGACCCTGCTCCAGAGATAGCTGGATGTTCGGTTTATCCAAGGTGCGGCGCTACCCAAAAAAGCTTCTCTCCTGCAACGAGGAATAATGGGAAGATATGAAGCAATAGATGATGAGAAGGGTATTGAGAAGGTAAATGAAGGGCGGTGTGGCGAGGAATGTTTGTGGAGGACTGGATCACTACATGACAGTGCAGCTGCTGCTCTGGTCCTTGTTCGTCTTGACGGACAATGCTACACGCGCAGCTTCGGTGAAGGCCTCGTTCACGCCTCGGTTCTTCATTGCGGAGCATTCTAAGATTTGAGTCAGTGTGGAACCACCTGTGTGTTGCATGGAAACGTACCCAGATACCGAAGAGCCTTGATTTTCTCTGCAACCTTAAGACCTTCGTCGTACTGGATCAAGGGCTTCTCCGGCTGTGCTTCTTCCTCGTCTTCATCCTTCTTTCGCAGGTCGCACTTTAGAGCAACTAAAACGAGCTTGACACCGGGGCAGTTCTCCGCAATCTCGGAAACCCATTTGGTCTCTACGTTTTCAAGTGAATCCGGGGAATCGACGCTGAAGCAGAGCATGATGGCGTGGGTGTCATCGTAGCTGAGTGACCGTAATCTGTCGAACTCTTCCTGTCCAGCGGTATCCCACAGGCTGAGCTCTACGTGTGTGTTGTCGATGTATATATCGTGTACATAGTTTTCGAATACTGTGGGTTCACTGGAACGCATGAGGTCAACGCAGGGAATTAACGCGCGGGAAATAGCGCGACTTACTACACAGTAGGGAAGTACCTGATGCACATGACGCTAATTAGCATATTGCTTAGTTGTAGTCTGTAGGAGCACGTACCCTCTCGTGAACACGTTGAGCAGCGATGTCTTGCCACAAGCACCGTCACCACTGTAGGAAGCTGTTAGTCGGACACCCGGAGAAAGAGCAGACACTGTGAGGAACGTACAGGAGCACTAGCTTGCGCTGCACAGACTTTGTTCCACCGCAGAGCGGCATCGCGGAGGCCTGGGGGCGTTGCGGCGATCGATTCGCGCCGGCTGGTTAGGGATGAGAGCGTTTGCGCAGAGGTGGTACGGAGGGTTCGCAGTCGCAGTCGCAGTCGTGGGTGCGGTTGGGTGCGGTGGGGCAGGGTGGGAACAGCGAGTGTCGTACCGAGCGGCGAGGGAGCGTAGGGGTGCGGGTTAAGGATGTCAAGCGGAGAGGCGAGGGCGCTCCAGAGCTGGGCTGGGCTGGAGTCGCAACGGTTGGGATGATAGCGAACAAGACTAGGATGCGGTTAGCCTGCTTCGTCTCCCCGATTCGCCGGGCCGTGGCGCATTGGCACCATCCAGACTGCAAAAGTCCCACTGCCGGTTGCCATGCCGAAATCACTCACGGAGATGGTAGGTCAAGATGGAGTTGCAGAAATGCTGTCGAGCGTAGGTGTCGGGTGTACGGACGTGTTTGGTGTGTGTGGGTAAGACGGTGCCCAGGTGGCAGGGCAGCAACAGGTATGTGACTGAGGGTCGCCTTGCCAGCACACAGAGGCGCGTACCTGCTTTTGCATGTCGACCATCAGCATGATCCGCGCGTGCTGCCGCGGCTCACCCTGCGCAATCCATGGTAAAATTTTATCACACCTTTTCGGACGGACACCCGCTATCCACCGTGCCAACGTCATCAATCAGGCGGAGGACTTGGGACCGATGCCAATCTTCACCCGACCCCACGCTTCTCCGGCTTGCTCCACAGTGAGAAGTAGCCTGCACTGATTGAATCTAGCTCGATGCACTAACCGTTGGTCCTGTTTCGATGTAAAAATCTCAATATCCACCTCTAAACAGGGCCCGTCTATAGGAGTTACAGGTTATGTTGTGGAATAGGAAGGAATAATAGTGATGTTAGGCTGGTTAATGTTTACTTTGTATGGAGCAAATGTCGGGTGGATGGATCACGTCTGAGGCTAACACGAACTTCCCAGGGAAAGTATCTGCGTACTGGTAGAAGAGTGTTAACTTGATGGCGGTCTTAGCTAGGAAAACTGCAAAACTGCAAAACTGCAAAATGGGTGTGTTTGAGTGCTCACGTTAGTACATTCCCTTAAGCGACGGCGACGAAGCGTGTATCATTTCAAACTGCGGCTTGATCGCCTTGATGGGTAGTTCCAGAAAGCGGGGGTTTGAGCTCGGGTGCAGGTGCGCAAGAGCCATGTGCAGCCCCTCCAAATCTGCTTAGTCACAATCGCCTGTGTACTATCGTGTAAGGCAACCGCGACCAGGAAGCTGCATCTCACCACACGACTTCACGACTCCACCGCTACACCACCCGTGTTCGACAACCCATAGCCTCGAAAGACCGCCAGACTACCGTCCACTCACACGAAAGGCTCTACTAGTTTTGACCCGCCAAAATGTCCGACGACGATGACTTCATGCAGGATTCGGAGGAAGAGTATGTATAGTCGACTGCCTATGTGCTCGTCTAACCATTGGAAAGGTACGATTTCGAGTACGAAGACGATGACGAAGAACAGAGTGGCGACGTTGATATCGAGAATAAATACTACAATGCCAAGCAACTGAAAGGCGACGAGCCCGAGGCCGCCATTGATGAGTTCTTGGGTATACCGGCGCTCGAGGAAGCAAAAGGCGACTGGTATGCCAACGGATCCGATAGAGATAGCGCAGCTGATCAGCGGTAGGGGATTCAAAGGGCTGAAGCAAGCGATCAAGCTTGAATTTAAGCTTGCTCGTTACGATCAAGTGGGTACTCACGACCCTCCTACGGATGGCGAAGCTAACAGATCAACAGGCCGTGGAACATTACAAAGAGCTTCTCACTTATGTCAAGTCGGCTGTCACACGAAATTACTCCGAGAAATCCATCAATAATATGCTAGACTTTATTGAAAAAGCTGCCGAAGACCCAGAGGCGTACCGCTGCATGGAGAGGTTTTATGCTCTCACGCTCGACACGTTCCAGAGTACCAACAACGAAAGACTTTGGCTGAAGACAAACATCAAGCTGGCACGGCTTTGGCTGGAGCGGAAAGAGTATCGGCAATTGACCGAGAAAGTGCGCGAATTGCACAAAGCTTGTCAGAAAGAAGACGGAACAGATGATCCGAGCAAGGGCACCTACTCATTAGAAGTGTATTCACTGGAGATTCTCATGTACGCAGACACGCGAAATAACAAACGCCTCAAGGTGTGTTGCAACAATTCCTTGTTGCATTTGTCCATTTCTCACGACTTAACAGGCCCTCTACCAGCGAGCGCTTAAAGTCAAGTCGGCTGTACCTCATCCTAAGATCATGGGCATTATCCGCGAATGCGGTGGTAAGATGCACATGAGCGAAGGTAGGGATTGTATTATCCAAGATTAGCCGTAGTGACTAATGCTACGCAGAAAACTGGAAGGGGGCACAAAGTGACTTCTTCGAGAGCTTCCGGAACTACGATGAAGCTGGATCGCTCCAGCGAATCCAAGTACTAAAATACCTTGTGCTCGCGACCATGCTCTCCGGCTCAAACATCAATCCCTTCGACTCCCAAGAGACCAAGCCGTATCAAAACGATCCCCGCATTTCCACCATGACAGACCTAGTGAATGCTTATCAGCGCGAGGATATCCACGATTATGAGAAGATCTTGAAAAACAACCAAGATCTACTCAAGGATCCATTCATTGCAGAAAACATCGATGAAGTTACCCGGAATGTGAGAACCAAGGCTGTGGTAAAGCTCGTGGCCCCTTACACCCGGTTCACGCTCGCATTCATCTCGAAACAACTCAAGATATCCCTTCCCGAAGTCCAGGATATCGTTGGCTTTCTAATCGTTGACAAAAGCCTTCGCGGCAAGATCAACCAGAAGACTGGTACGGTGGAGATCGAAAGTAGTACAGACATGCAACGGGTTCAAGCGATAGAAGAGTGGAGTGCAGCTATTGGCTCTTTGTGGGCCACGGTATTGAATGAGGGAGAAGGATTCAAGTCGGAGGACGGCGGTTCGCAGTATGCGCAGAGCGGTGGTGGGCCTATGGTTCAACAGGGCCTCAATGGCATAGGAGCCAAACACGGACGTGTTCCAAAAGGCAAGGGCCCGGGACGTGCACTTGGAGTTGGCAGCAAAGGATGACTTGCAGATATCACCTGCGAGCCATTCGCAACCAACCAATAAGTGGAGGACTCGGAAAGATGCCATGGGACCGGAGGTACCACGGCACCGTCGCGGGGGCTTATCTGACCTGATAGATTGAAACATACCGCCCAGGTTCCCTCAGAGGCGAGGGTACGGTTGGACACGCAGGTGACGCAAGACAGGAGTTTCCTTTTGGCGGAGAACCTCGGGAGTCAGTGTACCACGACAGCCAGCTTGTAGCAGTAGGAACCGATTGCGCGCGCGTCCAGACACTCTCAGCCATAGTGCTTCGCCTTCAAGTTTGTGCAGCCTTGTGATGAGGTTCTGGTAGGCTTACGTCGCCACTGCGCCGCAAACCGCAATTCAGGTCTGCGGTATCGTATGCTCAGATGCTAACTGTCGGGGAAACGGGAAGTCTTGACAGAAGACAAGCGAGCCGCTCACATTTCCGTCTAGGGTCTTAGCCGGCCTCGGTTGCAGCGTGGGGGATTGCGTTGACGAAACTGCGTTCCTTTTGATTGCCGCGTCGGCGCCACGGGTAGTGAACGAATCAAGTATTGTATCAGACCTTGGAGAAGGGTCAAGCAGACGCTAGGCGTCCACCCTGTGTGAGATCCTGTGCGAGGTTGCTCTTGCTCACAAAGTCCACGGATTTCCACGTTTTCCCTACCGTCATTCACTGCGAGCTCGACTGCTGCGGGTTCGAAAGGCCATGTGCTGGCTCGGGCCTGACTGCAGTCGTGGAGCCGACTCGCAATGTGCACGGATGGCGGACAGAATCAGTGATGCATCCCTATAGAACTCGTATGACGATGCAGCATCTGGACATGCTCCCGACGATGCTTGGGTGTGTGAGTGCAAGAGACTGATGATGGGCAGCCACCCATGTTTTTCTTTTGCGAGGAGACGCAGGCCCTGTCCGCCCTGGGGACAGGATTGAGCTCTCGCTCTTGTACTCCTGGCTATCCCTTTGGTTTCACATCAGCAGCCCCATTTCTTCGATGTGCATAGGGTGTTGTTAGCACTGACTGAGATCGATACTGCGATCCGCCCAAGCTCCTGTGCGACGCAGGCAAGGCACCTGAACAAAGGCTTGGATCGCGTCCCGGGGGCGTTCGTGGCATCAGATTCGAACGGTCCCCTCCCCCAGCCCCGTAGATCACAGTGTTTCCTGGTATATTGGGAGCGCCCCTGGAGTGGGTTGCACCACAACGACACCGCTCCAGCCGTCGGCCACGGCATCTTCCCCTAGGTACTAATAGAGACCGAGTCCCCGAGGGTGCTCGTGGACAAGCTAGCCATTGCTGCGTTGCCCAGGACGCTGTGGAATTCCAGTGTCCAATTGCCCGCCCCTCTTGCGCCGTCACGCCGTCGACTCTTGGGACGATCTCCCGCCGCCCGCCAGCAGCCTTCTTCCCATCCCGCCAGCGTCGAATCGACCGAGAGCATATCGACATCTTGCAGTGGATCCATCATGAGGGCGATGCCGGGGTTGGGTACCAGGTCTACGGCCACGCTCCCAGGCACTACCACGAATCAGCAGTCGCGTTTGGCGCGCTGCCCTTCCGTCCGCCGGAGCTAGCCTCCACCCGCTACCAGCAACACCCACACGCGGACCCGTTCAACTACACATCGCAGGCCAGGATGTCAGACCCCGCGTTCCTGACCCCAGAAGAGGAGTTCGCCCAGCTCCAGAAGCTCAGCAACGAGTACGAGCCCGAGGTAACGGTGAGTTGTGCTGCCAACACGCCCGTCCGTGGGGCGCGCTGACAGTGGTTGCAGGGCCCGCTCGTCGGCGAGCGGCAGTCCAGCAGCGCCATCGCGACAGAGTACGCGAATGCAGACCCCGTCTTCAGGGTCAAGACTGCTGCGCTGCCTGCCAAGTATGCCTCCTTTCGCACCTGTCGAGGCGACGGCCACTGCGGCTGGCGAGGTGGGTCCCATCATGGCACCAATGTGGTTTGTTTGTGTTGACCGCCATCGTAGCGATCGCCTTTGGCTACTTCGAGGCCCTGCTGCATGTGGGCGATGTCGCCAAGTTCGAGGTGGAGGAGGCCCGCTTGATTTCGGTGAACAATCTCCTAAACCTTGCCGGCCATTCGGAGGATCTGTACATCGACTTTGCCGAAGAGGCCTATGATTTGCTCCGTAAACTCGCCGGCTCGCTGCAGGTCGGCAACAGCGCAAGCCTGCTCCTTGAGGCTTTCAATGACTACAGCGTCTCCATGGCCATCATCACCTATGTCAAGGTACGGACGTCGTCTCCCTGTGTTGCCCCACTGCCCTAACAAGCAAAGTTACTCGCCAGTGCCTGGATCCAGTCGCGGGCAGATGAATACCAAAACTACATCCCCACTGACCTGAAGAGCTATTGTTCCCAAAACATTGAAGCTGCCAACTGCGAGATCGACGACGTAGGCGTGGCAGCTTTGTCAAATGTGCTCCTCAAGCCGGCGGGCATCGGTCTTGAGATTCTCTACCTGGATCGTTCTATCGCCGACGAGGCCAACGTTCACGAGATCTCGCCGCCGGCCAACTTCAACGGCATATTGCCTATTATTCGTTTGCTGTACAGACCCGGCCACTACGACATTCTGTACAAGATTGAGGATCTACCTGCACCCCCACAACCAGCCCCGATCCATGTCGCCCTTGCCTACAACAACCAGCACAATTTTGAGGTGGCATCGCCTGACGCTAATCTGCTATCAATGATACCGGGCATGTACTCACATAACCGGTTCCAGGATATAGACCAAAGCTTCGGACAGCGTTGGCCATCAACGTCCTATGGCTTCGATGCAGCGCCGGCTTCGCAGCCTCATATTACTCCAGTACAATCGTACCAACCTCCCCCACCCGCTCCAATAGCGCCAGTCACTACTTCCCATCAAGATTTCATATCTTCCGTTCACGCCAGTCCAATGAGCCAGCAGAGTCCGGCAAGCCATCATAGTCTCCAGATAGAATCGTCCGCGCAGCTTCCATTCCACCCGTCACCACCGATCAACATTGATCGAGCACCAATTACCATCGAACGTGGGGGACCCTTCAGGCCATCAATGTACGAACTCGAGCCCGGTTTTGGTACAGGCGAGGTACCGACTTTTCAGACAAACATATTCCGCAAGTAAGTGTTTTCGGATTCCGTGTGCATTCCGCGTTTAACAGATGTGCTAGCTCGCACTACAATACATGTCATTTCATGAATCCGTCATTTCAACCCGAGGAATGGTCACCACACGAATATCGAACAGGCAACAAAAGCAGACACAAGCCCGCCTCTTAGTAGCATAGCTTCACATTGACGGAGAGTTCTTATCCTCTCGGAAGATTGTATCGGCACCCAGCGATCAAGACTGGTACTTGTCGAGCACAACCTGCGTACAGTACTTGCATATTCCCGGCCTATGTGGGCCAAATCTCAACACGACTCATGATGATACCATTGTTTATCAAGCTTTCGGCTCTGTTCTCATAGTAAAATTCAATTGGCATCGATTTCTTCTTCTTGGGTTCTTTGGTCTGGGCGGATATTTGCGTCACACCAGATTGCAAGAAACCTCCCGCGAGGATCATGAAGTTACGACCAAAGACTACTCCGCCCTCGCGGGTGCCATGAACATACTTAAGTGTTACCAACTCCCTTTACAGGGGTTATTCATCGTCAATTTTTTAATCAGTCTTCTCTACCGTTCAACAGATATTTGGTATGCGCGGCCTTCCAGAACTTCCTTGACACTGCCTTACGCCCCCTCGCCACTGGCAAACCCTCAAAGGCCTCTCGCTGATGGGCCTTTGATCAGTATAAACGAGTCTCCCATACGCCCAACCGATGACTCAAAGCAAGCACAGAACTGAGACTCGCAATTAGTTTTCTTACCGTTTACCCGGATATACTTGGTATTTGCAATGCGATGCGCACGTTTCGGATACAGTTAGTCGGAGCGAATCAAAAAGAAGGACTAAAAGGACGGAGGCAAGACATAGGGAAGGTTCGGTTGTTGCACAGCTGCTGGTCCCAAGGGTTACGCAGAGATCTTGTTGCCGTCAGCATCGACTCGAGACTCAACAAGCATTAGCAGGCTAGGGTAGGACCTGGGGAGTTACCGGAAATCACAATATGACACCGAAAGCCCGGCATCATACATGCACGTGACGCTGTGAACTTTTGGTGTCTCCCATGTACTCCACGTCTGGTTACTGTTACTGTAGTGCTGCCCATTGCATGTCTTAGAGCTCGAGCGGCTTGTGCGCTCGCAACCGGGAATTCCAATAGTCTGCTTTCCGCCACTGACTCACACACCTGGAGAAGTATCATCCTGGATCGCTGGTTTCCGTTCGGGGGTTGCATCTCGGTATGCTTGCGCGTCCAACCTGTGTGTGGTTTGTCGGTGCGCAGGAGCTCATTTGCACCCATGTGAACGGAACTTTAATTCGTGAAGCACGTCCAAGGACAACGGGACTGACTCGGAATGTTGTGCAGGCATGGGCAAGGGTGGGAAGAAAAAGCAAAATGTTGTTGAGGGGAATATGTGCCATCACGCGCAGATGCGAACGCCCCCAGCATGCACGGAAGCTTCCATGATGAGGGCGTCGAAGACATTCACCGTGTGACAGTTAATTGCAGGATTGCAGACATGATTGTGATTTAGGCGTTGCAAACTCTGTATCGTTGGGTCTTTCATCAAGCGCTCTATACGCTGTATCATTACGGTAGTCCACCACCGTGACATGGCCCCACGGTCTCCTTGCATAATTTCCTGCCAACTTCCATCTAAAGTCAAAAAGGCATCATCACCCACCTCCCTGCACCATATCCCCACCTCTGTCGCACCGCATCAGCGCGAACGGCACAGTCTAGCAGACCACGCCCCATTGTCATGGTTGAGCTGAGCGCATACGCACCCTGTGACAGGCATCCGGTTCGTCCAAAGTCGTACGCCTCTACGACAGCGCTACCCCGCTTCGTTGTGGCCGCTTGTGGCTTGTCTGTGCTCTTTCATCGGAGTGCAGGCAGGGCGGCTACCCGAGACCACCAAAGATGGTCAGGGATAGACATGGAATAGAGGGAATATGGAGTGAGGCGAGGAAGTTTGGGCGCTGGAGGCGTATCGCCGAGGACAGGGTGGGCGGCAGCTGAGGATAGAGTCAAAGCAAGCCGAGGTTTCAAAATGCATCACATGACCAACGGAGATGCTTCTGAGGCTTCGCGAAGCATATCTCGTGCTCGAATTGTGACACAAGAGCACTGAGTATGCAGTACCGACTACCAGGGGTAGCGCACACTCATTATGGTGGGAGGTTCGTGCCGAGCTTTTGAGAAACCAAGCGTGTAGCGACGGACTCGTTCCTGGGACAAGGTCATTCCGAAGGAGCGGCTTCGTCGGAAGAATCGCCAGAACCTGAACCAGAGGAACCGTCGTCAGCGCTCATCTCCGCGTTGATGGTTTTGCCGTTTGCGAAGCTGGATTGAGGCTTGGCTTTGCGCTTCTTGCGTAGGTTGCGCTTGTGCTCCTTCCGAACGAAGTACTCCTTTTCCTCCTGCAAGGCGGAGAGCTGTTGAAAAGTGACTTTCTGAATCCGTTGGAGACTGGCGAGTTGCTTCTTGAGTTGATCAAGTTCCGAAGCTTCGGTCTCAGTCGATAGGCCTTGCATCTCGTCGACCATGTTTCCTTGGCTCAATGAGAGATAGTCGGCAGCTGGGGCTACAGTGCCGTTGGATGGAGCGTTCCAGGTTGCGAGCTCAGCAAGGCTTGCGTCGAGCATGGATTGTGGGAAGCTAGGGTGTGTCAAAGCTTCCTGGAACGCAGTTTGGGTTGGCACCGTCTTGGTCGCAGACATGGCGGGGCTGTGCAATTGACCACTAAGTTGCATGGTCAGGATGTAGTTGGGCGGAACAACTGCGTTACCGTCGGTCATGCCGCTGTCCTGCTTTGGCTTGACTACCGTTTGCATCTTGAAAGCAGGCTCAGGGGTGTTTGGGAAGCCGGTAGGTTCTAGGAAGGTCAGAGCCGTGACTGGCCCTGGCAGATTAGCTACGGTGGATAGGTAGTTGCCTTTGGCAGTGTCCCACACGGCAACCTTTCCAGTTGTGTGTCCCGAGATCAGGGTCTGGCCGTCCCAGCTCAAGCTCAGTGTCATGGCAGGGCCCAGCTTCTGCGACTGAGCACTAAATCTTGACTTTGGATCAGGTTGTATGGGGCGATGGGATGATGCTGTGTCACGCAGGGTGTCGGTAGATGTGGTCTTCTGCATGTCGTCGTAAAAGTCGACCGTGTGCAGGCTGCCGTCCGCATAGGCTATGTAGAAGGCGCGGTCGGCAGGGTCGATGGCGGTGGCGTGGGGCAGTTCGGGGAGCAGGTAGGTTCGCAGCAGCTGGCCATTGCGGTAGTCCCACACGATAGCAGATTTGTCGTCGGAGGTGGTGATGGCGATGTTGGCAGCGGTGGGGCTGTGGCCGAGCAGGATGGAGGAGATGGGGCCGCGGTGAGTGGAGAGGGTATGGAGGGGCGAGCGAGAGGCGTCGGGCGAGAAGGAGAGGATGGCAGGGAGGGCCCAGACGTGGACCATGGCATCGGACGAGCCGGAGAGGAAGAAGCTGGAGGTTGGGTCGACGGCGAGCGAGGTGACGGGCTGGAGGTGCGAGGTGGAGGTGGAAACCAGGCGGCCGGAGCACATCTGCGGGCAGTCAGCAAGAAGGCGGGGATTCGATACTGGTGCATGCTACGAACCTCCCAGGCCAGTACGCGGCCGGTCTCGGTGCCCAGCAGCAGCACGCTGTCTTGCTGGGCGAGGGCGATGCTGTGGATGCGCTCGGGGAAGGGCACGAGGGCCTCCTGGTTGCCCTTGTCCCTGCTGTAGACGTGCACGACGGCCTTGTCTTGCTGGGCGGCGAAGATGTGCGAGCGGCTCACGGCCAGGCCGTTCTGCTTGGTCGCGCTCTTCTTGAAGACATGGCGCTGTGCGGCCAGCGGCTGCAGCTCGTGCACGAAGATGGCCGCGTCCTTGGTCACGCCTGTGTTTGCCTTTGTGTGCGCGGCAATGGACGCGACAAAGTGCTCGGTGAGCATCGTGGCAGCCGCGCGCGGGGATGGCCAGTGGTGCGGGAGCGGGAGCGGCAATTGGAGCTGGAGCTGGAGCTGGAACTGGAACTGGAGCTGGATGGAGAGCTTGGAGATATTTTTTTGGACGCTGGTCAGACTAGTGACGCAGGCGGGACGAGCCGAGGCACTACTTGCAGTGACCAAGTACAGCACACCCCCACTGTCCAGACAGCAGTCTAGCTGGCTACTGGCTACTGGCTACTGGCTACTGGCTACTGGATGCCTGCCTGGGTGCCTGCCTGGGTGCCCGGCACCGCCAGAACCCCCTCCATGACCTCCACCGCCGCGCCCCGCATCCGCACCTCCTCGATCCCCCGCCCCCGCCTCCAAGCACCACGTCGACGTAAATGTCGCACCGCCGTCCCATCTCCACGCCCTGTGTGAAATGGAACCGACGCACACCCTCGCCCGCCTCCGTCAAGCTCAGGTACGCCGCCAACGCACAGCTGGCGCTCCCCGTGCCCGGGTCCTCTCTGCTCCCCAGGCTCCTTGTGCGCACCTGTCGAACCCCGCCCTCGCTGTCGTCCGCTGCGGCATCCGCGTAGAAAAACGAGCCCGTGTATCCGACATCCCACCCGCTGCCCGCGTCCAGGTGCTCCCGCGCGTACAGCTTCCTCAGCGGGAGCAGACCCTCGGTTGGCACCCCGAGCGCCTCAATGTCTCTCATCTTGATGAGGTTGAATGCCATGCCCTTGACGATCGAGACCAGCGGCACCTTCTCCTCGCTTGTTCCATTCAGTTCCGCCAGCGGGTGAGCCAGCAATCTCTCCTTGTGGAAGTATACGTCGTGCGGGACCCTCACTGTGCTAACCCGTGTGCTCGCGTCGAATTCAAACGGTATCACTCCAGCTATCGTTCTCAGCTTCTTGACCTTTGGGTACTGTGAAGCGTGTGTGGCCGCGTACACTGCCGTTCCAATCGTCGGGTGTCCCGCGAAGCTCATGCGCGAGAGCGCCGTGAAGATGTCGTAGTCGGCCACATCTGCCTCTTCTTGCGTCGGCTCGTGCAAGAAGGTAATCTCCGACAGGTTGAATTCATTCGCAATACGTTGCTTCTGCTCTTCCGAGAGTAGAGCGCGGTAGGACGCAGGAACCCGTACCACTGCTAAAGGGTTGCCCGCATAGCCGACTTTTGTGAAGACATCGACTGTGGTGAATTGGAGCTGCATGACGACCCGAGCTGTACCAGGAACCCGAACTGAAGAGATAATACTGTGCTTTTATACGGGAATGCCAAGAGTGAAGTATAGAAAATGAGTCGTCACATCCAATAGGTCATTCCTCCTAAACGACGACCTAAACTACCGATTCGCCTTGCCTATCTGTTCAGGCCATAAACTACTGTCTTGATTTGTAATGACTTCTTTGAAAGCGGGGTAGTGTCTATAAGCTACACTAGTCAGACTTGTGTAATAAGATTTGATCTTCATTAACAAGGTAAACGTATTTACCTGTATCCAACGCCCCTTTGCAAAGCACTACGGAACACAATAGACATACAGGAGTTCCCATCTTGAACAAGTTATGCTGTAGGGAAAATCCCTGCTTCCCTCACTTGACTTCTTTCGACCACCGCTTCCCGTTCCAAATTGGTTCGACTGTCCAAAGCCAATAATCACGCCCTTTAAGAAGCCATACCGCCCAGCTAGGAAGTCGCCAACCCATAGCTGCCCCTACACCCTTCCATGTTCCAATAGGGACCATCTGCGTTTCTCTCTTTTCCTCTTTAAATGCTTTCTCTGTCCCTACTTCCGTTTCCAATTCACCAGTAGCAAGTAGGACGTCGCGCTTGATATTAGCTCCCAGTATAGGGACGGCTGCCATGATAGAGTGTACGGCAGGCCGAGCATAGGTAGATACATCGCCAATGGCGTAGATCCTAGGACCAGCTTTATCGACACGAAGCGTGGATGGATCAGTCTCCACCTGGCCGTTGGAACTTAGCAGATCATTGGACAGAAACCCAGTGTTGGGTTGGTAGCCGGTGGCGGGGATGAAAAGATCCGCTTCAGACGTACTGCCATCGTCAAGCCTGACCGTAGCTTTCGCAGCAACTTTATCCAGAGTGGCTCCAGCGCTGGCGGGACTGACTTGAACAACCTTTTTGCCTTTGATGATAGTAACGCCCACTTTGGCAAGATAGTCTTCGGCGGTGCTCGCAATCGACGGCCTCAGATTGGGAAGAATGTTCTGTCCAGATGTAATTATTGTTATCGGCACTCTGGGGGTTTGGAGCTTGGAGTTGAAAAACCCAGCACGACCATTTAGATATTCACCCAGCTCACCTGCTGTTT
Source organism: Pseudopithomyces maydicus (assembly GCA_026873275.1). Classification (NCBI taxonomy): domain Eukaryota; kingdom Fungi; phylum Ascomycota; class Dothideomycetes; order Pleosporales; family Didymosphaeriaceae; genus Pseudopithomyces; species Pseudopithomyces maydicus. Next base: position 1,704,543 of record JANTUC010000006.1, on the reverse strand, counting down.
CGACACCAGCTGGGCCCCCACCTGCAATGAAAATGTTCCTCGCTGTTTCCAGTTTACTTCGAAAATGAGCCCACGCCGTACGAAGTACGCTCTCATCGTCGGAATTGAATCCGAAAAGAGGAGATGGTGTAGAGGCACCCGTGGCGATGACAAGAGCATGGAAGCTGAGTGTCTGAGTCTGACCATCGCCATGTGTCTTTATGATGACAGTTCGGCTTTCGTGATCAACGGATGTCACAGACCCGTGTATGAAATTGAATTGGCCGGTCGAATAATGTTCGAATTGCTTCGGTATACTGACGAAGAGTTTTTCTTGGGGGAAGAAATTGTCGGACACGAGTGCGCGGGGACAAGCTTGTCTGCACATTGCCTCGGAGGCTGTGCTGATCAAGATTACTTTGTGAGTTCCTTGCGGTAGGGCGGGTATCGTATGCTTTAGGGTGTAGTGGGCGATTGAAATGCCGCCATACGAGCCACCGAGAATGACAATGTTTCCTCCACCCGGGCCATCATCGTGGGCCATGATGCAAACGAATAATGTCCGCCTTTGACTCTTTCAACCTTGGAAAGTGTACTCCGCGTTGCAGGGCGTCGTCACCGGAGAGTTAAGGAAAGAAAGAGCGTGTGTGGGGATTTGATATTCCAGATGTCGTTTTGTATTATAAGGAACATGGTCCTTTGCCTTTATATTTACCTATTCATGACCCAACGCGGCCATTTGATCTTGAGAAGTCGGAGCCGAACTGTTATCTCGGAGGCGAGTACTCTTGCTTCGTACATCGCTTGATCAACCAATGGGTGTGGGTGTCACTAACCTAAACTGTCCCTGACGAGCCTCCATAAGGACCATACTCATACCATGCGGACGAAACGATTCGAATCGGACGAACAACAGTATGCAATGGGGTTTTTTCATCGCATATTTAGCAATGTATCTTTTACTTGGTAACATATTTGGCTCGAAATGCGCCCATATGCGTTTCCGGTGAGCAGCTACAAGGCAGACTGGTTGCGCCAGCCTAAGAAAAGGCAATACGAGTTGCACTTGTTTCGCCAAGGTTCTTGGATGATGGTGTACAACCATGAACGGCACTTTCGATTCGTTGAGACTAGCCTCGTGCTATCCTCCGCGCCTTGATAACAGAGACGATTATAAGAAGGCTGTGCCCACGTAAAATGTAGTGATACTAGGGACGCTTCGTACCATCTTAGATGGGCGTACCTTTAAAAAAATAAAACAAAACACTACCAGCTTCAAGTGCATACGCAATGGAACAAAAGGACAACAGTGAGATATGGCCATTAGATGGCAAGTCGTCTGACGCACCTCCATCCTATATTGGTACGCCTACCTCTACCCCATAACCTCCCAGAGGGCTTATGATATCGTGACATGAATCAATATCGTTATTCAAGCCAAAAGTAGACGAGAAGCATTTTTCAGAGCTGTCGTCTCGCATCTCGCTCAGCCTGCGACCATCGCTAATCCTAACAGAAACTCCAGTAACGTCACATAATACGACACAATCCACCAGAAGATCTTTTTTCCGTCGAATGCTAAACATCAATCCCGGCTTCTGCCCTGGGGCTGTAGAGATGAGAGACGTGTATAAAAAAAAGCCCGAAGCTAGCATAAAACACCGCCTGGCATACCGCAGATGTGCCCACTGCGGTCTTGAACCATCGCTCATCTTCCCGGAGTCTTACACTGAAGATTGGAGCGAGTACCCTCGATATCGCGCGCAATTCGCGTTCGAATGCCACGTCGCAGCCGAGCGTCGCGATAAGTCGGATCGTAGATCCTGTGTGATCTGCTGGGAAGATAAAGGCATTTTCGTACCGCCAATGGCACTTCAAGAGTGGGGCGAACATATGAGAGTGCATTTCAAAGATGATGGCTACTGGATGTGTTCAACGAACGCAGGTAGCTCTGGCATGGCAAACAAGTATGACTGCCCTTCCCGGAAATGCAAAGGTATTCACTGTTAAGGATTCTCGCCATCTGTAGCTGGCGTAAGAAGTCATGTGGCCTTTCCAACACGTTGTAGTCTGTTCTCCCTCTTCAATCCATTCATTGTATCGAAATCGTTTTTGCTGTCCTGCAGACGGTCTAAAAATTATCCCAATGATCTCCCGACTCATTCTGTCATGGTGATAGGCGTTCGGTTGCGAACTTGACATGATGATACCAAGCCACTCAGGATACATGCACATTGCAATTCGTGCTGTTTCACGCTGCGCTTCACCCTACATGATTCATATGACGGCTTATACGGACATTTTGTACCTAGTATACGGTCGTTGTGGAATCATTAGTACAGAAACATTGGGATGATTCAGGTGACTAAGCTATGTTTGGAAGTAAATTCTAGGGCTACCTCGACTGCAGCTCAAGCCTTCATCCGCCCAAAGTACCGGTCCTGGCTCCGGCTGTTCCTTTGGGCAATTCAAATTTCGCACCAATTAGGGCCTAGGATACAATATGCAACCGGGCTAGCAAGACTATACGAACGCCGCGAAATTAATTAACTTAGAATGTTATTCAAATCGTAACGAGCGATATTCCAGCCCCTCCAGGTGGGGTGTGGAGCAATAATTCCCCACGCCGAGGTTTCAGATGAACCACACCAGAAGCATTTGTATATATGTATCAATAGTGCCACCATGGATATCCCTCAAAAATAAGTTGCTATCGAGAAGCAGTACAAGATGATAGCATTTTCACTGGTATCAGTCGTCTTGGCGGCCGTTGCACTCATTCCAACCCCCGCAAATGCCCGGGCGCTCGATCAGAGGCAGGAGGATGAGAACCACTGGGTCACCACGTGGACGAGTATGCCTCAGTTGGTGGAATCCAACAACATGCCCCCATCTCAATTCGTGAGTGATATTACAAGAGTCTCGGTAGCCCATTCGCTGACAGAATTCAAGTCCTCCGGTGGTGTGCTCAAAGATGCAACTCTTCGTCAAACCTTCCACATGACCGTCGGAGCTCCCAAAATCAAGATTGCCATCTCAAACACATTCGGTGGTTCTGACCTCCCCATAACTGCTGGCTCAGTTGGCCTTCCAACCGGTGGCGCTGCAGGCGTTTCTGGGATCGAAGCATCGCCCTTGGCTGCTATCACGGTCGGCGGCAAAGCGTCCTTCACCGTTCCACGTGGACAAGTCGTTGTCAGCGACGAGATCAACTTTGAAGTCAAAGCACAGCAGAATATCGCTGTGAGCTGTACGGGACCCTAATTAGAAACACAAAGTATTTTCGCTGACTTGCTGCTGCAATCCATAGTGTATAGCCAGGCTGGACAAAGTGGGAGCAGTATCACAGGGCACCCAGGTAGCCGAACAACCAGTTGGTTCGTGAAGGGTAACGCGGTGAACACTACCAACATCAGTGGGACAAGTAGTGTACATTGGTTAGTCTACTGTTTTGTTACGCTCGCAACCTATTTAGATGTTTTGTTCAGTCGCGTGCTGATCAATTCGTAGGTATTTCGTGTCTGCAGTCCATGCCTACGTCCCCGCCACGACATCCTCTATGATTATTATTGGGGATTCCATCACTGATGGGCGAGGTTCTGAGGATAGTGAGTTCCCCAAATTTTTGAGACCTTTGGCCCTACTAACTAGACGTAAAGATAAGAACAATCGTTGGCCTGATCTACTCCTAGCACGCCTCCAAACCAACCACACCAACATCGCCATTGGCAACCAGGCGGCGGGTGGAAACGCCGTACTCTCCGGAGGTCTGGGTCCCACGGCGCTCTCACGTTATAAGCGTGATGCCCTGGAACAGCCCGGTGTGAAATATGTGATGCTCTTCGAAGGCGTCAACGATATCGGTGGTGGCGCTTCAGGAAGCGCCCTAATCAACGCTTTCAAAACCATCACTGCAGATGCAAAGAAGGCTGGCCTAGTCACTATCGGAGCGACCATCACGCCGTTTGGAGGGAATTCTTACTACAGTGCACAGCACGAACAAGCGCGAAAGCAAGTGAACGAATTCGTAAAGACGCAAGGAAGTTTTGACTGGGTGGTAGATTTTGCAGGCGCGATCGAGAACAAGGCAGACCCAACAAAGATGGATAGTAAGTATAACGGCGGCGATGGGTTACATCCAAATGTCGCGGGGTATCAAGCTATGGCGAACGCATTCCCGTTAACTGTATTCAATTGAAGCCACTAACCAATGGATGTGTGGGAATCGCATAACGGTGGTGGGGATGTGTATAAACAACAGAAGCAGACATGGAAGTATACATCCAGATAGAGCGAACGGAATACTGATTGAGTTGATTGAATAGTGTATAAATGTCAACTTTTACTGTAACCGCACCGAACGATCCGTAGGAGCCTGGTCAACTCCATGTGTATATAGCACGACTACTTCATCGATTACCCTGACAACTGCTCATGAAGGGCAGAAACAGGCGCGCAATACGAAATGCGGAAACCAACAAAAAGGGTAATACAAATAGCCCTGGATGCAGTCGCGGTCGATCGATGCGTCCTCATGTCAGGAGCTGGATCTGGAACTGTAATCTGATCCTCCCGACTCTGCACCGGGACCACTCCTATAACTCAGCTCTGATGCCTCCTCATACTGTGACTCGGGTTGAGAGTGAGAGCGCGAATGCATTGAGTATGAACTCTGGCGGTGTTGGGCGCGAGGGCGTTCGTTCGGATGATCGATGGAATAGTGGCCGTCGCCACCATGAGGGAAGGCCGTTTGCGGTTTATGGGGCACGTCCGATAAAGAAATTGCACCACTACTAGCCAATTTACTTTTGTTCACATTGTAGCGCGGAAGTGTTGGCTTGTGTAGTTCAGAGATGGGCCGGTTAATGGGGTGAAAAGGAGGCACAAAGTCGGATTCAGCAGTGCCGTCAGTTGTAGCACGTCCTAAGCCCCTTTTAGCATAAGGACATATATTTGTAGCAAGAGTAAAAATGCCAAACCTACTCCCATGGGTAGAGCCATCGGCGTCATCCTGAACATAGCGGATATCATAACGAACATCTTGGCCGTCGCTGTCAGCACCAGGATTGGCAGTCTCATATTCCAGGAACTTTATCAGTCGGTAGAAGAGCACGGCTATGATAGCCCCAAGAAGGGGTCCGACCCAATAGATCCAGTGATATCCGTCAAACGTTCCAAGAACGATATCAGGGCCAATGGATCGTGCCGGGTTCAGTGAACCGCCGGTGAAGAACACAGCTGCTCGGATAAGCAGAAGAACTTGGAAGGGGTTCATGATTCGCTCACCAGCTAACTCTGCAATGAAAAGTGCAAGCCCGATACCGATAGGGGCGAGAAAAGTAGCTCGATGCTTCTCTGCAGCCAGCATGAAGATGGCGAAGATGAGTTCAGCAGTACAAAGTGCCTCGATGAAAACTCCTCTTGTGACTGAAACATTGTCGGCCAATGTTGTTCGAACCGCCAATGGACCTGGAAGCAAGCCAGATACGACTGCGGCTGCGGCTATAGCCCCAACGATTTGGGCCAAGATGAGCAGAAAGGCTTTGGCCCAACCGATGGCACCGACCAGACCTAAGGCCACTGACACCTAATTGCAAAGTCAGATTGTGTTGTGATGAGATAGGATGTAATAGCCGGCTATTATAGTGTAGGTACCTACAGCAGGATTGAAGAGGCCTCCGCTGATGCGGAAGAAGATCCATACGTTGACAAGCAACGAGAAACCGAAGGCCAAGGAGATGTAGAGAAGCGTAGAAGTGCTCGGAGGGCTGTCAAGACTGTCACTGGGTGGTGTGTTGGCGACTTGAGTAGCAGCGAATGCAAAAGTCAGGAACAGGGCAGTGCCGACGAATTCGCCCAGCATGGAGATGAGCAGATGGCGGACTCTGTTGGGTAGCCATGAGAAACCCGGCAGGCGCCTCTCGCCGGGGCGATTTGGGTCCTCGGTATAGACAGGCTTCATTCCTGGTAGGACCATGAAGCTCTCGGCGGGCCTGTTGACATTCATCGAAGGCGTCTTACGAAGAGGTGTGTTCTAATATGCAGTTGCGGTGCAGGGGCGGGACGAAAACGTCCGAGACGCAGGGGCTTTGAGGGAGAAACAGGCCGAGTAGGATGGCGAGGAAGGAATAAGAGGGAGTCAAAGAACGGGTGCAGGGCTAGGGTTACAGGGCCAAGGATACAGAGGCTAGATGTGTGCTGTGCCAAAACGACGTAGGAGGCGAAGACGAGGGAGGTCGGAGGTTGGAGGTCAGAGGCCAGAGGTCAGAGATTGGAGGTTGGGGGGTTGGGGTCGAAGAGCAAGAGTTTGGGGGTGATGGGAGGCAATCTTGGAAGACACGGAGGCACGAGGAAGGTGCCGGGGACATGTAGAAGGTGCAAGACGCTGTGGTGAACAGAACGCGGCTTCCGTATACTGTGGAGGAAGCCATGGTGGCTGCTGTTCTGCGGGTGCGGCCCCGGGGCGATGCACTGCACGTATATGTCAAGCCGCCTGCCCGGTGGACGAGCGTCCGCACCAGATGTGCATGCTACAGGCCTGGAGGTCTCTGTTGCGGGACTAGGCAGGAGACGGGGAATGCAGACACACCGAAGTCTGCGTGTCTCGCTGCTTCCGGGAACCGTCTCACCGTCGACGAGATGGACGTGAAGGTAAGCATGCAGGTACGGTAGCATGTAGGTACAGTATGGCATGTAGGTACAGTATGGCATGTAGGTACAGTATAGTATATAGTACACAGGTACAGTATAGTATGTAGTATGTAGGTATAAGATAGTCCTCTAGTGTACCTAGGTACAGCATCTGGCCTTGGCGGGGCGGCGTGGTGCCAGGCCGGCAGGCGGCGGACGGCGGGCAAAGGCGGAGAAGCCAAAGCCCAGAGCCAAAGCCCAGAGCCAAAGCCAAAGCCAAAGCCAACGCCATCGCCTCGAGCTCAAGAGTCAACACAACCACGAGCCTTCCTCGCTCGCCTGCCTCGCTCGCCTGCCTTTGGTCCGGTCTTCCTTCTGTCGCTTCGCAGTGTGCCGTCTAGATCTGCCCTTCTCTTCGTCCCCTGCCGCTGCCTCTTTCCACCCTTGTCGCCTCTTCGTATCTTTGTCACGCCGCCTGGTCACCCCGCGCGTCACATTAACGCATCATCGAGCTGTCTGCTTGCTGCACCTGCATTGCGCCTTTGTCGCCAGACACCGAAACCACCTCTGCCGGATGCGCCCATCTTTGTAGACCTCCAGCATATTTTGCTGTTCTTGCACACCACCCCGCTCATCGCCCATGCCCAGCATGCGCCCGCTTCGCCTGCTCCTCTCGCTGGCCACCAGCTTGATCACCGTCACCCTCCTGTTGTATCTTGTCTTTGGCTCGCAGCACGAGGACCTGCAGACCGGCGCTGCTCCCGCCCAAGAGAAGCCTCTTCTTAAATCTTTCTTCTCCTTCACCTCTCCGGCCTCGCTGTTCCCACCCTCAGCCATCATTAGTCTGACCGACGACAACTCCACCTTCTTCCTCGCCCGCCCTGCTGCCTTTGGGCCCGCGCTTCCCTCCAGCAGCTTGAGTGGCCCTCTGTGGGCTGGGAGTGGTTTTGGCGATGAAGCCATGAGCAAAGGTGGCGAGCTGGGCTGCAGCGACATACCTGATTGGAATGGGCCCGACGCGCTTTCCACTTCATCTGACTTGGACCATGCAAGCAAGAAAAGCCCACTGAAGGAGCAACCTCACGGAGCCGTACATGTCGCCGAGCGGTCCATTACCGATGTTGATGGCACAGACGACCACCTTCACCCACCCGTGTCTCTGCCCCGCCCTTCCACATACCGCGTTGGCAAGTTGCCGGAGCATGCAGACATCGAATCTCTACAGCAAACCGCAGAGATTGCGGGCAAAATAGTATTGCTGAAACGCGGCGGATGCGGCTTCCTAGACAAAGTGATGTGGGCTCAGAACCGAGGTGCCGTGGCCTTGATTGTGGGAGACGACCAGCGCGGAGGCGCTCTTGTTCGAATGTATGCACGTGGCGATACGTCCAACGTTACTATCCCGGCCCTCTTCACATCACACACCACAGCCCATCTGCTTTCGTCCCTGTTGCCATCCGAAGGTTTCTTTAATCATGTCTCGCCAGGTGGTATCATCAAGCCTACTTCTACGAAAAGCGAACAAGCAGATTCTACGCTCTCAAGAAAGACAAAATCAACTCCTATCAAGTCTAAGGGGTCTCTGAAACCTGCTATGGCAAGCTCTCTGGCGAGAGAACAATCCGCCAGCCCGCAGAGAGCAGGCTGGCTTGCTTCAATTCTTGCCAGCCATCGAGTCAAGGATTCTGGTGGTGTTGCTATGGAAGATGCTACCAGGCGGCCGCCAATCAGCGGACAGATCAACTGGACCTCGGCAGCTGAAGGGCGTGTTGGCCATGTGAACTCCAAGAGTGAGCATCCCGAGAACAGCAGCAAAAAGACCACGGGTTGGTTCGATCAGTCGTTGGATGGTGACAAGGGATCCTCAGCACAGAATGACGGAGGAAAGGACCAGCAGTTGACTTCCACGGTCAAACCCTCCGACAAGGGTCATTCCAACAACTCCCACGAAGGCCTATGGGTGACACTCACACCCACTAACATGTCAACCTCTCCTTTCTTTGACACATTGCTGGTACTAGTCGTCAGTCCCCTCGTTACCTTGACTATCGTATATGCACTACTTCTTCTTCGCTCGCGCATTCGGCGTCGGCGTTGGCGAGCGCCCAAGTCACTCGTCGATCGCCTCCCTGTTCGCACTTATCAAACGATCAGTGACAGTAGCCCTTCAGCGACCCCAATTTCTTCCTCGCCCACCACTCCTTTGCTTCAGCATGAATCGCCACGGCCCAGTTCGTCTCTCCCACGGCCTCGATCCAGAGCAGAGTCTGAGGAACCTGCGACATCGTCTTCAGTCCAGCAGAACCATCGGACGCCAGAAGAAGAGAAGCGTGAGTCTGGGCTGGCCGCTTGGAGACGCAAGTATGGTGGCCGGCAGAAGGAATGTGTTGTCTGCTTAGAAGAGTACGTTGATGGTATCAGCCGGGTCATGAGCCTGCCGTGTGGTCATGAGTTCCACGCAGACTGCATGTGAGTAAAACCTGCATCGTCATTTGGCACAACACTAACGCGAAGTAGCACACCTTGGTTGGTCACTCGCCGGCGAACTTGCCCTATCTGCAAAGGGGATGTTGTAAGATCGTTGTCGCAATCTTACCACGACCGCACATCACCCCGGCTTGAAATTCAGTATGCATTGGGCGATGATGCGGGCGATGTACAGGCACAAGTGGCTCAGACACGCAATGATTCGCCATCAGCGTCCCGACCATTGCCCATTCCATCGGACCACAACGATGACGATATCGAGGCTAACTGGGACGAAGACGGGGATGAGCAAGGACGAGGAACGCCACGGGAGCTCAGCAGCTCGCTCAGGGATATTAGTTCGTCTGCTGTGACTGCGATTTGGCGGGGCTTTGGAGCTGTGGGAAGGGCGACTGGCTTTCAGCGTCGATCAAGCAGAGAAGAGCTTGATCGAGACCGGTAGAGGCTCATGTCTTTAGCGTGCCAGGTCTTTATTTTTTTGCATTGCGTTGGAGTATTAGAGGTTATCCTGTTCTACGAAATTCTCACGATCATGGGACGGGGCAAGGTGTTTCTCTATACCCGGATTATGACAATCCACTCAGTTTCTATTCTTATATAACGACCATTTGTTTATCTTTTGCAAGATGAGCTGCTCCTCTACGTTTTATTGGTGCCCTCGTCTCGTAGTGTCAGCCCATAAAGACGAATCTTCGCTGCCGACCTGCATGAGAAAGAATGCGCAGGGCTGTTGCGGAGCGCTAGCAAGACCCAGACTCTTCATACTCCCTTGGAAAACGCAACCGTAGATTGCAGGTGCCCAGATGACGAGAGATGCATGTGATACGAGCGACCGTGTTGACAAATGGATGCAGACAATCTAGCCTATTGAAGGTCCTAGGATTCGCGATTCTGTACCTAACTAACCAAGTGATGCATCTAGTCGTGTACCAGAGTGTGTAGAATTAAATTTCTCTGCGATTACTCACCAATGTATCATCACTAGCATACCTCGGAGAAATTAGCGAGGACCTAGGTTTACGTGAAGCCGTCTAGAGCGAGTAAAGCCCGGGCGCATCTATCGTCACATGCATGTCTCACAGGTGCAAAAGCGTCAAAGCCACCAGAATCGAGGTTTGTTCTTCTGATATTGGATTCCTTGTACGCTCGAGTGATGCTGTCGCTCAACTAACATGTCAACCTCCGGTGTAAATGCTATCAGGGGCCCGCCAGAACCGCACGACAAGGAAATAACATAGGAGAACAGCCATTGAGAAATTCATATAAACAAGCGAAAGATATGCGTAAACAAGTATGATTCTGGAATAAAAAGATGGGCTATGTACATCAGAAGCCGCTAGTACTTGAAAAAGGTATAGAATAGAAGAGAATCGAAAATAGAGGCTGGGGTACAAGGTCAACGACCCAGCTCCCAAAGTGGAGAGTAGCGACCAACAAGTCTCCTACAAATAGAGAGAACATGTGAAGGTGCTGACCGTGGTCAGCGGCGCTACTTCTCGTCATGTCGTCGCTTAGACGGACAAGACGTGCATGTCTTTCTGGTCTGGAGTAGGCGGCACATGGAAGACGAAGCCTGCGGCTACAGCCTTACCCTTGTGGGCCGCCAACCCTAATCCGACTTCACGCATTCGCTGGGCGCCCTTGCCAGGAGCGCAGCGCTTTTCTTTGGTGCACTGTTTGTGCTTTTGCATCTTCTTGTATAGTTGCTCTTTGCGCCGTTGGCGCTTCTTCTCCAGACCGACCTTGATATCAATCGCCCGGCGAACAGGAAACTCATTCGGAGTATCTTCGTCTTCGTAGTCAAGTTCTGGCGGGTTCTGTGTAACTGGAGTCCTAGGAAGCGACGAAGTCATTGTTGGAACAGGACGCTCCGCTAAACCAACGAACTGGATCGCTAGGCCATTGCGCTTATTTGCATCAACCTGAAACGAGGAGCCTCTGCGTGTGGGCGGAGGGCTCCTCAGCCGGATGGGCGCCGGTGATCGCATCCGCTTGGGAGACTGGCCAAAGAGCTTCCGAGGAGGCGGGGAGCGATGAACGGTGCGTTTGATAGGAGCCGGTGATCGGAGGCGTTTAGGTGACTGAGCTGGCGAACGCTTCGATGGGACAATTTTACGACGCCCACGAAGGTCACCAGTCAAGGCATCCATGTGACCGTGAAACATAACATGTTGATCGCTTTCAGATGCAAGATGGTCAGGCTCATCGTCTTCGTCCTCCTCATCCATCTCCGGGTCCGAAGTCGGGAAAGTGGGATCCACATCCTGAGGAGTTTTCTTGTGCTTAGCCTGACGTCTGGCTTCTAGTGCTGACATGTAAGCCTCTTCAAGAGGGCGGTCTTCGTCAAGAGTTCCACACACGAAATCTGTACTGTCTGGAAGCTCCGGTGTAGGTACTCGGATATTGACCGGTCGTGACTTTCGCCGCTTGATCGTCTTTTCTGGCATGTATCGATGATCATGGTGTTCACTCTCCAAAGATCCGATGGAAGATTCAGAAATGCTGCGGCGGCCCGATGGTCGGATATGGTCCAGTTGCTCTATAGAAGTAGCTGCCGTAGAGCGACCGGGTGTCCACCAGTTGTAATCTGAGCCCGCATCGCTGTCATCGTCGGATACAGCAAACCCTTCTTCATTATCCGTCTGAAAACCCTCGTCAGACGAAGTGTCGGCGGCGTCGCTATCGTCCTGATCTTCAGCGTCTTCATCATCATCTACATCTTCCTCATCGTCAAGCTCATCCTCATCCTCATTATCTTCAAGAATGTCGTCATCATCTTCTTCCTCGTCGTCAAGAGCCTCCTCTTCCGCCTCTTCACCCAGTTGACGGAGATTATTTTCGATGATGAGTGTGTCCTTGATCGTAAGGGGCCGGCGATGGCAAGTTGATTCTTGAGTCCACTCATCTACCTCTTCTTCCGAACTGGCAAATTCATGGAAACGGAATGCTTCGGTCCGTGCCAAATCAGAGTTACTGCTAAGACGGCGAGAACGATCGGACGCGCGAGTTCGTCGGACAGATACAGGCGAGGGATTGCGGATGGTAGAATCAGAGCCGCGATGTGCTTTGGGTGGTGGCTTAGAGGTTGCACGCGGTCGAGGTGGGGGTGCCGGGCTGGCGGCGCGAATAGTACGAGGCTTGGATGGAGCGTCGGTCAATATTTTGGCGGGACACGCAAATTTGATCGTGCAGGCTCGCTTCGGTGGCTCTGCGCTCTGCTGTGGTAGCGTTGCGGTCTTGACGGCCTCGGACTCGGGTTTCGCCTCCTTCTTGCCACCACATGCGAAAGTGATGCAACGCTTGCGACCAAGACCAGCTTCTACCTTATGCTCCCCAGAATTCGGGACGGGTGCATCCTTCAAGACTGGAGTGGCATGCTCTCCGTCGTACGGCATAATGGAGACTGGCTGCTCTATCTGCTTGTTGGAGATAGGAAGCATGTTGAGAGATGAGACGGGAGGGAGTTGGGGGCTCGGGGTGCTGGTACGTGTTCCAGGACTGGTAATGTCGCCGTCGCTTGTGAGCTCAGCTGTGGATACACTGTTGTTGCTCCATGTCGAGATGCAGGACAGGCCTCGGGGAGCATCATCGACGGGAGAGGAATCGGTCGAGTGTAGAGCTGTCGACAAGAGCGATGTTTGGCGCTCGCAGCGTGGAGCATGCTTCGCGAACGAGCCCTTGAACGAGTCGTGTAGCCTGAGAGCAGAAGGGCGCGGCGTGCGCTGTAAATCGGGAGGTTCGTCGACGTCGGCCAACATGTCGTCTTCAGAGGACATGGCAGGTGCGGCGTTGGTGGGAAGGTTATAGTTTGTGGAGTTCGACTGTGCAGCGTGGCTGCCGACCTTATTCGGTGCCATGTTGTGGCTGCGGCGGTCGTCAAACAGGATCGGCGAGGACGACGGCTCTTGGCGACCGAATCGTGGGGGAAATTGAAGGTTGATGAGAGAAAATGGCAGGCGGCGTGCGGAGTGCTAGTGCGGGCGGTTTCGAAAGTCGACACTGTGGTCGCTTGTAGTTGGGTGGTGAACAGAAAGCAGGAATTGAGCCGCCCAGGACAATTGGTAGGAAAGGGTAGACGGCGGTGGTGAGGTATTAGGTACTGGAGAGGTGGTCTATGTTGGGAAGGTGCAGGGGAGAGCGCCCTGAAGGACGTATGGTTATGATATGAAGTTCAACATGGTGGAGAATCAGAGTAAAGTCCTAAAACAAGGTCGAGCAAGCACTGCGCCATGTCAGAGGTGTTGTGTGGCTAGCGGTGGGCGGTGGGAGGGAATACCTGGCGGATATGATGTGAGGATCCGCAGGCGGCCTAGTTCCAAAGTGGCAAGGCCGCACAATGGCTGTGAAACGCGTCGGGCGGGAGAGCCAAGACGACGGTGGGATTGGGGGAGGTATACCTCGCGCACAACGGTGTCCCTGGGGAACTGCGGCGAGGCAGAGGCAGCGGAGGCAACGGGGGCAACGGAGGTGGAGGGCGGAGAGGAAGGGAGGATGCGGGTTCAAGAGCGTTGAGAAGGCGACAGGGCAGCACGAGTAGCGCGCCAAACAAGGGTAATTATTCATCAGCGTGCCGAGCACCAGAATCTGCAACGGCTGCAGCGCGGCGACCAGCGTCTGCAGGGCGACAAAGGGACCCGCGGGCGGGCCAGCAGCAGCTGACGGGCGTGTTGTTACCCTGGCATTGTCGCGCTGCGGCGCTCTTTGTCCGCCGCTGGCCGCGCTTCGAGGCACCGTGGGCCTGTGTCCAGGTGTATCTGCTTCACTCACGGGCACGGTGGTGGTCGGCGGCATGCCCCAATCTCACAGTCTCACAGCAGCGCCAGACCGGATCAGGGCCGTTTCGTGCGGGCGCAAAGCACGGCAAGAAAAACCTGCTTGCCCTCTCGCAGACGCAATGGGCCGCTGGACCCTGATGTGCCAGCAGCCAATCCGTCCCTGCCGCGCCCGCCAGCCGCCACAGTCGCCCGCAATCGCCCACAATCGCCCACAATCGCCTGTCTGTCTCTGGAGCCCGGCTCGCAGTCACACCGCAGCAGGCCAGCAGCTCGCTCCTTCGCCAGCTCACCACCGTGTTTGATGCACGCAGAGCCTTCACCATCCCCGAGTGCTGGCGTTGCGCAGTGCTCAGTGCTCAGTGCTCAGTGCCCAGTGCTCAGTGCTCTGCTGTGCTGGCCAGGAGCCCCTCTTCCACGCATCCTCACCGCTCTTCTCACCACCACCACCACCACCACCACCTCCTCCTCCTCCTCCTCCTCTTCTTGCCCTCTCCTAGCACATGCCGCTTCTCCCAGGTTAGAGCGGACCGGGTCATCTGACAGCTGCACCACCTGGACACCTGCACCTTGGAACAGCTTCCTCGCCCGCTGCTAGACTGTCTACCCCACCCGACTGCACCACTTTGAGTGCATATGTATGTACCCCCTCGTAGCCCTCCCTGCACGCCATGTCTGCCATGCATGCGAATCCACACCCGTCATTCGTTCATCGTGAGCATCCTTGCCGCCCACCGCGTGCGGGGGATGCGACCGAGGCGATACCTGGCAGCCTCGAGATGCCTCTTGCCTGCCTCCTGTGACCTTTCCATGGAATAGGTACGTAGATGGCGACTGCTCTAGCAACGACCGCGCCCCATCGCGCCGGACCCAGTGACGTCGATTTCTGCAGAGGAGCAGCATGCTGGCAACACACCAACACCTTCTTCCGTGTCCTCGACATCACCTTGAGTCGGCCGTTGCGGTGTTTCCGTTCGTGCGGAGCTTGCCCAGCCGGCCTTCCTTCACTGCATTTCCTTTTTCGAAAAGGACCTGTTCTATCTTGCAGCGTGCGCTCTCAGGCCACCACCCCATCCGATGCATAATTATTGCTTGTACGATTTGGACGGACCTCATGCTGTGGAACCCTGGATAACGTCGACGCCTCTTTCCAGCCCGGTCTCGGAGACCGTAGGGCTGAGCAATCTCCACCCGATATCTCACCCCCGCTGTGCCCAAATCCACGGCGTCTGGATTGCCCATGTTGTCGTTGCTCCATCTACCGTGATACAGCCAAGCGTGGCGCCTCTCTTGATCATGCACCACCGTTTCTTTGCTGTTACACAAACTGTTCGTTCCGCCTGCCTACCAAGACAATTTGCGTAGCTTGTGGTAGCCAAGTATCTCGGCGGCCGTGCGGCCTCTCGGCTTCGTGTCGATCACCCGTCTTAGGTTCCACCGGACTACCGTACCGGACAATGCTATGCGTGCAGCCAAGGCCATTGTATGAACATTGTAGATTAAGGACAGTAATCGCAGAGCCGAGTGCCTTGATGCCTGTGGGTGCGTTGTTCAGTACGTTTCACCATGTCTTGCCTCCCATTTCCTTACTCGTTAAAACGGACCCTCCACAGTGACAGACCCCCGACCCATAGAGCGTAGACTCGTTTCCTTATGACTTACAAGACTATACAAGATATACAAACAAATTTTACATGCCAAAGATTCGCCAAGACGACCATCTATATGCAACCTATCCCATCGCTGGTATTACCACATGAAGTCACATAACCTTTTACACATCCATATCATATCGGCACCATCTACGCGTTCCTTTCCTTCTGCTCCTTCTCATACTTGGTCACAAGTTCCCTCTGCAACTGAGGCGGAGCCGGGCTGTAATGACTGAATTCCATCGAGAATTCGCCCTTGCCTTGTGTGCTCGCCCTCAACTGACTTGAAAAGCCAAACATGCTGTTCAAGCTGCAATCGGCGTAGACGGTGAAGTCCTCGGGGCCGATCTCTGTATCGTTGATCACAGCATTGCGCTTGTTCAAGAGACCGACAACATTGCCTTGGAACTCGTTGGGAGCCGTGATGGTCGTCTTCATCAGGGGTTCGAGGACCTGCGGTGCACCCTGAATGAATGCCTTGCGGAAAGCCTGCTGCGTGGCGTTCTTGAATGCCATTTCACTCGAATCGACGGCGTGAGTGGCACCATCGTTGATAATCATCTGTGTGCCCAGAACGCGATGGCCAAGCAGAGGACCCTTTTGTACCGAAGCCATGAAGCCCTTTTCACACGCGTACAAGAACTTCTCGGAAATGGTGCCACCGGTAATTTGCTGCTCGAACTTGTTCTCGCCAAGCGACTCGGCCGGCTCCATCCAACCGACAACACGCGCAAAGTCTCCGGATCCACCCGTTTGCTTCTTGAGCGTGTGGTCGAAGTTGACACGCTGGGTGATGGTCTCACGGTAGGCGACCTGCGGCTGGCCCGTCTCGCATTCTACACGGTATTCTCGCTTCATGCGTTCGACATAGATGTCCAAGTGAAGCTCACCCATACCAGAAATGACAGTCTCTTGCGATTCGGGGTCAACGTGCACGCGGAAGGTTGGGTCCTCGCGTGTGAAACGATTCATGGCTTTGCTGAAGTTGGGCGTGTCCTTGGTGTGCTTGGGCTTGATCGACAGCGAGATGACGGGCTCGGGAACAAACATGGAGCTCATGGTGTAACCAAGAGCACCGTCAGTGAAGGTGTCTCCAGAGGCACAGTCGACGCCGAACACTGCACAAATCTCACCAGCACCAATTTCTTGGACTTCCTCCATCTCGTTGGAGTGCATGCGCACGATCTTGGGAATCTTAACCTTCTTGTCTGACCGAGCATTGAACACATTCATTCCCTTTCGCAGCGTGCCCTGGTAGACCCGAATGTATGTGAGCTGTCCGAAGTTGCTCTCTTCCAGCTTGAAGGCCAGACCCACAAAAGGCAGCGAGTTGTAAGATACCAGCTTGACAGGGGCTTCCTTTCGCTTCTTGTCCAAAGCCATGTTCTCGACTTCAGCAGGATTTGGCAAATAGTCACAGACAGCGTCGAGCATTGGCTGAACAGACTTGTCGGCCAAAGCAGAACCCATGCATACGGGCGTGAACTTGAGCGAAATAGTTGCTCTCCGGATAGCGGCTTTGATCTGCTCTTGTGTTGGCTCTTGTTCGTCAAGGAAAATTTCGGCGATCTCATCGTCGACATCGGCCAGTGTTTCAATGAGCGTTTGTCTCTTTTCCTTACAGAGCTCAACCATGTCCGCGGGGATCTCGTCTGTCTCCCTGATGACTTCACCCTTGTCCCCCTCGTTGTAAATGGCCTTCATCCTGACGAGGTCGACCACACCCAAAAAGCCATCCTCGCGACCGATAGGTGCCTGAATCGCCGCAGCGGGTATCCGAAGCTTCTGGTTGATCTGTTCAACAGCCTTCCACGGGTTCGCGCCCATGCGGTCCATCTTGTTTACAAATGATATCCTAGGGATGTTGTATCTTCGCATTTGTCTATCGACTGTAATGGTCTGACTCTGAACACCGCTCACGGCGCAGAGGATCATGACTGCACCGTCCAGCACCCGCAAGGCACGCTCGACCTCGATAGTGAAATCAATGTGACCGGGGGTGTCGATCAAATTGATGTGGAACTTCTCCTCGTTCCCATTCTCGTCTTTCTTGACCCAGTCGCAGAAGGTGGCTGCGGACTGGATGGTGATTCCCTTTTCACGTTCCAGATCCATGCTATCCATCTTTGCACCGACGGCATCCTTGCCACGCACTTCGTGTATGCTGTTGATACGACCCGTATAGAAGAGGACGCGTTCGGTCGCCGTGGTTTTTCCGGAGTCAATGTGTGCCTGTTGCTTTAAGTACCGTACCAATGACTCTGCTGGGAGCATGCGGAGAGGGAGTGCATACAGCAATGCCAATGTTCCGGACTTTGGACAATCTCGCAGCCTCAACAGGATCGAGATTCTCGACAATCTTCTCCTGCGATAATGCGCTAGGGTCTGCAGATGCCTGTTCCAGTCTGCGGGACGGTTAGCCCACCTCAATCGCTCCTGGATGCACGCTGCTGGCGTCTCGAACTCACACTGCTGCCGCCGTGGACTGCCATCTCCGCTGTTCCGCTGTGCATTGTCTGTTCATCCATGCCTCTGTCTTCGTTCCGCAGGTGAATCGAGCACGCGATGTTGCCACAGTCGAAAGTGCGCATCGTGCGGGAGTTGTTAAGGTAGAGCGCGTGGAGGTGCGCAGGCAACCTTGGGCAAGCGATTGCGCCCGAACGAGGGACTGAAGACGCATCACTACCGAACGCAGATCAGCCGAGAGGAGGATGGAGAAAAGAAGGGACGACGCGGAGGTCTGCTGTGGTGCTAGACCAGAGTGCTTGCCGGTGAGAAAAGTTGAACAGGGATCATCGGGACCCTGGTCGCGCCTGCGGGCGACAACGCCATCACGTGTAGCGTGATTCGGGCGCCCCTGTTCAATCTATATACCTACCAGTACACCAAATGCACACGTTGACCAACGTTCTTCATTGCTAGTTTAACATGCTCTTTTTTTTATCAAGCTATTCATATTTAATGTCAGATTACAGCCCAGTCATGACTTCATCACATATGCACTAGGCATCGACACCGGGGTATATCATCGTGTTTCTCGTTCGTCTCCTTTGCGCTGCCATAGGCGTCTTTGATCGCAACAGCGACACTCACAACAAGGAGTAGTGCATTGAAAGACGCCATCATGTAGAATGGTGCTCCAGGACCGTTGGAGTCGAACAATGCACCGCCAGCCTTGGTAAGCAGCAAGATACCAAAGCCTCCCAACAAACTATACGTTCCTGCTATTGAGCCCTTGAGGTGCCTGTGTGATGCGGTGCCAGAAGAAGATTGAGGTCGTGAATGGTTCGTCCCCAAGAGTGGAGCTTCTTCTGACGTAGGAGTCAGTGCAGGACTTCGTGGCGGTGTTGCTCCGGCCGATGGGTGACCATTACTAGGCATGCTCCCCTCTACATTCTGCAGTCGCCCCTTGCCGCTATCATCGTTATTGATGCCGCGACCTAGAAGTGCCAGTGAGCACACAATGGCACCAATTTGGCTGATTCCCAACAAAGCGACAATTGCGAATATACCCCCGAGCCGTCTTTGCCCTTTGGGTCTGGACTTGCAAGCGATCCAAAAGCAGAGTACCCTGCTACACCTGCCACCGCTGCGAGCATCAAAGGCAAGTTGTACTTTGGGTAGCGAGCGGATAGGTAGCCAAAGATGGGGGCGCATAGTAATGCGATCAATTGACTGATTCCGGTCAACATGGCTGCGAGCTTATATGCCTGTGGGCACGAGTTCTTAATGTCGGCAGGGTCCGAGGGGTCTGTAGCACGGCATTGGCCGGTACTCAAGAAGTGCGTGTTGGTGAATAGTGGTATGAACAAGGAAATAGCCACCGAGGAAGCTCTAGCTACAAAGCCACCAACGTAGCCTAATCCGATGGTTGAGGACTGGAGGCCAAGGCGTATGCTTTCCCAGAACAGACGAGGATACGAGAGGAGCCGCGGTCGCGCTGGGCTAGAGTCGGACGGCTTGTGATTGGTATCAACCAGACGTCCCCAGCCCTTCTCGTCTTCACCAGGAAGGTGACGGAGCCCAAAGAAGCACCCGAGCGCAACGAGAATAGCAATGACACCGACGACATAGAATGCGTCGGCAACAGCAGCGGCGGGCTCGGCGCCTCCAGCACTGAAGCGTGTCGGCAGCGGGAGGAATACGAGCAGGGCCACCAGAGCACCGCATCCCGTGAAAATGCCAACAAGACCTGCCAGATGCGAGGTCGATGCGGCTGTGTCCTTATCTACCACGGCAGCATTGCCACGGGACGGAGACGACGACTGGAAGCGCGCGGGGGTGATGGTCAGCTCGGACGAGATGGAGGGCGCCAGCGCATGCGACGTGCCATTCTGGCGGCGACAAGGCGTGCGCGGGTCCTGGACGGGCTGGACGGGCTGGACAACGGTCATGGTGGGGAGAATTGCCGTCACCATGGTTGCGCTGGAGCTCGTCGTTAGCATCTGCCTCTGGTGCAGCAGAGGGAGGAGCGACCCACGTAGCAGTCGCGCCCAGGCTGAACAGCAGTCGCGCGAGCAGCAGCTGCGGATAGATGTTCTTCGCTGCCATGAAGACCCACAGGCTCACGCCGACGATGGTGTATCCTATGACGGTGACGCTGCGGACGCCCACGCGGTCGCTCAGCAAGCCCCAGGCAGGGCACGCAACCAATGCGACCAGCTCGTCCGCGAAGCCCAAGGTGCCCACCGCGTCGCCGACATGGTGCGCCTGTCCAATGCGCTGCGTCACCACAAACGAGATGGAGCTGTTCAGGAAGACGAGGAACGAGATGGAGAATAGAGCCACGCCAAAGAGATACGTCGCGATCTGCGTGCGCGTTGCCGTGAAGCCGAGCATGCTGGTCAGAGACAGAGCGCGCAGCTCTCACGAGCCTACTGGATGTAGTGGCTGCGACAAACGAGCATCGAAGGCGTAGGCGTAGGCGTAGGCGAAGGCGCGTCTTGTGCAGTGTGGATAGGAGACGTCACCGTCACTGTACGAGCCACAGCAGCCGAATCACGCCAAGGCTGGCTCCCTCACAGCGGCAGTCACCCTGCGTTTGTGGACAGTTGATGCCCATGCCTTTACGTGAACACATATCATTTCCGTTGTTCGCTGTGCTGTTCGCTGTGCTGTTCGTTGTTCGGATGCTTCGAACTGTCGAGAGTTCGAGTCGGGAGTGGTGGGTCCAGTTCGTCGACCGTGATTCAGTGGCTTAGCCCCTACATCGCGATCACTTCCAGCGTCCAGAACAAGCACAGAAAGGCTAGGTAGTTGTAACACGATTTTGCTGTTTCGCTCTGAAATGTGATTGCCAGTGCAGCTGTGGTCTGATCCGGAGCAGGGCGTGGCATGTCGCCTAGGTTGGATGTGGCTGGGGTCGTTGTCGTTGCCTAACACTTCCCAGTAATCGATACCCAGCTTTTCTGCACATTGGAAGAAGAGTCATACGTCGTGTCTTGCGGGATACTCCAGCACAATGTGTTACTGTTTGAAGCTCGAACTCTCTCAAGCATGCTTCGAGTCCCGTCTTGCACCAGTCACTCCCGCCCCCACAGCGATGGAGCCCCCACTTTACAACAACTCTCTTACTAGGTTTCCTCCAGAGATTCTCGTACAGGTAGCCAAATCTTTGGGCGACCATAAATCACTAAACAATCTCGCTCGCGTAAACAGTCGGTTCAAAACACTGCTCACTCCTGTCATTTACGCCCGGTTCGATACCGCCTGTAACAAAGAAACTCACTTCCTTCGAACCCTCACATTGGCACCCCATTTATCTACCCACGTTAAAACCCTGCGCTGGATGGACGAAGATGACAACTGGGATTCGGACAAGGAGGACTACGAGGTAGAGACTCGGCAGCACGTTGCATCGGAACTCTCGAAATTACCTTCTCTCTTCCACAAACAACTTGCCGCGGCAATCGAGCATTCCATCGGTGGAACTCTTCATGTCGCTCTTCTCGCAGCAGCACTATCACTTGCCCCGAATCTCGAGCTTCTGGAAATAACACTAGCCAGTCGGAACACCTCACGAATTCGCTGGAATGAAGCCGTGTGGATCGCCTCTCCGCATCTCTTTGAACACCTCCATACCATCAAACTCAAACTTCGGCGAAAAGCAGGCATGGATCTCAACATTCTTCTCCTCCTCCCCACTGTACGTACGTTGGATATCACATCCGTCGACCGAGTGAAATCCGATCCTCAGAAAACCATGTGGTTGCCCCTTCCGGAGAAGAGCTCGAATGTAGAGACGTTCCTGCTGCGCGAAAGTAACATTGATATGGACATATTAGTAGCTGCAGTGAAATCGTGCAAGGTATTGAAAAAATTCTTATACCAACATCATCGAAGCTGGAGTTCGTTGCGCAAACTAGATATGGCGCAGCTGAGCTCTGCAGTGCTCGTGCACAAGGATACATTGTACGAACTAGGTATAATGGATCGATTAGGAGAAACCGATGAGAGCACACCGATGTTGAATGAGATCGTCGAGATCCCGCATCTAGAGAATGTTTTGCTTCCAATGTACAGCAAAGGCCTAAGAGTAAAGGATATAATGAAGTTCGGACCAAGGATGAGACGATATGCGTGTACCATCAAGGGCGATGAATCCAGGAAAGCGTTCGATGGATTCTTGAGGCTACTTTCGCGAGATGCGTCGCAATTGAAAGAGGAGAGTCCGCTACTCAAGACAGTCACGGTATGGGTGGCAGACAAGGAATACACAAATTCGCTGGTGGTCTACTTAGCTAAGTCTGTGTGCAAGAAAGAAGGCATAACGCTCAACGTCGAGGTCTTGAGCGGCGAAGACAATGTCAGCACTGCCGTGGAGAACTGGGAATCGGATACCTTCAAATCTTGACCAAGCTTCACAAGTCAGCTGGTGTCGTCTGTTGATATTTACAATTTCTCGACTAGTATGAGAATGTTATTTGATTCATATTGCCGCAAAGGGGAATGTCGCGACACATTTTTCTTTTACCGTAAAGCATACCAAGGAAGATTTGTCTTAGAAACTCGAGGACTGCTCTCCCGTGTATGCGTGAGGTCTAGTATAGATATGGTGAGTAGGTGGAAATGATCATGATAGTTGAAAATGGGTTATAAAGATTATCATGGTTATACATCCCACCTTCTTATAAATCTACTTGATGCTTCGGGATTTCAGATACATATGTTGCAAATGGAGAGGGCTCTCTTCAAAATTGAACTTACCTGGAGCACTGCATATCATGAGTCGCGCCTTTGGAATAGATTCCAATGTATGATTCAGAGCTCAGGAAATTCCCGCAGCAAGCTAGGATGTGCTGATTGCGGCTCTACCGGCGAGTGGGGGCGACCTGGCTTCGTCCTGCTGACAATTCAAGGTTAGGCATACTTGAAACTGGATCCGTGCTGTATGACTTACGTGTTCAAGCTTTTTGGACTATCGGTAGTGTTCCATTAGTTTACAACGCTTCGAGGGGAGATCGCAGGCCGGAAAAACCCATTATCTACGGTCATCCAGTCTAAGGAGCATGGGACGTATAGGCGGCAAGCTTCTCTAATTCCGCATTTCCGACGCTGCAGCAAAGGAAGACATCAGTTACAAGATTGGTAGCTCCAACTATGGTACAAACGCCCATACTAAAACTTATCGAGGAGTGAAGTAATTTTAACTGTGATCTCTCAAGGCTGGAAACATTTTCGCTGATTTTGTAGGTATTTGGTCCTTTCTTAGACTGGAAACGACAGTGTTTCACACAAGCTGGATATTGCTGAAGTCAATTTTCTACTCGTCCCGAGCGGTTCACAGGTTTTAACCTACGAGACGGTTTTGCATCTCGTGGCTGCTGGCACAGTATATTGCTACGCACAATTCACAAAATCCTCATCATTTAATGCGTCATCAGTTCATGTTTTGGGCTCAAAGTAAATGCTGGCACAGTACATCAACTTCAGTGGTTTTCATTACAGTATAGACTAGCTATCACAGGCACCATGGCTCTGATCTACACATGAGTCGCGGGACAGACCCTTAAATCCGGGCACTTGTCCCGTTTAAGTGCGTGAATCCGCAGGTTTCATAATAGTGGTCCTGATATGGTACACTTTACACTCGGGATTTCTCCACACAACCGACAGATAACAAGTTAACAGACCAGTACATGCTAGGTTATTATCTCATGGTACGATCTGCGAACTTACCTTACGGTTACCGAGAGGTGGGAACTTCAAACTAGCATCCGATACACCACCCAAGCGGTGAGAGCGGACGAGCGGCTACAGACTAACGATACGTGTCAGTCTTTCTGTTGATAAAAATTTACGATTATTGGACAGAAAAGCTTGTTGCCGTGTTCCGCCGTAGTGGGAAGGATAATACCGGAAGATGGCGAGAACATTGTTACTGTCGGAAGTCCACAGCTCGGAAACATGTCGGACAATTGACCTGTCTCGCGAAAAAGAAAAAGCAATATTCCAACCCTGTACTTCCTGTACTGGGCCCTGAAAAATTCATGGGGTAGGGTGACATCACCTACAGTATGCGTCCTATCAGACTTATTAGCGCATCCATGCCCAATGAATTCATGGATAACATCATCGCACGTGCTGCGGATCACATGTGACACTCCATCCGTCCGCACCTCATTCACTCGGTCAATTTCGCCATGCAGCATTACTGTATGGAGTCGCTGTGAAACGAAGCATGGGGTTAGGCTATGCACATTTACGATTCGCGTCCGGCTTCCCACGTTTTTCTGTACGTTATTCTCACATGGTAAAGCACGGTCGCTATTGTTTTTCGCCACTGCTTCCTGTTCCGCGTTCTCGATCAACGGTCAGATCGAGAAATAGAAATTTCCCCATGAAAGGACCCTGTAAGTCTGCTGCTCAACAAGATCAGTTCGGAGTGGCGCCCGAGAACTGTTATGGCCTTGGTGGATGCTTGCACATGCAACCGCATGTTCAAGATCGCCCAAATTTGAGTAGCCTGCCAATGATTCAGTGCATGCGCGGGGTGGAGGTCGACTGACTGAACAAGTCAACAATGACCCAATAGCATACACTGAAACACGAACGTCAGTGTGATACACGTCAATACGCGAACACGGCACGTTGCGCTAGAAGACCCCAAGAATCCGGTGAGAGGCTTCACCACCACTGCGCTTATGCAGAGCTTGTAGATCATTAGTCTCACAACGAACACTGCAGCTAGCCCGAGTAGGTAACGGAGTCTTCGTTGGACCAGCGTCTGCACGGTCTCAGTATGGAGAACTTCTAGAAACATAGAGCTTGGCCTGACGATTGGGGTCGAGATTGAAGAAACATGGCCAATGCGACCACCTTGAGGCTTATCTGTTTCGCCACGCGCAGTGGGTGGCTCAAGGCGGTGAAAGCTGAGCTTCTAAGCGAAGTTCATATTGAGCAGTTTCATTAATTCAGTAGCTTTCGTCTAGGGCAGTTGGCTGTCAAGCCATTGTACGAAGAGCGATCATCTTAGGCCTTGGCCAATACGTATCTACGATGCCACGACCAAGTAAGGATCACAAGACCTTCTATGCAGACCAAATGAACTGGACAATCTACCAGTTCATCTCTAGCGGTCTCTCGCTACTTGAATAGGTATTGTGTTCTTCTAGATGGGAGCTCCACTCAGCAACTGTGCCGCAAGTGTACCGCGCACGAAAACATTCCTAGAATCAAGCTAGAAGTTAGAAGCAGCTGAACTAAGACACAAACCCCCAGGCCATCCGTCTGGACCCTGCAGTAGGCCGGCCACACTTTCTGCACGTGGTACACCGCATAGAAAGCAGCAATGTGAACGTAAGCATATGCGCAGAATAGCATCCCTGCGCTTCATGATCGACGCCGAACTCAAAAGCGAGGACCACCTGTAGCCGCCATATGTGTCGCTTGTGCAGATCAGAATTTTAGCAGGGTCTTTAGTCTGCATCAGGCTAAGGCACACTTATGCAGAGCAACGACTATCGATACGGAAGTCGGCTACATACAGGCGCCACCGTAATAGTCACCTCTAGCTGGTTACTAGGCAAAGGGGAAGTTGTATACGATAGCAAGTCGTCTTGGGCGCAGATAAGTCCAGCCTCAGGAAAACGTACTGAGTGATCAGAGTAGAAGGGCAACAAGGTGCTAGTCTATTGAAGATGATTTCTGATTGAGCTATGCTTGTTCTCATATGTTCGCCATTGTAATCTACTTTTTACATGAGTCATTAGTAAACGTCTAAAGTGTTTCTTAGAATCATGATCCGTTCACGCTTTACGTAGTCCAATCCAATCGAATAGTTGGAGAAACTCCCGCCTTTTTGTCATAACGTAGATGTCGTAGGATGTCCAACAGACTCTCTGCCATCTCTGCTATGTTCCAGACTCTACTCGCGATGCCCGGTGCGAAGTGCATTTCTGGTCGTGCGCACATTCAAGTGCTAATCGCCACAGCTAGATAGCTATTTTGCTGTACCGGCCAGATCGTGTCGGGTCAAAAGCCAAACTTAGGATAACGTGCCTGAAGACAGTTTGACCCGGAATGATTGTATACTCTCTCTAATTCTGTGCCTGGAATTCATTCGTTTGATGTTGTGTTTGGTTATGAATCCGCTGTTCAAGTGACCATTGTTTGATCATTGTCTTCCCAATGCCACTGCTCGCCGAGTTGCAGTGCTCTGTACTCAGTAGCCCAACCGATATCACTCTCGATACCACGGAGCAAATCAAGTACCACTTGGCGCTCTCCTGGGTCGCTCAAGCATTGCCCAGCGGTGTATAGAGGCTGCACCGAATGGATGCGGACGGCCTCGTCAGGACGGCCCAACGAAATACCAACAATCTCGCGACTGTGCCTCTGGCAAGCGGCTAGAACAGACTGGTATGAATTCAAGCGTTCATAAACGGTTGTTCCTCCCTGTGTTGACTCATGCGGTTTGTTCATGAACAGTTGTATCTGGCTCATGTGGTAACATTGCATGGTGGATGCGCACATGGGGATGCTGTACCAGATTTCAGGGAAGAGTGCGTTCGGTTCTGCAAAGGCGGTGGCAGGTCTTGGGTCGACTCTGGCAGAAGGCTTGAATGTAATCGGCAGACCGTCGTGCCAAACTTGGAACTGACGTTGCAGTTGGTGCCAGTACTCCAGGAGTGTTCGCTGAGGAACGCCAGCCCAGGTAGAAATCGATTCCTGTTCGATGTTGTCTCCATATGCCATGAAGTTGACCAGCTTTCCCATTAGCCAAACAAGAGCGTTGCAGATAAGATCCTCTCTCATCATGCTTTCGCCCTCGGGGTAACCACTCTCCGTAACATTGCTGGGGACTATGAAGCCGTCTTCGTCGATGAGAAGTCCAGCTTCTCTCCAAAGTGAAAGGTCTTCAGTGTCCAGTCGGGTTCTTGTCTTATTGATGACTACATATCGGTTAGTATGGGGGCTTAATCAAAAATATGATTTGACTTACAGGCTGCAAGCATGTCCTGTCTAGCAATGTTCCAAAACGTTGCTCGTCTCGCTTTAGAAGAGAGGCCATGGTTAGCACATGCAACCACCGGGCTAGAGCCAGGTATCTGAATAGGCATCATACTTTCTTGAGAAATGACCAAGAGAGACTTTGCGCCATTGAGATGGCGTGCCCATTCCGGCACAGAAGCGTCGAGAAACTCATAAACGCAGAGGATGGCAGAAGCAGCCAGGAGCTCGTCAGTATTTGACTGGGCCGAAGTGTTGCTGAATGTACGTCGACGTTTTGGAGAAGGGCCGTCCAAGCCGAAACAAGAGTCGCTGGCATCCGAATCCGAATCCGGTGTGGGAATTGCATTTGCTTTGATTGCGTTTAAAAGAAGGGAGACGGCCATATCGTAGTATTGGGTAGCTTTGTGAGACCAGTCAACCAGATGTGTGTCTGGATATGTCTCCATCTGAGCCAGCCGCGTCACACTGCCACCCATGATAGGTTTCCGCCCCTGGATACGGGCCAAAGATTTAGCGGAGTAGGCCAGAGCAGCATATTTCAGGAGAAGGTTGTCATGGGCCTTGACTGGAACATAGGACGAGAAGTATGTGCCGAGGTCGAAAAGGTCCATCCAGTAGCCAGGGCCTTCGGAGAACCACCGCAAGAGGTAGGCGGTTTCGTAGTCGCGGTCGGACGTGGAACTGGCGTAGGAAGGGGTTCTTCGGCTCGTTGAGATGGAACTGGAACGGGGTATCTGGTCTGGATGGTGGCTGAGCGGCGACGCTAGCTGGGGGTCTATAGGTGGCGGTGTGATGGATAGGGCTTGATGTAACATGGGCCGGAAGTGAGAATTGGCGAGGGCGAGTGGCGGTGAGATGGGGGTTCCCACGGAAGATGCGGGTGGCGATTGTAGCATGGAAGGGGTGTCGAGTGCAGGTAGAGCATCCAGCTCTGGCGTGTAGCACATAGGTGAGTTGTGCAACGGTCCGGAAATGGGCGTGCTGGTCGCTGTGGTAAATCTGTTGTGGCCTGGCCATGAGGTCACCGACCGTGGCTCAAAAGATGTGGGAGACTCTGCAGATGCAGTTGACATTGTGTCGAAGTCCGGGTCGAGATAAGGATTGGTAGTGTTGATGAATGTTACTGGTGGGCCGTCAGGTGGAGGGAGGGGAGGGCAAGGACCAATGAAGCTTACCATTCCGCGGTATGTCGAGCCAGATGGTCTCATCGTCGAAGGTATTCCTGTAAGCGTAGAAGCCCTTGAGTGAATTGTCGTCGCCTGAATCGTCCCCGTTCATGGAAGCATTGTGCTGGTGGCGGAAGACGATGCCTGAGCTGGGCACGCATTCACGGTTGGCTTTGCAACACTGGCCACAGATGGGCTTCTTCTCGTCGCACTTCAGCTTGCGCTGACGACATGTCAAGCTGTACAGAAGACCCCATGTCAGAGCTGTCGATGGTCTAGAGGCAGTACACTTACCATCCGGTTCGTGATCGCATCGCGGAGTCAATGTGAAGTGTGGACACTGGTGGGGTAGTGCTCCTGGTACTTGGTGCGTGCCGAGACCACGCGCTGGGTGGCTCGCGCGTGGTATATGTAGGTAAACATGGCAACGGTGTCGTTACAGTGCTGCACCCACGGTGAATGCGGGGTCTGGATGGTTCACGCTAAGATCCACTTTCCTCAAGTTTTAGCAGCACACCATCGAGCAGGTGGCCGCGACGGCCTTTGCCTAGTTAGCGCGAGAGAGACGTCAGGCTGAGTCGCGGATGGCTTGTCTGGTCTGGGGCTGGCACGGATGGGCACCGATGCGCACGGAGGTTCGAACACAAGTTTTCAATTCACCGGCCGAGTTGGCGCCGCACATGCATCACTAGCGAGATTTATGCACGTGGGAGTTCTCCGGAGTATCGCCGATGGTATTTACCGCTACCTCAAGCCCTTCCCTAGCGTTCCAAACTTAATTTCGAGACCAGACTGACCCCCTTAACTACATGCACGTCTTCCAGGGAGCCTGGTCAAGCGACCGCATCTAATGGCGCAGTTCGGAGTTGTCGCCAGTGGCCATCAGTGCCTCTACGCCGCGCCACCACCAACGGTGCACACGCCTCACCCAGGTAATCGCAAATGGCAAACAGCCTTCGGTTTCGGATCAAAGACTTCTGGAAAATCGGCGGAAGCACTCGGCATTGTCGTCACCGCCCTACACGCCGACACTGCACTGGGGAAAGATCATCATTTCGCCATCTTCTGCTTCTTCTTCGGACGTTCCGCGAGATCCTCTTCAGCTGGCGCGTCGCTGTCGCCGTCACCGTCCGCATCGGCCATTTCCTCGTCGCTATCGTCGCTGCTCTCGTGATTCTCGTCGAACTCTTCTCCCACTTCAGACTCAGACTCCGTCTTGAAGTCTTCGTCGATACTCTCGTCGTCTTCGTCGGCGCTTCCACGATTGGCGACTTCACCGTCACTAGAAGCGAGGTCTTCGTCCTGGAGCGCTGCGGCAAGGATCGCACCAGACTATGGGAGGACCCGTTAGCTTATCTACCCACGAGTCCACGTGCCATGGCTACCACTTACATCATCAGCCATTTCGTTCTTGGTCTTGATACCTTTTGCACGGAAGAAGTTCTCCAGTGGCTGCTGTTCCTCGCTGCAGCATGTGTTAGCTATACACATCAGGGTGGCTGGCTGTAACCACGTACCGGTTTATGTTTGAGAACTGATGTTCGTTCTGACCACTTTTCATGGTAAATGTGATATCGAATGTGCGGCTCGCAGCCATTGCCCCTCCAACGCGGCTCATCGTCACTGAGGCGATGGAATCCATGCTGATATAGGTGGCTGGTTTTGGAACAAACATGAACGCTTTGTCCAAGCAGAATAGATGCCCCTCGTTAGCCTTGATGGAACATTTGACGCCAGATTGCTCGTGGTGACTGATAAAGTCTCGGGATGGCCGAGTGATGCGCTTTCCACTAAGTCCCTTGAAAATGTCGGAGATGACAACGGAGATGGGAGCCTCATAATGTGGTTGGAGCTTGTCCTTGTACTTTGTCTCGAGTAGGTCCTCTTTCATATTAAGGTCCAAGTTGACTTCCTCGTCGCGCTTGAACTGCATGACCAGGAATGGATATCGCGTTTGACCCTGGCGCAGCGGCGGATCCAAGCCAATGACGATAAGAGAATGCATATCGTCGGGTTTGGGAAGCAGCATGAACTTCTTGATGTGGTCAAACTGAATCTTGTAGTCATATGTCTTGCCGCGCAACCGGAAAGAGCTCTCGTACATGTCGATGTCAAAACGTCCACGGGGTGTCAGGTGTAATATCTCCAAGAATGTGGCGAATGTGTCACCTGCAACCTCTCCAATCTCGGCCTTCTCTATCAAGGTTTCGTAGAACAGATTGGCGGCGTTCTGCTCGTCGCCTTGTTCGCCATCTTCAATTTCCTCGCCGTCCTCGTTCTTCTCTTTCTTGGATGCCACGCCGGGAATATAGAAGCGCATCTCGACGAGTTGGTCCTTCGCACCGGTCACTTTCTTTCCGCGAAACCTAGCTCCCCCCAGATGTCCATTTGTATCAGAGCCGTTGTCGGTGGGGGCGGAGAAGTCGACCGCTACCTCGTTCTTGCCCGCCAGGTTTGTGTTGGAGATTTCGGTATACGGGACCTCAAATGCAGGGCGATTGGCGACATTGAAAGACAGCTCGGCCTTTCCGAACTCAGCCTTGCCCCAGTTCCAGCCACGGAGCGCATGCTCCTTGCTCTCGAGATTGACGCTGTACCAGAGCTTGAAAAGCTTCGCGATGCGGTCATAGTCCTATGCGTGTAAGCAGTGCCCCGTGAATTTCGGTTTGCCATCGTACATCTTGCTTGAACCCATCAAGTTGGATGACCGAGTCTTTACGGTCCTTTGAAAGCACCTTGATCTCCCAGCCTCGAGCGGCACGGCTCCATTGTGCAGACACTATTTGCGAAGCATCGAGGGTAAAGTTGCTGCCGTCGCCGCCACTCGCAGGCTTCCAACCGAAGCCGGATTCCGCAAAACGTGTCACACCGTTCTTCTTTGAGAAGTTGAGATAGATGTCGTTGAAGGCTTCCCTATTGATCATCAGTTCAGTGTCGCAGGTGATGCGGCAGCGCTATGCGATTTCCCAACTTACATCTCGGCTGGTAGAAGGGTTTGGAGTGGATGTGGACCTGTTGACGTAGAGCGGCTCAGGCTGCGTTGAACGCGACGTCGCAAAGAAAGTCGCGCTGAGCGCGTTCGCGCTAGGGCCACTTCCACGTGATCACTCTACGCGGGCTCACTCACTTACGTCAGAGTGCCCCAGAACACCTCTTTTCCCTCTCACCTGCTTGAGAGATAGTTTGACTATTAGTCTACCCACCTCTATCACCCATTATAAACTACATGTGTGTACATTCTATTCAATAGCAACATTGCCCCCCAAATTTCATTACACATGGTTACACATGTACATGTACCTATCACTATACAGAACAATATATATGTGTGTGTGCCGTGTATGCCTACAGAGTTATGATTCGGCAATTTTTCAAGCCACCTAAGTGCCCTGGGGCGTATATGGATTTTTCTGGGCTTCATTTGTCGCATACAGAGTTTGCTGAATTAATATATACATGTATCATACATTACTAATTTTTTGGTTTACGAAGAGATGATGATGTTCGTGTTCCTAGGCCATTTCAATCCCGTTAACTAGATACTTGCACATCTAGCCAGGCAGAAAATAGTAAACAAATAGCCTCCCATACGCAGTAGCACATCATGAGCCTACATTATATCTCACCGGAACAAACCACATGTTCCAGCACAGAAATCAAACCGATTGAAGGTTTGGGCAGAGAATGAATGTGCCTCAAACACCGAGGATAATCGTTTAGGCAAACTCAAGAAGACCGTTGAGTTGCTTTCGGAACATTGAGCACCCTCTCTCACGCGTGCTAAATTCTATCGATACGCCATACCTGATTGTGGCTTACTTGTACTCATCTTACTTTACATTGCCATCTAATAGTACTGAAGAGTGTTTTTTTTTTGGCAGATCAGAAATCCATGAGGACGATCGTTGAGCCAATAGTTGCAATGTAATTATTCTATGGTACATTCATTCAAACTATGCAGATTTCAAGATTTTGTATTTGCCTCATTATTTTGTCGTATATATGCATCATCAGTCCAGTGTTCATAGTCATCCATGTAGGTGTTCATAGATAACCGAACGCCAGTTGACGATACCGGATCGAGTCATTCCAATCGCCTGCAGACATCTTCAATGTCCACACTCTATTGGGTGCTCATTGAAACAGTTCATTGATCTTTAGCAACGACTGTGGTTTGGAAGAGCACTTAATAACCAGGAGCGTTGGTTCTACAATAGATCGAGATAATCAACGGCAAAACTACACACCTGAGAAAGTTTCTCTCTATATCGTTCTGGAAAGAAAACTGAGATCTGAGCACTAGAAAAAAACGCTAGGTTATTGCTGTATGACCCCATGTTTTGTGATTTGATGAAAAAGGTGTCGAGTCAACACGACGAATGACCCCATACATTTCTGAATGAATCATTTTTGAAAGCACAGCCAATACTAAGAGCGCTAAACGACTCTCTGTAGACCCGCGGGAATCGCCGCGTCCGTCATGCCATGCCTGGGATACACTTGCAATGTGCCCTGACCCCTCCCTCCTCTCATCCCAGACTTACGGGTCACAAACCCACCGCCTATTATGAGGCAACCCGTTACAAGATCCGTGCTGTTCTCCTAGCCACAACATGAAGTTTAGTGTCTGACGCGTGGCGCACGGCTGCATAGAAGCGCGAATGCTGGCGTGGGCGGCAGCACGAGATCCTGCATCTTCCAAGGATGGATGCATTGAGCTGTGTATCACCACCAATAGTGATATTGCTAGATAGCTTGGTAGATTGAGCTATGATGATTTTCGATGGCCATGGTCTGAGTACATGTGTGGGCATCTAGGTCAAGATCGAGGGTCAGTCTTGTTCTGGATTGCGGTGATTAGCAACGTTCCAAAACAGCCGCATCGATATATTGTCATTACGAAATATCAGTCAAGGGTATCAATGCCAGATTCCAGTGCAACGGTGCAGTGGTGCGTCGGTATACTTAAATGGGATGGCCTCTTACACAACCTGGGCTACTCTTTACCAAATATGGTGGTTGACCAGGATAAAATTGCAAACGCATCACCGTCCCGTGTTCGTTGAGGCGCAATCAAGGAAGACCTCAGTTGAACTGACCCGACGGAATATCGTCTCAGCTCAGAAACCGATACCTACCCGCCTCAGAACCATGCAGATGCCCGCAAATGAGGTAGATGGGTAGGGTTATTGAACATTCCAGCGGAAGACTCCGTGTGGTCATTGCTCATAGCCGACGATTTCCCACGTCGGTCGGCGCTTTTATGCTTGGACCATCCCGCCTCACAATGTACTAAATTAGCTGGTGTAGTCGCACGTGGTGAGAACCCAGGACCTCAGCGTCGTCTTGAGTCAAGTGCCTGCATAATTCAGCATTCTCCACCCTTGAAAAAAACGGAAACTTCACTAACCTCCCCGGCACGCTGGCTCTCACGTCTTTTTGATATACACACAGACATTTGGAATATAATGAGCCGCGTCACTAAGCAATCCCTTTTACCCCTGTCTCTCCGCAACCATAGCTAGGTATTCATACGTGCTAAGTGATCAAGCAGGTGTCTTTTGTCTTTGAGCATAGTAGACAACAATCAGAAACTCTATAGATACAGCAAGCACATCATCACTAGCAATCTGCATGATGTCAATCGTCTTGAGCTCGAAGCTGCGAATTTACCCAATCGGCCCGCTTCCAGCTGAGGGATCGGCCTAGACAAGCCTATTGAATAGTGGCTGACAATGCTGGTGATCGCCGCTCAAGAGCTCCCAATGAGTCAGTAGCCCAGGAACGGGATCGTGTTACGCAGATAAGTACGGTATATGCGGTTGTGCGTAAATTGAAGACTAAAAGCCAGGCGCCAAGAATATTAGTCTCTAGATTTCGCCAGTGTGGTCATTGACGAAGCGCAAACTCGATTTAGCGCTCGATAAGAACGATGCTTGGGTATGTTCAGCTGGTCACGCATGACGCACTCCTGTATAAGCCACCATTTGAACCATCTGGATTAAAGGCAGGGCACTGCAGGTGGACCTATCAGATATAATTCCGCAGATTGTAGCATACCGTTGTCACACTTTGCTCGCGCACGCGAGCTCGGACTTTTACTGGCTATTGGGACAATATCTTCATGCGTTATACAATTTAGGGCCGAGCAGCACGTTGCACCGTTGTTCAGAGGCTCAAGCTTTCCTTCCACTGAGTTCCGTGACAAGAAATGGGTGCCTTCGTATTTATACATTGTAAAGAGCAGAC
Source organism: Pseudopithomyces maydicus (assembly GCA_026873275.1). NCBI lineage: Eukaryota > Fungi > Ascomycota > Dothideomycetes > Pleosporales > Didymosphaeriaceae > Pseudopithomyces > Pseudopithomyces maydicus. The sequence goes on along the minus strand of JANTUC010000006.1, from coordinate 1,670,154 downwards.
TCGGAGGGTTTGTCAAGCAAGAGAACAGTAGTTCATTTTATGTTGACTCCAGATGCAGCTTTATGCAGGGGAAGCGAATGAAGGACTGAAATGGCCAACGTGTTGATAGTCGTAAACATGTCCATCAACCAACTCCACACTCGAGTGAATAGTATGGTTGGCACGTAATGTAATTAAAAGTGGCGACACAATGATAAGGCTGATCTTTTTGATATGATATCAGTGCCCCATAGGTCTGAAAGGGAGCGTGCAGTTCCTAACAAGCTGTCATTGAAGGCAGAATCACAAACAGTATATAGCTGCGTAGATCTTTGAGCCAGTATCGGAATCGCGAGTTGCTTTCATGGATTAATCTAGTGCATTGCTCAGCGCTTTGCGGGTGGCATATGACTGACTCTATTGGACAGCTGTTTGGGGATACCCAGGTACCGTTCAAGCAGCAAACCATGGGAGAGCGAACTCTACATTTAGGACGAAGTGCAAGGTAGAGGGAATGAAAAAGAGCAGTCTGGCTTATCGATGACGCTCACACACGCTACTCTCGTGTCCGTCATGCGGCGGTTGCTACAGAGTCAAGACATACCTGGACAATTACAACCACGGTCGTGCAGCTGTCTTTATGGTTCCGGAGGGGGAAAGCCTCATGAGGCTTTGGGAATAAAGGTGTATGAAAATGAGGTGACGACATGGTCTAGATGGAATGAGCACATCTGACGTCTTCAGAACCCTGGACCCGCGGACCGGACCCGTGGAGTGGACCCTAGCTCGGCACGTGATGACGCGACGACGATACGCGCAAACAATTTTGAAAAGGGAATGATCGCATCGCCATCAGAGGGCTACATACAAGATGATCGATGATCTTGGACATGTATGATCTCGTACGTCTGTGATGTTGCACATGTATGATCTCGTACATCTGTCATCTTGCACATGTATGATGATGCCTAGGCCGGGGCAAAAGATGTGAACGGTCATCATGTGAATACCTACGTGGGAAGTTCGGATCGGCAGTGCCAAAGTAGGATCCACAACAGTTCATCGTAATCATCGGATTATTACACGTCAGCTTCTTACTCGACTGCAACACACAGCGGCGCAGATCCTCCAGAGCATCAGTGCCAGCCGCTGCGATCCGCTGCCTGTCGTATGATGCTCGGGGCCCAGGGTAGTGTCTATCGCACACCTGTCGCATGACCCACGAAGCTGCTACGCCAGTGCATGGGGTCACGACAGAGGCGCGCTATGGGCCTGCGGATTGGCGACGGGAGACGTGCGATGACAGCCGTTCCATGGTCGATGGCTTGGTATGGGCACTTCAGCACGCGTCAGACAGCAGTCTGGCAGCCTGAGCACCTGGGCAGTGTTGGTGCCACCTGTTCGCTGTTCAAACGATGTGGAAAACACGCTTCATCAGGGCTGCGGCCCCGCCCCGCCCCGCCCCGGATCATCACCATGTCACGTGCGATAAGCCGTTTCAAAAGGTTCGGAGGCTGGGAGATAAGCGTTGCCCCGCCACGCACGACCTCGGGCCAACAAACAGCATGTGCATGAGATGAGCTACCGACTGGACTGTCCGTTGAGTCCTGCTGCTCAGCTGCTGGTCGTTTCTGCCCGCCAAATATGCTTCCCCAGCACGACTTTCTTTGCGAATCTCAAAACTCTGACTGCATCGTTGTCTGCATCCTTGCCCCACCCGCAGGCTTCGGCCGCTAGCTCTCAGAGCGGGGGTAGATCCTCCGTAACTGCCGGGGGTGAAGCATCCCTGCCGGACAGATCGAGCATCGACTTGTGTTCAACGCATGCCCTTTGATCAATTCGATGCATCCGTTTTCGGGCACGCAAGACAATGATGCCACGAGATGATGACGGGGCTGCCCTCCGAGGAGCGAACGTGTCTGGGACCCATCCTGTGAGCCGTTGCCGCGATAGAGTTGGGCAAACGTGTGCGTACCTGCATATGCGAGGCTCAGGGAGCGTTTTTCTTTCGCTGCGCGCCGAGTTTTCTGCCTGCCTACAAGTATCCCGGCAATCGTTGCAGGCGGGTGGATCGTGCATTCGCAGCCGTTGTCAGAAAAAAGGACCCACATGGTTCAACCAAGTTCCGAAAGTACCGACGAGAATACAGCACTGTGCAATTTGTAATATATTCAATTTTTTTTAATTTTTTTTTCAGAACCATCATCAACGGGTATCATTGTCTCGGTAACAAAACATCTAGACTCGTAACATCGTAGCATGAACGCAGAGGACCAGCCTCGCGTCGATTTTGCTCAAACCCCACCTGCTTCCAACCTCTCCATAGCCTGAGCCAAACCCCCTTCAAACCAATCTTGTTAAAAAAAACTGTTGTTTCTGCCCGTAAATGCCGCCTCCATCGATGCCGGCTTCGTAAACATGTGCTCGTCGCTTGAAAAGAAATGCTTGTCCAAATCTTGACTTGTGTATGTAAAGATGCATGCAGCATGCTCGACAAAGGAAGCGGTATTTGTAACGCCGGTAGTTGGCGAGTAGTCGGAACCAGTAGTGTGCTGGCTTTTCTTTCCCTTTTTCTCCTTGCGTTGCTCCCTCACCCCGGCGCGCAGTAACCCGTCATCCTAGCGCAGTGGTTGCAGTAGTAGAGGTTTGTGCCGAACTGTACCATGCTGCCACTGGATTCTCGTCGGCACCGACTGCAGCAGAGTGTGGAAGGACTAGCCAGACCTGAGCTGGAATCGGATGCTGAGCTCGGGGTGCTGGACGACGAGGTCGAGGTCGCCTGCAACGGCCGAGCATTCGGTCGATGTGCTGCGCTGGTTTGCAGCTGGAGAATTGAGGAAGTCTCGGCGGGAGGCATGTGTTGTTCTGGAGACAGTGGCCGCAATGCAAGCAAAGGGTGGTGAGGGTCCGAGTCGGTGTCGGGAGAGTAGGCTGTTAGAGGCGTGGTGCTCGGCGTCTCTATGGAGAAGTGGGACGACGAGACGGGGAGCGAGAAGTAACAGACAGATGACGACGTAGAGTCTGAGGTCCGCATGTTATGTTGGACGTGTTGATCGGGCGGTCGAGGTAGAGAGTGTGTGTTACCTCTGGTGACGAAACAGAGCGGGCCATGGCATGGGCAGGCGCGAGTGTTATACTATCGTGGCACGCGGTCGCATCGAGATACACAAACGCTGGTCGCAGATTCATAGCCCGGCCTGTGGGCTTGACCCAATCAAACTCGGGCGGAGTGCTCGGGACTGGCGCGGTCCTCAGCACCGGGAATGCCAACGAGCGACTTCAGCATCGGATCGATGGCCTAGATCTCATCGACGGGCATGGAGTTTGGACACGTAACCTTTCCGCGCTTTCATTGGCCAGCTGGCAGAATTACGCATCCAGACACCGCGTTGCGACCGCAGATAAGCAAGGCGGCGATGCCTCAGACCCTGTCAGCGTGTCGCAGACCCTCAGGGCTGAGCCCTTCGAGCCTTAACTCCTCCAATCTCAGCACACCGCGCTCCACGGAGCGCTTGGCAACATCGAGATGAGATGAGCCATCGCCCTTTGAGAATCCCATTTGCCTCTGCGCCTCTTCCCGGTTCCTTTTTATTCCCGTGCCGAGAGAATCTGCCCTCTCCTCATCACACCTTAACACCATCCGTCTGTTCCTCTTCACGCCACCCTCTGCCGTACCACGTCCGTCACATCTCAGCCACTTTGCTTGCGCAACCTGCAGGACGCGCTGCAGGGACGCGCATCAGACAGAGTGCTTCGCCAAGAACGCGTCCTACTCACACCCATCCCATCTTCCAACATTGATGCCTGACCCTTGGACTACCGACCGTCTCCTCGCACCCTGTCTGTCTGAGTAATGCATGTCTACTATCTAGCTCTCACACAAGCATGAACATGTACATAAGCCTATGGCATCCGGCCTGAACTCGCCGATGAACTGCTCCTCGACGGACCGAACCGTAGAATTGTCAATCAAAAGTCTAGACCGGACTCTGCCCGTGTCAACGTTTCGCAAACAAAATTCACTCTAAGCCCAACAAGCGCATTTCCACCAGATCCGTTCCGTACAACACCACGGGCTTTGCGGTTTGCGACCGAGCCGCTGGACATACCTCGTGCCCATGGTCCCATGGTCGGTGCCATCGCCCAAGTAGCGTTCCCTCCCCCGCCTTTCTCGGATCTTCTCTACCCACATCCGTAGCCAAGCAGTCTGGATGCGTCGCTTTGCGCCCGGCGGTGTTTTACGGTGCAGTCAACAACGGCCGTTTGTGCAGAGAAGCTGCCGTGAAAATTGCACCGTCCCTCGTGTGCCGACCAGGGACCTGTAACATCTCATTCCGCATGTCTAGCTTGTTTGCCGGTTTGCAGTTTGTACCTTGTACTGCTACACGATGATAGTGGTAAGAAGACCGCAACAGCAGTGCAATGATAGTCTGTCGTCTTGTCCCCGCAGAGAGACACGGTAGGAGAGACACGGTAGGAGAGACACGGTAGGAGAGACACGGTAGGAGAGACACGGTAGGAACCTGCGCCTAGTATAGATGCTGGAGCAGACGCTGGAGCAGCCCTGGACTTTCTTTAGGGTAGACTAGACTACCTACCTGATGTCTCCAGGTCTCTTTGTTGCTAGCGTTGCCGCCACCTGATCGGCGTCCACGGGTGGATGGCGGTCATGTGCACCGTTGCTCACCTGCACCTGGGCAGCTGGGCCGTTGGAAGCATGTCCACGATGGGGGCTATATAAAGCAGTGCCTGCTTGTACATGTCGTGCATTCCATGGGCCCTACCGCCGAGCTGGATGCGCATGCGGCGGCGGCGGTAGGCGTCAGTATCGTTGTGCGATGAAGCGCTACGAGGCTGACCTGTTCAAGCCCCTCAAATGGTCGGCGACAGGGTCCGGCGGGCTTTCACCTATCGTGCTGGGCTCTCGGTTTTTGCGTCATAAACAGCGGGACCCCGTGAGTTTCCTGTCGCGCCCTCATCTTGCCATTGCTTGCAATCTCAAACCACGATAGAACCGCGCTATCCGCACACTGCATCTGCCCCTCCATACGCGATTGAACAACCCCACCATCGCCCGAGTGCCCTTCCACCCAAACAAACTGCGCAATCTCACGCCATGGGCAAACCACCGAATGTATGTACGCCCTGCAGCAATCGCGTGCGGATGGCGACTGATGCTTGTCCTTTAGCTGTACGCTTTCCAGAACATCGATGAGCTGGCACCGAGCCTGCGCACATAGTATGCAATTCCCAGACTCGCCACGGAGCGCATCGGCTGACCTTGCGCCTTCACCCTCAGTGTGCTGGAAGCTCAGAATGCCGCGCTCAGCAGACATGGAGTTTTCCGCGTCGCCGTGTCGGGCGGGTCGCTCCCGAAGGTCTTGGGTCAAGCTCTGCTGAAGGAGACAAACGGTGAAGGCAAAGTCCAGTTCGACAAGTGGGAGATATTCTATGCGGATGAGCGCCTCGTCCCCCTTGACCACGAAGACAGCAACCACCGTCTTGTGAAGGCAGAGATCCTGGACAAGATCCCCGCCGAACTCGGCCAGCCCAAGGTCTTCACCATCGACGTCAAGTATCTCGACGATGCCCAGGAACTGGCTGACCAGTACGAGCAAACCCTCGTCAGCGTCTTTGCCGCACGCGACAGCGTGAGGCTGCCCATGTTCGATTTGCTGCTGCTCGGCTGCGGGCCTGATGGCCACACTTGCAGTCTATTCCCTGGCTCTCCGCTTTTGCGCGAGACGGAAGCGTGGATCCTCAAGATCGAAGACTCGCCGAAGCCGCCGCCGAAGCGCATTACTCTGTCGCTGCCCGTCGTTACACATGGAATCAAGATCGCTTTCGTTGCCACTGGTGGAGGCAAGAAGGATATCATGAAGGATATATTTGACAAAGACGATGGCCGGGAATTGCCTTGCGGACTGGTCAATGCACAAGCGCAGGAGAGAGTCAGTTGGTTTGTCGACTACCCAGCCATCGAGGGAGTGTCTTTCCCCGCCCGGCGAGGTAGCCTATAGGACCCTGCAGTCGCCCTTGGGCGACCAGCGGATGCCATACGATAGGAGGGGATAAAGATTGGGGGGTTGTCGGAGTGGAGTGGCTCGTGTTTTTCCTCTGACGGGCTATATTCGGTAGACGTCAAATTGTGCGCTGTCACCCGGAACGGTCGCTCGGAGCATCTCCCGTAGGCACGTTGCTCTTTGTGTACCCGTTCAAGGCGACATAGATTCTTGCAATAGAACACCAGATCGAGTCTATGAACTGACTTCTCAACGACTCGACTTCCACCAGTAGATCATGACTTAGTCAGCATCGATAAGATAAGGGGCCTTGCATTGTTTACCTGCACAGGCGAGCCTCAACTGCCTGTCAACTTGTGCCATTCTTGCATTGCAATGCCTATACCGTCCCTTAGCGCCGCAGCGACGTCCCGGAGCCAGCTCAACAGAGCGAACAGTGTGTCCACCCGGTCAGAAGTACTGCTGCGTCCGCATAGCGCTACTTCCTCCATACTGACAATGCGACAGCGCCCGGGAGACGGCTCTGTCAACACCGCTGCGCCGCCTAGGATTCACAAGCGCTCCGACTCCGAACAGGCCAGTGGCATTGAACCGAGAAAACGGAGTTTCCTGCCTCAGCGTGGTCTGCCGAAGCCCGTGGGGAGATCCGTCGGCATAGCTGGAGGCGACGCACCAGCGACAGAAGCAACAACACATGCAGCAAGCTCGGATGACAGCAAGCAGGCCCGGCCTAGACCACGGTCGTTGTACCAGTCACACTCCACCCAACAAGAAACGATAGGGATAGACGGAACGACGTGTCCGCCACGACCCAAGGATGCCAACATCAAACCGCCAGGCTCCGTGGGACTGAGCCGAACTCAATCCCTCAGGCGACCCGGAGTTCCTCTGCAATCAGCACCGTCTCCCGCGACAGCGGGGCGCACCCATACCCGCACGAATTCGGCGAACACGCCAGTTGGCAGTTGGAAGGACGGAGGAGAGGTCGCAAGGCCCGCGTATCGCACAGAAAGGCCAAAGTCCCTCTTGGCAGCATCCGCTCATGTCAGAACCTCGAGCGCTGTCCCCGTAGAAGCTGCGAGTAATGTCATCCGAACAAGTGCTCGACTGGATGCGTTGAAACGATCCGCTTCCACTCGCTCCAAGCCCGCTTCATCACACAACCGAGCAATCAATAGCAAGCCATCCGATTCCGGAGATCGTCCATCCGTAGAAGAAGGACGTGGATTTTCCAAGCAAGAGCTCAGAAAACCTGCTCGACCTGCTTTCTCCACCTTGCAGCAGCATTTCACCCCTAGAAAGACGGGCAAAGCACCCACATCTACCTTTCTCCATGCGCCGGAGCCCATCAATCATGTGCTGCCGCCCGAAGTTACCACTCTCCAGAACGAGCTTCTACAGCTACATCTGATGCACGAGTCATCGGCATCGACTAGTGAACAGTGGGAAGCGAACGTCCAGCAGAGGTTGCAGCTCAAATTTGACGAAGTGGCAACTCTCTATCAAACCATGCAGGTAAAAGAACGAGATGGCCAAGAACAAAAAAACATTTTGGCCCTGCGCGACTGGAATGGATCTAAACCTACTTCTGGCTTGGTGGAGCATATTCAAGCACTATCGAGTCCTCTACACGAATTGCCATCACTTCTAGATCCTGGTGGTCGTTATTCCGTTCTTATTGAAGAATTTACCAAATGGTCTTCACGGGCGGATGAAGTCTGGTATGACCGTATTGATCCTCGCGGTGGTAAGAGCGAAACGCGCTCCCTTGAAGGATTGAGCGAAGTGTGGAGAGGTGAGCATGCAGCAATGACTAGGAAGTTGACTGCCTTCGCACATTATTTAAATGGCCTACCTTTGGCGGGGAATGGGTCCAGCGTTGCATATATCGTATTGCAGTGTCAATCTTTGGTCAACAATCTACTGAGCGAGCTGCAGATCATGCAAGCAACCGAACTTGAGGTCATAGCCAGAGAAAAGCTGTGGGTAGAAGCACGGCTCCGAGCTATTGCGGAAGACATCGTTGATATGCAGGGTGGGGCAGAAGATGAGGCATGGCGCTTATAGTGAGACTTCTCGACAAATGAATGAATGTATTTTTCTTCTATGCCGAGTACAGAATTTTTAAATCGATGTCACGACGTGTACTTAACTGATTTTCGAATCAGCTGATTAAAGAAGCGACAGCTTCTGAAGGCTCCTAGGCATGCAACAGGTGTTGGACCAAGCCCTGACATGCCTCTCATCCGCCAACCCCCCCCCCCCAAAAAAAAAAAAAAAAAAAAAAAAACATAAAAAACATGCGGAAGTTCATCATGAGAATCATTCACACTACAAAATCAGACACCAAATAAATCAACAACGGCTTCAAGTCACACTGGCGTCTTCGTTTGTTTTTGTGTTCCACTATACCTATGTTTCTTCTGTCAATGTGTTGGTTGTATTTTCAATACCAGTTTGCATGACATTTTAGAACAAATGAATTGTCCCACCCCCTCCCACAGGCGACCCGCTATATCATGGTATTATGTTACGCTTCATAGTTCCTACGGTTGCTCTGACATCAGATCATCAAGACTGCTCTTACTAATTGCGCTAACCCGAAGGGCCACTAGACTCAACTTACAAAGCTTCGTTGGTTGTTCTTGTAAGCAGGAATCCCTATAGCGACGAATCTCCGTCGAGGTCATGCTGTTGGTATGCATCTGCACCATTCTGCATTTCTTGCTGCGACCAAGTGCTTTTTCACCAAAGTACCTCCTAGGCCCAGTCTGGACCCCTGCAAAGCACATCATCCACGAGGCCGTGTTGGATTGTCTTCCTTCATCGAAAACGTTGTAAGCCCACCCTTTAGGGTTCCGGAGACAGTCTGCCCTACAACTGCAGAGACATTCTCTTTATACATATTCGAAATTTCTCGATTCATTACCGGGCTACGTACAACGGACGAAATTGCATCACGGCGTTTAGCACACGTAATACGCCTGCGGACGGATCATTCAAGTCACCATGCCCTCAACCCAGTTTGTACTCTTACCCTAGTCCGGCACCCGTGCCTGACTCTTTTAGGCTGGAATAAGCATCGTTGCCAAGCTCGAAGGAGACAACCCTATACACCACTCGCGAGCATCTTACTAATCCTCTAGCATTGCAGTATCCAGTACATTCCGGCCATGGCAGTCTGAGCTGGACAGAGTGCGGCTTGAGTAACGCTTCCCCCAACGAATGGCGCAACAAACCCACTGTCTCTACTTTCGAAGGGCCACTCCCACTCATGGACTCTGGGAATGGAAGAAAAGGCCATGGGAATCGGACGGTTCGGTGGTGGACGTTCATACGAAACGCCGGGCTTCTCCCGCTGTCACTACGTACGAGCGATCCCCGCTCCCGCAGCATGCCGGCCACTACCATCATGACAACGGAGCACTCGACCAACGGAAGCTACCTCCATTATGTACTCCAACCCCCAGTACAGTCAATGGACCGCTGTCAATAGGGTCTCTGGGACAATCGCTTTTATTGCATCACGATTTTGAATACAGGCCCAGATCTCTGTCCCTCTTTGACCCACCCCAGCAGTTTTCCGAAAAAGGACCAACAAGCGCTCAAGGTATGATCAAATTTCCACTTGCACATAAACTGGTCTGTTTTTAGCGCGCTGACCGCTATGGACGCGGGTGGTGGCAACTTAGCGCGCGCAGCCGGTTACCCATTCAAAGCGTAGAGCCTGTGCACTGTCAAATTCGATGTCGTATTCATAGGCCATAGCTGATTACAGATTGCATAGAATCAGGTTCCCGAGCGCTTGAACAGGAACTATCTCCTCACCCTATTAGTAGCGGCCCGTCTCTGTCTCGGTTCGGCATTGACCAGATGCCGCATGCGCGTGCGGCAGGAGACGTGACTTGTTGTTCAGCTGGCTGTGAAGGCCAAGAGTGCGTTCGCGCCCGAACCCTGTTGCACGAACTTGCCTCCGAACTGGTACTCCTTGAATCAAGAGTGGCATCGGTATTACAAAAAGGTCATCGCTCTCCCTCAGAGGTGAGTTTGCTTCTCGTATCTCGTCAGATCCGGTCTTCCTCGCCACGTCTTTGCTGAAGCTGTTTCACTGCTGACTACCTTCATCAGTCACGCAACCCCGGAGAATCATCTATAAAGAAAATCGTTCAGTGGGCGCTAGAAAAAGCCTCATGTATTAACATCAGTTTGCGTGATCATAACGAGCATTCCACTCTACGAAGTCCCGACCACAATTCGTCACAGCCTGATGCGATTGTAGATATGAGGCGAAATCACGACTTTTCAGGCGCTCACGATGAGCAATCACCACCATCCAGATCATACATACCTTCCTATCAAGGTTTCCCTACTTATGCCAGCTCGACTATCCCGACAGAGCTCAGTCGGAGTAACCCTTTCAGCAATGAAGTACCACCTACGGCCAACTCCCCTCATCACACACCATCATCTTCTGGATCTGCTTTTCTAGCACCGCATTCGCCATTGCAAGCACCACAGCCTACACGGTCGGCAATGTTACCGTCCCCTTCCTCCATGAGTTTTCCCAGTGTCACCAATCTACCACCTATTTCGCCTCCTGTGACGACTGCTGCGCAGGCCTCCGCGCAGTCGACGTTATTACAAGAATTCCAGCATCAGATCAGCGTTAAAACTATCGCCCTCCAAACTCTTCAGCGCGAATACGACAGTCTCCTTCAGAAACTCGAAAGACAGCGCACCAAATGTGCAACATTAGAAAAAAGTTTGAAGTGAGCGACGTGGAAATCAACGGTCTCATGGACGAGAAGGAGAGGTTACAGGCGCAGATAGGAGCAATGGAAGCGCAGGTTGAAGAGTTACAAGAGGGCCGAGATGAAAGCCGGCGACAGTTGGTTGCTAACGGGGCACAATATATGCGAATCATGGAGATGGCAAACCGCCTGCAGGCGCAGAGTGCGGAAGACAAGAAACGCTGGGATGCAGAGAAGGTGGAATTACAGCGGCGGATCAAAGTTCTGGAAGAGGCAATGGTGACTGGCACCACTTCTGAGGGCCTGGACCACAATTCAACACCATCCAGTATACTTGCACATACGAGTACTGCGGTTTCTTCATCGACCGAAACAATCAACGTACTTCGAGCTGAGGTCGGACGGCTACGCATGCGGACTCAAACATTGGAGGCCGCGTTGAATACAATGAGGGAAGAAGGATTGTCGATTCAAGCGGCCGCAAAGAAGCTTATGGAGTCTGGTGGCAAAATCGGACATGCCGCTCTGGAAGCTTTCGAATGAACAATGTGGCGAATTCACTAGCAGCATTCCTATGGTGGGACACTACGCTCCCGAAATAACTACGCTCCATGGAATAATTATAGCTCCACATTTCTGCGTCTTTCGCCGCCTAGGTCTACTGCCAAGCAACATTCGGTGGCAATTACACATACCTTTTTTTTTGGAGGCTGAAGCCCTTTTAGCTGCGTCTAGATCGAATGTTACCAAAATCGTCGAATTTTCTTACATGTTTAGACACTATGATGGGGGGGGCTATATCTCTATCTGTTAAGTGTCGATTTTGGTTTTCTCCGGAGGGTCATGCTGACAGATATCGCAACACGTCTGAGGATTCGAACCTCTCTTACAGCGTCTCGGAAGGTACGATTATTTCGGAATTATGATATCCATTCACGCATAGTTCAAGGCCATCTTTCAGCGAAAGGATCACTTCCATCCACTGCGTTGAAAATTTACCCAGGGCACTGGCCAAAACTATCTTGAGCACGCAAGCGTCAAGGCGACCAATCGAGTTCACACTGGCTACCTATCAATCCTGTTTATAGCTCCTCATGTTCACCGATCGAATCGATCGGGATCACCTGCTTGCCGACGGGAAGCTTCTTGGCGCTGATATCCAGCTCTCTATGACTTTGTAGTCATTCCTCCATAATCATATTCCCAAAGGCTCATTTATTCATTACCTACGTATTATCCCTGACATGGTGAACTCGCTATTACGCAAGAAAATGAGAGCTCTAATCACGTTCGAGCAATCTCGCATGTATTACTATTTCATCCGTTGCTTGACCGGACTCGGAAAGGTGTTCATGTGCATTGGTGGACCTTGCGTGATCAGTAAGCTACAAACGTTAGCTCGGCAATTAACGCCGTGTCACATTGTTACGGATGCTGAGCGGACATTTCACTACCGTGCGTTCAGATTCGTACATATTCATAGCAAAAGTGCGAACAGGTGCATGCGGTGGGCGAACCTCCTCGACGCCAGCCATTCATGGAAGGCAAATGCCATGCTGCAACTTCAGCTACCACTATATTCCTTCTTTAGGCGCCTGGATGCATCAGTAAGCCAACCTACAAAGGCTGTGGCTCGTATGAGCAAGGAAGGCCTGTCTTAGATAGGGGCAATGTTCATACGCTACAATGCGTTCATTGTAGATCGCTTCCAGCAAGGAGCGATGATGGGTGGATTCGCCTTGCATAGGGGTATCCGTGGCACAATGCGAGCTGGGAATGATTCCGAGACGGCACGCCTGCCGACGATTCGCATGTTTAGTTGTCTGAAAGAAAGCCTTGGCTTCGTATAGGGCCGCGGCCGATGCATGAGCGCTCGAAGCGAAGTGAATCGATGATCTCGATCATGGAGAACGGACGAGCGGGCTTTCCATGCCTTGTTTGGTCACTCTAGCTCCCTCCAACTCCCCGTGGGGACCATGGCCGCGGTAACATGATCTTCCACGATCAACGCATGCAGATCAGCAACTTTACCATGTATCGTGAGATGGATCGACTTACGCTGGAACCACACTCCTATACCTGCCATACATGTCTCGTCACGGCAGACTGCAGCTTGTACGATGGCAACCCGTCTGAGCTCTTTGTACTCAGCACCCGATCACTCACGCGTTCATTCCCCGATAAAACCTCTGTGTTAACTGCTTCCACATCACTCGGATCATTTCTAGCACCCAGCGAGAGCTACGTCAAGGTCACTCGCAATATTCTCCACGCCATCAGCAACGCTGCAACGTCAGCATACTGAACATCAGCAGAGACTCACACCGAGAACCATCATCGAGCCCACACTCGCCCGATGGTGTCTTCTCCAAGAAACAAAAGCTATTCTTGCAGCCACCACACGGCCCCTTCTGAGCCTTGTCGGGCACTATGCAGACTTCCAGGTGCAATGAGCTGTCACCTTGCGGTCACCTTACGGTCACCTTACATCCATCAGCACGAGTTGCCTTCTCGTTCGCAAGATCGGATTTCCGCGTTCGGTCAAGGGTACGCCTTGCTTCCAGGTAACGACGTTTGCCTCCTTTTGGGTTGATCATGCTCACACATCAGGAGATAGGACTGTAAGATGCATACACCGACGGTCGCTTCGAATACACTCGAATCATGACAAAGGTCAGACGAACTAGGGCAAGCAATCTACAGCTTCGCGGCCTCGCGACTATAACTGGACGTGAGGCCTTGTACGACTGTGGCGCTTGCAGGATATCTAGTCATGATCCTACGGGTCACCACAACGACGGAAACGCATAGCATACTGTATGTATATCTCAATGCGGCTGCATCGCGCGGGCCAATTCGAGTCCAGCTCGCCGCTTCAGTTAGTAGACAGGGAGTTGGACGCCCCGAGATTCACGGACGTCCACCCACCAGCACTCACGTATAGCATCCGCTTACCCTGCTCCCTTCCATACGCTCTTGTAGGCCTACCTACTACGCATGCCGTTTGCGATTGGACAACACGACGAGCGGAAATCCCATCGAAGAGCTTCGATCGCACCCAGAACACTTGTATGAGGGGCAACGGGTACCGAAGGTGGACCTTAGATATATGTATATATACATATACATGTGACACAAGGCATGTGCAATACGAAAAAGATCATAACTGTCACCATAGCCAAACATTGACATTGAAACTGCATAAAACCACATGTATTCATTCTCGTCACAATCATCTCGGCCCTTGCCAAGATTGAGCACACAGAGGACGTGTCAGGAAAAGAACAAAGTGACCCTTCCCCGAGTATATATTATTACACTGCCATGAGCAAGGTTCGCACGAACCGTGGCGCACGCTCACCTCCATCCAGCTCATCATTACGCCGCTGCCACCGCAGGGTAATTTCTCAACTGCAACTCGGTTAGCCCATTGCGCCTTACATGGATCCGATTGGAGAAGACTTACATCCAAGCTAATCGCCTTGCTACTCATCTTGCTCTGATCCCGCATGATACCCACCAGCGTCTGGCTCTCCTGGAACAGCCCTGCCTTGTGACTGATGACGATGAACTGCATTCCCGGCCGGGCGTGGCTTGTAACGTATTTGGCGACACGCGCCACGTTCACGTTGTCAAGCGCGGCGTCCACCTCATCGAGCACGAAGAACGGACTGGGCTGGTAGCTGTGGATCGCGAACAAGAGCGCCAAGGCGGCGATGGTACGCTCACCACCGGAAAGATGCTCCATGTCGCGGAAGCGCTTGAGCGGCGGCATGGCGTGGTACTTGATGCCTGCCAAGTATGGCTCTACGCTGTCCTCGAGGTCGAGATACGCGGTTCCACCTGTTGTGAATTGCGCCGACTTGGTGAGTTCCCGGTACACGGGGAGAATGTTCTCGTGGATGTGGTCGTAAGCCTTCATGAAGAGCTCGAGGCGCTCCTCCTTGACCATCTCGAAGGCAGTCTTTGCATCCTCGGCCTTCTTCTTTGCGGTTTTGAAGTCCTCGCTGATCTGGGTGAGTTTGTCCTGGGCGGCGGCGAGGCGCTCCGCAGCTTTCATGTTAGGATTCGCCTTGTTGATCTCAGCATCTAGCGATGCGATCTGGTCCGTGAGCTGGTCTTCAGCCTTCTTGAGAGAGGTTGTGGCTTCGGCCTGAAGAGCGTCGTCGTCACTGTCCTCTTTCGCGAGAATATCATCAATTTCGTCGCGAAGCTCATTGTCAAGCTTCTCAAAGTCCGGTTCGATGCCATAGTCATCGATCTCGGGCTGGGTGTCTTCCTGCTCGTCGACGTCCATCGCATCAGGGTCTTGTTGTCGTGCGGCGTCGACCATAGGCAGTGAAGTCAATGCCACAGAGTTCCTGGTCAACGGAAGCTTGATCTCATCCAGACGGCACTTTTTGAGAAGGCTATAACGTTCCATGGCCCTGTTTTTGATGTCGATCTCCAGTTGCTGAACATCCTCTTGCACATGTTTAACCTTCTCATTGCGCTTGTCCAGCTTGTTGCGAGCTTCCTTGACGATTGCACTCTTGCCACTTTTTGACTGTTCAAATTCGGCCAATGTCGCCTGCAGACCCTCCAACTCTGCTTGGAGTTCATCAATGGAATTTTGCAGCTCTTCTTGTTGAGACTGGTGGCCTTTGAGGGCAGTTTGGTCGCGCATGAGCTTGTCCTGGGTGGACTGAATCCGTGACTGGATATGATCGATCTGCTGCTGGACGTTCTTGCGCATGAAGTCAAGTGTCGTACGCTGCTTCTTGAACTCGAGGCGCCTCTGCGAAGTCTCCTGCTGAGCGGAGCCTTGTTGGGCCTCGTACTCACGAATGTTGGCATAACCGAGGCGTCGACAGAAACTGCTAAAGAGTTCATCTTCGACCTGATGGACGGCATCTGCAGCGTCTGCCAGATCCTTCTCTCTGCTGGCCAATCGTCGCTCCACATCATTTAGTTTTGGCGACTCTTGTGTGATTATAGTCTGAGCATGGTCTAGCTCTTTCTGCTGGCTGCTTATATTACGGTCCAGTGTCTTGATCTCCTCCTCCATTCGGCGGGTCTGATCGTCCAAATCGTTCAGCTCCACCTGCAACTCATCGATCTGTTTATCGATTGCATCAGTCCTAGGAAGATTGCCAAGCTGCGTTTGGTACTTTTGCACGCTTTGCCTCAACGCATCGATGTCAGCGTCACCCCATTGCTGCTTTTGATTCGAGCCGTGCATGGTACCACCAGACATGGTATTGCTCTTCGTGATGACGGACCCATCCAAGGTCACTGCCTTGACACCAATCTTGCGCTCGAAGCACATTTGTTGGGCAAGCTTGAGGGTATCGCAGATGACACTGTCACCGCAGGCAGAGGAGATGGCTCGTTCAAGATGAGGAGGATAGTCAATGCAGTCGATACCCAGACGCATACCTTCGTGCATGCCTTTCAAATCTTGCCTGACAGCCGTAACGGTAAGCGAGTCGAGAGGTAGGAAGCTCATTTGGCCGAGTTTACCTTCCTTCAAAAAGGCGACGCAATCTCTTGCAGTCTTATCGGTGTCCACAAGAACAGCGTCCATATGCCAACCGAGCAGCGTGCCAACAGCAAGATCATACTTCCTCTGCTTCGGTTTTATCAGGTCTTTGTACCGTCCATAGACGCTGTTTCCGAAAGTGCGCTTCATTTTGGACACGTGTTCCCGTATGCTCCTCTCTCTGTTGGACTCGTGGCGATCCATTTCGGCAGCCTGGAGCTTAGAAAGGACCTTGTGTAACTCTTGGTTGAATTCAACTGACTGATCACCGATGCGTTTTCGGTCAGATTGCAACTTGTTAAGTGCTTGACGCTTCTCGGCCCGGGTCTTTTTCTTCTCTTTCAAGTCGGCCTTGAGAGTGTTTTGCCTTTCTTGCAAT
The DNA here is from genome assembly GCA_026873275.1 of Pseudopithomyces maydicus. Lineage (NCBI taxonomy): Eukaryota > Fungi > Ascomycota > Dothideomycetes > Pleosporales > Didymosphaeriaceae > Pseudopithomyces > Pseudopithomyces maydicus. Next base: position 1,653,501 of record JANTUC010000006.1, on the reverse strand, counting down.
TGGACAATGTCTCCATCTAACCTTTCTACGGTCGCATTGAAGCCATTTATCTTCTGCTGGAGGTTCTGGGCATGTTCGCGCTCGGTGCCAATCTCTCGCTCCAGCCTTGTGACTTCAGCTTGGTTTGTATAGGTTCGTGTGCTGACCTGGCTCCTGAGCCGGTTGTATTCTTGCTCGTCTTCAACCGAAAGCTCCTTCCCTTGCTGGGCAGCGGCGGCCCTGCGCTGAGCCTCCCATTGCTTTTCCAACTTGTCAACCTGGGCAAGATTCTTGTCCAACTGAGCCATTTCTTGTGTTTTCGCATCGCGATCCTTGGTCAGGGCAGCGATGCGGTCATCCAACTTGGCCAGCTCTCTTTCGGTAAGGCGGATCTTTTCTTCAATAGGAACGAGGTCGTTCTGAGCATCCTCGATCTCCTTGGCCTTGGCATTGACACTGTTGTTAGTCTTTGCGATGTCGCGCTTGACCTTGGCTTCATCTTGAGTGGCATCCTGCAATCGCTTGTGGTACTTTTCGACGCCGCGCCTGTGCTCCTTCAGCTCCTCTGCGTGGCTCGAGATCTTGGCACGGGCCTTCTCGATGGCTTGCTGATGGTGGTACAGCTTCCACATGATGTGCGTCACGGTCGCGTCGTCGCGCTCGGCAACCTTGCGCTCGTAAGCCTTGGCCTCGTCGGCAAGCTCCTGGTAGGTTTTGATCTCGGCGTTGATCTGACGCCTCTGGTGGAGGAACTGGGCGTTGTCCTCGGCAGCAGCATCGGACTCAAGCTTGAGCCTCTCGTAGTCGGCCTTCTTCTCCAGACTGCCCGAGATCTGCTCGATCATGTGGGTGATCTCCTTGGGAGGCTTCTTAGCGACCTCCTCGACCTCACCCTGGGGGATAAGGAAGGCGCGGGCCTTGACCAGGATGTTCTGCTCCTCGAGGGCATCATTGTAGGCACGGGCGGTGACGACGCGTCCGTTTATGCGGTATTCGCTCTGGCCTTGGGTGGTGATGGTGCGACGCCATCGGTGGATGGTCTCGGCATCGTCTTCGAAGACGGCTTCGACCCAGGCGGTCTTGGGGTCTACGGACTGCGAGTCTGCGGGGTCCTGGGTGTCTGGGTCCTGGTCGGCATTCTGGTCGGCGTTGTTCTCGTCGACGGCGGTTTTGCTGTTTTCGATGATGCGGCCGCGGTAGACAAGCTCGCGCAGCTCGCGCGATCGCAACGAGGCCGACTTGATGCCGAGCACGAAGGAGATGGCGTCCATGCTGTTGGACTTGCCGGAGCCATTGGGGCCGATGATGGAGGTGAAGTACGAGTCGCCGAAGGGCAGCACATGCTTGCCGCGATACGTCTTGAAGTCTGCGGGGGTCAGCGCGGCGACGGCAATGGCTCGGAGAATTGGACGCACTGTAGAGCTCGAGGCGCACGAGTTTGCCCATGGTTGCGCGGTTGGGCGGGAGCTGGACGCGAGGACGCGAGGACGCGAGGGACGGTGGTGGAGGTGCTGGTTGGTTTAGTGCGGGCGCAGCGCGTCGACGCGTACTTGCTGTAGGCCCTACTAGCCCTAGGGTGGGTGAGTGGGTGCCCGGCTGCGCGCTTCGGGCTTGTGGGCCGCCGTACAGTAGCCAGCCCAGCCCAGCCCCAACCAGCATTAGGGCCCCAAGGCCTAGCCCCCGTTCGTGCATGACGTCTGAGGCTACCGCCCCCCCCCCAGCAAGGCATAGCAACACAACAGCGCACATCCAGCCTGCCTGCACACTGTGTCTTTTTTTCTGCCTGCGCTGTACGCACCCTGCAACAACACCACGCTCGCCACTCTGGTCTTGTGACCTGGCCCCGGCCATCCACCGCTCTGCATCCGCCGTTCTTGTGACTCGCGTTGCGCCGCCCACGCTCCCAATCACCGCCCGCCGTTGCACCACGCATCCGCTTCTCGAGACGACATACAACGGCCGTCCAGCCCGGTGCTCGTCGACATACCCGGCGCAGGGTCTCGCTGGATCTCTATAACCCCGCCGTGTGTGCCCGCTTTCCTCTTTTGTTCGTGCTGCTGTTCCTTACACCTGCACCTCTACCTTCACCTTCACCTTCACCTCCACCTCCATCTCTACGTCCACCTGTACTTCCACCTCCATCTCCACCTCCACCTCCACCTCCACCTCCGCGATATGAAGCCCCGCCCGCAACCCAGCTAACCACCACCACCATGGCTGTAGGCTCTCCCCCCGCTACCCGAGCAGACCCCTCCACCGCCGCAACCCCTCCAGTCTGGTCGTTGTGCCTGAAGACCTGCCCATCATGGCCGACCGCATCAGGTCAGAGCCCGACCTCTCCGTCATGCCGAGCGCCGATGCCTCCATCCCCCCATGCACACCCCCGGCCTGTCGCGCTCCGACTCCTTCTCCAACAGCTCCCAATACATGGACGACTCGGACGCCGAAGAGGCCGCCTTCTTCCCGCCTGTCGAGCGCCTGACCATGTTCGACTTCATCGAGAACCTGGCCTTGACACAGCGCGTGGAAAAGCTCCACAAGTCCGTCTCCGCCCAGACCGAGCGCCTCCGAAATGCTGCAAAGACGCGAACCGCCACCACCAGGGATCGTGCCATCGAGGAGTGGCGCCGTCGCGTTCCCAATGAGAGCGAGCAGCTGGACAAGTACAAGAAGCGCATGCGCCAGTCCGTCGAGCGCCTCAACGAGCAGTGGGCTTCCAACACCGCCGTCACTGCACGCGAAAAGGCCTCGTTCATCGCCGCCGTCATGAACATCTTCGTTTCAGGATACCTGGTCGGCGGCCGCCCAGAGTGGTTCCCGCTGTGGTACACTGTCCAGCTGCTCTACTTCATGCCCTTGCGCTACTACACCTACCACAAGAAGGGATACCACTACTTCCTCGCAGATCTGTGCTACTTTGTCAACGCCCTGTTGGTCCTCAGCCTCTGGGTCTTCCCCCGGTCCAAGCGCCTGTTCATTAGTACTTACTGCCTCGCTTTCGGCAACAACGCCATTGCCATCATCATGTGGCGCAATTCGTTGGTATTCCACTCCATGGACAAAGTCGTCAGTCTCTTCATCCACATCATGCCTTGTGCAACACTTCACTGCGTTGTACATCTTCTTTCGAGCGACTATCAACGCCAGGCATATCCCGCTGTATGGGCCATTCGCAACGCACCCACAGACTCACCCATCCGCTATGGCCTTGGTCAGATGATGATTTGGGCAACCCTGCCCTACGCTGTATGGCAGCTCAGCTACCACTTCCTCATCACCGTCCGCCGCCGAGACAAGATTGCTGCCGGCCGTCCAACCTCTTTCACCTGGCTTCGGAAATCTTACGCCAAAAACTTCCTCGGTCGCTTTGTCCTCTCCTTGCCCGAATCGCTCCAAGAGCCCGCTTTCATGTTGATTCAATACACCTATGCCGTTCTCACCATGGTTCCCTGCCCCCTTTGGTTCTGGTCGCGATGGGCTTCTGGCGGATTTCTGACCGTCGTCTTCATCTGGAGCACGTACAACGGAGCGAACTACTACATAGAAGTCTACAGCAAACGGTTCCAGAAAGAGCTCGAACAGCTGAAGAAGGACGTCTCCAAGTGGCAAAATTCCCCTCTCACACCTATGCCTCAGCCCAACGCGGAGCAGATGAAAGAGTTCCCGCTGCTCGATGGTAGTGCAAATACTTCCGGTGCTGCCGTGGGATCGAGGGTCCTTGGAGAAGATGTTGAAGCTAGAGAAAGAAAGCCAGCGGATGGAAACACGAACCCGAACGGTTCTTGACAACCTCAACTCTTTGGGGCTCTTTTCGCATCCCTGCCCTTTATTACATTGATCTATGTACTTTTGGCAAGTTGGAATCAGGAGAACTTTTTTTCGTCCTTGGCTTTGCATGTGTGGCATCTAATGGTCAGGTGTTGTCGTGTTGAGCTACTTTCATACCATCCAGGGAGAAATCCTATTTCCTTCCGTCTTTCTAGATTGGTCGCAACGATATACCCCCTTTCCTTTGGCTCGTCAATACCATTCATGTTCACATGCCGAGAGCGACCCTGTGAGACCCCCTGCTGCTATTTGTCATTTGTCTCCTGTGAGGTTCATGATTTTACGACTGTTATTGTTGGTCGTCTTGACTAATGAATCAGTGACACACCACCACCACTCTACCCGAATATCACACTCGGCTACACGATCGTGACCAACCTCTCCCCCACCGTAACCCAGTGTCCATACCTCCTCAACTCCGGAAACTGCCCCTCCTTCACCCAATCATGCTTGTGCTCCTTCCCAACCTCCTCCCCTCCCCACCCCATCTTCTCCAAATCCTTCCCTGCCATCATCCCCCTCCACCCAGGCTCCCTCTCTATCCGCCGCCCCACGCGCTCCTTAACCCCACAATTGTACCCATACCACGCGCAGTCCTCCCAAACGGCGTACCCCACCCTCCGGTACTCATTCTCCTTCTTCTCCGTCGGGACGAGCGCCAGCGTCCAGACGTGGAGCGGGTCCGACGCGCGGTGTGAGCGCGTCGTCGAAGACGGTGAGACGCCCACGTTGTGCTGGGCGATGGCCACGAAAGTGAGCTGCGTGCTGGGTGCTATGATTTCGTCCGGGCGGAAGGTGCCGCGGACGAGACGCCAGTTCTGCCCCCCGAGACGCGATTCGCCGCCGTTTCGGGCGACGAGTCGGAGAAGATGAAGAAGTCGTTGGGGTGGAGGCGGCGGCCTGCGTAGGTGATGAGTTGCTTGGAGCCGTCGGGACGTGCGGCTGTCATGGCGGGGATGGAGGCTTCGGCTTCGCGGTTGGCGTATTGGTAGAAGGCGTCGACGTAGCCGGTGCGGATGTGGCCGCTGAGCTTGAGGGTGCCGGTTTTGCGGTTCTGCGTGCCGGATACGGAGATGGAGAGGACTTCGCACATGCGGGTGATGTAGATCACGTCGGGGACGGGGTAGACTACGGGGACGGTCACGCTGACCCATGACCAGCTTGGGGCGATGTCTTCTTTGTGCCGGACGTGTTTGTTGCGCTTCAGGTCGAAGGCATCTGTCGTTGTGGGCGTATACTCGTTGGTGTGGGAAATACTCCAGAGGAGGCCGAGCCAAAAGTCCTGTTGCCAGATACCAGCATAGTATTTCTTCTTCGTGTGGCGGCAAAGAGCCTGCGCGATGCCTTCGATGGCAACTAACCTGTCGCTTGCTACAGTCATCCCGCGGTGGGTATAGTCCATCACGGTATGCATCCAGTATTGTAGCTGATACCGTGCCGCGTCGGCCTTGTTCGGTACATCAGGCATAGAGAAAAACTCCTGGTTATTCATCACGCCGGCTCGAATCACTTTTTGATGGCCTATATGTCGCGACAATCCCCCGAGTGGGGTTCTTTCAGTGCCGTGGCTGGTGTTGCATTCCCAGCGGATCTGCAGGCCATCAAAAATGAGCATACGTGGTGATAATAGTTGTTCTTGCAGCACCCAGCTGCGCCCATAGAGAGGAGGCTCGGTGGCTGGACCCCCGAGCTGTTGCGTGCGACCGTAAGAAGTGAATATTAGCTGACGAGATTTCACTGTCCCACTTCCATCTCTTGGTGTTGGTGACGGCATATCCACCAGGAACGGAAATTGTAGAAGCCCGTCCCTGTTCTGGAAACAACCTATGTCTCCCCTGGCGCAGATGCAGCGGCGATCTTCAAGATAGCATTGCGATATACGTCACACATCGTCGCGGCCTCAGCCTCCCAGTCACTCTTGGAATCTTGAATAATGCACAATGAATCGATCCAGATGTATCTGAATCCTAGTTTCCGCGTAGCGTGAACGGCTTCACGGAATGTTTTGGATAATGCTTTGGGGTCGATACCTTGCTTGTGCTGCTCAAAATTTCCGAGCAAAGTCTTTATTATGGCAACCTTGCCCCAGCAGTGACTGAGTGAAACATAGCGCCTATCATCGTCTCCCCGGATGGCTGCTTTCGTTTCGATAAGTCGGACAGTATCGTTAGAAACATCAATAAGACGCGTGGGGAGCCAAGAGTCTTTGGACGCATAGGAATTAAGGCGACATTGCTCATGTTGTTCTAGACATCTTTCTAACCAAAATTTTGCAAGTTCAAAGCTTGCATCGGAGCCCGTGCTCTTGTTTTCTAGGTGCGTGGCGCGGTCGAGTGTCGCTCCTAACTTCTCTGTGACAAGAATTCAGATATCACGCAAAGACGCGAAGAACATCTATACCTACCGTCTTCGAGATACCCATCACAAGTAGCTAGCATTCGTCTCGGCAGCCGCCCCACCTTGCCGGCATTAATCGTCACGAAAAGCGAAGGGAAAGCAGCATTTTTGGAATCGACTTCAAGCACAATGTCCAGCGCTTCTTTGTCATCTGCGAGCAGATCTCGGTGTTCCCATTGCGTGGGAGATGATAGGATGGTGCGACAGATAAGGCAGCCTTCCTTTGCCGAGGCTTTTAATTCGCTCATAGATTGGTGCAATACCGTCTCATGATGCGCCCATTCCGTACTGCTGTTGGTATGCGAAGAGTTGCAAGTCTTGAAAGCCAAGAGGAAAGCTTGCCAAAAAGCTTGACACTTGGAACAAAACATTATGGGAAAAGACGGAAAGCTGAGTGTCCCAAACAATGGGCATTTCCGGCTTTAATTGGATCAGTGCACGGTCAACCCTGCTGGGGCCAGAATGGCGTTGCTGCAAGGTGGTCAGCACCCTATTACCGGTACCTGTCCGTTCATCGTCGTGATTGACCTGACAGGGAAAGTGGATTGGCTGGACGGGCGTGATGTGTCTTGAAATGGATGGCATTCGGACTTTGTGGTACTCTATTTGGGGCCATGTGTAACTATATTTTCTGTTTTGCCGCCAGGCTGTGCGGCGCAGCAGTTGCCTTCGACTTGACATCTCTTATGATGATCGATAGTATTCCCACGTTGACGATAAAGAATAAAATGCCGGCCGCCCACAGTCCTGGGACAAAGGTGGAATACCCGTTGAACTCCAGTTGAAAGCCTTGTTGTAGCCAGAATACCTAGTATGGTTAGTTGGCTGTAGGATTCACGTAATCACGTGTAAGACGAACCTGGCCAGCAATCCACAGGATTAGCGCCACCGCACCCAATGCGGGCGTACTTAACAAAGTTGATTGAGGTAGATAATAGGGCAGGAACATCATATACCAGAGGAAGTACTGTTCGATCGTCAGATTGCGCAGTTTTCTTTGTAGGCGAGGCACAGACCTGACTTGTGCAGACCTTGTTGAACGCTACAAAGGCGAATGTTTGGGCAAGCATCGTTGACGGCAGATCTTTCTTACTTAGCACCAAAGGGATAAGAACTGCACTGAGAAGTAGCTGTGGCATGAAGGCCAAGCGTTCCAGCTCAAATGACGATTGGGCGTGTGCAGCTACACTGGTCTTTGGGGACGAGTTCAAATAGAGCAGGGTGTTGTATGGCGAAAAGTTGTGGCGATGATCTATCCTGATCAGGTGATAGAAGTAGCTGTGATCAAGGAAAGGCCAGCCGTATCTTTTCTCGTTTAGTATTTGCGTCGACTATCAGCAATCATAACTTACGCGAGATACATGATCACGTTCAGGACCATGAAGGTTACAAAACTGCAGAAAGCCAATAAGAGTCTCTCCAGAGTAATGAACGAGAGCGCCTGATCGATGACAGATGCAGGCTGTTTTGACTTGTGGCTTTGTTTTCCCTTGACCTGGTCGTCGTCGAGCCACCAAATAATCGAAGCAGCGTAGATGAACGGGTATATCTTGAAATGGACAGCGAAGCCGAGAAGGAATCCAGCGAGCACAATACGTTTTGCCAATACAGCCCAAAGTAAGGCCGTGACGAAGACACCGAGTAGACCTTCAGAACTACCACGTGTGCTGATAGTTGCGACCATGGGATTCAATAGCCAGATGCTGGCATATCTCAATGCTCTTTCTTGAGACATATGCTGGTAACTTCGAAGGATGCGGTACATCATCCATCCCGCGATGATGTCACCCACAGCGAAGAGAATTTTTCCAAAGGAGAACCAAGAGCCGGGCCACGTCGTGGGGTAGATGAGCCAAGCCAGAAGGGGAGTATATCTGTACGTGTCCCGATCGTATGGCGACTGCCCCTTGGCGATGAAACGTGCAGCATCGGTAAAGACGAAATAGTCAATGTCGGTGTATTTCATGGGCGAATATGCATCTTGTAACAGTCCATACACCAGGAATACTGCTCTAAGCAGGATGGCGGCGGAGAACACTGCTCGTGGACTGCCAAAGAAAGCGGGCAGCGCCATGTCGAAGTGTGACTAGGCGCAGACAACGAAGCTAAACAGAGACCATGGACCCAATTGAGAGCTGGCAATGCAGAACAACGCAGGACAATGGGCTAAAGGCAGTGGTATACTTGATGGAAGGGGATGGGAATAGTAAGAAAGCCACTGGAGACATGATCGGACCTTGACGCTCAGTAGCGAGTGCACTATTCCACATGGAGCTAGGGCTTTTTTCACTAGTGCAGCGCGACTGGAGTGTTTGCTTGACGTATGCTTACCTGGGCAGCGGCAACCATGGGTCCTAAACGCTCAAGAGACGGAGCCATGAAGGACTCAAAGCCGGAAAAAGCTGACCAGGTGGCTTCGCCGTTCATGCCCATGTTCGAAGGGTTCCGAGCAGAGTTGGACGAGCATCACGACAGGCGGGAGAGGATCATCAAAGCGTCTCGCGACATCACGGCCGCAAGCAAGAAGATGTATTTAATGGGCCTTCTGATTGCAATGATACGATACTAACCTGGTGCGTAGAATCTTCACATTGCAAAGGTTCGCAAGCACATTAAAAGTCATTTGCGGAGCGCATGACGGGGCTGACAAGACAGGGTGCGGACGCTTGGACAAACAGTCCCAGCTTTTGTCAACAAGGGCAATGCTCAGTACTGGGAGGCAATCGAGGGCCAGTACCGACATATTGCCGGCGATGTCCAAGGCCTGAATGCTTTCCGCTACCCGCAGATCACGGGAGGCAATCAAGAATTCATGGAGGCTCTGAGCTTCCACCATTATCTGGAAACGCAAACACTGATCTCATACGACGCTGCAAAAGAACGCATAGCTAGCATGAGCGGAAGCGCGGGGGCGGTGCTGCTCACACCCGAGGACTACATTCTCGGCATTTTCGACATGGTGGGCGAACTGATGCGTTTCTCGATCACAGCAATGGCTACCAACGGCAAGCTTCCGGCGGGCAAGCCGAAGGGCGAAGCCAAAGCGAAGCAAGCGGAGACGGAGGAGCCTGCCGACAAAATGGATGTTGACGAGCAAGCACCTGAAGAAGAGCAAGATACACGCACAGTCCTTTCAGACCTCAGAGCGCTGCGACTGCAGCTCGAGATGCTGGAGCCCGGCGGCGGAAAGTTTGGGGCCGACGTGAGGAAGAAGGCGGAGGTGATGAGGGAGTGTGTGGACAAGGTGGAGAAGGCGCTGTATGGACTGATGGTGCGTGGCACGGAGCGGCCGAAGGGCTGGGTGCCGGACGTGAGGGAGGAGAGGCGGGCGGAGGTGGAGAGCTACTAGGTGGTGTTTGGTAGCCTGGCGAAATATGGAGTGAATGTGGAGTGAATGCGCGGTGAGCATGTGGTGAATGTGCGGTGAATGTGAAGTGAACGCGCGGTGAACATGTGGTGAATGCATGGTGAATGCATGGTGAATGCATGGTGAATGCATGGTAGAGGGTGGCGGTGGGTGTGGCGGTGCTGCCATCTTCGCGCGCACACGGAAGATGACGCTGCGGCGGCACCCAGACTCGACCAACCCTCCCAGCACGAGTGATTCACACGCATCGCTCGCCCGCGTCATGCTCCTGCTGCCCGCCCTCGCTCAGCCGCTGCGCCATAGTCGCGCAGGCAGAAACGTCGCACCCTGAGCCGTCAACCTTCACAGACGGATTGTCCTGGCGCCCAACAAACGCCCGTTTTGACCAGTCGCACCCATTCTTACCATATCCGCTACCACGCACGCCTCTGCCCGCCCGCGCACACCTCACACCCCATCATTCGCTGTCCTCTGCGCCGCGGCGACCATGCGCCGAAACACCTTCCCGCCACGGCCGAGGCCTGACGACAGCCGCCTGCGCGCGCCCGAGCCGCCCACCCGCAAGCTGTTCAACTGCATCGTCGACGACACGGCCCTGATCGCAGGCGCGAAGAAGAGCACCCGCGACGGCATCCGCAAGTGGATCGCCCAAGATGCCATCCGCCTTTTCGTGCCCCTCCACAGTGATCCTCCCGCCCCTCCTCCACCACCACCCATGCTGACCTGACCGATCCGCAGCCCTCGCCCAGCTCAACCACCTCAAGGCCGGCCAAGAACGCTACAACGCCGATGCCCGAGATGCCCTCAAGTGGCTCGATGACGTGACCTCTTCGCCCACCCTTGCCAGCCGGATCCAGCTCGAGGGCGCCGAAGAAGCATTCGAGACCTGGGCCGAGGTCGAGCACTTTATGCTGCCCGAGACCCTTCTTTCCATGGAGCCGAGCGACTCGGAAGACGACGACGAAGACTATGAAGAGGACGACTACCGCGATGATCTGGAAAGCTCCTTCAACGCCCTCGATGTTTCTGATGGCACCTCCATGAGCAGCCTTGACCAGTCGCCCAAATCCACCCGCACCGCCGACTCCCATCCCCCACCCACCAATGGCCGATCAGCAACCATCAAGGCCCACGGCAGCAAGACTTCCGTGCGAGCTTCCGAATCTCCCAGCCGTACCGCCCGAAACAGCACTGAAACCTCGCGCATCGGCAAGACCTCCAAACACGCCTGCCCACCTGGCCTGCGTCCGCTTTTTAACCACATCCTGTGGCGCATCCACCAGGAAACCAATCCTGATGCTGCCCTTGACAATTTTATTCTCTTGACCAATGACCCAGCCAAGCAGGCCATAGCCCAGCAATTTGGCATTCGGGCTAAGCGGTTAGAGCAGCTACGCGATGCTGTTATGCGCGAAGATCGCGAGTTCAAAAATCACCTGACGGTATACAAGAAAGAAACTGAGGAGCACGCTCTGAAGAAAGAGTCGGAACTGGAGCCCAAGCAAGCCCAGCGTCCAAAGTCCAGCCACTCTACTCTGAGTAGAGCACCTGTTGAGTCCGACGACGAGGACTACGTGCTGATCAAAAATGCACCACGCGGTCCGGCCAACGGCACCAACCACCAGCGTGTGTTCGACCCGAACGACTTTGGGCGTAGTAACCAGCAACACTCTCCACGTGGTGGGCGAGGTAATTTCGCGGCCCGTGGTCGTGGTGGAGCCGCTCGCGGTGGTCGTGGGGCTCCTACGGGTCGTGGACGCGGTGGAGCTTACATCCCACCTCAACCCATGTTTCAATCACCACCCGCTCCTCGCCATGATCCTAACCAACCAATTGATCCAGACTCCTTCACTCGCCCCTCGAATCGTGGCAACCCCACTCGTGGAGGCCGAAGGACCCTATGGGAACCAAATTGAGGGCGACCTGGGTTCCTGGCGTGTAACTATTTAGTGCACGCCTGTTTCGTCCCCTGCTAGTCTTTCACGATGAATTGCCACAGAAAGAGTTTGAAGTGAGCGAATCGGATCTGAACGAGTTGTTGTATTCTTCGATTGGCTCGCAGTCACACTACGAGCGCTCGGGAGCAACGTCAGAGACCTTCAGAGCTCACCCGACATCTCCTTATCAGACTACGAAGCGATGGCCTTGATTTTATTATCGGGTCTTCAAGTATGACGGCACTCACGTGACCGTCTGCGGACACAACGTGTTGTTTAAAGGAGAATTTAGTGCTTGCAGTGTGAGGGGCGGAAATTTCAGTCTGTCAATTGGTGAGAGCAGTAATGGTGTGGGATGCGAGAATGTCTGGAGTCGGATCAGGTTGTGTTGATTTGATATTTTGGGGCATATATTGTTTGTTGCTTCCAGTCCTTCGTGTTGTGTTTAATGCCTTGGAGGTACACGATTAGCTTGGCATGCCGTGCTCATTTGTGCGAAGTTGCTCAAATACAGGCTCTTTCATATATGCCAGTCTTTCAAATGTGAAACAAAACATCGAATCACCATAAAGGTCTGAGACAGGGAGAAGATCGCTAGGTAACCGTCATTTGAGTAGGGCTCGTACCATCAAACATACCGCCGGTATCATCATTCAGTGAGACGGCTTGTACTGTTCTTACCCAGTCGATACTTGCCATTGCCTGCAACCACTTATGTCCTAAATTGACACGTCTGATGCTCGTAACAGCCCTATCGCGAAGCTCGTGGAACCCAAGACCAGACCCAGTATGTACTTTCCAGGATAGACAACTGCTGTAATAAAATTGGGTCTCAGTAGTTCATGCCGAAGCAGTACCTACGCTCGCTACTTGATGCGTACACTACGACAGTGCGACCTGGTCTATTCCAGGAAGTAGGCCTGGCCTGAATTGGATCATGATAGTGAATCTACTCGACCACATCCGAGTAGACGCCGAACTCAGCCCACTAATTCCAGCCACACATGCCCGTATCTCCATCAAAACCAGGTCCACGTCTTCGTGTATGCACCCTCGTGTATGGCGTGGCCCAGCGGCTATCCCAGCTCTCGGTTCTGTATACTATAGCAGGGCCAGACCGCGACGTGGATACCCACTCGATGGACGGCGAACCCTCCACGTATACAGTATACCCGCCGACTCGCGCTGCAGATAGATAGCTCGAACCCGGATGCCGGTTCCCACCATGATTCGTAACCGAGCTCTCGGCATGTCGACAGAAGGTCCAGCTCAGCCTGGAACCTCGCCTCACCCTGGGATGGAACTGAGTCCCGGCACACATTCGGCATGCACGAAGCACTGGGTAGGATCCTACATGCATATACGAAAGGTAGGTGGGATCGAGGCGGTCCCGCAACCGCCTCGTGTCGTGGACGTGGGGCGAGATATTGATTGCTGCATTGGGAAATCGTGGCTACGGGCGTGGGCCGACTGGGGTCACGGTTTGGGGTTCCTGGGCGGATATCCTGGCTTGGAAAACGGATATGCCGCAATTTATGCCTGTGGGGTAAGGTGAATGCACGTGGCGGTTTGGAGATCCGGGAATAGTGAATCAAGGGGATTCTCATGACACGTGGGTGGATTGGGGACTTTGATGGTCCCAAGACAAGTCTGACCAGAATCACCAGAGGAAGGTGAAATATGTCTCGAATGTATTATTACCATAAGTGTACCATCTACGTAGAATTATGTTGCGAACTCGGGATTTCCAATCCTAGGGAACCCATATTATGTGCCTTCACTTCTAATCTAAATTTCGTGAATTGGTCGTGCATGATATCCAAAGATGACCTGATTAACTCCTTTCAATTGCACCTCGCTAAAACAATCCAAGAGCAAACTGTCGAGTAGTTAGCAAGAGATCCATGTCGTGGTCTGTGGGATGGACTCACTGGCAATAATGCATGACACCCTACTTGGTTCGCTAGCGGCACAATTGCCGCAAAATCACTGATTGTCCAACCACGAGGGGCAAAGCAAGCGCAATAGATCATTCCGCCAATGACTGGGAGTAGGAAGAGGTACATCCACTTGAAATCGCGGACAATGCGGTCAAGACCCACGCGGAAGCCGGACTCAGTGAGCTCTTTGGCTGTCGTGGTCCATTCAATGCGAACGCTGAAGAAGTGACAGAAAATAGCTTTGAGAAGATGGAACGAAATTCCACCGAAAAATAGTAGGAAGAATCTGATAACCGTTAGTGTCAAAGTGTTACAGTGGAAGGCATGTGAGCTTACGGCATCCACTTGATCGTCTCAACAAGCGACCAGAAGAATGTCTTTTGTCCGAGACGATGGCGTAACATGGCATATGCGAGGGGCGACAGAACGTTGAACACAACCGCCATACCGACGAAGATCTTCCAGGAAGTGATGTAGAACTGATCAACGTCATCGGTGAACCACCCCACGACGCAGTAGTTGGCCAGCGAAAGAGGGATTGCAGAGGCGATGGCGTAATAGGTACCGATGTAAGCTAAGATGGTCATCTTACTCGTGACTTTGATAGGGCTCCATAAGAACTTCCAGAAGAGCGGGGTGATTGGGCCCCTCGTGGGCCATCTGACAATGGGGTTGAAGACAAGCTCGTTACCTAGTAGAAATTAGTGATCAGTATATCGGCGATCATAGGGGTTAAGGATGAACTCACAGCCATATGCATACTTCTCCCATCTTGCGAGTTCGTCATAGACGGTGAGCGATACACCTTCCTTGAATCCACCGTTGTGGTAAGTCGCGAGACGCACAACGAACTTGTTGATCTGCAGTCGGAGACTGACATCAAAATCTTCACTGACGTGATGCTCGCTCCAGAATTTAGTCATGCCATCTTCCTCAAACGCAATGCTCTGGATGGCCTTCCATCGAATAAACGTATTGTGTCCAACGAAAGGTGCACAGTCACCGTTACCCACGGCATACTGGATGGAGGTATACACCAGATCGGTGAAGTACGTGATTCCATTCTCAAAGACATTGTTGACGACTTGCATGATGCCACTGGCGTGCTGGATGAGAGCAACCTCTGGACTTTCGCGCATTTCCAAGGCGCCATACAAGAGGCAGTCTTCCGGCACACGGGTGTCTGAGTCGACAATCAGGATCACCTCGCCCATACGAATGTTTCCGGCAGCCCATGTGCGACCTCCGTCTTGCTCAAGCATGGCGTTCATCGCCCGTCCGTACAGTTCGTCCTCGTCCTCCAGGGTAAGTTCTTCTGAGGTGCAGCCACGCTCTCTGGCCCTTTCCTCCATGAGACGGAGAAGCTCGTCCTCCACGCGCAGAGAAAAGTCGAGGCAGTAGTTCATGTTTGATGCTTTCTTGAAGTGACCCGCGCGGATGAAGACTTCCTCGGTGTCTGGGCCTTTCTCGGAATCATCCTGTTTGTTCTTGGAGAACCAACCGCTCTTCTCTTTTTTGTGTTCGTGATGCTTTGGACGAGCGACCCAGCCGATGTTGTTAAGTTCGTAGAACGCTTTGCGCGCCTCTTGCATCTCAGAGGAGACGCAGCGCATGCCATCTTCGTTGACAAAAATCGAAGCTGTTCCACCACACTGTTCGTAATAGCGTACAGCTGCCAAAAGAGACGTTACAGTGGGAATGACTACTCCCTTGAGGCCTTCTTTGTAGACCGGCATTTGGATTGTGACATGTGGCAGCTCATAGTCCTGGTGGCGCATGCGCTTGGGTTTCTGGCCTGTCCATCTGTCAGTCTGGCACGATCCAAGTGAAGCAGTGTGCCTAAACCCATACCCGAATAGTAAATACTGTTTCCCTGGAGAGCCGAAAGAGGTCCGAAAAGCTGACCCAAAGATCCTCCAATAACGATGAAGAAGAACTGTACGTGGTCAGTTGATGATTGGACTCGTGACAGGCCTAGAACGGAAGGAAAAGGCGACCTCGTGCCGCGCGACCATCAGCTCTCAGCCACGAACCGAAGGTTAGTAAAGATTGGCGCAACCTACCAGTGAGAACGACGCAAACAGCGGAATTGTAGCAACCTTGTTTCAACGTCAGTTTCGCGTACGATATCTCGTTATGGTGATGTTCATACCAATGCAAAGCGAATCATTCCTCCGTCGAGCCGGTATTCGGTGAGCAACTTCGCCACGCATGCCATTTCGACGACGATAACAAGGACCTGGACTAAGTTAGTGGCGAAACAGGTGCAGATAAACTCCGCGAGGCTCACCATGGCGATGCCAATAGTAACAGCGTGGACCAGGAGAAATTCTCTCTCTGGTAGTTCCGCCTCCTTAGATGGATCGTATGCCTGGTCTCCCAGCCCCTCAACCTCGATAGCACGATCGATAGCAGTGATCTTTTCGCTCATTTCAGATGGTATACCTCCTGTCATGGGCGCAGATATGGGGTATAGAGACGTCCGACCTCCGCCTAGGGAGCCTGCTGGGGGAGAGTGCATCGGCTGTGGAGTGTGTTGATATGTCGAAATGGGGTTGTGAGAGGGGATGTGTGATCCCCAGACAAGCCCAAGAAGCCGTGTCTCGACGTCGGTGCCGTGGGCGACTGATGAAGATCAGTATGGTGTTAGCATACGCAGCATGTGTGACGACTTACGAATCCCTGGGACCGTATCGCCCCAGACCAGCACCATACGCTCTTGACGACACAAGCAGACGTACGAATCTCGAGATACATGTGCCTTGCCTGTGGCAATGTCGTGCACTGAATTTGCGATAGGTAGGGTGAAACCCCGCGGGTCAAGCGAAAACTCGGTCTGGAAAGGCGTAATTTGTTGGAGCAGAGCTTGTGTAATTTCAGAAGACATCGTGAAGGCCACGGCCACACCCAGTCTTTCGACGGCACGGACAAGATCTGTGTTCAAGAAGAGGGGCTCGCCGGTATAGATGCCGTCAGACCGTCGTAGGAGGACACCTAAATTTGCTGCGCCGCCATCTACGACTCCATACTCGTCTTCCGGAGGCTCTAGCCATTTTGCTTGACTGCAACGACGGTACAGGAATTTCTGGTTATCTATCAGTAATGTGCCTTAAAGCTCAAGATTTGAGTGACGAAGTGTTGTACTCACGACCATCACATCATGGCGATCTCCTCCATTACTTGCTCGAGAAGCGATACTTGAGCCAGCGCTATCTCGGAAAGTCAACCCAGGGCGTATAGCTTTTGCAACTGGCGACTCTGTGGACGAGCTCTGCGACTGCCCAGAGGCCATTGTGAACGCAATAGGGGAAGGGTCAAGTCAGTGCAAAGAAGTGCAAAGAGCTGTAGTAGCTCACTACAAATTTTGAACAAGGAAAAGTTCTTGAGATGAAGTGCTGTCCAGCATATCGGGACAGGTCGCGGCCTATAACCCAGCTTGTCGCTTAAGGATTGCATCGGGTACTGCAGCTGGGTTGTTCTGCATTGCGCATGGACCCGACAAGGGTCAAGTCAAGACCAGAGCAGGCGAGCTAAGATATTGAGGCATGAAGCCATCGATACATTGAAGTAAAATGGCTGGAGATAGGGCTCAGGTTCGGTGAAGCCGCCTCCAATGGTAATTACCACCGCCACACATCCGCTGGCCACTTGAATCTCAAGTTCGTTGTGAATGTTGACCATGGATACTCTATATGGTGGTAGACGATACAAGAGACTCCCAATCTACGGTTGCTTTTCAACTGCCACATTGGTATACTTGTTTCCTACGCCTGACCGTGTCATGAGGTAGCTCAAGAAGCATATAGATGCCCCGTATAATCACTATCCCAAGATTCAGGTGGTGGCAACACTCCACAAACCTATGCAGAAGATTGCATACCTCGAGACATTTTTAGCAACAGCAGTCAACACGACATGGCACCATCCGTGGGGTGTACTGCTTGGCTGATGCGGGCTTTGATAGAAGCCGGCGCTTGTCTTCCAGGTTCCGATATACGCTGAATCGAGCCCAGCCAAAAGATATGAAAATCCAAGCTGAAACCCAGAAGGGAGAATGACCGATTCATGGGTTGACGGGATCTCATGCATGGGGGTGCACGAATTCGGCGCACTGCCCATGATGCTATTGCAGGATGAAGTTAGGCATTCGTATGGACGAACCATGATCCTTCGACCCGCGCTCAGCATGCGGCACCTGCCTCAAGACGATCGTCAGGAACAACAAAAGCCGCGCTGTTACAAAGTGCCAAGGGCTTCTGGAGCGTATTCGACGAGTTTGCTCTGCATGGATCCATCCGATCAGCAGCAGCAGGTCAGCAGTGGTGAGATGAGCTGGACGAGGTGACTGCAGTGGACTGTGTTTCACACGGCTGCAGATGGGGTTACTGCAGGCCAGTCCTGTGAGTATCCAGAGCAACCAAACATCATCTCATGCACGTAGAAGACAGGATCGCCGCACAGTGGGAGAGGCGGACGTGTCGTGGAGTGACATTCGTATTGGTGGCTGCATCAGACAAACAGACGCGATAAGACCAAGCTTTCAATAGAAAAGTTGCGCTTAGGCAGGTCAATCTAATTACCTGGGCTTCTCGTGAGCGGAAAGGGAGATTGTGTGGCTGGCGGTTAACGGAACCAGAGAGTCGGTATCCCTTGTAGACTTGGAATATCTAGACGAAAAGCAATAAAATGAGCATGGTTCACTTGGGGGTGAGGTTGAGCGTGAGCAGGAGACGCTGGCGTGCCAGTCGGTCCGTGGGCAGGCGCACAAGTGAACAGTGGCACAATGGGTTGCTGCGGAGGCTGGGTGACGGGGTAACGGGGTGACGAGGTGCGGCACAGACGGGGGCGGCGTAGGTTACGGCGCATGGGTGTACTCGAGGGCACAGAGCGTTGACGAGGGGGCGGTGGAGACGTTGAACGGCAGACGGGGGGGTTGACGGGGGGTTGACGGATGATGCGTCGCCCAACCCGATGTGGCGCATCCTGTAAGCGAGCCGTGATGATAGCGCTCGAACGCACCTTCCCTGCTCCTGCTTTGATGACTTCCTCTTTGGACGGTTGACAAGCTGGGCCTGCTGGACACGTTGGACGACGCACCGTCCGTGCAGCCGCTATCAACCTCCTCGTATCCGTCCAATATTGCGTCGCGTCCGCCTCCAGATCGCCGTGCGTAGCGTCTGTAGCCCCCACGCGCTGCACGCACACACATTTGCAGCCTTCACACGCGACGTCGTGCTCCCAGGGATCCGTCTAGGCCCAGCCTTGGAACCAGCAACATGGGCCTGCTCCATGGTCCCAGCTAGCCACCATGGCCAATGTTTTCGGAAGTACATCTGGTGCAGATTAGAGAGATTGATGCCCTACATTACCTTCCGATCGGCCCTGTCTGTCTGTTCTCTGGAAGGTTGAGCGTCTGGTGGCCAGGCCAACATCACCGCAATGTCGAGCCGGACCTCTGTTCACGTTCACTCGAACCCGGGCACAAATCCATTCACAACACCATTGCGCCAGAGTCGTGCTCCATCCATCAGCGACCAAGGCGCCAGCAGAGCAGTCTCGTATGCATCTCCACCAGATACAAATTGTACCGTGACCATCTACCCACATGTCTACGTCTACTGACACCTCCAGCCTTCCAACAACCCCGGAGGAGGAAGTTCAAAAGTGCACGCCTTGTCCCTGGCGAATATGACGAAAAGCCTTGGGCCGTCACAAAACACCCAAAGCTGAAGTGGGAAAGGGCCATTTTCTACGGGAGCATCGGTCTCGGAATCGCCATTGGCGCCTTCATATGCTACCGTGCTTACGCCAGCGTGACGAATCATGAGGTGGGACCATGCAAGTGAGATGATGAAAATGCGAACTAACATTCAGGTAGTACTGTTTGATCCTGGAAGATGAGTTCCAGTCCATCAACAAGGATACTTGGAACTATGAGATCCAAAGAGGTGGCTTTGGATCCGGCACCTTCGAGTGGACAACCAATGACCCGAAGAACGTCTACACTGACGCCGAAGGTCTCCATATCGTTCCTACTCTGACGACAGAGTCTACCGACATCTCAAGGGACCAACTCATTGACAACTACGTGCTCAATCTGACGGTATGGCTTCATAGTCCCTCGTGTGCTGTCAATGGCACTGACATGTAGTGTGCCAGACCGATGGAACCTGCACCACCAAAGGCATCGACAATTGTTCTATCCGCTCCAACAAGACGGCCGGTACCATCATCAATCCCGTCCGCAGCGCCCGTATCTCCACAAAAGGCAAAAAGACCATTACCTTCGGCAAGGTCGAGGTCGTGGCAAAGATGCCCCAAGGAGACTGGCTGTGGCCCGCCATCTGGATGATGCCTGACAATGATACATACGGCGAGTGGCCTCGTTCGGGAGAAATCGACATTGCCGAAAGCAGAGGCAACCACGGCGACAACTACACTAGCGGGGGTAAGCTATTCGTATCCACCTCTGGGGGACTATCAGTTACTTACCATGTGTTAAAATAGGGCGAGATGCCATCATTAGCGCACTGCACTGGGGGCCGCTACCGGAAGTAGATGCATTTTGGAAGACGAGTGGTCAGCACCAACTCAGACGGACCGACTACTCGAATGGATACCACACGTTTGGTCTGGAATGGAGCGAGGATTACCTCTTCACATACATCGACTCCAGGCTGCTAGTACGTGTACTGGTGACTGCTTATGGATGACATGTTCTGACAAGGGCACAGCAAGTCTTCTTCCTCAAGTTCAACAAGCTCATGTGGAACCGCGGTGGCTTCAGCGAGAAGCTGGTGAACAATTCGGCTCTCTATAACCCATGGGCGTCGAGCGGGCAGAAGAACACGCCGTTCGACAAGCCGTTCTACCTGATACTCAACGTCGCTGTCGGCGGCACGAACGGCTTCTTCCCTGAGGGTGTGGGCAACAAGCCCTGGGGCAACGAGTCGCCTACGGTAAGCGAGCACACTGCAGCAATGCTTCTGCAACCTTTGCTAATAACCGCTCAGGCGCCCAAGGAATTCTTCGACAGCATGGCTAATTGGCTCCCGACGTGGGGAGAAGGCGACAAGCGCGGCCTCACAGTCAAATCCGTCAAGATGTGGAGCCAGGGTGCGTGCTAGCGGGTCAACGGTGACGGTCCCACGGCTGAGGGTTTGACGGGTGAAGGAGGTGATGGGCGGCATACCGCCGGTAATTGGGAACAGGCTGGCGAAGGGGATACATTCTGGATACTTAGACAGGCACAGGTCCGAATATAATGCAATCAAGGCCACATGCGTTCTGACTCGGAGCTCCAGTCATCCAGTCAGGGTGGGATAAACCAATAGATAGCGACAAGCGGAGGCTAGGGCTGGTCCGACAAGCTCACCACCACCTTGAGGCTAGTGCGCACGCACGGGCTGTGCTCGATACGACATGGGATGGATGGCTCAATGTCACCCGCAATCGAGGCAATCGAGGCCCTCAGTCCCGCCTCATGCAAGCAACCCCCAAGCCGCTATTTCCATCCTTCGGATCGCCGATAGTCGCATGGGTGCTTTCGCTGTGCCGAAAGCACCCTGCGCCGTCAACAATCTTCGTATCTGCGCATCATGCAGCCTCGCCATTGGCCTTTTCCTGCTGACCAGGACCCCCTCCAGCCTATGCCTTTATTCGCTCTCAGCCAAACGAACTGCCATTTGAAAACGCGTTGGATCTCACGAGATCCGTGGTTCCAAAGCTTGCTCCACAACGGCCGACGGCCCACTCGCCAACCCCATCCCACCGTTTGACAAGCTTACGCTCTGCAAAAACAAATAGTCTCAGCCGAGCGACTTCCCGATATGAGCAAAGTGCTCCACATTGCCACGAGGGCGCAACTGCGGGTCTTCAGCTCTCCGTCTTTCGTTTTCTGAAGCCTCTCGTGTGCGCGTGGGCTGATAGCCACTATAACCAATAGCCCCTACGGCCTCCACTCGTTCTTGATGTTAAAGCTGCTCGCGGGAGCCCGTTGTTGATCTGCAGCAATCATGGCTCGCTGGAATCTCCTCTCTGGCTGTTCGGCCCTTGTAATTTTCTCCTATGTATGGCTTCTCCCCTACCCAAGAACATCCTCAACAACAATCACTCACAAGATCCTCGTAGCTCTACGTGGCACTAGGCCAGTCATCTACCTGGGACTATCTAGGATGTTACACGTACGCCTGTTCCAAGAGTATATATCAAGGTGTTTTACTGAACAGTACAGCGACTCGGTGGGAAGCCGTTCCTTGAGCGCTTCTAGTTTTTCCAGCGGTAGTATGACCAACGATGCCTGCACGGAATTTTGTGGAAACGGCGGATACGATTTTGCAGGCACCGAGTACGCCCAAGAATGCTGGTGTGGCTATAGACTCAGCACTTCATCAAAGAAGGCCCCGGATTCAGATTGTAGTTTTGCTTGCAGCGGTCCGGACTTTCTTGACCCGTACCACATGACTCCATGCTGAAACAGTTCAGGCAACTCATCCGATACTTGCGGAGCAGGCGATCGATTGTCAGTCTACCAAAGTACTGGTGGTTCTCAAGAGCCATCCGTAAATCCGGGCGTTGATGGGTATCAAAGCCTAGGATGTTATGTGTATGCCCAGTCCTCTCTTTCAATTCTTGTTGGAAAGTGAAAGCTAATATCGGGTTACAGCGATACCCCGGGTGCAAGGACTCTTGACACAGAAGTCTCGTACGCTATTCCCGGAGGCTATCAGAACAGCACGGTGGCAAACTGCGTAACTGCCTGTTCCCAACTAGATTATTCCTATGCAGGTGTGGAATACTACGGAGAATGCTGTAAGTATCCTACTTCATCCTTGTTCAGACTTAACACAACAAACGATGACTAATCGCCTGTAGGGTGTGGTAATGTGATTCACAACGAAGCAACGTTGGCATCTGATCCTTCTACTTGTAACACTGTAAGTGAAATTAATCTGCCCATAAGGGGTCCATGGATTTGTTTTATATTTGATCCTGAGTTCAGGACTGACCAAATCAGCTTTGCAACGGAAACAAAACAGAATATTGCGGCGGTGGCAACAGATTGAATCTGTACACAAACGAGTCGTTGGCAACTTCTGCGAGCTCTTCCTTTTCCACGTCTACAACATTAACAGAATTGTCATCATCTTCGGTTGCAGTCACCTCATCGGTTCCACCAAGCACAAGCTCCATTCCAACGTCATCTGTCGATACTGTTTCTTCCACATCTTCTGAAGTCCCAATAAGTTCGTCGATAATATCTTCAGCATCATCAAACTCTTCCGATAGTACATCAGCCACAAGTTCTTCTTCGAACGATCCGATCATCACAACAAGCTCATTGACTTCATCACAAGCCTCGACATCGGCGACTTCTACTTCTTCTAGTGCCAAGCCAAGCATTACTGGTGTTCCTGCAACGCTACCAGGGAGTTGGAATTACAAAGGATGCTGGGTAGACAACGCCAATGGTCGAGTATTCTCCAACCAACTCCAGGACGCCAATGATATGACTGTTGAGAGGTGTATCGGTAATTGCACATCTCTCGGATTTGGCGTGGCAGCCATTGAATATTCCTACCAATGTTTCTGCGGAAATTACCTTCAAAACGGAGCCAAACCTGCCCCACAATCTGATTGCAATATGCAATGTGCGGGTGACGCCACGCAGCTCTGCGGTGCCGGCGACAGAATGAGTATCTACTCTAACAGCACTGCGAACCTTACAGTATACTCCGTTCCTGCCGTACAGAAGACCGACTTGCCAGATAATTGGGCTTACGCTGGTTGCCTTCATGACGATGCCCCTGGCGGTGTGAGAGCGCTTCCCTATCAGCTCATCCTTCAAAACAACAACACGGCAAACAATTGCATCAGTCAATGTTCCGACTTCGGATACGCATATGGTGGCTTGGAATATGGAGAAGAATGCTACGTAGGTTTCCACGGATATGCTTGAAACGATTATAAGCTAACCACTTTCAGTGTGGCGATTTAGGCGATATTCAGTCAGCGCAGGTAACTAGTGCCCCAGAATCCGATTGCTCATTCGCTTGTACTGGAAATGTCACGACACTCTGCGGTGGTGCTCGTCGTTTGTCACTGTACAAATGGACGGGGCCAAATCTCGCTGATTGGAACTATGCCAGCGGCAACGCTGCCGGAGCGTACCAGTTCCTGATCGGAGGTGTAGTCGTTCCTCTCGTTACACATGCTGCACGTAATGGAAAGGTTACGTTCCTTGAGAAGGCGGGAACTGGCCCGCCAAACTCGACTGGCGCCTATGAACTCGATGTTGCGCAACTTAACAACTTCGCGAAGGCATGGAGGCCAATGCACGTCAAGACAGACATATTCTGTTCAGCTTCACTCACATTGCCAGACAAAGTAGGCCGTCAGCTTAATGTTGGTGGATGGGCTTTGGATGCTACCTTTGGTGTTCGACTGTATTGGCCCGATGGTTCTCCAGGCGTCTGGGGCAAGAACGACTGGCAGGAGAACGTCAAGGTTCTGAAGCTACAGAATGGAAGATGGTACCCGACTGCAATGATCATGGCAAACGGTACTGTACTCGTTGTCGGTGGTGAAGATGGATCGAATGGAAAACCAGTCCCCACACTGGAGATACTACCTACGCAAGGACCTGTGTTGTATGCCGATTACCTGAATCGCACAGATCCAAACAACCTCTATCCATTCTTAGCGGTACTTCCCAGCGGCGGTGTCTTCATTCAGTACTACAACGAAGCCGCTATTCTTGACGAAATTACCTTGCAAGTCAAAAAGCAGCTA
Organism: Pseudopithomyces maydicus; assembly: GCA_026873275.1. Taxonomy (NCBI): domain Eukaryota; kingdom Fungi; phylum Ascomycota; class Dothideomycetes; order Pleosporales; family Didymosphaeriaceae; genus Pseudopithomyces; species Pseudopithomyces maydicus. Next base: position 1,629,262 of record JANTUC010000006.1, on the reverse strand, counting down.
CCAAACGTTCCGGCGGCGGTGAACAGACCAGACGGTGGAAGGACGTATCCCAACGAGGGCACTGCTGTGTTGTTGCCACAATCTGCTCCATACACAGACCCACTTAAAGTTCTCATTTGCGGCGGCTCCACTCCTTACCAAGGCAACGCTCTTGATAACTGCGTAACTATCGCTCCAGATGTACCAAATTCCAATTGGACACTGGAACGAATGGTAAGTTGTCTTTTGCATTATCAACGACCTATTCAAGTCTAACTTCTACAGCCTTCCAAACGAGTCATGTCTTGTATGGCCGCACTTCCTGACGGCACATACCTTATCCTCAATGGTGCGCACCAGGGTCAAGCGGGCTTCGGACAAGGTACCGACCCCAACTTCAACGCCGTTCTCTACGAGCCCTCACGCCCGCTCCACAATCGCTTCACGGTGCTAGCGAATACCACCGTCGCTCGCATGTATCACTCGGAAGCAATTCTCATGGATGACGGACGCGTTCTCGTTTCTGGCTCAGATCCCGAGGATAAACGGTTCCCGCAAGAGTACAGGGTCGAAGTCTTCATCCCGCCATACCTTATGGGTAACCCTGTGCAACCTGTGGTTACGATTGCTTCGAGTCAATCTGACTGGGCTTACAGTGGGTCTTACACATTCAGCGTTGACCAGGCAGTTGCCAAGGTCTCACTGCTTGGTGTCGGTGGAAGTACCCATGGAAACAGTATGGGACAGAGGACGATTTTCCCGGCATTCACGTGCTCGGGCAACAGCTGTACAGTCACGGCCCCACCAAACGCGCATATCTGTCCGCCGGGGTGGTTCCAGCTTTTTGCGCTCAATGCGCAGGGTGTTCCGAGTAAGGCGGTGTGGGTGAGAATTGGGGAGATCCGGCGCAGTTGGGCAACTGGCCCCAGCAAGGAGGCTTCAATCTCCCAGGAGTGTAAAGACGGGAAGAGTGATTTTTTCTTTTTTGTCCCAATGGAAGATTGGATACAAGGCCTTGGTAATGTTTTTGTTTATGTTCGGTCTGTTCATCCGTGCGATTAATGTTTGGTGTTTAATATACAGTCGCCAGATCGCTGCTCAGCGTACAAATAAGAGCTCTTCTGTTTCTCAGATCATCCTCTACTGCAACCCGCTCATGATGCTCACGATACATCTCATAGACGGGCGGTACGGCAACTCGGATCTTACATCCCTTTTACTTCTCCTTGGTGGTCACAATAAGGCTGAAATTTCTTGACGCTGTGGCGCCGATGCTGGGACATAATACGCCAGCTATGGCGCTCATTCTCGGTACTCAAGGTCTTCCGACGGTTTGTGGCTTGAACAATGATGTTCTCCACCGAATGCCGAGCGTTGGTTGTTTGGTCGTTACGAATACGAGATGCAGGAACCAGGGCCAGCTCAGCTACGCGCACGGAAAAGTCATTCACCGCTACAAGTATCTGCACAAGGCTCAAGGGGGAGTAAGGGCATCCGAAGAGGCGTAAGCCCATCCAAGCTCCCCACGTTGTTGCCTTGGGCCTTGGACCTTGAATGGGACGACATGGTCCTCGAGTCTCGAGCGCCATCTCAGCTCTGGACCCCATAGCACATGTGCGGTAGCCGCAATACGAGCCTCTACTCCGCCAAGTCCGTCCACGGCACCCGCCTCTTTCTCGGCCTTGAAATTCTTACGTGCATACGCACATGCCGTGCAGAATCGATACTTTGCGACATTTTTCCAATACTCGCCCATGCACGAGCGAGCGACACGCTGATTAGCCGCGAGCACCGGTCAAGATAAGCAGACGGCTGCAATAATACCATGTGAGCCAGCGTGCAGCATGCAAACACCAAACGCAACGTCAACATTGCACATATTTTCCGCACCCAATGAACGTCGCTGTAGCAGCAGGGATTCGTTTTGAGCGAAGGACACGACTGGGGTGATGAATTGGGAGTTTTGTGCGACGTTTCGACGGATCCATCGCTACTTTCGAGGCAGGATTGTGCATTCGTATTCCATAAGGGTATAATACCTTGCCTCTTCCGTGCTCGTCGCACGGCACTACTTTTGCGCTTGCGTCTAGCCACGAGTCGATGCTCCACAGCTCGTATTTTTGACACGTTGTGGATGAAGGAAGAAATTGTACATATTTTGTATGGCTAAGAGTGGCGCTTGTACGGCGGGATGCTGATGGGCCGACCCCCACGGGAAAAGTATTTTTGTGGACAACATCATTTCCTCCATCTCAAATAACCATCCGTTCAATATTCAATAGACCATAGTTTGGGGTGCGTAACTGCGCAGCAATTAGCCACAAAGTCAGGTTACGGATGTACTTTTTTTTTGCTTCTCCCTCCTTGCTTGTTCCCGAGATGTGTATCATAGACAAGAGCATGCTTCAAATTCTGTTACGGCATACATTTTCACGTCCATCAATTGCCCCCAGGTTTCATTTGTTGCTAATTGATATCTCACGGCTCTCGTCACAAATGTAGACATCATGTTGAGCACCTCCACGGCTGCCCGCTTCTCACTTCACTGTTCTCTCCATCTCGATCCTCTATCCTAATTGATTTGACCCTTTTGACATTGCATACATACCATATATCCTTTTCTGTGAAACGACATTGAATTGGGGAGATAATTTTCAGGTTAATAATAGTTCTCTGCGGCTTAAAGTAATAAGATGCAACGGCTCTGTATTGGAAACCTAAGTAGTAGTCTGATTTTCCCTAACGCTGATAGATTGAAACTGGCATACACCAAATTTATGTACCATTCATGTACATCTCTCAATATAGCACACTAAGCAATAAGCCCCTCTATCGACGAAGCAACTTATGCTATGCAATTATAATATCAGCATTAGCATTCTTAACACCATCATCTACGCACTGCAGGCATGGCGCCGTAGGAAGAACAAGTATTCTCTTCCCTGCTTGTATGCTGGCGGCAGCAGCACCAAGACGAGCTTGCCAGTTATCACATGCACGGAATATTGCGATATGTCGCGGTAGATCTAGGAAATCATCCCAGCAATCCAGAGACACAACATTATCCTTGCCGGAACGCTCTGTTGTCTGTTCTTTTGGGTGTGAGCATACTCTCTGCAGTGAAAACCCGTTATTTCTGAACATAGAGAGTACGTCCAAGTCTCCAATATTTCTTCCGCGATCGTCAATAGACACGAGAGATTCTAGAAGAACTACTTGCCGATCACGAAGACCGCGAGCGCCGACATCTAGAGGCATCTCGAAGTCGGTGAATGTAAGATGCAAAGATGTGCTGGTAAAGCAATTTGGGAATGTACCATGGAAGGTATGATGATTTATTAGCCGCCAAGAGCAAGGGTTTGGCTCTGCTATTGTTGGGCTGGAAGGTGGGATGAGCAGACTCATTTGCGGTCGACCAATGTTTCCGAAAACTCTCTTGATAGGAACTTCGCTAGTGTCGATCGTTGGGTCTACAAGCAAAGCAGATGCGACATATATTGAATCTCCGTTCGCCAGCGCTATCACTCTGTGCAGATCTCTAGGCGCAATATCAAATTCTCCCGAGTCGAACCATGCTATGCATGCAAAAGATCTTGCTAGGAGATATTCCATATCGACTGATCGCTTGCGCTCAATTCTTTCTGTTTTCTCCTCGGGTATAGTTGATGATGGAGAAGAAAAGTCTGGTTCAGTAGAGCCAACGCTAAACGCTCCGCTGGCCTCCTCGAGTGTTTCCATGGATGTCTCATCTCTGAACAATTCATGGACTGCGGGATTGAAGCCAGAATCAAGTCCATCATGTCCACCATGTCCATCAAGCGGAGAAAGACTTCTCCTAAATGATTTAGACCTCCGCCAATCTTCGTTCGTGGGAGCTGATGGAGCTGCCCAGTGAACGCTGTGTATAGGTGTCCCGATCACCTCGATACTGACTGTAGCGCCCTTCATTTGTTCATACAATCTGGAAGCAAATGCAAGTGCTCTGAAGGAGCGCAATTGTTGCTGTGATCCGCGGTCGGACCGATTCTTCCCCCAAGACATAAGCTTCATTTTTTTAGGGTTGAACGAGCTCGATGACACAACTGCTTCGATTTCATTCATGGTTGCTGATGGTCTGTCGTCAAAATCCTTTGTATACGTATCGTATGTCGCACATGATTTTCTTTTGAATAGCGCAGCAATTTGTCCGTCTCCCAAGATAATTTCATATGTGGTCATTTGTTCTTCTCCCGGTTTTCTAATCAGAAATTGAGGCTCGTCGAACTCTTTGAATGATCCGGGACCCACCACAAAGAATTCCTCGCCTTTCTTGTCAGCAGCAGTTTTTGTAATGCGATTATAGCATCCTGCGCATGATCCTTCACCCGAGCACCCTGTCTCACATTCAAATGGCAGAGGAGGATCTATTGAACAGCACGAGCTTGTATCCCCATGACAATTCTCTGTACACTGGGAATTGTTTTTCTTGCAGATACACTCTTCACCTGTTGGATCGACACACCCGCATGACAAGAAACGGTCAGCGCAGGAAAATTCGCTCTTGAAGCAGCGGCCAATAGCGATGCGTTGGTGCCCGAAACTGGAAATTTCGCATCTCTCTATCGTTCTTTTGTGCGAGCTTCGCGTATATGGCATTGCTGAGGAAAACTCAAAGCTGTCATTCTCTATCAAGCTTATCCTAGAGGGTTGTTTGTATCGGATGATGACATCGTTGTGGTCGAGTTTTCGAGCCTCCGCAGCGCGCCGCAGAAGGTTTATTCTGTCTTCGACATCGTCCAAGGATTTTATTAGCACGTGGAAGTATTCCAGTCCAAGAAAGCATGGCTGCTTATAACCTGGATCATTGAGAAATGCACCGCACCGTCTTCCGCCCAGCTTCAGTAATTTGAGAAACTGTGCTTGTATAGGCCCATCTGATTCCAGAATTCGGAGAGATGCATTTGCAAGGATGACGAACCATTGCGGAATTACTTTTTTGGGTATACGAAAGCGTTCATAGAGGCAGGCGATAAGCTTACAACACCTCTTTTCGTCTGAGCAGATCTGTCTCCATTGAGCAATGACTGCACCGAGAAAAACGACTTGGAATTATTCCATCGTTATTCTTGATGTTTCAGATTCAAGATGCCGTTCAGCCATGACGGGTGGGGAGTAGTATCGCATACGCGATAACGGCAAGGACCAAAATACCCCTTCTTTGGTGGCACTAGCACCGGAGACCGAGATAGTTAGTACAGAGTCAGTCATGAGCTCATCTTTTTGGTCAATTTCTTTCACTTCCCCAGCTAACACCTGAATATTTGGATAGAGATGCCAGGATGAGATCGCTAAGAGAATTGAACCATCTTGCACTCTTTGCGGTACACCGCTAATTAGCCGTTCTATAGCTTTCATAGCCGATGTCCATGCCCTAACAACACTTTCATATGGCTCTTTGCTACCATTTACTGGCATTCGGACATTGTTAATAATGAGCATTAGCTGTGTCTGCTGAGGACGCTTTATTGTGTCTGCAGTCTGAAGCCAAGACCTTGCACTAGAGTTCCAGGCAGACAGTTGCTCTCTCGTGAATATCTGTTGAGCCGCCATGATCGCCCCAATTCCATTAGTCATTGTGGGCTTCATGGATTTCTTGTTTTCGTCGTTCTACCAACTCCACCCACAAAGATATAGCTTCAGTTGGTTTCCAGATCCGTGCCAACATGCACGCCAGTAGGTGCATAGCAATCGAGCTCTGTCCTGAGGTTGCTGCTGCCCAGTCAGAGGTTCCATTCACACCAGCTCGATCAGCAAACATTCCAGCATGTAGCTTGTGTGGTGCGCCTTCCAAACGCTGAATTATTTCGGATACGCGTTTTCCATATGCTGCCGTGAGACTTGGAATAGGTGGAATCACTGATTCGAAGAGAGCCCCAAGACTTCTTGCCGTAACGTGGGAGAGCCCCTCTTCGGCTTCACGGCGTCGAATGTGTGATAATCCATCCCGCAAGCCATGGAACTCTGCAGGGGCCTCAACCTTCATCAACGAGAAGTTAATATTAAATTGGCTGCAGCAACAGTGAGTTCGTTTGGAATTGATAATAATGCAGAGCTGAATTTGCTGATTGAAGTCATGTCTCATAGAAATGCATAGATGGTTTGAAACGTTGGTGGGCTGGTGGGTACCAGAAGCTGGCAAAGCAAGAAGTAGAACAGACTTTTAGGCAGCAGCTTTCCTCAATGGAATTGATCCAGCGCTCTAACTGAGTCTTTTGAGTTGAAAGAAAACAAAGTTCTTCCTCGAGCCGGATAAAGACAGAATTGGCGAGGGTCCGATTGGCCACCATCTGGCTGCAAGGCAGAATCCAATCAAGCGACGCCACGAAGGCAAACCAGGCTGTGTTCCCGATGCTTGCGCTACAAGCCCTAGGAGGCATACATAGCTGGTTGAAAAGGTCTAAGCACGCGTATCTTCTAGTCTTTATTGAACAGCAGTTTAGAGGGGTGTTCATATCCTGATTCTTATGGAAAGGTCCCTCTATAGATGTATTGCTCAAGCAGCAGGTTAAATATTGTACACATGAAACGGCCGAGCTGGGAGGGTTTGCTTACGCGCGATGTCTAACGGCATAGTAGATATACGATACATAATAGTGCACTCTATGATACGCGATAGATCTGTACAAATGCACTATGTTAGAATGAAACAACAGGCCTATGAAATGAGCCAAAGATGGTCCACTGAGATTTGAAGAAACTCCTGATCAGTCACGGTAGCAGACTGGTTAGCTGTAGAAGACTGTCACTAGGTCAAATAAAAACCATCTCTTTGTACTTTCAATGGCTTTTTTATCTTATTGCAAATATTTTGCAAGCGCTTCTTGCTGTAGTATTCAGTATGTACTTGGTCTTGGTGTCATAAAGGGTAAACGTCGTATTGGTCTCTGAATCTGGAAGTATGGGGAATCACTCTATAACTGAAAACGAATGCTGAGCTGCACGTATTTGAAACAATATCCATCATCACAACTCTACTCGATAGCTAAATTGGCGTAGAATATATAGGTTTCCGGCGTTACAAACAAGCGGGACATGTAATCGTTCTATATATCCATCCTTTTGCCTGCTAAAGCCTAACCATGAATCTTAAATTGACTTCCATTAAGTAAATATTTTCATGTTTCCTGGAGTACAAGAAAAGGTGGCAGGTTTGGTGGTCGGTCTCTCATGTTGAAGAAGATTAGATTAATACGGCTTATCTAGGCAACGACTATACCTTGTTCCTGCGCTTCGACCCTCCCAAATGCACCGTAAACTTCTCTTGTCGACCTAGCAATCGCTACTTCTTCTTTCTTCTCACCATAAAAGCCCGCCGCAGCATATCTTAGCTCAGGGGACTCGGAAGAGTGAACGAGGCCAAATTGATAACCCCTTTTCTCTTCAATCGGCTTGGGCATCTGTCCGCACTGCCAATCCTTATCCTCCACCTCAAATCCCCTAATCTCCCCCTCTGAATAGCATTCTCTGACATATGCATCACTTAGGAACAAAATGTCTGCTGCCAAAGGGTTGAACCAACCGACGAGCCGCCCACCACATCGCGCAGCCATGACAACGCCTCCACTCGTCTCGGTATCTAATGACATGCTCATATTGGAATGAACAGTCCAACGTTCCACTGGACTAGCAGGCTGAATGGTCACAATGGGTCTTCCACTGTCGCTCGCCGGCATAAAATTTAGGCCGCCGCCTTCGCCTGCCATCAACTCACCATCGTTGTTATCGGGTACTAGATCTACGATTGGAAGATCTACGATGGCTATCTTCCAGATCTCCTCCGGGATATCAGTAACGCGGACGAGCGGCAGCGCCAGAACCGAGATGGAACCCAGTACACCCACTAGTCGAGGCATCGCGGAGTTAGGGTTGAAGAGCTTGCGGCGCCCGTTGTACATAGCGGCAAGAATATACAATAGATGCGCTCTGGTAGCTTTGGACAATGGTTGCAAAGAACTACAAAGTTGTGTGCACATAGCCAAGAGGGTTGTACTTTGTCTGCCCCAGATCCCGTGAAAGAACGCTGCGGTCTCGACGAGTTCAAAACACAGAATCTGTTTCAGCAGGCGATAGTAGAAACCAAATACGAGGGCTTGGTATTTAGAGAAGACAGCAGAAAATTGTCCTTGATGTGCCAAAGATTCGTTCTCGATACGGAGCAGGTAGTCTTGTGCAACATGTGCTTGTAGCCATATCGGTGCGTCTTCTTTTTCCTCTTTCAAAAGCATCTCCACTGCAGCGTAAATCTTCTGAGTGCGCACTGGAAATCCGAGACTGGCCACCATCCCAATGTGAGCAGGAAACTTTTTAGCGACAGCAGCGCTGAGAGGAACCTCTTGAAGACTGTAATATATCTCTTTCGTTGTTTCGAAGGGAATATCAGCCTTACCAATCAATGTCAATTCATCAGCAGCCTCTTCACCAAGTTTCCATAGTTGGCCCATAATGTCTTCGAGATCGCGTGGCACACCAAGAGTATCGATCATCGTTTGAGGGAAATCTCTAGGCCATGAGATCTGAAGGGTTCTAGAGCCCAGACCCCTCGATATCGGTGTTATCTGAGATTGCATACTGCCAAAAGCTTGATCCTCAGCACGATATTGGACGCACGCTTGACCTTCATAGGAGGGATTTCCATCAGTACAAAGATGAAGCTTTGCTGCTTTTAATGCCTCGGCAATTGCAAAGGCCATTGCGAATATGGCCGTGAATTGTGTTTCCTTGTTGTCAAGAAGCCAGACGATGAAACTCTTTATGTGTTGAGTTTCTGCTTCATTTAACTGTGGGATGGACCCATGTTGCTTGAAATCAGGCCAACACCTTTTTAAACATTTTCGCACTTCTGTCTTCATCGGAACTGCCATTTGTCTGGAGCATGCGAAAGATCTCCAGGATTTGATGTTTACATCGAGATGAATCTTGAGCGCTTTCTTAACATCGTCGTCTCCATTCAAAAGCGTGGCGAAAACCTCAACGAGCAGCTTGTGGATAGCGCTGGCTGGCAGACAATTGTCCAAGACTGAGACAATTGTGGCCATTATCCATGTGAAGCTTTCCGTACTCTCTGGGTTATTACTGTTTTTCTTTTTCTTCCCTGTCCTCGTGAACTCTGCTGGAGTGGCCGTACTTCCGCAAATCTTTGCCTTGATTTTTCTACCGTGGTGAATAATAGCCTGCTCTGACCAAACCATCTCCATTTCATGGGCTTCAACGAGGCCGCGCCTCTTAAGTACAGCCTCGGGAACCTCATTCAGAAGGTCGAAAAGATCACCATCATTCTGCCTAACACGCACAAAGTTACCAAACTTCTTGCCTTGGTCGATAAGCAAGGCTACGTCAGAAATCGAAAGACCTAGCTGAATCAGGCCCTTGGTGCCTGCGACGATGGAAATGGCCATCTGGTACTCCCTGTGTGTAGATGCCATGTTATAAGAACAACTGGCAGGCTCTCTTTAGTATAACTTGCAGCACCGCGAAGTGGATCACAAGAAAGCTCCGGCCGCTTCTAGAAATTAGTAGTAACTGTTTGTGAGAATGATTGATGCATATCAGTGCCTCGTGATCGCCGTATATGTTCACCGGTTCAAAGCACAAGGCTGATAGATAACAACTGCTGTCGTAATCATCCGGTGAAGATAGCGCAAAGCATGGTATGATAGGTTATATCTCACGAAGAAAGGTTTTTACGCGAAGACTAATCGTGGATGAGATACGAATCCAATCGTTGTGGGAATAAGTTCTGTAATTCTAGACGTTGAAAGGAAGCCATGTTACGTGCCAAATCATGCGATCCCTGTCCAGGACCAATCTCCACACAATTTATAGAAGGCAAATAGCCTAGAATTTTGCCTAATGCTTATGATGCTACTCTCATTCGTCATGTTCTTGATGGTTCAAGCCACATACAGGCCTCATAGCCAATTATTAACCAGCAGCGATTGCAGCCCGAAAAGAAGGCTATGGTAGATAGGAGCAGCCAAGAGCGGGTCGGTTCCATCTCTTAGTCGTCTACAACTTGAATTTGAGGGACTCAAACGCGTTGCCAGTGGAACAGTGTCGCCTCCTTGATGCAGCTTCTGCTACTCGGACACCGAGAGCACAGTCAGCGAAAGTATGTGTACAGATTACTTCTACATACCCCTATCCAGATCATTCAGCTAAAATCCCCGTCCCATACATGAGTGTGAATCATCATCTTACGGCTATGGTGCAGCTGCGAGACTGGAGAGAACTGGCCACTTAGCGACAGCCCCCTCGCATCAGACAGCCCAAGTTGCACTCCGATTATATAGCGACTTATCGGCTTCCTTCACTACTCCACTGCAGTGTTCTCTTACCCATGAGATTGGGTGTACTTAACGGCTTCTGTCTCGGATCCTATATTTGTACGGTCATAGAGAGAAGGTCTTGTGCATACAGGCTTATGGGCAATATCAGACATTTTCTGGTAAATCTCGGGCGTTCCGGAGAATAGAACATTCATCCTTGGGCTCGTTACAAATGACCATGATACGCGACCATATTTACCGCAATATTGTTGTATCGCCAGTCGGGAAGTAAAAAGTCCGGTTCAGGGACACTGGTATGCGTATTTTGAGGATTCTAAGTCTCCGTCGCCTTATTGATCTTGTAACAAGGAGCCAAATACGGACGGAGGAATGTCTCGGGGGTGGGTAGACAAAGTCTTAAAAATACCAGGTATTTGTTTTCGAACAAGAACCAGACGATGACAGTACGAATATGATTATGTACAAAATGTAGTTACCACGTGTAGCCTGTGCTATAAGGCCAGGTTCGGAGAAAATAGAAAATAAAAAGACAGGACTGTTCTAGAGGTTTAGTAGGTGCGCTTGTGATTATGGAAGGAACATGGATGCGGAAAAAGATGTTCGTGCCGGTGGTGACGGTCGGCTTATCTGCTTACTGTATCTGTGATGCTTTAATCAGTCTTACTCCTGGCGTTCGAAGTGAAGAATCCGGATCTAGATGGCACGAAATATATTCTGGCTTGCAAGCAATCGATACCATATATGAAATCTGGCGAAGCGGCAAGAAAAACCAATTTGTATAGTCCTATAGATGAATGTAATAAATGTCTAGATATGTTTTATTCATAAAAGAAAAGGTACCTTACTGGCTCTAATATATCTAATTTAATAATGATAAAAAAAACTACTGGTAAAATAAGTGTGATATGTAAATATTATAAATATTACTATTATATACTATTATCTTGTTATAGGTAGGGGCCTAAATAGAGTGGATCTTTTTACTAGTAGTTATAACTTAGTGTGAAAAATTTAATATCAGGCATTCCAAGAACCAAAAAAACATACAACAGCGGGGATTCGCTAGTGGTCACCCACCTAACTACTAATCCGCCGGTACACTGCTTATATATGGCTGAGCGGACGGGAAGCCTAGTTCTCAATGTCCTATGGTCGTATGTGAAAGAAGAAGTAATGCTACACATATATGATGACAGATGTGTGAGGGCGGAGACAAGTTTCACAAAATGATTGGACTATAAGTAAATAGATATTAGCTTTGACTCTAGTATAATTAAAAAATATTCAAGAGCTGCCTCTAGAATTATATTAGCTATTGTGAAATCATTTACCTAAAACAGTTAACTCAGGCGAGCTTATCTAGAGTGTTCTTATTATTTACCTATATACAGACTCAATTATTCTAGAAAGTCATTAAATATGAAATAGTTTCTTATAATTTTATTATAGACTATTTATACTCGATTCTGCCGTAGCGTATACAACCAACTAGGGAAATTTAAAGCGGGTAGGCCGTCTTCCCTGCAAGTAGGAGTAGAATATAGAAAACCTTGAATTGTTTCATAAAACTGGAATATTATATTCCCCGTTATGCGGGGTCTAAGTTTCGGTTAAATACGTACATTCCCGTAAGCTAGGCACCTACCCTACCTACCCCCGACACTCGACGGCTAGGCGATTCAGCGCACTCTCGTTTTTGATCAAGAGAAAACTTGCACCCTCTGTTAGATCCATTCATTTAAAGCATTCTTCTGCAATGAGAGACATTTCTCTGATTCATCGTCCTCGACATAATATGCGTGACACGTGGATGTGCAAGAACATTAGCCCAAATGGGCAGACAACTACCCACCATCAGACTTGCGGCGCTTTCAAAGAATCTACAAGCCTAGGATGCTACGTCTGTAATCGTCTCTGGGCTGTCCTATTGCCCGATGAACGAAGTGTCGTTTCGAGCTTAGTTGAGTCGGAGTCGGGTTTCAACAATTTCAACAGCGATGCGACCAAAATTCATAAGCACGGCGCACTCACCAACTCCGTACAAAATTGTATTACGGCGGCTTCCACTAGAGAAGGTGGTTTATACGGTCATCAGGATGATACTTGTTGCAACTTGCCTTCAACGTAAGTGCAGTATTGCCTCCAGAGATGGCCCCAGACAGGAAATACTGGCGTGCATCTTTTTTGTTGCAGCCTCTTGATGGTAAGACTAAGCTCAAAGCAACCCACCAGAAGCAATCCGGCGAGTTAGTTGCCTTCAGCAGTAGGCTTTTATCTTATTCTGCGATGCTTAAATGCATTAGGTATCTCCAAGTAGTCGGGATACCTCCTTGGGCATCTAAGCATTACCCTATTGCTGTTTATTCTTGTTATGAAACAAATTCGATCTGACGAAACTCCAAGCCCACAGCGAAGTTACCTAAGGGAGAGGCTTTCTGAGAGCACAAAATCTGCTGAAACAATGTCCATTGCAAGGAGATGGATCGAAAAGTGTGCATCGGAACATCAACAATGCAATACTTTCACAGAAAAATAGAGTTGGTATCCGACGCGCCTTCTCGACTGTGAACCCTTTGAAAACCTGGAAGTATGTTATCGATTAGTTGAGACTAATAGTATCTCTCTCAGCGCGCCATAGAGTCGTTTCGGCCATCGCGAAGGTGATGAGAGAAATCCTGCGAGACGAGTACGTCGCCGGCATGTGGCGTCGCTATTTGCAGTTCGAGCTGCTTTGGTCAATGAGTGGGAACCACATAGGGAGTGCGTCACGACCCGAAATGTATCGCTCTCCAAGTTGGTCATGGGCGGCGGTAGATGGTGAAGTTAACCCTGGTCTTCTAGATGTTGAGACAACGAACTTGCTCATCAAGGTGGTGAGCTTAGAACTAAAATATTTGACAAACGACAACACAAATGTAGTCCAAGGCGGCTGGCTGCGGTTACAAGGTCCATTAAAGCAACTAATGCTGGTGCGTCATCGTTTGTCTAACACAGGTATGAATGGAGATTGGGATATGTTCGTTAATGGAGTACATGTTAGTGTTCCGACAGAGTCTTCTTACGGAGAGCCACAGCCTCATGTCAAGCTCGATGCTCTTCATGATGATTTCGAAGAGCACAATGCAAAGGAAGCTTTGTACTGCATGCCGGCGAGAGTACGATCATGCGATGATGGGAGTATCTATATCTTGATATTGGAGGTAGACGACCCGAAAAGAGGTGCCTATTGTCGCATTGGACTTGCCCGCGGATGGGGTAAAGAAGTCAAGGAGAAAATTTTGGCCCGTAGCGTGACGGAGAGCAGGCTTCCTTGTGAGGAATACCAGGTCGGTTTACATTTGATACGCATAATCTAATCGACTGTGTACCCATTATGAATGGTCTCAACTTCCATTGACCATCTACCCTCCTTACACCGGTAGAGGGTAGTACGAAGGATCCCACTATAATTCACTAGGGAAAGAATCAACTCTGGTACGCTAGGAGGGTCTCCTTTGGTTAACGCTTGACTAGCATTATTCATATCAGCCCGCTGTGCTGTAGTGGTGGTGAGGAGATGAGGAACACTGAGGCACAGCCGGCGTCAAAGAACGTGCTAGAACAATGAATCCAAGCCCGTGATGGAGTATTCTGGATAAAAGATTGTGCGCCACAGTATAGCTTAGATGGAATTTAATATGATACCTTTGTAAGATAATCCTGCCACCAAGTCGGTGTATAGCAGCCTCGCCCATTCTGCTGTGACTACTCGGCCTTCCATAGTATCTTGGATTTAGTGAGCAGTTTGAGACACAATTGGGATTGTGTATGCATGAAATTTCTCGAGGCCGAATGCAAAGGACAAAGGCTGCCTGTGTGGTATTTCAACAGCTTCGCTTGCACACGAGTGTACGAAGAGCCCTCTGTTCGTACGTATGCCCATGATGATATATTATGAGCCTTGAATGTACCAACGTAATGACTGGTTGTGTAATTCGAGGCTGTGATTTTATATATCGGTTGTGAGTATCCTTTCCGTTGTGCCGTCTTGGGAGCCCGGCTTATCATTGCACTCGCTAGATTCGGACGGGACGTGGGTACAGACCTGTACAAAGTCAGCAACAGGGTATCAGCGACAGCCTTGGTCTCCTCGGGAGAGCTCTCCCTAGCTGTCTTTACGAACCGCACCCACTCGACGGCCACGAAAATGGAGAACGCAGGTGTTGCTTCTTCGTGCGCTCAAGTCCTTTCTGGTCCAATCATAAGGTACCATCCGGGAACTGTCAGTCCTGTTGTACTTATCTACCAAGTGGTGCAAAGCCCAAATTAAAAGGGGTAAGTAAGGCTCGCTGCGTCTCTGCCTGTTCATACCCTCAATCGTCGTTCTCGAGCATTCCAGCGCCGGTCTTCACGTCTGTTCATGCGTGCGTTCGTTTGAACTATTGTACACTTGAGTGATCTTCGAGATTGAAAAAGAGAGAATTCGATTGTTTGTTTTAGATGTAAGCGTAGACGCTTGTGCTTTGGCTTTTGATGCACGTCATTAATATAAATGCTAGCAATGCTGGACAGTGGCGACTGGATTTACCATTCTGTCTGTGACAGGTCTGGGCACCTGCAAGAATGAAGCACGAAGCCGATGCTAGAGGCTTGCTATCTAGGCAGATTAGTGTATACCATGTTAGCCCATGGTAATGTGCTGCAAGAACGCCTGTCAGAGCTGAGTCTGTCCAATGGAGGGGATAGCTTTCAGCATGTGATCCGCAATTTTTTGAAGTGGTGCTGGAGCGGTAAAATAAGAGTTGAGGCATAGACCTCTGGACGGACAGTATGTATTTAAATATTATTAGAGCTAAGGAATCGTGTCTAGCGGTGGGTCGGGGCAATACTTTCTAGCCGCGGTGATGAAAGATAAGCCCACGAAGCTTTTGATATCGCGGCGCTTCGCTGCAAATCGTTCCCAAAGCCATTTTACCTGGGATGCTGTGAGGGTAGCGTCCAGATGTGGGGTGTGGCCATAAGAAGCCTGCTGCTCACGCCACATAGGTGGATTCGTCCACTTTCTGGCCCTACAAGCATGCATGTGACTGTTGTTTTCATCCATCCGGAAATTCCATAAAATTTCACTGGATGAAATTGCTAGTCTTACTCCAATGGGTTTTGCTGGGTCTACCCAAGCCGAAAGCGCCGGATATATTGGTTTAGTGGACTCTTCACCACGAGCCCGGTTCCACTTGATAATCTCACCCAGGGAGGACTTTGCGGCCCGGGCTACAAGGACGTCAAGATCTCCTAACGATGCTAACCACGTTAGCGCGCCCCAAGCGGCAACATGAGACAGATGGATCGTCTCTGATTGGTGGATAAAACAACACGTGACCGTAATCTTCAAGTGTCCACAAAACTTCCCTGCGGCACTCCTACGCTTACTGCATCTTACATACAGTCCACTCTACCGCCGCACGAGATCTCCGTCCGCAAGTCTTGTGCAGACGAAATTAGCAACCACTCGAAAAATTATCCCTCAAGCTTGACAGTTGTACACGCGCATCCTATGATTACGTTATGTGCAATGGCTCGATTGTATAGCATAAATTTTTATCTGAACAGACTGCTGGAATAAACATAGAAATATAAATCTATGCGGAATATGTACTACAGCATGAACTGCGGATGTTTCATTCAATTGCATGATTGCAGACGGGGCTTCGACGTTGATGTTTCATATCCAGCCACAGTCCCCCATGATTCGACTAACTGCATCTCGAACATTCGGAGCCCTGAGCACATGCATCGAAGCGAAATCTATCAGCCTCGGATGAGAAGACGAGCAATCAAACGTTCCCCAAGCGAACTGCTTGTGCGGGAGCTAGCGGTAGCCACCAGTCCTAGCCCTTAATTATCGGTCTATTTTCCAACCTGGACCGGGGTCCGCTAATCATGAAAAGTATTTGGCGCCGTTTCCAAGATGACAGGTGCAAATAGCGCTACGTGAAGTCCTGGCTCCCGCATTCCCTAGTACCGAGATTGCTGATTCTAGAAGCACAGACATCACATCTCGGGTGATTCACCGCCAGCATGGTGTGAAGGTATATAAGATGCTCACAGCATGTATCGTACAAAATCAAGCTTGAAGCTGACATTCGTTTTCAACCCCACGCTCTTTAGCAACCTGTCACTCTTTTTGATCATCGCCTGTTCGATTTAGAACTATCTATTCATTTCATCGACTATCCCATTTAGAAGCCAATTGAGATCAACCACCAGCAACAATGAAGACCACTACGTTCCTCGCCCTCGCCGCTGTTGGCAAGCTTGCCGCCGCCCACGCTACCTTCCAGGAGATGCTTGTCAACGGCAAGTCCCAGGGTACTACCGGTGTTCGTGGTACCTCGAACCAGAACAACCCCATCTACTCCACCGCTTCCGAGCTTGCCTCGGATATGATGATTTGCAAGGGAGGAGCAAAGGTTTCCGGCTCGGTCAAGGTCGCCTCCGGCGACAAGCTCACTCTTCAGTGGCACCACAACAACCCTGCCTCCGCAGGCGATTCGGATGAGCCCATTGCTCAGGTACGCTGACTTTCCAACACTTGGATCATCACAGAACTAATACTTCATAGTCTCACAACGGTCCCATCATCGTTTGGGTTGCGAAGGCTAGCACTGAGGGTAAGGGCAACGCCTGGGTCAAGATCCAGGAGGATGGTTTGAGCAACGGCAAGTGGGCTGTTGAGAAGTTCCGCAGCAACGCCGGAAAGATCGATGTTACTGTCCCCGACCTTGCCGCTGGTGACTACCTCGTCCGCTCTGAGATCATTGCCCTTCACGAGGGCTACGGATTGGGCAAGGCTCAATTCTACAACGGTTGCGGTCAGATCACCGTCACTTCGTCTGGCACCAAGAGCATCACCAACGGTGCCAACATCCAGTCTGTCTACAAGACCGATGACAAGAGCGTTCACTTCGACATCTACAGCGGTGCGACGTCGTACACTGTGCCTGGCCCCAAGGTCGGCGCTGGCTTCGGTGCCGGTGCCGCCACCCCTTCCAAGGAGGCTGTCACTTCTGCTGCTCCCAAGCCCACGGCTGTTGCTCCTAAGCCTACTACCTTGGCTACCGCCGTCAAGCCTACCACTACTGGTGGCTACGCCACCTCTCCCAGCAAGGCTCCCAGCGCCGGCTCCGTCGCTAAGTGGGGCCAATGCGGTGGACAGGGCTACACCGGTGCTACTGCCTGTGCCTCTGGCAGCACCTGCAAGGTCCAGAACCCCTACTACTCCCAGTGCCTTTAAGCGCGTCCATGTTATAAGTGGTGTTAGGGAACATATGCTGCCTTCTTAAATGGCATCTCCTCTCTGCGCATGCTGCGACATGCTCAGAAGGCCTATATTCTAGTGTATATATTTAAATGTGTAGTCATCAATGATGAAAGGACTTCAAGCCTCCCTTCAACTCAAATACCTTTATGTATGGTCATCTTTTCTGTGAAATATACAGGTTTCCCTTATTAATGACTGCGAGAAACCATTGATTAAGAGTCATCGGTAAATGAGGGTTTAATGATCATTAAACGGGTTGCAACTCGATATCTATGGATGAATCGTAGGATGTTCAGATATTGTGGTTTTCAATTAACGTCGTAAAAACCTTAATTGAAATCCACAATGAATATTTCACACTTACACAACACATGCATTCAAGTAATGATGAAAGAATTTCTGCCTTATAAATTGAGTGGATAAATTCGTTTGCCCCTCTTTAGAAGTTGCCCAGTGATTAGTAAATACGGGGGCCTTTCTTATTTTGTCTGTTCCCAAGTTTCAGTGTTTCGTCGCATCTAAGCACGGAGCTTTTCCGCCATTTCATAAACAATTTAGTAATCGCTACAGAATATGACACGACCAGCTTTTTCCATTCTATTCGTTGATATATGTTTGTCGCTCTGTACACTTTGATTGGTATTGATCGAACGCAAATATGGACCCGATATCAATTTCGACAACATTGAAGCGGACTATACAATTTCTCCTACACGAGTCTCGTAATCCGAAAGCAAGACATATTCTTCACTGTCTTGATGATCATGACTCTTCGACACAATTGCAGCTTATGAGACAGCTTCTTTGCATCCGTCCACCATACCCAGAGCTACCCGAAAATGTTCTACAAGATGTAGATGAGGTTCTACTCCACGAGCGCAATCGTCGTATCATGACGCCCGTAAGTTTACCCACGTAGAACGATAGCAGATCTCATATGTTTACCGGTTATGACCTTTTAGGTCAAAGACATTCCACATGTAGCAATCGTTCCTCGGGGAAATGATCGTCCGCCAACAAGCATACGGTTGTGGAAAGGCGACATTACCACGCTTGCGCCTGGTACGACTGCCATCACCAACGCCGCGAATACACAAATGCTAGGTTGTTTCCAGCCAACGCACAGATGTATAGATAATGTCATTCACTCGTGGGCCGGTCCTCGTTTGCGACAAGCATGTTCAGAAGTTGCTTCGAAGAGACAGCATCAGGACGCATTACCCGTGGGAGACGCCGTAACGACACACGCATACTGCTTGCCATGCGATTATGTGATTCATACGGTTGGACCTCAGCTTGTTAAAGGTGCTAAGCCAAATGATTTGGAGAAGCAACAGCTCAGCCAATGCTACTATTCTGTGCTTGACGAGGTGGATCGCTTACCCGACTGCGTGGAAGAGAAGAGTGTGGCTTTATGCGGTATATCCACGGGTTTGTTCGCATTTCCTACCAAGACTGCAGCGATAATTGCAGTTAATACGGTTGCGGCTTGGCTCGCTCATCATCCGGACTCCATGATTACGGACATTGTCTTTGTCACTTACTCCGAAGACGACCAGGAGTTATACGCTGACCTACTCGAAGAAGCTCGCTTGAACTGGGAGTTTCCTATTGATCATCTTGTAAGGAGAAGATCATTCGCTATTCCGGCAGTTCAGAGGGCTCGTTCCTGGCTCCTTGAAGCTGACACTGTCATTGTCAGTGCTGGTGCCGGTTTTTCTGCCGCAGTTGGACTTGATTACACCTCGCGCACACTTTTTCGAAAGCATTTTCCAGCATTTTTACAATACGGTCTTGAACGCCTGTACGACGTCTTTGGTTTCGACGATTGGCCATCGGAGCAAGTCAAATGGGCATACTACTTCACCCACCTCAATTTGGTTAAAAATTGGCCACAATCCGAGTTATATTGCCAGCTCATTGAGTGGCTGGATACATATGACGATAATGCGCATGTGAGGACTTCGAATGCAGACGGACTTTTTCTAGCGAATGGTTGGAGTGAGACAAGGCTGTCTACACCACAGGGGCGATACGAATTCCTTCAATGTGTTGCAAATTGTACACCGAACTCATACCAAAAGTCACAAGAGTTCCTCGATGAAGCTGTCACAGTCTTTGACCCTGCCACACAAGTACTCAGGGGTGATTCTGCCATCCCCAAATGTAAAGTCTGTGGTGGAGCCATGTTCATATGCGTGCGTGCTGCTGATTGGTTTAACAAGAGGCCATATGCAGCGGGCGAAACACGCTGGAAGAGTTTCCGTGAGGGGGTTTCGAGAGGTGACAAAGGCAACACAGTCATTCTTGAACTAGGCGTGGGGATGAACACGCCGAGTGTGCTGAAGTGGCCCAATGAGGATCTCGTCCGACAAGGTGAGGGTAGGGTAAAGCTTGTTCGGATGGCAGTGGGAAGTCATGCAGAAGTGCCGTGGGATCTGGAGGAAGAGGGCCTAGCCACGGGGATCGATGGAGATATCAGCATTGCGCTTCCTCAGATACTTCCAGTTGAAAGGTCATGACCTTTAGATATATGCCGAAGGACAGCGTTGAAGTAGCCGAAATAAATCCTTTGAATCCAGAAGTTACGAGTTCGCGAACAGCAAAACAGTATTTGAAAAGTAAAGTTGTGAGTGCAGAAGGCACCCATCCATGGATCCATTAATGGATGAAGTCACGTCACGTGATGTTTGTGGTCCGTGCAGCTTCCGATGCCGACAGTTGACGAGCGAACGCAACGCGAGTCTCACAGCTCCATCACTCAGTATCACCGCTTGTCGCACCTCCACATATTCTGAAAATCCCCAGAACTCTCTTCAGCACACACTTCGCAGCCCGTAGAAAATACACCGAGCTTCGTACAACTTCATTGCTGCGACCCCGCCACCATGTCGAGCGGGCAGGTGTTGAAGGCCGAGAAGGACTTCACAAAAGAGGCTGACAAGGTGATTCCGGAGGCAGAGAAGCTTGGATCGGTATGTGCAAACCGTCAAATATACAGGCAGCGCTGACAAGGCAAATAGAGCAACCCCCAGGCGGCCATCGAGAAGTTACTCTTGCTAGAGAAGCAGGCCCGGCAGGTATGGCCACTCGGGCAACCCGGCGCAGACACATTATACTGATAGGAAAAAGGCTTCTGATCTCGCATCGACCTCCCGAGTCCTCATAGCCATCTGCTCAATAGCCAAGAATGCCGGCGACTGGAGTCTTCTCAACGAGCAGGTGCTGCTGCTCTCTAAGAAACATGGTCAGCTGAAGCAGGCCACAACCAAGATGGTGCAGACGGTGATGGGTTTCCTGGATGGCACGCCTAATCTCGAGACGAAGCTCTCCGTCATCGAGACGTTGCGGACCGTCACTGAGGGGAAGGTGTGTGGTGCTCGTTATCATGAGATCCGAGGCAGAACTGACATATCACAATAGATCTTTGTCGAAGTCGAGCGAGCTAGAATTACACGTATACTGTCCAACATCAAGAAGGAGCAGGGCGACATCAATGCGGCAACGGACATCCTGTGCGAGTTGCAGGTCGAGACTTTTGGCTCTATGACCCGTCGCGAAAAGACCGAGTTCATTCTACAGCAGGTTTCGCTGTGCATACAGAAGGGCGATTGGACACAGGCGGGCATTCTCTCGCGGAAGATCAGCACACGCTATTTCACGCGCAAGCCGAAGAAGTCGCCCGAGCAGCTGGAGAAGGAGCAGAAGGAGCGAGAAGAGAAGGAGAAGAACCGGAGTGCTGACGATCCTCCTATTGAACCAGAGGACGATGTCACCGACCTGAAGCTCCGATACTACGAACAGCAGATCACATTGGCCAAGCACGAGGACAAGTACCTTGATGCGTGCAAGCACTACCGACAGGTGCTGGATACTGAGGCAGTGGAGGAAGATCCGAACAAGCTCAAGGCCGTGGGTGTTGTACCTTTCTATCCCTTGGCATTTCTGACCGTCACAGATACTCCAGCGCGTCATCTACTTCATCATTCTCGCACCGTACGACAACGAGCAGTCTGACCTGATCCACCGCATCCAACGAGATTCGCGTAATTCAATGATACCTCAAGATGCACAGCTAGTCAAGCTCTTTACTGTTCCTGAGCTGATGCGATGGCCCATGGTAGCGAAGCAGTTCGGTCCTCACCTCACAGAGTCAGATGTTTTTGATGCCGAAGCAGACGATTCGGACGACCCGAAGGCTCATAAGAGGTGGCAGGATCTACGCAAGCGAGTCATCGAACACAACGTGCGCGTGGTGGCCAAGTACTACACTCGTATCCAGATCCCCCGGTTAACAGAGCTTCTTGATTTGACTGAGGATGAAACGGAGAAGTACATCAGCGAGCTCGTGACGGCAAAGACTATATTCGCTAAGATTGACCGACCGGCGCGAATCGTCAGCTTTGCTAAGCCTAGAGATGCCGACGATGTACTGAACGAGTGGAGTGGAAACATGAAGAGCCTGCTTGGACTCCTCGAGCGCATCGACCACTTGATTACAAAAGAGGAGATGATGGCACGTATCCAGGGTGCGAAGCTCGATAAGAGCAATAAGCTTGCTAAGGGCAAAGCTTAGTTGAAGCCTTCCCTGCCTTGCATATGTGGACATGTTCGGGGTACATGATCATGATTAGTCTAGACATAGGTGAGCCTTTACGGTACCGGCTCGCGCATTCACTGCGCATGTAATATAGACGTCCGAACACGTGCGGTCTATCCTCTATATGCAACGCCATGCTTGAAACAAATGAACCTTGAGATATGACGCAGATTTAGAACGGCACGTCCATATCTTCTACGCTCTCTTCTTGCTTCTCTCCGTGCTCTGCTCTATGAAGCACTTCTTTGATGAACCCTACCAGTGCCGCGACGTACGTTTTCTGCGTGGTCAGAAAGTGCCCGCCAGGATGGTATACAACCCGGCCCTCATTCTCCTCGCAACGCTCTACCAAAGCCAAACTCCGGCTCTCCTCGACGACCGTGTCCAGCGTGCCGATGAAATGCAACATTGGTGTCTTGATCTTTGGTTCGTAGAAACCACGATACAAGTCCACACCCCGCGCCGCAAAGCCCGAATAGCTGACCGCAAACTTGAGCGGTGGATGTATCGTCTCTTCAACATAGCCTGTGTCCGCTTCAAAGCTCTGGGGGTAGGATATGCCACCTTCCTTGGCCAGTGCCTCGAATGCCTTTCGACGGTCTGGTTCCAAGAGAGAGGCGAGCATTGCAGCCATGGCACCACCCTGCGAAAATCCAATAACGCCATCGAACGGCCCCTCCTCCTTGAGTACGGAAGCCAGCTTATCTAGCCCCAACTCTATACCCTCGTACCGGTACGGCTCGCCATCGCCCTTCCGTCTCCACCACGCCCATGCATCGGTCTCCTCTTCCTCGCCGTTTTCCTTGGCCTCGTTGCTCGTGGGGAAAGGAATGTCCGCGTGCGCTAATCTGAGGGGCGCTGTGGGGAAGGAAAACGTTATTCCGGCGGGGAAGGCTTTCTGGAGGTTTTTCTCGAGCGCGCGCGTCTTAGCGTGGAAGTTTGGGCCGGATTGCGTGAAGCCGTGGACCATCAGGATTTTGATGGGGCGCGAGGGGGCGGGGTCGCGGCCATTGTGCGCAGACGGTGGAGAGCAAGGAGGTTGGGTGGGAAGAGGTGGCGGTAGCGGGGTAGGGGCATAGAGTGTTTGGGTTCGGATGTTGGTGGAGGTTGATAGATAGGAATCGGAATTCGGAATGGTAAGGCGTGGTGCTTGCGTCATGGGCATTTTGCAAGTCTAAAGCGATTATGCCTTCTTGCTATCTATCACCTTTTTTCTTTTTCTTCGTATAGACTTCGACCAGCTAATTATTCATCTTTTGGCTTCTAAGGCAACCCTTACATTCCTTCGTGGGGTATATGGTCATAAGATTGTACCAAGTCCAGAGCTCAAAGGCGAGATTCACAATCGCGGCACGTCCCAACTTCATGGTGTTCTTTGATATTTAGTCGAGAACAGCCTTGAATTATATGTTGATACTTCAGTATAACTATTTCATTTCATATATTATGCCAATCGGACAATTGCTCAGACTATATCTCGAATGCTGACGAAGGCTTGTGTCTTTCTCGCAAAAACACGGAATGATCTACTACATCGTCGAGAAACAGCAACACAGGAGCACGGAGAGGCGTCGTGCAAGTTTTTCAGTCATATGATGGAATTCAACGGGCCGAGATAGGGCGTTAATCATTCAGTGCCATCTGATATGAGTATCTGATACGAAGATTTGATATGAAGATATGGTATGAAGAGAGTCCCAAGTTTGAGTCACAGCATCATCAGAATATTCGAGGGCTATTAAACCCTGGACTCTCCCTGATTGCAATGTGCGTGCAATGCCTCTTTTGATCAGTCTAAGAGCACTTTCAGCTTATCATCGGCTGCAATCCTCGTCAGAAACCACAATGTAGGACGTGTTACTACCTAACTTTTTTTTCGTGTGAACTGGTCCACACGAGCAGAACTAAATTGTGGTACAGTTCAAGGTAACAAAGAATGTTCATCATCTTGAAATGCTATAGTCTCCAAAATAGGTATTCAACAAGGCTTGTTTCAAACGGCAAGAAGCAGAACGAGGGGAAATACCTCATGCAGTATCCTCACTGCCTAATTGTGCCTCCATTCAACAACCATCTCAACGGTTGAAAATGCTTATTTGGCTTTCGTTTTCGTCGAACGTGACACACGCATCAAGACATGAAAGAGCCATGATTTTGCCCAACAAAATGACAGTGGAGAAAAAGGAAGAAAATAGCCCCACAGTAGAGAATGTTACCTTTCCGGTCCGTCGAGCGCAATAGTCCCGAGCAAATACTGTTACACGCCTGCCCAATATATACAACAAGTAAACGTATCGTACGCATCTTCCTCCAGATTGAACCTCTTAAAATGGCATCAGTCAGGCCCCATCTATTTTCCCTCCCGCAGATTCTTCAATTCCTCCGTCTTCTCCCTCACCAGGTCGGTCAAGCTCTCCCCCTCTTTCCGTACACCCTTTGCCAGGCGCTCCTTCCACGCCTTCTCTTCCTCGTCTCGCATCTCCAATTCCTTCAGCCACCTTTCCCGCCTGTTCATTCTCTCCTGCTCGGCCTTCATCTTCTCGTGCTCCTTGCGCTTCACGCGATCCTCCTGCCAGTACATATTTCCGGCGACGAGCACGGCGATGGTGAAGGCCTGGGCGTATAAACGGCGGCGGAAGAAGGTGTTGGTCATCTTGTGGTCACCCTTGCGCATGGAACGGGTGGCGCCGACGATGGCCCAGACGGTGACGGCGCAGCCGAGAGGGATGAGGGGTTCCTCGCGCAGACGGCGGCCGATTTTTCCCAGGCGGTTTTCATCGTAGAAGTCCCTGGTGGATGTTGGTCACAAGATATGCAGGGCCAAGAGTCGAGGATATACGTACTTGTTCTGGTCGAAGGACGAGGGCAGCGGGGCGCTGTTTGGGCCTGACAACGGCGGACCTGACATGATGGTGCGGAGGTGGCGGAGGTAGCGGAGGTGTCGCGTGGGTGGGCAATGGCGTAATGCAGACTGGAGTCCTCTTTCAGACGGGTTGCATGTGCGATTGAGCTCGTCTGACTTCTGTTGCGCTGTCTAGAGCTTGCGACAGAGCTGGATAGGCGTGTTGTGGTGGGTTGTATGCTGGCCCGCGGTGGAGCTCCAGATCGATTATCTCACCACTTGCTGCTCGGCGCCTCGGCCCTGGAGGTTGTTCCTGTCGCCGACGCGCTCCTTCCCGCTCCAGGCACAACATCAACATCGCCCTGGGTTCCGCACCGTGTAGATCACCACCAAAGCCTGTCTCTGTCGTGGCTGGATGACTGCAGGAATTGTGTGCACACTTGCCTCGTTGCGCAATGAACGATGAGGCCGAGTCCTCGCGCGCTGGACGGCGGAGCAGCAGCGCTGCGGCCTTGGAAGCGGAGCACGAATACGACAACTCGATAGCGGACCTGGTTGCCCAGCAGGAGCAGCGAGCGAAAGAACGAAGGTTGGATGCGAAGCGGAAAAGAGTGGTGTTTCTAGACCATCTCCTCCGTGAGCTGGATACACTAGTGTTCCTAGAGCTCATCGCCCTCTACCATCTAGAGTACATCTGCCCACAATACTCAAATCTTCGCTCTCGTTACTGACTTCTGCAGCTGCTCGTTCTTCTGGTTTGCCGTCCGCGCCATCGTTCACGGTTCCCTACTTACTCCGCTCCCTGATATGGGCCTCAATCGCCAGCACGACGAGCATAAGCCCTACCTGCCTCTGATCCTCTTCTGCTTCGCCGTAAACTTCCTGTTGCATGTCACCTATCCCGCTCCATCGGCTGGCGAGGACACGCGAGGTTACCTTCACGGAGGTCTGATGATCGACTTCATCGGCCAGCAGGGACCGACGAGCAAATGGAAACTCGCAGGGCTGGACATGTGCATCCTGCTCTTGCAGCTTGTCATGGTATCGGTGCATGTCAAGAAACGCCAAGCGAAGAAGACGGTAGCCCAGATATCCGCTGGAAGCACGGAAACGAGCGAGGAACAAGAAGAGTCCCAGCCTGCTGAAGCAGATGCTGCACGGGATCAGGATGTGGACGCCGAAGAACGAGGTGTCTTGCGCCGTACCGACACCTTGTCGGATCTTGGCATGGACCCTGACGACGAGGAAGATAGGCTTTTGCCAGCTTCTGAAGGTGTTCACGCAGATGCCCTTGATGTACTCATCTCTGGCCAATGCGTCATTGGCGAGTTTAGCCTCATCGACACGTTGGTTGACGAGCACCAGAAATACCAAGCATTTCGTCAGACACGTGCCGAGGCAGGCGGTACTTCATCACTGTCGCCTACCGCGTTGCGACAGCTGCAAACCATCCGCATGCGGTTCGGTGTCGGTGGCGGCTGAGAGCACCTCGCTTGTACAATGGATCAAATGCAAATGCACTCGAGCCCGAGGTGACGAAATCCCACGCGGAACACAGCATCCCACGCTCACGGCTTTGTTCTTTTGACTGGCAAGGGTGCTGCGCGGCAAGAGCCGTCAACAGACGGCCACCAGATGATTTCCTCTGTGGCACCATTCATCTACCGGCCACGGGCAGAGAGCGTCAAAAGCACCCTACACCAGTGGCCGCGGTGCTACTTTGCAGGCCAGCTTCCCTGTGTCCGAGGGTCGCACGGCACCGGCTTACCGTGCCCAGTCTCGCTACCGCACACTGTACGCATGATCCGAGTCGCGGGATTGATTCGGCAGGTTGAGTCGAGAAGAGGCGGAGGGCGATAGGTGCCGGGGCGACGAGCGGCTTTCACTGGCTTTGCGGTACGTCGATAGATACACGTGTGCTGTACAGCAGGTTAGGCGCGCGAGGCGTGCGTCATGTAACGTCGACAATCAAAATATCATAACGCGTGCATGTGCAGATTGGCCGGGGAGCGTCCATTTCTTGGTTTCTGGCCAGGTGGCGCCGTGTGGAGATGAGCTGGTGCGCAGGCTGGTGCCGTTATCGCTGTTGAGATGCGGGCCGCTTCATTGCGCGGACCGCCCCAGTCGCACGTGGATGGCATCCAAATATCGGCACCGTATTGCGTATGCTGCTGCAGCCGAGCCGAGCTAGAAGACCGGCCGGTGCTGCTGCACGCGCATACCATCCCAAGTCCAACAAAAAGCCCTGCCCCGACAGCCAACCACCACTCAGGCCCTCTCTAGGGTTGCACGGAATTTTGTGATTGGTGTCCCTGCGAAAGTAGGATTTTCCTGCTGACACGGCCGTTCGGGGCGTCCTGGCAGGCACGGGATGCGGTGGGGACCTGTTGATCGCGTCCGAACAAGGACAAGCCACGAATGACGGCGACATGGCCGCGAGCATGGCAGGGCAGGGCAGGGCAGGGCAGGGCATGGCATCATGGCACGGCTCCTGTTGGGAGCCGGCAACGGCGTGGGCGGCGAGTAAGTAAGTACGGTAGGTAGTCTAGCATGTATGCAAGCACAGTAGGTATTTGCGCGTGCGACCCAATGCACGCAAGCAATAGCTTCCACCGTACCTACAGTACAGGCTACCAGTACAGGCTACCAGTACAGGCTACCAGTACAGGCTGCCAGTACAGGCCTCAGGCCTCGCGCCTCACGCCCCCAATGACTTGCACCGACCAAGGCAATTTCCCAATTGGCCGCGCGGGCGGGCACAGACGACGAGACGCGGCACAAGGATCCCCGCTCACATGACCGTTGGGTGCTGCAGGCCATCACACCCAGCTGACATGCGTCGCATGCGCCAGACGGGATGGCGCCTTTTGCTGCCCAAGCCTTCTCCCGCGCATGGATGAGCTGCGCTGGCTCGGATCGACGCAGCATCCTTGCAGGCGTGTTGGCGGGTTGGACAGCGAGTGAGACACTGCTCAGTGCTCCTCGGGACTAACCCACACGAAGCCCCCCTTCCCAAGCAGAGTAGTCTATCGTCGCGGTGCTAGTCTACATGGCTACTGTAATGTGCTCACTACTGCCGCGCGAAGGTTTGCCTGCAAGGCTAGATTAGTGGGGGGAGGGTGGTGGTCCTGAGCGTTGCTCCCTCTGGCGTCCGCGCATCGTGTTTGGGCGGCGGCGCGATGACAAGGCCATGGCATGCGGTCTCGGCAATCTGAGCACAGCGGTCTGCCCCAAGGCCTACACAGACGCGACGAGACGAGACGAGACGAGACTCGAGGCCCATGGGTGGCGAGCGGAAGTACATACATACATACATACATACATACATACAGCATTGGCGAGCGGAGGCGCCTCGAGCAGCTGTGCAACCACTGATACGGGACCGACTGGCGGCGGCGGGGCCAGCAAGGGACAGCGCAGAGAACCCATGTGAGCTGGGTTGGGTGGAGTTGGCGCTTATGCATGCCATGGCGAACACGCGGGTTGGCGTCAGATCGAGTCCTGGTGTAACGTTTGCCCGGCAGCGGGGGCTCCTCTCCGCCCGCCCGTAACGCCAGTCACGCTGGCCAAGGATGCCGTACAGTGCTGTGCTGGCCATGCAGGCCTGAATGCGTAGCTGGGAACAAAGGCCGATGCCGTGTCACAGCGAGCTGCCGTGGGGGTGCCGGATGAGGAAGGCTGGCGTCGCCGTGGAGGATGCGCACCGCTGGAGATTCGCTGGAGATTCGCTGCAGACTTGCTGGAACCGCCGCGTCGTGCAGATGGAGATGGGCGCACTATGGGCAAGCGTGCAGCTGTCCAAGTCGTCCTGTCAGCAGGTGCATCGCTGGATGCCAAAGCCTGTCAGGTGGGATCACCATTGCCAAAAGTACGGTGTGAAGTGAACACACGTGTCGTCGTGTGTCTGTGTCTGTGTCTGTGTCTGTGCCTGTGCCCGTCACTCCTGTTTTTGCATCATCGGGATGCCTACGCAGGTCGTGCTTGCGTCTTCTGAATACGAGCTCGACCTGCGTCTCCAGCCCTCGATTCCTCGCGCTGGCCCGGTAGACTTCACCCTCTTCCGCCAGTGAGCAACGCACCCTACACGAGCGAGAGAGAGAGAGAGAGAACGAGAAAGCCAGCGCCATGCAAAACGCAATTTCCACCCCCTGGGTTGAGAGATGGCCAGCATGCAAGTTACCAAGTCCTTGGATCCAGCTTGCTACCCTATCGTGGGAGGCGGCTGTAGTCCGATGCAGCACAACAGCAGCACAGCAGCAGCAGGGCAGCATACACAGTAGAAATCTGCAGCTTTAATAGAACTTGACGGGGCTCAGTCGTCTAGTCGTCTAGTCGTCTAGCCGTCTAGTCCATGTGCGATGGGTGGCCTTTAAACCTTCCAAGGGCGACCATGTACGCCTGTGGGTGCTGGTGAGCCAAGTGCAGCCCATGGTGGTTGCAGTTGTTCGTAACCAGCCACTTCCCACCCTCGCGCCAGCACGTATAGGTAGCCATGATGCCACTTTTGTGTACGATCCATTCCGATGGCCTTCACCAGATCGAGCAGCCAAGCCTGGATGTTGAATCTTAGGCACCCCATCGCTCCGAAGAGATGCGAACCAGGTTGACACGTAGTCTACCTATCACGGTAGCTGTCGGCTTCTTGCGCCACCGAATTAAGTAGCGGTGTAACTATAATAGGCTGCTGCGGGGAAACGGCACCATTACCGACATACTGTACATACTGAATACGGGAACTTGTTGTTGGGCCTATGCAGGTGATATCTTCATAACGAGGGGAGATTGGTTCAGACTCGTGCAGCACTATAGCAGAAAGGCAGACTTGCCCGTCCATGTGGCATGAGTAGCTGTCATCGGATTCAAAGACCTGGGCGTCACAGTTGAGTGACATAATCCAACCCCATATAGTCCAGTGGTGTATTGGATGGGCTCATAGACGAGTAAAATCGCACACCAGCAGTTCACGTCAGGC
Source organism: Pseudopithomyces maydicus (assembly GCA_026873275.1). Lineage (NCBI taxonomy): Eukaryota > Fungi > Ascomycota > Dothideomycetes > Pleosporales > Didymosphaeriaceae > Pseudopithomyces > Pseudopithomyces maydicus. The sequence goes on along the minus strand of JANTUC010000006.1, from coordinate 1,599,244 downwards.
AAATACAGTACGTTCTGGACTTGAGCAGTTAGCTTCACGTCTTGTCCCGAAATAGGAATCATGCATGCATGTTTGCGGGAAGGCTTGCGGGGATGCATGTCCACTTCCGGCAGGGGTGCTACTGGATGCTTGTGAACGTTTTGACTTCGTGCCGTGTCGACCGGTGCGCTTGACGCTGATTCTGAATGCGAAGGGAGCTTCCCTGTATCGATCGGCCCTTTTATCACCCATGGCCGCCGGGTCATCCAAGTGCAGATCGGATCCATGTTGATCCAAGACCCTCGCCTTACCGTTCGCAAAGCCCTATCGACATCTAGCACTCCTACTGCACATAGTCGCCGTGTTATTTTCCTGTCCTATTCCAACTCGTTCTGCATCTCATAGCAGAATCTGACACGCTTTCGCCACTCTCGTTTCCGAACCTGTCAGAGTAAACTATCGAACGGGCCGCACCGGACTATGTTCCGACAGCTAGAAGCACGCGATTTTGCCTTTAGCGTCAGGGACCGACACACACGCGAAACTTTGTACATGTGGTTCCTGGCGCTATACGACTCTAGCTCACATCAACGTCATTGGCGTGCGTGCATTCAGCGGTGGTGAGGCGACAAAGATGCGTGTCTCACCGAACGCACCGCGCGTACTCACTAAGGATGTTAGTGACTGCCCACCATGTACCAGTAGCCTAGAACCCGGACGCTAGGGAGAGCAATACTCCGAAGCTACCCATTTGCATGCATGTAACCCTTCAATGCCGTTGTTGCCTGTTCCCTGGCCTCGCTGAACTTACTAGTAAACGATCGATCACGCACATGGCTCGTTGTCTCGTTTGGTTGGTCATTGCAGCCGGAAGAGCAAGAACCCTTACACACCCACTCGCATAAACATACATAAAATAGAAAAAAGAAAAAGGACGAATCACCACAGGCGGCTGTCAAACCTGAAACCTCAATTTAGAAAAAGCATGACCGATGGACTTTCAAGGTTCTTGTTCCATGTCCGGAAATCTAGGACTGGGGGCGGTGTGCGTAAGAACGACTTCATCTCAGCTCCAGGCGCTGACCGCCTCTCTAGCCGAACTCCAGTAAGTATAGCATGATGCCGATCGACGAACTATGTGATTCTTGACGTCGTTGGCGAGCGTTTCTTCGGAGCCTTGGTTGGCGTTACCTAAACCAAACGTGTGTATTTTTGTTTTGATGGCCTCGATGGCTCTATCCTGAGCACGGTAGAGTCGCAACAAGTCGACCGAGATCAAAATTCTGGAAGTAGCTTGGTAGCCGTTGCAATAAATGTTCTTGTTCTTGGAGTTGCAAGTACATTGATCTACCAGACGCTAGCGTGGGATCATAAGGAATGGTCCGTCGACATGCGAAAGCAATCCGTACCGGATCGTGGGGATTTGGTCGGACCGTGCGCATCCATCCTCCATGCGTATAATGTTCAGGGTTAAGACTTTTTAGATCGAACCGATGCACTGCGTTGCATAGGGCTCTGATGAGATAAACCTGCACAGTGAATAAAGTTTTGAACTGCGAAAGGTGTTGTGACTTGGCATGTCGATCGGCGCCACGACTGACTCTATCCGGAAGGGTAAGTAGGGAGAAAAATCGTGACTGCGACATCTGAAAGCAACCATGACAACGGTCAGTAGGACAATTGTTGTCTGCTTAGGTTGCTGACGATGATTTGCAAAATGGGACTACGTCTCGGAAAAAAAAACATTTTTCTGTCTGTGCTGATAAAGGTCCAGCCATTTAACGGTAAAATACATGGCAATAGGAAAGACTATCCATGCTCAGAAAGACTGGCTAACACACAGTGAGAAATTCCGTGAGGAGATGAACTCTTAACAATAGAGCTCTATAGGATGCAAATGATGAATGACCAATATATTATATGAGACGCCCCATGGGTATATTGAGGACACTAGTTCGCACAACCAGACAGAGAGACAAAAAAGATGTACAACAGTAGTTAGTTGTGCACGTTACTGGGAGCAAGACCGAACCACTCGGTGCATTGCTCACGAGGCAAAAGCCTTTGCTTTTGGTTTTGGGTATCGGAGCAGGAGTTGAAAATGATGTAGACGCGCGAGTTCAGAAAGAGTGGTGCGCGGAGGGCCGAAATTTTATCGATTTTCGCGCGCTTGGCCAGGAGCCTGTGCCCAGTGCCGTTGTTCATAGCGAGGCTCGGAAGAAAACGGGTCATGCAACTGCGGCCGTTGACCTGGCAGTTGCTGTTGTTCTGGGTGCATCCTCTGATCGCGTGCCTCAAATCCGTGTGGTTGCGTTTGCTGTTGTGCATGATGCGAAGGGATCCCCGCAGCGACAGGATTTACCGAAGGGTAAGCAGTAGAAGAGTAATTGGAAGACGGCCCTGTGCCGTTCATTGAAGCATTTATCTGCCCCAGAGGTGGGTGATAGGTGCTCGTCCTTCTGCGGACATTTCTGTCCGGCTCAATATCATCGTCCTCGTAAGCTGAATACGGCGATCCTGCAGAGCCGCCACCGGTATTTGAAGATGCAGCATTCGAAGGGGCCACCGATGGCCGCCGTAGTCTGGGTGAAGAGGGTCTCTGGTAGTGGCGTTCTGCACCGGGCTGCTGATACACAATGTGCTGAAAGTAGTCTCGTTCACCTCGGTAAAAATCGCGGTCTTCCATTGCATCGCGTAATTGTTGTTCCAAACGCGCGATGCTCATCGACGCCTCTCGTTCCTTTTCCTTACGCCTGGCTCGAAATCTCGCCGAAGCTCCCGCATTGCGCTTCCGCTTTTCGTCGGCAACTTTTGACGCAGCCTGAACGTCCACAGGAATCTGCACGTGATGGCCTTGCTGACTTTTGATGGTCATGATTTGAATGCTGCTTTGGCCAGTAGGAGCCATAGGTATTCGACCACGTTCTACATCCATAGTCATCGGAATCTGATGTGATTCTGGCATCGGCAAGCTAGCCGCTGTCGATGCGTACTGTGCTTGTTGGGTTCCGTTATCGAACTGACTCGACGCCACGGACGCAGGTTGACTGTAAGGAGAATAACCGGCAATTGGACTAGCACTACCTGATTGGGGGAAGCTCATGCTTGCTCGCTGGAGCTCGTTGCGAACCATACCCGGGGGCGGTGTTGGCACAGTGGGAAAGTAGGTAGGTCGGGGTCCTAGGCCTACCACAGGGGGGTAGGTAGCGCTGGTTGCGAAGTAATGGAGTCCACACCGGAAAGTCTACCACTGGGCGAAAGGAAGGGAGATTGGTGAGCATCAATCGTGCCTGTAGGGGGGTTCAAGACACTGAGGCTTTGGGAGCGATGGGCCGTGGGCGACATTGGTCCCCCCTTCGTGGAGGACGGGGCGGCTGGAAGTGTCTGGCGGGCATCATCTCTCCCTGGGTCGAATCCACACTGGTGGGACGGCTGATGGATGGCAGATTGGGTGGCGTGGGGTTCTCAGTCGGTGAAGGTAATTCGATGTGCGACGCACTTTGTCGTCGGCTTCGCTGCTGTTCCAACAGGTCGGCCTGAGGATTCAAGATTGAGTGCATACCCAGTGGACCCCCAGGTCTCCGCTCATTCAGGGGTGGCGTGCTGGACATTTGGCGGAGTGGCGGCAGCGAAATGGAATTGGTGGATGGGGCATCTCGAGGGCTTTCTCGCTGCGGAGCATGCCCGACCGGATTCGGATGCGTGGGCGATAATTGAGGCGTCGGCTGGACAACGGAATTGGAAACATCGTCTCTTATGGGTGAATGCGTTGCTGTCCCGGTTGGCCTCGACATGGGAACCTGTCCGTCAGAACCCCTCTGGCCGCTTGGGGCCCACCATGAACGATCTGAATCAGATATGTCGAGTCTGGGAGGGGCAGCAGAGGGGTCCGGATAGTGCTTCTCGGGAGTATGGGCAGGTGTCAATGGGCGTTGGAACGAATGGGTATAGCGACTGTAGGGGGTTTGAATGGCAGGTAGTGTTTGGGTCGCCAGCTTGGATGGTTGAGGGTGCGTTGTCGCGGTGGACAACACACGGGAGGAGTGGAGGGACGAGGAGGCGGGGAGACGGGGAGAGGTTCAGATGGATGTTGCGGAGCAGATGCGGTCAAGGCAGAAGAAGTAATACGACGTAGTCTGGACAGGTTGAGAGCGGACGCAGGCACTGGTACTTGGACACGGAAAGGTCCAAAGGCTGCGGCTGGAGGTAGCCGCAGGAAGGCGCACGGCGACGACTATGAATGTGCGGTGAGTTGGGGCTTGGGTGCCGGGCATGGTCAGGGTGTGAGCAAATCATGCTACTGTAATATGATGCACGGTGGGCATCCCCTGTCTGGCCAGCTCCCCGCCAGGAAGCAAGCACAAAAAGTACATGGCGGACCCGGCCACGCTAGGCAGAGTGTGCTGGGCACGGTGGGCGGTGGTGACAGCAGGGCGGTGGCCGGGGGTTCCTGGGACGGGCTGGCACGGGACACAGGCTACTGCAGCGAGCGACGCCCCCCTGCGCGGAACGCGGGAGTGGGTGCAGTGGGCTTCTTGTGTGCCCAAACCGACGCCGGCGCATGGTGCAGCGGGACAGCGTGCGCGGTGCAGTCGAGCGTGTGATGGAGCCGCCCATTGGCCGCGCACCGGCGTCGAGGAGGACCAGTCGAGATGGGCGTGTTGGAGGTTGAGATCGCCAGTCGGGCAGCAACCTCCTGCCTGCCTGCACGGCACCGGAGAAAATGTCCGCCAGCAGTCTGCACGCCATCACGGACGCAGCATGCAATTTGACGCGGGCGGGCGGTGGGCTCCTCGCGGGGCCGTCCCCGGCGGCAGGCGGAGCAGGCGGAGGAGGCACCAGCAGGCGAGACGGCGGGCAGCACGCCCAAGACAACGAGGGGGGCAGCAACGATGCACACGCGAGAGGAGGACGGGCAGAGGGGAGGGGGGGGGGGAAGGGGGAGGGAAAGGACAGGCGGGGGCGGAGGCGAACCCGAAGGCGAAGGCGACGGCGAGTGTGAACGAAGCAGAGAGAGAGAGAGTCAGTCCCGTCCACGGGTGTGCCTTCCCCACGTGCCGTGGGGGCTGGGCTGTTCCTTCCCTAACGTGCCGCTCGCGCTTTCCCCTCGGGCGGGCTGAGGGCTGGCCTCACCTTTGTTATGAATCGCACGCCGTGCCGTCTGCCCTCCGAGCCCTTCACCGTCGCGTCCCGTCCTGTCTCGCCGCGCATCCTGCTGCACCCGCCACCATGGATGGTCATCAGTTTGGAAGCTTCGGCGCCATCATTAGGTCCCGCTCTCCCGGGTCCGTCCGAGCTCAGGGAATTGCCAGTCACGCGTGCTGCCATCCTGATCCACCTCGGCCAGCCGCGACAAGCGTCTCCGTCATCCACCCTGCGGGGGCCCCCTCGACCGAACAGGAAACCCCTCCAAACGAAATGAGCCTGTGCCTGGAGCTCCGCGTCCCATCCTGTTGCGAGCCCGCTGCCCACACATGGTTGCATCGCCACTTGTCCGAGCCCGAACCGCACAAGCCTCGCCCGCCTCACCTTCTGCACGTGACCGCGTTCTTCCGGGCCTCATCCTCCTTCCTCTCCTCCCACTCGCCTGCATCCATACGCGAGTCGCTAGTGTCCATGTTGCGTCAGCGTCTTGTCAACTCGCTTAGACTACCTGCTCGCCGTTTGAAAAGGCGCAAGTCATATCCAGCTGCAGGGACAATCCGCTAAGCCCAGAGAGCCAGGGTGCCATACGCACCCATGTTGCTCCCGGCATGTGTACCAGCTACCTGCACGACAGAAGATGCCTTGCTTCGACCCAACCTTGATCTGGTAACATGAGCCATCTTCACAACACCCCGGCCGTGGCCTTGTTCTTCCAATCGACCGCCGCCATCAGCACGGGGCGAAGCCCGACCTTGCCTTTTACAGAAATCCGCCTCCGCGATTGGCTGTGCTTTTTTATTGTCACACCAGGACGATTTACCCGGTGTCAACGTTCACAGGATCGGCTCGTTCGCCTTGCCCGCCTTGGCCTGTGCTAAATTTGAAGGCCCGTATCTACCCATGCCTCGACTTGGCTTCTGCTTCCAATCAGCCTGACCCATCGCAAGAGATATACATAAACTCTAGCAGTAGCGAATAAGTGCAAAAACCACCCAAGCCTTTTAGAGTGGAATTGTCCGGACTACCAGATGCTACGCCTTCATCCACTCTATTTTACATGTGCCAATCTTCCGTAGACGGACTTGCAAAGCTGAACTTGTTACCCAAAGTGCACCTGTCTGCGTTACTCCAAGGCTGTAGCAATAGCGAACGCCATGCGAACAGGTCGACATCGAAGCCGTCACATTTTATTCATCCAAAGAGAGCAGCCCTAGTGGATTGTCCATAACCACCGTAATTCTGCGCCCCGTACCTTCTCAAACAGATTTGTTGGATATCTCAGTCAACTTCCTGATTCGCTGCTCCATGGGGATGATCCTGTTCAAGACACGTACTGAAACCAAGATCCCTTTTACCATCGTTCCATCACTTTGCAGGACATTTGCGCACCTTCTCGGCAAATGGAACCTGGTATTTGGATGTCATGTTTCGGCGAAATTGATACAGCACTTGTCTACAATCAAATCACCGACCGAAATAACGTCCGGTAGACTTGCCATCTGGATCACCTCTTTGCTTTACATACCCATTTGGGAGCGGCGTCTCGCTGTACTTTCCGATCCAGTCCGCAGTGGGTCAGACTTGCATCGACCACGTTTCCATCGGGAAAATAGTTTGGCCAGAGATAGTACATGCTACACAAGATAGTTTACCACGAACCCAGAATCAGATTAGAGATCTCGAATTCCACTCGCATGTGCAGATATATCTGCATGTCTTGCTATTTACACTCGAATTACTTTATGCACGTTTGCATTCCGAACGAGTCTGAAACAATGTGCAAGGCTACGTCTCGAGAATCGTCTGCTTTTTACACCAAGTGTGTCGAGGCTCTGTGCGAGTTGTGATACAAACTGTGCTCAGCGCATACATGACTTCGCAACTATACCAGCTCTGCTATAGCCAGGCCCATGCATATTGCGACTTCTCGGCTGCTATCGTTGTCGCAACACCGTTGGAGCCAAGTGGGGACCGACACATCACCATTACATCGCTGCTCTACATGAGGCCTTACTACAACAATTATGGCTGGATCCGGCAGCTACCGAATACCCGATGGGCTCGTGCTCTGTCGAGAGGAAACAATATTACCCGCGCTATAGGCTCAATATGCCTGCATGTTCAAACGAGTCATGTTACAGAGCGGTCAACATCTGTTTGCGCTTTCGATGGACTGTGCGACTCTCCTCTATGTTTCAAGTTCCTTTCCTTCACAAAATCCTGGCTCTGTCCATGAGACCCTTCCTTCGTGTGCACAATGAGCATAATAGTGCATGCCATCATTTGCCCTTGATCGCATGCCGGTGCCCGTTCCTGACTTGAGGCAATTGATGGAATCGATTCATTTGAATCCAGGTGCTCCCTATTAGCAAGCAAAACAGTACTGACAACAGACTAGTGTTTAGATATCCACAATCATGGTTGTAGCCTAATAACTAACTTTCTGTCTCCATCGTCTCCCCGGCGGAGATTGCTCCGGACTGTTGGTTTGGAGGCGAGTGGCTGGAGACTTGCGTCTTGAAAATGGCCCGAGCAGTGTGGATTCGTGATTGAATCCTTCCTACGCGACACGTACAAGGATGTATAGCCGGCATGTTCGGGACCAACCAGTGAGCTCATGATTCAGTTGTGCACTAAACGTCTTCCCACAGCTAATTAGTGAATTATCCATAATGCCTCATCACATTACTATACAGAACTGTCTACTCACGCTTCTCCAGACGTCAAGTTGCAATTGAGTTGTGTGGTGAACGCCACAGAGGAACCAAATGCGTCACACCGATCAGCACGGACGGGTGCATATTTTTCTGCGCCCGTCCACTAATGACTCGCGGCTGCCGCCTGCGCCATGGCCATGGTAACCCGTTCGCCGTTGGGAATATAATCCACCTTCCCGGAAGAAGAAGTGCTTTGCGTCCCCAACACTTGGTCGCTCCTGATCTCCTCGTAGACTGTAATTCTGGAACGCTGCCAGCTGAGTGGATCTGGTCTCAGTCCCACTTACCCACAGACATGAGAATCTTTTACCCAGCATGACATCGACTCCTGCATGAAGGCTCTGCACTACTGAAGTAAGACTTGAACCTGACCAACATTTTTGGGTAGGATCCACCTCCTTCCGCTTCAGTGAGTACTTCAAAACACGGTGTCACATCAAGGCAAGCGGTTTGATGAGGATGTCCCTTCACTCCAGCCAGGCTAGTCACGCGAACATCCGTCCCATATTCCCCTTTAACAAGCTCTCTCTCCTCTCCACAAATCTGTATGGGAAATGGCCGAATTGCACCCATGACTCGTCGAATCGGTTAAAAAGCTGTCAATAACAAATCTGACAAAGCCACCTGCCCTAAAATCTTTCGAGAACCAGCACAGCCACGAACATGTACCCACCCGTTCTAATTACACCGCTATGTCCATCACTTTGGTCACCATCTTGATCTCCACGCACATCATAATTCGAGCAAGGATGTTTCCCTGATTTTCCGATTTGAATTATAGAATGGCTGCATTGATCGCATTGGTGTCCTATAGCCACCTGCTCTGCTGCGTCAGAATTTGTGCTCGAAAGTCATCATTGTAACTGTGCGTTTGTTTATTGTAGAATAGAAGCACAATTCTCATATGCTCTTCTTCCTATCCGTGGCATGGATGAAATTCACTTTCCCTGTCTTTCTACATCAGGTCCATGTTACCGCACTGGCCGAGGAAACATCTGATAGAAAACATTGCACCATCCAGTTCCTCTCGAATGTTCACAATGAGAGCTTCACAAGATTTGTGCCTGATCCGCCATGACCTTGTATCCGATGATGCGTCTTCTCGGTAGACGCGAAGGATAGCCCCCTGTATGTGGCAAATACCCCCGTGACAACATCGCATTCCATCATAAGGATATGTGCTGAATAGGGATAAGTGAGGTGATTATTGATTCTTCTAGAAGCAGGTGCAGTGCATGAGGATTCCAGATTCTTGTCAGCTGCCTAGTGGTACCAATAGAGAGTCACTGATTGCGATCCACGTCGAGCGGCTTAACGCAATACCATACAACCGGTATTCAGCAGGAACAGTGGAAGGAAACTTCTCGCAGTCACATATTGCGGCCCTGCATTAAATCAAACTTTATCCATACTCTCAAGTATGGCGTGTTTGCAAAATTTTAATTCGAACAGTTATGATCAACACCCAGGGATCTATCCGCGTGCTGGCCTGCGTTCATAAAACATCTCTACTTGATTTACAATGAGCTCCCGCCTGTCTCCTTTTCTTAGCGTTGTATATCAAACATCTTTCCCCCTGAGCGACACGAATGGCCTGATGTATGCATTGGTGATCAATATAGTGCGGAGACGATCCTCAATCCATGGCGCGTCCGGTTCCGACTCTACGTCTGTTCTATTCCGAAAGAGGGTTCGAACAGCTCGTGATTGAACCCCGGGACTTGGTTCGGCACACAAACCCGTCTTAGGAAAGTTGGCGAAGGAGATGGAGCCGTTCTCGTGACGTGTACCTAAACATTGTGCAACGGCAGGGTCGCTAGAGAATACAATCGCCTCGGTAGAACTCACAGAAGTATTCTCCTGAGCATGTGGGGTATTGTTATTTAGTCGTCAAAGGTCGGTTGGAATCGGCCATGTGACCGAAGAGCAGAACTACCTCGTACGAAGGGTTGCGGCTAAAGCAATTATCAATAGCGTCGAAAATTACACAGTGAGAAAACATAGATAATACGTGGTTACTGGCAACACCAAAATGAAGAACATATACCGTGGGACTAGCAAATGATACGCCACGGTAGTCGACAGTTGAGATTGTGAAAATTCTGCGGGTATTTTGTGACTACCGAATCAGTGGCATTAGTATTGACCGAGGCTTGATTGAAAATATTCGGACCAGCCACTTTTGAAACAGCGAAGCTCACGAGTCAGGCTATTGTTAACTAAATCATTGGTGCTAAATGTCTTTGCTTGAATCCACCGTAAATTTATCAGTACGCGTCATCAAGGCCGTTGAACTAAGGAAAGCAAATCAAGATTCACTTGATTTGACTTGGCCAGTTTGTCTTCTGGAAATTCATTGTTCAGGTTTTCCACATTTTTCCATGAACAGATGACATGTCATTTATTACTTCACATTGTTAATCTCCATTCGCCCGTTGATCCATTCTAACATTTGTCCAACTCGTTCCTCATGAAGGGAAATTTGGAATGGGTAACACTTGAGTCTCCTTCGATTCAATGTTTAGAAAATGGGAAATATGATGATAGTTCATATATATGAGATGCTACTTAGTGTTTGCCTGTACGAGATGCTACTTAGTGTTTGCCTGCTCTCACCAACAAAAAGCAGCACCCTCCAACTTCAATAATCTGTAAGGCTTTCATAGATGATAAATCACGTTCAGATTGACGACTACATTGTTCCATGGAAAAATCTGTTGTGTTTAATTCATTAGGCTCGCGAAGGCCTCGACTTCCTCAATTTAGCATTCAAAATGCATCTGCTATATGATTATATGATAGAAACCTACGTCAGTTTGCAGAAAATATTCGAGAGTCAACCACCAAGAGCATTGCTACGTGCCGCAAAGCATATTTCGTCGCCGCCCATCCCAACGCCCCTGCAATAACGAACGCAATACGGTCCCTTTGGCGCAACGTACGAACATGTACTTGAATAATGTTACATTGGATCACCCGTCGAGGTGCGACTTGCAGTTGAAACTTGCGGAGGAATAAGGCCCGTCTACAAAGGGGATATAGATTGCTCCTGAAGAGCCACTCTTGGATACACTTGGTGTGGTATATGTGGCCACAGAGAATGATTCGAATGAAGGAAATCTGTACCACATAAGCCTTCTCTGAAACACTGGTAGGGATCATCTCGTCTTCAATCTTGACAATGCTATCGTCGACAGTTGGATCGTCGGTCAAGCCCTCTTCCATGTTGGCCTCGACGGTGCCTAGATGGATTCAATCACCCATTGATACTTGTGAAGGGTTGCTACCCGAGCCATGGCTATCGTGTGCATCATCGACCAGTTCTATCATGCAGATAGAACATTGACGGTGGGCATCCTCGGGCAGGCTACGGAGCTTTTCTATGCCGTTCCAGGCGAAATCTTCGCGCGTTACGTGGGGATCCATCTCGGCCTTTGGATGGTTGCAGTTGAAGTTTAGGGTGGTATACGAGCGGTGTCTTCATGAGTGCCGCAGGGGTGTTTATGTTGAAAAGCGTGACTAAAGTTTAAACCCGTGTGCATACTTAGCTGTCTTTCACTATACACGATGTAGTCAAACCATGCTAAGTCTGCGCCTGGGGGTAAATTATTCGAAGTGTGGGGTTTAAGTGATTTTTCACCTCGCAGCATCCGGTACTGATGCAGGTTCAATGAAGCATTTTGGATGGTTGCTCGACAGTAGATTTATTGAAGGTTGAAGATACACAATGGTCGATGTACTTCTTTCCGTGCAAAGCAGAATAAGAGTATGTCGATCAGATCAAGTGCTCAAGCCACTTCCGGAGGTATTTTGTCAAGCCAGAAGGGAGCTACAGGTGTGCAATTTTCTAAATTCCTGTTGTAGGATTTGAGATCTAGACCTGCTCCCCGGGTTTTAACTCTTCTTTTATTAATACTTACTCTTAAATTAGATACTAGGGACTAATTTTTATATTTAATTTACCTTCCCTTATCTCTATTATATAATTATAATTATATTATTATTCTTCCTGCTCTTTATTTTAAATAAAAATTAAATTTAAAAAGCGCTATATATCTTTCCTTTAAATAAATAAGGTCTCTTTTTTAAGAAGGAAAACTAGTAATTAATTAATTAATTCTCTTAAAACTAGAATTTAAACTTTATTTATATTATATCTGCCTTTAGTTCACAACTCAACACCTGTAAAAGGGATTCTTCCTGTCCATAAAGTTGGGTGAATCAGGTTATACAGCGGCTAGGGCGAGCACGTTTGTGTTGGTCGGAAGGGTATTCTGAAACCAAAGGGCGGTACTACTGAGCTGCCGCATTCATACTCCATCTGCCACAGACCCATGCAATCGTACATTGACTTAGTATCATTCATGGCAATTCATGGCAATACCGCCTTTTTCTCAAGGTTCACAGAAATTTTCAACCACCCCGCCCCTCTAATGATTCTGTCTTCGATCCATGTTTCATGTGCGGTCTGGTGCACCCCTTTTGACGAATGCGTTGTGTTCGACTTTCTGGTGTCGCCATGATTTGACCACATCTAGGACAACACCTAGTTCAAGACTATGCAAGCTCTGAGTCTCTTGAACGGACTTTTATTTGTGAGTTGGGTTGATTTACGCATTCGATTTCGATACCTTCGAGCGTGACTGTACGTGGGTTAACATATATATGCACGTGTAGCAAACGTTATCCGAAATCAACATGTTGACTTTTACGGACTCCAATACCCAAGTCGAAGGTGTGAGCGGAAATGCGAAATCACTACGCCACTGGTTTACGTCGAGAGAAGGGTGACACAGCAAACACTGCGGATAGCCCGGAGGGCCCCGCGAAACAGTCAATATCCGCCACATACATGGATCGTGGAAACATATAGTAGCAGACATGGAAGATATAACCACGAGGCCAATGTATGGTGGCAATGTGTTTGGAAATATTTGTAATCCTCGGCGAAGTCGACCAGCAAACATGTGCACCCTATCGTTAACTTCGCTTCATGTTTCTCGCCCCAATGGCACCATACCCACCAGCACCTACCATCTCTACATACTGTACTGCGCTGAATGTATGTACTATCCTTTCCCCGCTGCAGCCTAGGCCGCCTCGGAATCTCCATGTTCCAGTGACTCGCATCCTACCATGACATGCCTGCGCCACTCCCGATTTCCCAAAGCAGACATTCGCATGAATGTTCCCCACTTTCGCCAGCGACGTCCAGCCTCGTCCAGCTCGACAAGGACCGCAGCATGAAGAAGAGTGGAGTCTGCGATGCGGGCCACCGCCACAGTGGTGCTGCGCGGCGCCGCGTGGCGTGGCTGAGCGGCCGCGACACCGAACTCGAGGTTCGCTCGTCGGGAATACGGTAAAGTGTGGGTCGTACACAGGCGACCCACCATATAGACCACCGAGGCGCGTTTCATCAACCCGGGGGTGGATGGGGGCAACGCAAATCGTCACGTCGATAGGCGGGTAGGTTCAACGTGGTTAATGGGAGTGCCCCCTTCCCAAGGTACCCGCCAAATCAGCTGCGAAGGCGAGAGACATTTCCAAACGAGGGTGCCTACATCTACATAGCACATGCATGCATGTAGAAGGTGACATTCACGGGTCGAATTAAAGTAGCAGATAAAGTATTCCGCGGAGGAGTGTGCATACTGATCCTTCAATTCCGGACATTTGCGACGATCTGCTCGTGTGGGGGAGCAATGCCATGTAGCGGCCTTTGGTCCGGGCGTTTCAAGGCAGGTGCGAAGGGTGTCGGAGAAGTCGGTCAAGGGTCCACCCATGCGCGCGTTGGCAAGAATAGCTGGCCAACACCCCGAGGTGACATGCCAGCAGAGGCAGCCAGCAGAAGCAGCCAGCAGAAGCAAACATCATCAGAATGAAAAGCAAAAGCAAGCAAAGGCGAGAGAAGAAGATGGGAGTGCATGCATGCATTCACAGGGAATAGCCATGTAGACATGTTGTCAAGCTCAAGTTCATTCATTGTGTACATTTTTTTCATTTGATCTGTACATAATCTCAAGCACTTTGAGAAAGTCTATCGTGTGGTTCCAACACCCAGCGAGTGGCTTGCAGTGAGCGCCATGCCAGGCAGAAAAATCAGTGAAGAAGTGGAAAAAGATGCAAGAAAAATCAAAACCCCAAGCCTTTCAGTCGCAGACCCCCCCAAAGTTTTCGTCAAGAATGTGAATGTAGAAGCGAAAAAGGTCAAATGTCTTTCCGTCAAACCACGCTACCCTTGCCCTTAAAGGCTGCAGGGCCACCGTGGGCACTTAGTTGCGGAGAGCGCGAGCGGCACGGCCGTAGTACATGCTGCGCTTGGCGATGTTTCCGTTGGTGCAGGTGGTGCCAGGGGCAACATCCTGCCAGACGACAGAGCCGCCGTTGCAGATGCCGAACTTGGTAGAGCCGTTGCAGACGATGGCACCGTCGGAGGAGCAAGTTCCGCTGGAAGAGCCGCCAGTAGAACCACCAGTAGAACCACCAGTAGAGCCACCAGTAGAGCCACCAGTAGAGCCACCAGTGGATCCGCCAGTGGAGCCACTGCCAGAGGAGCCGTTGCCACCCTCGCTACCGTTGCCACCGGAAGAGGGAGCACCGGTAGAGCCAGTGGGGGCAGGGGTAGGGGTGGCGACGACAGTGGCCAAGGTAGACTGAACAGGAGCAGCAGCGGGCGAAGAGGCAGCGGGAGCAGAGGCGACAGGAGTCTCAGGGGTCTCGGGGGCAGCCGAGGAAGCAGGCTGTTGAGGAGTGGTTGGCGAAGAGCCAGTGGCACCACACTCGCCAGTGGGGGGCTCGACATCGTTGGTGCCGCCGTCCTCAAGGTTGGAGCCCGGGTTGGGGAACTTGACCGCCTTGTTCAGGGGGCTCTTGCACGTGGTGGAAGCAATGTTCGCAACGAACATGTCGGGAAGCGCATCGAGACCCGAGGCATCAGAAGCTCCGCCTGTGACATCGATAGGCGCGCAGTTCATGTAGAACTCGGGGGCGCCGCTCATCTTGGCGAACCAGGACCAGACGAAAGTACCCTTGCCGTTGGGGATCGAGTCAGGAAGAGTGTACTCGAAGGACTTGGTTCCGTCAACACCGGGGCAGCCACCCTCAATGCTCTTGATGACCTTGAACACCGAGTCCTTGGTGGGCTCGGTGTCGGGGGTGTAGGAGAGCTGGCAAGAGCCACCTCCGTGGACGGCACTGCCGTCAAACTCGAGCTTCTGCGGCTCACCGACCTTCATGCTGTTCATGGTGGTGACCTTGAAGCCATACTGGCTCTTGCAGGGGAACTGCTCGGCAGTGATGGCAGCCTTGTCAATCTTGACCTGGTCGGCCGAGTAGGGGACCGGGTTGGAGATGGTGATGTGGGCGTTGGTAGCCGCAACGAAGGCAGTAGCCGCGATGAGTGCTGATCGGAAAGACATGGTGAAGATGTTGGGTTGAATCGTGCAACGATTTGAAGGTGATGTGAAGGAGTGTGTTTTGAAAGTGAAGAAACTAGCCCGGCTAGGAATGAAGAAGAAACTGCGAAGCTGAAGGAATGTGGAGTGTTGGAAAGACTGTGCTGAGTGGATGACTTTTGAAGTGTTGGAGAAAGACTCTTATATATCGCCAAACCTACCCTCTCCCCTACACGGCACCTCCGCCACAAACCCACAGGCTGCCCATGGCCGGAGTCCTCCATGACGATCCGCAATCAAACCACCTAGTTTCGAACGTGACAGTCCGTAAACCAAACGCCGTGCTTTGACTGCTCCACAGGGCCGGCGCCTACAAAACTGGGGCTGATGATCCTGAGGCTGCCAGCCATAGAGGGCGCGGCAGTGCGGATGTTTGATGCAGAAACATTATGCCACGGCCTAAGACGGAAGGTAGGTTTGGCGGTGATGGGCGTCCAGGGTGGTCGACTACGCGCGAAAGTTTTGTTTCGAATATCCACCGCATTACTGATTGGCCGGGGCGCAGTCGCTTAGCGGGCCGTAGGGCGATTCGGCTGACAGATGTTTTAAGCTTGTTTGAGCCGTAGCACAAGCATCCATGTCGAGAGCGGCTGATTGGCAAAGGTCGCTGCACCGTTCACCACCCCATCAGCGTCGTCTTGAGCTTGTCTCTCTCCACAGCGCAGTAGCCAGAGCACCTGCGTCTGTCACACGCCTCGTGCCGATTTTGCTAGCGACCGCATGGCGAGAATGTGTCCGGCTCAGGGCCCCATAGACTAGGTGTCTACTCGGCAAGGCTTCGTCTCATTTGTCCGAGGGGCGAAGGCGTCTCCCTTGTTGATCCTTCACGAGGCCCCCCAGAATGCAACTTGGACTCCTCTATCTTCGTTTTCTCCGAACTTCCAGTTATGCATGGCGGCCAATCGGCGCAGGGCGTGCCATGCCATGCCCTCTTCACCACTAATGTCCGGCCGTTTTTCGTTTGGTGACGCACCCCAAAACAAGCGGTCATTTGAGTGCACTGCCACTGCCGCAAGGTCGCTGGATGTTAGTCTACTATTTCCGTCAATGCCGGAAACAGAGCCAGACACAATGCTAGTCCAGCAATCTCTGAATGTAGCACCAAGACATGATATCGTTGTGTCACCTACCGACGTAGCAATCGCTGCGGTTACTCCGACCAAGTGCTCGCTGCCACTACTCTGACCAAGCGCTCAAGGTACCTTCCTTCGACCCGGGATCACACAGCCTCGGGGAGGCTCTCTGCATCCAGGCTATTGTGCACATTGTGCACTCTAACGTGTCTCGGTCAGCCTCGCAAGTCCAGGTTTTGGTGCTACGCTTGCCTGCATCACGCGAAAGTATAGGGTCTGCCCCGGTTGCGGTATAGGCAAGAATGCCGACTTGACAGGAGCCAGACACGCTGGTGAACCACTATCCGCCATCTGTTTTTGATGCTCGCTCTGGCATCGGCATCCAGCGTATGTCGGCATTTGGATGCGGTGAAGGGATTTCTTCGTACGTCATACCGCAACGAGCCAACGAGGTCCTCGACCATGGAATACATGTCCGGTCCAAACTGGCACCAAGAGGAGCTGTCCCGAGTTCTTGAAGATGGTGCTTGAGCTTGACATGCCAGGCGGGGTTGCAGAGGTATGAGGTGACTGGCCGTTGGGGCGCAGACAGCGCCGACCGACCTGGACATGGCTCGTGCAAGGTGAAGAATCAAGACACACAAAGGAGCATCAGAAATAGACAGCTCGGCTTCTCTGCCCCCTGGTGAATTGCCTAGACAGGCAAGCATTCAGCTGCACCGTGGATTCTTGCGGGAAGGTGGCCCGGTCAATAGGCGCGCAGAACAAGAAGCCATGGAGCGCCGTAGTGCAACCCTCTGCCGGTCAGCAGCATTGCACGTAAGGATGACCTGCTTAGATGAGGGGCTGCTGGGGCTGGCAGGCCGGCGATCAAGATGCAGTTGTTGCTGTAACGGTCGGAGATGGGCGGGGGATGATATGTTTGGTGCGTAAGAGGCGGGTCGGCGCCCCCACCAAGAACAGAGAGAGAGCCCGGGAGAGGCCCAAAACCCACGCAACAGCACCGCGACGTGACGGCGACGGTGACGGCGACGCGCGTAATCATGTCGACCATCCGCGCCATGCGCACGACCGACCTGCTGCGCATCACCACGACCAATCTCGACCCCTTCACCGAGACGTACGCCATCAGCTTCTACCTCGAGTACCTGACCAAGTGGCCCGACCTGTGCCGGGTCATCGAGGGCGTCGACGGCGAGATTGAAGGCTACAGTGCGTGCCATCCGTCTTCTCTCCCTCTTCTTCCTTGCGCTTTTTCTTTTTCCCTTGATGGCTGACAT
The DNA here is from genome assembly GCA_026873275.1 of Pseudopithomyces maydicus. Classification (NCBI taxonomy): domain Eukaryota; kingdom Fungi; phylum Ascomycota; class Dothideomycetes; order Pleosporales; family Didymosphaeriaceae; genus Pseudopithomyces; species Pseudopithomyces maydicus. Next base: position 1,581,596 of record JANTUC010000006.1, on the reverse strand, counting down.
GCCCCTCCCGCCTCCCAGTCCTCGGCAAGCTCGAATCGTCGCCCTTCCCGCCCCAAGTGCACCCCTACTCCCCGCACACCAACCCAGATCCAAACTACCTGCCCTGGCACGGCCACATCACCGCCCTCACCGTCTCGCCACGCGCGCGCCGCCTGGGCCACGCGACCGCCCTCTCCGACTCGCTGGCCAAGGCCTGCGACGCGCAGGATGCCTGGTTTGTCGACTTGTTCGTGCGCGAGAGCAACGCCGTGGCCAAGGAGCTGTACAGGAAGATGGGCTACAGCGTCTACCGCAAGGTCAAGGACTACTACAACGATGGCGAGGACGCCCTCGACATGCGCATGCCGCTGAGCAGGGACAAGGACAGGGCCCACGTGCGGGACAATGGAGAGACCTTTGAGGTGTTGCCGCAGGACGTGTGGTGATGGCATCTGCACGCACCCGGGCACCCGGTCACCTATCAAACACATCACGTGACTGCATATCTGCCCGTGTCGATCCATGCATGTATATGTGAGCAATCCAGTCCAATCCAATACGCCTGTCGCCGTGCTCATACTACCCGCCCTGTGAAGAGACAGTACGCACAGAGGGTATAGTGCCACCCAAACTCCACCCTACGCAAAACCAAGCAACCAACCCATTACCATTTGCCGCCCTTGGTAGAAACCTCACCGGCACATGACCGGCCACCTCTCGTCCCAACCAAGCCGTCTAGCCCGGCCATTTGCCTGCCTTCTATCCGCCGAAAATTATTGCACAATCATACTTGGCACCAATCTATCCGCTTGTACCTCGCCATCACCTCTGTCTACTACCTGACCAACCCAGTCTCCGCTCTATGTTTGTCGCAATAGGTACTATACTGCCGCCTCACAGTGCAAACGAGTCTTTGCTTCTGTTGGGCTCGGCTCGCCGATCATTCGTGTTCATAGCCTTGTTGTTGCGGGTTGCTTCGGCAATGTGACGGGGTATGCTGCTGTTGGCATGCTGGCCCATGTAGACTCCAGAATACTGTGATCGTGATCGCGATCGTCGACCATCAGGCTCCGCGTCGCTGTTGAATCCAGAGCTTGCAGGCTCGGGTGAGTTGGGCTGATGCCTCTGGCTTGCGGCCTCGGATAAGTTGGGCTGATACCTCTGGCTTGCGGACTCGGGTGAATTTGGCTGATACCGTTGATATTGTTGCGGCTGCGGCTGCTGATACGAGGGCTGCTGCTGTCTGGGTAGGTCGTTGGATACGGGAGGCGCAGGTCTGAAGCGTCGCACCGAATTGGGCTGTTTCTCATCGTCGACCAGTACTACCATCCACACACCTACCGTGCCGGTTAGGCCTAGAAGAGGGGTACAGTGGATCCATCGGGGGCGTCCCTCATCTACGTGATCCGCATCGAGACTTGCTTTTGGAGAGGTGAGCCACCGGATTTTTGCGGTAACTCCACGCGATGAGTCCGTCAGAGCGTCAGCTACCGAGTTGCGTATGCGCGTGCTGCCTCCGATGCGATCCAGGAACCGCGACTGGAGGATACCGGGGACGCGGAGGGAGGGCGACACAAATAGGATGCGGAGGGAAGGCGCGGGCCTGATCAATAGGTACTAGTACGCGAATTAGCAACCATGGGCAGATTCGAGAATGAGAACGCACATTTTTATACACCCCTTGCAGCCTGCCGTCTCCCCGCAAAGATGGTGCAGCTGCGGCCTCGAAATCACTCAGATCCTTGATCAGCACCCTTGGTCCTCCTCGTGCGGCCTGACCGCCTCGCATGCTCATCCCGTCGTCTTCCTCAACGTGTTCTCTATGCATATTCCCTCCATACCGCCTTACGATATCCAGTTCCGAATGATTAAACATCTCACTCAGCTGTTGGAACTCATCTTTGGCAGGATCATCCTCCTTGCGCTGCTCTTTGACATCGAGATAGTGTTTGAAAGCGTCTAGCTCCGCACATTCTTTCACAAGACCCGAGACGTCGACCTGTGCTCCGATGAAATAGCGGAGGTTGCCGCGGGAGTCGAGCAGTGGGGCCAGCATGAGGAGGTTCATAAATGGGGAGCCATCACGTCGACTATGACACCAAGTTAGGGTTGGAAAGCGAAGTTGCTGGAGAAGCCAAACATACTAATTCAAAAAGACTTCGCTGACTTCTTTGCCTTCGATGACGGCTTTATGTAGACGCGAGACGGAGCTGCGGTTCGTCATGGGGCCTTGGAGGAAGCGGCAGTTGCGACCGATGGCAAAGTTGACACCATACTGGGTCGTGCGATGGAACTCTGTAATTATTTACTAGGTAAGAATTTTTCTCGATCAAAGGATAATGACGTATCGATGGCTGTTGAACAAAATAGAAAATCATTGAGATAACGTACCTTCGGATGCAAAAATAATGGGATTATCCGACCTTGAGGGATCAGTCAAGCAAAACACCTCTGCCAATCCTTCACTCGCATCACGGAGGTGCATAGGCAAATTTCCTGTGACGCGCTTCTGCACACTGAGGCTCACAACCTGGATAAAGGTGTGCGTGATGAATGCAGGGAGCTCTTCCCGGACGAGGAGGCTAAAAGCTTGCTCAGCCTTATCCTCCAATACGGCATTGATTGTTGGTCGCGGTGGATGCTCCGTGAATTGATGATCTTCCATCGGTTCTAGAGCTTCAGCCACCGCGTTGGCATACTGAATCGCGCGCATAGCTTTCAATGCATCGAGATAGTATACTAGCACGGGCACCGATTTGGGCCGGTGAGTGCTAAGGAACGATGTGAATCGCAACAGTGAAGGTGTGTCCTTGAATATTGCGGCCAAATGTTCTTTGGAGAAGAGCTGCTCGGATCGTGCCTCCAGGTCAAAGCCTCTATCCGCCGTGCCTTCATTCGGGGCGGTGAGTTCGAAAGATTGGGGATCATCTTCTAGCAAGGGCGACAGGCGATCGATATCCTCGGGTGGACCTCTTGCTTGGAGAGGTCCTAGTTGCTGAGTTAAGATCGAGGAATTTTGGGTATCGTATGAGCGAACGGAGTCTTGATCCGAGCTGCGTATGCTTCTTTCTTGTAGCGAGACGGAGTCAATTGTTGTAGGCATTGGACCTGGGGATGGGGAAACGGTCGCCGTGTCAGCTGGAGGAAGGCTTGAAGAGCGTGAGAAACGCCTGCTCAATGTCGCAGTGTTACTGCTATATGTAGTGTCAATATTTATACGAGTCATGGGGAAGCGCCATGGTTACCTAGTGCGTGTGGGGATGTGAATGCCCCTCCGTGTAAAGTCTGGAGGTGGATCGGCGACGGCATCGTCTTCAACGTGCAGAGAAGGACTTGGGACATTGTGCCTCCCAAGAGACTGCTGATCGGGCGTCTTATCAATGATACGTTGTGCAGGCGCATGTTCTGCATCCGCATGAACCTGCTCCAGATCCAATACGAGCGGCTCGGCAACAGTTTGTTCTGTATCGTGCATGCTGTGATTTGAGGCGCTATCTCTTGCGGTCGGCGGATGCGGATCGCCCATACTGGAGACTTTCACGGCACTGATCGGCGATGTGATGAAGTTCGAGGACGAGGAAAAGATACCGTGCCCTGAGCGCCTTTTCTTCTTGGTCAACAACATGGTTACGAAAACGCGCAGCCTCGAAGAAACTTTGGGCGGCCGACCGCGTTTGAGTCGATTCAGTTCAGAAGGAGGGTATTGGCGGGCACTTAATGGAGGGACCACTGCATCCATATGCATCCATGACGCGGGCAAGACATACCGTACCAAAAGGTTCCAGTCAAACCAGGATGTTCCAACTGATACCGGCAAGACGTCCAAACAGGCGTTTAGAGCCCCTGAACTGGTTAAGCAAGCGCCACCACAGTCTATCGGTTGATGATGACACCGGGCAGATGATGTGCCCTAAAAGCAAACCGGTCTCTTCGGTGGCCCAATGGATCTGCCGCTCGGGGCCTTTCCTAGTATGCAGCCTCAAATCCTACCCGGCGCATGCAGATGCGCCCAGGCCCCAATCGAAATGGAAAAAAGGAGGAACCCTGTTGCTATTAAGGAGCTTTCGGGATGTAGTACAGCAGATCAGCTGTCCTTGCTTGTGCTGTGGATGAATCAACGAAGTAGATGGTGGAATGCAGAAGCACACATCAAGCCACTGCTCGCCTAATTAGGGCGGACAGGCAGCAGGCACCGTGCCACCCTTGCGAAGATCGATTCTCGTTCCCTTTTCGTCGAGGGTCGCAATCGCGTGTTGTTCCAGGAAGCTCCCACATGCCGAGCACATGCACGATGATGTGCAGGGTCATGCTAATTCGAATTGCGTTGGTAGGCATGTCTTGCCTCGCATCAACGTTCGCGCAACCTTCATCGAGGCCTCACACGTGCTACAACGCGTTTCAGGTCCTGGGAACCACGCCATCCATGTAGGTACGTCACCGGAAGCTTTCCAAATTTCGCGAACCAGTGCTTTTTAGAGGCTACTTGACATTTACGCGGCTAGCGGCATGGTGCAAGGTTTGGATCTGCCATTTGGCAGTTTGTTTTCAGCGCGGCCCGTACGTACAAGTGTACTAGCTTCCGACTCATAGTTTGACACCATGTCGATCAGTTGGACTCGAAAACAAAAAGGGCTTAGGTCAGACGAAGCAGGAAAGGATCTTGGGCGCATTAAGTGCATTGTCATCGAGCTCGCGATTCTGCTGTCGATCGCATTACGAGAGCAGGCCCTGGTGCTCGTCGTTCCAGTCTTCCTCTTCTTCGGCGCTCTTGCTAGGATGTCTATATAGTACGTAATGCTGGACGAAAAAGATCACGTCGAATACAATGGTGATATTGCTGAGCCCAAACTTGACAGGGTTACCGGTGATGCCGCTCCAGTCGTCCTGGAGTGACGCATCGAGAACCAACTGCGCCATTGACAACCAGCCACCGGCGAAATCGAGCAGCATTGGATATATGCTCCAACCGTCTGTCGATTTCCGCTTGAAATTGACCCAAGCCTGAGGGATGTATTTGACGACGACCGTAATGAGCTTCACATAACCCAGTGCGTATATCTCGAGAGTGTGTCAGCTTGAACATCATGATGTTTCCATGCATGGGCTGGCTCACCACGTCGATCCAGGCCCACCCGCTGGGGTCGTATCCCGAATCCTTTCCTGCGACCTGCGCGAGGAAGCTTACAACAAGTATAGCCAGCACACATCCCCAGAAGATGCCCAACGCTGCCTTGGATGCCTTTTGTCGCGCGCCCACTCTGAAACCCCAAACCCAAGAATAAAACTGGCTGTATAAAATCACACACATGAAAGCACCATGTGCAGCGAAAAGAAAATCATTGAAGCGAACGGTGGTTTCAGGCGAGGTAGGATGACGGTAGGCGTATTGCGATCGTATGGTAGGAGAATACATAAACGTCGCGGTGTTGACCGCGTAACTATAAGTGCAACTTGGTCAGTGTGGGAAGACTTCAAACACTCTGCATTACGCACCATGTAAATCCAAGCAAGTTAAGCGTGGGGAAGTCTGTTGACGATGAGCTACAATCTACCAGGCAGCCGTGCTTGGAGGGAGCCCTCACCAATCGCCAGTCCCAGAGTAGATCTCCGCCGCCAGTTATTCACGGCCTGGGGGTAGAAAGAGGCAGACCTTCACGTCAGAACACGTTAGTCAGACCCGCTGGGTACGGTAGAGTCGGAAGACTGACCAGCTCAAGAAGTATGCCCACCCCAGTATTCGCGACAAAGCGCGCAGAAACATGATGAGCTCCGACTCTTTCTCAGTCATCCCCAGGTACAGTGAGGCGGGCGAGATAGATGATATGCACCGCGTCGGAGCATGCAGTATCTCAGCGATGGGTACGACGGCTCGTCGCAAAGAGTGTTTGTACACGAGGACGATAAGAAAGATAACGCCAAGCTTAGCTACACCTTCTCATGATCAACTGGATGAGAAGCAAAATGGGCATGCGCAAAGGTTTATGCGCACGAGGGCTGAGCAGACGACAACCGGGATTACTTTCATCCCGAAAGTCGGTGTTTGGAGATCAGCTGGCGGAATCGCGTAGCATTGTCGCGGGATGACGACAGCCACGCGTGTTCCTGGGAGGGTGCCAAGCTTCTGGGCAGCATGTCTAGTGCTTGCTCATCGTAGCAGGACGGTTCATACAACCATGGAACCTTAACCCACATATCTTCATGACCCATGCAAATGTATGGGCGAGAGACGAGCTTGAAAAATCTTGGGGGGCATCGAAAGCCGTGTGTATTCATCTGGAGATGACCAAAATGTGCCACCCTTCATCAGAGCACAATCCAAACACCATCAAGCCCTTCACACGCCTAATGTACACTACTAGAAAACGGCAATCCAACCTTGTCTGGTCACTTCCTTTCCACTTTGGCAATCCAACAAGGAGCGCCTATCTCAGGGAACTCGAGCTCTATCATTTCGAAAGATGACCGAGCGCATTCCACGCTGGCAGATCCGTACTATGAGCGTGGCAAACTTCCGCGAGCCTATTTAGCTGTGATCGCAGCAACATCCTTTGGGGATCTATTTTTTGTCAGGCACTATAATATTACAAGTGCTGGTTTCACTGACACATTTGCATGATGATGGCTCGAAGCTAGTGCAGGGACACTCGATGCAGGGGCTGAGGATTGCTGTCCCATCAGCATCGCGCGTGACCTTGACGGATCGTTCCAAGCTCGTCTATTATCCAGCGTCAGTATATGAGCAAATATTTGCCTCTGAGATGTTGTACCACTGCGGGCGATGCAAGCGCGACCGATGCCATGGCCAAAGCGACTGCTGCGAAGAACTTCATTGTCGATGTGTGGGCGTATATAAGACGATTGTTTGTATTGAAAAAGCTTCTATTCGAGGTAGAAGGCAGAGTTCGTCGAAGTGGTATATTGAAGCGCCTGTAAGAGGGTTGGTCGGACGAACTGCGATTCACAGATGACCTGGTAAACGCGCTCTCGATTGTTTTAACGTCGACAATTATTGGCTGAGTTAGAACCGTCGACTATAAAGACTGCAGTGGGGACACCTTATCGTTCTTAAAAAGCAAGACGACTGCAAATCACTCTACATATAAGTGGCTTCCGGCACCACGTTCTCTCCCCGGAAATCACTGTATGTGTCCCAAGAGCCGGCATTCCGTGCCTCGTGGCAAAGTGTTCCGCATATTGACACTTTACCTGCGCTTCACATCCTGCGATGGGTGCGGATATCATTCCAACATCCTAGTTGGTACATGGCTCGGGTAAATGATCGTCAGGTATCAGCCAGAACGGATGAACGCCCCGCAAGGAACATATATTACCACGCTAACGCTGCGCAGAAAGAACAAGCGGCTCTAGATTCCCTTCGTGCAAACAATAGCCCGCTGCGGAGTCGGGAAGCAGAGTGATCGCAGTCCAGACTTGGGGTTTAGTACATCGAAAATCTTAAGAGTGTGATGTTATACACCAGCCAGAATCTCGATCGATCGATTTGAGTGCGAGGTGATGTAATTTGCACAGAAGAACCAGGGTGTGTTTGTCCGTTCGCGCCGACGCTGTCGCATGATGTTGATTCGCAACATATACGACAGATTCACGATACATACCAGTACACATTGAATCACATCTAAAGATCTCCAAGGATAACAAACCTCAACGTCATTCTTCCCGAAAAGGTCCAGACTGTCTATTCAATCTCGAGATCATTGCTCCTATTCCCCAACGGTTCACGTACTACTCCCAACTAGGCCTGCGGCAAACTTTAGAATTTCGGTCTACTCCCTAGTACATTCGCTTCCCACTCGAAACGGAAGCTGTTCTCAATCAGGTTCTTTCCCTCGATATTCATGCCACCTAAAGCCATGCATACACGAGCAATAACCGCCTCACATTCTATCCCTTCGCGAGCTCAGTATGAGTTAGCTCAGGTCGGGGATCACGCGGCGCGTTCTGCCAGGACAAACATCTTATTACTAGAGAGGTCCAGACGGTAGCCACGTCCTTTGAACCGAGGGCCCGCCAACCAGGAAAGCCGAAGGATTGTCTCGGTAAACACTTATTAGTTCCCAGGCTTAGTAGAACTCGAACTATCCATGTGGCCGGCTCGCTAGGATCCGTGCCACTGAGCTCGTGCTTATTTGCTGTCATGATCAGAAAACCCGATTTTGGCTTTGGTGCCTCAAGCAACTTGCTAAGGCTCGATGCTAAAGGAGATTAATTATGTTCATGAGGCTGGCGCAGAACGTAATATGCACACACTATGGCCAGCCGGAGATGGATCAAAGTGACCACAGAGATATACGAGGTTGTGTAGACTAGATTAGTGGTCTCATAACTTCTAAAATGCCCCCCTAGATCTATCACCCTTACTGTTGACTCACTGGTTTTCTCGTTGTGGATCTGCTTAGTGGATGGTCTCGATCTTAGTCAGAAATGTTCGAGCAAAGTCATGCAGGCACAAGAGAAAAGTCCAGCAAAGATGCCATTAAATGGTCCTCTATGTAGTTAATGCTTGTGAATGACCCGCTGTGAGGTCTTACTGTGTCATGAGTTTAGCATCTGATCATACTGTGATTGCAGTTGCTCGGAGTCAGCAGCTCCTTTCACCAGGCTGCTATTCAATCGACGACAAATAGGTAGGTAAGCACTCCATCACCTGATTTTTCAGCCCAAACACCTTTCAGGGTTCTAAGAGTTGGTTCGTATCAGCTAATTCTTGAATATGAATTGGTGCGCATCTCTCAGAATTACGAAATTTCGAGTAGCTATCCTCCAGGAGGTTAAGCATGATGCGCCGAATGTTTAATACATGTCCCACAAATACTTTACATACGCCTTATTTTCTTCAATAGTTGGCCTGCTGCACCTGTTTTTCATTTCACAGAACGAAGCACCATGACAACGGAATGCCTGATTGGAAAAGCATTTCTTAAGCGTAACCAATCCCTGATATTGAGCCCTTTGACCAGAAGAAATACCATCCTGTCGTGTAATATTTGGACCGTTGTTCTGGAGCCCCTCTATCTGATCAATCCGTTATGCTCGATTTACCATATTGCTGTTGTCAATATGATCTGTTTAGGTCCCCACGATATCACTGAAAACACCAAGCCTCCTCCACCCAAACAAACCACAGCACCATACCAAGTCCTCCTACATACCTCCCAAGCCATCCCCAAGAACCCAAGAACTCAGTAACAGAGGCATTACCCACAGCTCCCCCTCCGCCCCACCCTTATCAATGTCGCCATCGCAACGTTTCTGACGTGCTCACATCACTATACCACAAATGCATAGCCTCATACGACAATTCTGGGGAAATAAAAGAGTTCTTAGCTCATCACGGGGAGCACATCCCCCCACGCGGGTGATCCTCTAATGCAGGAACCTTATCTAGACGTCTTTCTCTCTCTAGACCACGCCCATGCCCACAAGCTACAGCTCATCTAAGAAGAAAAGAGGCGGATACCAAGTGCCAAGTCTATCACATCATTTCCACCAAGACTAGAAACAAAGAAAAAAAGTAAAAACAGTGCCAAGTTTCATGCCGTCGTGTCGTGCCGTATCCCACGCAAAAAGTCGCGTAACCACAATCGCAAACGCTTACAACTGCTCGAGCAGGCCCTCCGCCTCGAGCAGAAGGATGATCTGGTGCACCGCCGTCCTGACGTTGGTTTTCGAGATGTCGACCGTCAAGTCGGCCTTGGCGGGTTGCTCGTAGGGGTCGTCCACACCGGTGAAGCCCTTGATCTCCCCGTTGCGTGCCTTGGCGTAGATGCCGCGCTTGTCCGTCTTCTCGGCGTACTCGAGCGGGGTAGCCACGTGGATGAGGTAGAAGCTGCCGTACTTCTCGACGAGCTCGCGGGCGTGTTTGCGGGCGTCCTCGAAGGGCGCAATGGGCGCGGCGATGACGGCGGCGCCGGCCTTGGTGAGCTCCGAGGCAACGAAGGCGATGCGGCCGATGTTGCGGTCGCGGTCTTCGCGGGAGTAGCCGAGTTCGGCAGAGAGCTCGGAGCGGACGTTCTCGCCCAGGAGCAGGGAGACGGAGCGTCCACCCTGTTGATTGAGAGTGACGTTCAACGCGCGCGCGATCGCATCCTTGCCCGAGTTTGTGAGACCGGTGAGGAAAACGGTGAAACCTTGCTTGTTGCGCGGGGGTGCGATTCGCGGAGGACCTTGACGACTTCAGGGTACGAGAACCACTCGGGGATCTCCTGGCCGGTACGGAGGCGCTTTCGGAGCTCTAGTAGTTCGTCAGTGGGTGATTTACATGGCAAGCGTTGTTCGACATACCTGTGCCGGAAATGTTGAGGGTACGGACGCCTTCCTTGACCTCGTCGACGGGCTTGTACTCATCGGTATCGGGGAGGTAGGTCATCATCTGGAAGGGGACAACCTCGATGCCGAGCTCGTCCTTGTACTTCTCCACCTCGTACTGAGCATCATAAGGGCCATAGAAATCCACACCCTTGGAGTTCTTTCCAGGGCCAGCGTGATCACGGCCAACGATGAAGTGGGTAGCACCGTGATTCTTGCGGATGATGGCGTGCCAGACAGCCTCACGGGGGCCTCCCATGCGCATGGCCAAAGGCAACAGACCGAGCACAGCCATGCCGTTGGGGTATCGGGGAAGAAGAGCCTGGTAGACGCGGACACGTGTGAAGTGGTCAATGTCACCGGGCTTGGTGAGACCCACGACGGGATGGATCAAGACGTTGGCTTGACGGGCGCGGGCAGCGCGGACGGTGAGCTCGCGGTGAGCGCGGTGCATGGGGTTACGGGTCTGGAAAGCGACGACCTTGGACCAGCCAAGCTTGTCGAAGTGCAGACGGAGCTCTGCGGGGGTGTCTGGAAGCATTGTCAGTGAGTCCTGCAGAGTGGATTTGAGGCATACGCACATCGCAGACCGACGTAGTCGTAGTGCTCGAGACGGTCGATGGCGTCCAGCTTTCCACCGACGTAGAATTCCTGAACTGTCTCGTACAGGTACTTCACCGCGGGGTGCTCTGGGTCGCCTCCGAAGACATCCTTGGCCTCCTTCTCCCTGAGGAATTGTCAGCGGGGTTGTCACAGTGCGTTGCGTGCTCGCTCTGGCATACTTGTTCGGCTTGTAGACATCGTCGACTGTGATGATGGCAAGGTTGCGGTCGTCGCGGAAGTCACGCAGCGCAATCCTGGCGCCGGCCTTGATGCCGACCTTGTCTATGGTCTGTTGCGACACATCGAGGGTGATGGGCATGGAGAAGAGGGCGCCATCTGCGAGACGGCTGTTGGCAACAACTCTGCATAGAGTCAGTCCAGTGCAATTTCAGCATCCGCGAAGCTTTACACACCCATTGTAGTCCTTCTCGTTCAGGAAGCCTACGTGCGACGCGTCAGTGATGGTGTTCGAGGTGCCATGGGCCATGGGCCAGGTGCCGCTGCCCGTCCCCGAATCATTTCCGGCTGCAAGCCCCGGCAAACCGGAGGGGCAGCCCCGCCACCAATCTCAGCCTCCCCATGTACATTACATACCTTCCAGCGGCGAGAAGCCTCCGCTCAGGATCAGCTCCAAATCGCACAGTTGCCTCTCGCTGAGAACGATGGCCTGGAGCTTCTCTGCCTCGTCGTAAAGCTCCTTGCGTCGGGGCGCATCACGCGCAATCAGGTCCTTGAGGACGCCGCCTGCTGCTCGTCAGCGCTGCACCCATGCGCCTGCGGGCGGTGCGAACATACCATGGGGAGGGTTGGCCATGTCGAGTGATGTGAAAAGACGACGAGAGGGTGTGTCGATTTAAAAGGAACTCGTGGCAGTCGTAGCACGCAATCCGCTTGGTCGTTCGTCTGGAGGTATCGTGGCAGGTGTTCCTTGGAATTCCTGCTTACTTCTTGCACTCGCCGCAAACGTCAAGAGATGATCGAAGTAATCGCGCCACAATGTTTACACGGGGAGGGACGATGTTTATAAATGGGTCGTGGAAAACAGGGTCCCGAAATCTCTGCTAAAGTGTGCGGTCCGATGCGTGATATACTCACGTAGCATCCTATGACGGCCTCCCGCTTCTCCACGGCACTGGGCTACTGCTTGGCTAGCCATTGCTGGTACGCCCTCTGGGTCGGCTATTTGTTGGGTCGATTGCGCAATAGCACGAGTCCTGGATTCGTTTGTCACATTAGGTACGTGGGGAGGGTGGGTAAGTGGCCTCACTACGCTGATGCTTGCTGGCTTGCTTCGTTCTGTCTAGGCGCATCATCCTACACTTAACCTGCATGTAGCTACCATGATAGTGCATGTCGTTGAATTTGTATTTCATTCACTAAGTCTTGTTCAAATACTATATGGAAAATATGCATGCTCAACCCCGGATCTGACCATCGTGATCTCGTGGGGAGCAATCTTGGTGTCCTTTCCCAAGCCCAATGCTATTCGCTCGTGCCCAAAACGCCAATGCTAAAATGCTGCAAACCGACCACTAAAAATATTTTCCGATGACGACATGGACATCATGCCCCATCCACTGTCACGTTCTGCAACTGCTTCGTCAACTCCTCAGCTTCTTGCTGCTGCTGTTGTTGCGCCAAAAACTGGGCGTATCTCGACTGGGGGTTGTGGATACCGCACTCGGTCTTGTTCTTTCCCTTCCAGCGTCCAGCACGCTCGTCTTCACCTGCAGCAACAGGTTGCGTCGAGTGCCAGTCACCAACGCTCTTGTAACCACGGTCCAAGAGCTCATTGTAAGGAACCTTGTTTGCATCGACATACTCCTTGACTTGAGCGAACGACCAGTTGGCAAGAGGGTTGATCTTGATGACACCACTTTCAGTGACTTCAATGATATCGAGATCACCTCGCTTGCCACCTTGACTCTTCCTTCGCCCGGTCAGGAGGGCTTTTACGTTCAGGTCCGCATTGGCTCGGAGCGCAGGCTCGACCTTGGCAACGTAGTCGTATTTCTCATCATCCGTCTCCCAGAACTTTTGACCGTACTTGGCTTCAAAGTCTTCGACAGTGTTGCATCCACGGGGCTTGTAGACGTGGATGTTGGTGTTGTATCGCTCCCGAACTCGCTCGACAAGGTCAAGAGTCTCTTGGAAGTGGTACAGGGTATCAAAAAAGATGAGGTCGATGTTGGACTTCAAGGGGCCGTCAAGCTTAGAAAGCATGTCCACAGTGACTAATCCGGTCAAGCCGAAGGCCGTGGACTGATAGAGGCCAGGCAAAGATACGACGCACCAGCGAAGAATATCTGATGCGGTGTTAGAGATGCCCAGGCCCTGACCATCGAGAGGGTATTACGGACCTTGGGGCTCCAGCTGCGCCAGCTGGTGGTTGAGGAACTTGAGGTGCGACTTGGAGAACACAATATCTGGCAGGCTCTCGTGGCTAGACTCGCCGGAGACGTAGCCAGATTCGTCATCGCGGATCATGTTCGATTCCTCGTAGTAGAGCGGCGACGACGACATTATGGAAGGGCGCGGTTTGATGTTCGGACTATTGCAAAACTTGATGATATTGTTTATAATGATAAATGTATCTTGGGCCTTCTAGTGACTCTCTCAATTGAGCCAAAGTGGAATATGTGTGTAAATTGAGCACAGATGAAGGAGTACAGAGCAGCAACTGTGCGAGAATAGGTCCATTATGCTCCGTCTTCGGCAATCGTTGATATACCAGGAAGCAAAGGTCTCATAGTCGAGAAGTATGGCGCAATCCGCGCTAACCAAGGTGGTCGAAAATTTCTTCGGGACAAAGGTCGGGCTTCACCCAATGAAACGGCAATGGTGCCATGACGGCTTCGAAATCGAGCCTCGTCATTGCCTCTTTCCCCGTTCCCTATGTTTCCGCGGCGTGGTGGCTTTCTAAGCATCGGATGTGTAGTGGTTTTGTCATCGGAGGCGAAGGCGACATCTGGGGCACGGCACCTGGGGAACGTCGAACGCCACCCTCCTAACCTTGTATAAGGGCAACAATAATTCACAACATGCACATGCTCGAAAGGTATCACCGAATGTTGAACGGTTCCTGCTCTTCACCGGTCCATGGAAGAGGCTTCGGCAGCCTAGTCTAGATCATGCGAGTACGGCAAGCGGCAGGACGTGTTTCTCCGGTGGATACGACGGGCAGCAAAGCATGCCTGGATGCAAACCCATGCTACACCCCGCTCGATGCGCTGTTTAATATCCACATGGTGTGTGGTGTTTTGGGAGCATCGGAATTGCATGTAAGCGATGTCGCTCGCCGCTTGCTTTCGATCAATGCGAGGCCTTCTTAGCCGTCAGCAATAACTCTTAAACGATCCGTGGGTACTATTTTGTGATTCGACCATATAGGGGGCCATATTCGGCTCGTCGTCGGGATGGCGGACTATCGGCCGGAGAGTTGGTGGATGAGGCGACGATGTGGGCCGTGCTGCCTCAAGATATGACGATCCAAGTCGTGCGTTAGGTTACGTCAGCGGCTAACTGCTTAGGGACATCCACATACATGTATCAAGACAAATTTCTTGGTGTACACAAATTCAATAGATATTGAAATAGGTTTAAGGCGAGGATATTCTATTAAGTATCATCGTCGCAATGGGAATAATTATTTGGGAAGACAACTGGCCAGGATATTCGAATGAAAACTGCCATTCAATAACCTACAGACCCTCCCTTACTCTTACTCCCTCCACTACAGACATATAACTAATCACTCGAACGTTTTGTCACTTGTCACAAGAGGGGAGACGGCTTTTTCTTCAACCAACCATTTTCATCGAGTCGGCTCCACACCCAGCTGCTGCTTTTACTAAACACAAAACACAACTAATCATCCACACGCATCGTTCTTACCATCATCATTCCCCTCAGGCTCTGGAGATATTTGCTCCGCCATACGAATCATTCTGTCCCTGTCATCCTTGGCTAGCTTGCCCGTCTTCGCCAGTTCTTTCAACCTTTCTGCTTCCTCATAGTCTTCGCTACGCAGGTTCGTCTTGAGCTGTTTCAGCAACTTAGGTGCAAACTTTCCAGTAGCATAGACCACGCCTGGGTAGTTCCTGGAAACAAGCACGAGAACCAAACTAAGAAACATCAACGGCGCATCCGTCTTTGGCTTCTGCATCCGTCGGACCATATCCTGGACCAGGCTTTTCTTGGCTTCTTCTGCTGCCTCCGTATCAAAGTTTGGGAGACCTTGTTTTTTACTGAACTTATCTACCGTGGAGATGATACTACTCGTCTCTGCTTTGTTCGTCTTCAGAGTCGCTTCAAACCTGGTCAAATTCTTTCGTGTCCTTCTGCTGTAGACTAGTCCTTGGGATCTCGCTTTAGAAGCCATGTCGGGGAGAAAGTCTTTCTGCAAGTAAGCTGACAGCAAATCGGCGAGTTGTTCGCGTAGTTTGACATCGCTGATCGCTTTGAGACCCTCATGGTAGTTGTGTACTCGTAGTAGGACCTTTTCAGTCCAAAACACGGAGAACTCCTGCTCGTTTCGCAATTCCAAGCCCGATATAGTGGACGCGAAATGATCAGAAGCAGCAGCCACAAGAACCTGTTGTTCTGAAAGGTGGCGAAGGAGCTGGCTGTCCGGAGGGATGGAGGCTATCACTGCTGCCGGTTGGAATTTAAGCTCATTCTCTGAGGTCTCTTTCAGAGAGTCCCACTGCTGATTGGCATGGACCTCTGTGAGATCCAATAGAGCTTGCTTTTTGCTGTCGTACTCCTGTTCCGTAAGTAGGTAGTCGCCTTGTCTGACTAACGTGCTACTCCGTATGAATTCTTCTTGTATCCTCTGTGCCAGGGTTTCTTCGACGCTAGATCGGATTTTGGGAGGAAAATTATCGGGAAGTATAGCCTATACATTGATTAGAATACTGCCTATTTTGTATACTGTATAACCCGTCCATATTTGCTTTTTTTCCACTCACCGTAATGTGGACATAGCCATGGTCATTAAGTTTTGAAACACCGGCAGCAGCAAGTTCGGATAATTTCCGATCAGAAACAACGAGCCTGCCAATAAGTGACACAGACGAGATGCTTAAGAAGTATGTATCTAGGGCTTCAGAAGAGGGGTATAACTCCTTGAAGGCCTCTGCGAATTCTTCTCGGCTAAGCCAGAGCATCTCTCCCGACTGTAAATCCGCGATAAGTTTGTCCCGTCTACTTGTGGTGGATTTTCGAGGGGTGCAAACGATGAATTCCTCTCCTTCTTCAATGTAAAAATGTTCGAGGAGATTACTTTCAAGCCCGGTAGATTTTTCGAGATGATGGAGGCATTTTCTGATAAGCCATGTCTAGTTCGGCAGGTATCAGTCAGTGTCAGGTAACAGGGTGCGAAAAATACTGCATATTATGGTTTACTGAGTTACCGAATTTCATCTTTACAGCATAGAAAGAGATAGTCGCTTCCACGCAAGAATGACGTACCGGTGGTGCTCCTGGGAGCGATTGTGGACTGAGTTTAACTTCCCTACAAAGGTCAATTCCGATACATCAACTGCAGGCTGGAACTCACTCCAATCCATCTTTCCCTGCCACAAGCCTTTCGCTCATGGTATTGGATAATTTTGTCCAGTACGTCTTGCTCAGTAGGTAGTCCTCCATATCATATGCGAGACTGTCTTTGATGCTCGAGACATGAAGAAGACTTTGAATATATTCTAGATCGATGTCGAACAGTTCAGTAAACTCAATTTTCACTACAACTGCCTGATCGAGTGACTCTTTGAGACTTTCAACAATTGCATCTCGCTCTTGCTTGGGAATGATGTTTTGCTGATCTCGGCTTAACAAGGCCAGCGTGGAGTCTGCTCGGACCAGTCGTAAAACGACATGGACATCGACACCTAATCTGCTACTTGCGCTCGTCACGGAGATTCGGGTAGACCCTCTCGTCACCATATGTTCGAACTCTCGACGTAGACTGCTTCCTGTGACAAAGCCTTGTCCGCTAACAGTCTTAATCAAAAGAGGTAAGTCATGATTCAGTCCAGACTGCGATTGCTTCGCTGGGGGCAGAAATCCGTGGATCTCTATTATGTCATCTTGAGAGAACATGTTGGCTGTTATGTGCGCGAAATTGTTCCGAGTAGGTTTGCGATGATGTAAAGCCTAGTAGTACAGAGAGCTCGGCTTTCAGTGATAATCTCGAATGAATCGTGCGGCAAACTAACATGAAAATCTGAGAGCCGAATTTCTCATGCTACACGTCGCGTGTATTCTAGTTTGGGCGCATGATCTTGAGGTCTTGTCCTGGTTTGGGTGTTGGGCGTTCAAGCGTAGTGGGTCTAGGGCTAGGTGCAGCCGAGAGCCGCACTGCACGCTCCGAATCAAACTATGCTTCTAGATCCGGAGCAGCGTCAACTTGGCACTCGCATCCGAACTTCTGCATGTTCCTCTCCGTCGCATTTGCCATAGCAGCACTCCGCATCTCGCCAACATGTCTCAATTCCGTGCGAAGACGCTCGATATCGGCTGCTTCTCTAAGATCCGCAACATTCGCGACCACACGAAGCGGAAAGTGTTCGCAGAGAACGAGCCCGAACGGTAGGCGTCCCTAGCTGTCGCACCGCATAGCTATCCACTGACCATGACCTCCATGTAGACAAGCACTTCGCTACATAATCCGAAACACTACGTTCCCACAGCGAGTTCGCGCCCAGGCACAGCTGCAGCTTACTCAAATGCACTGCTACACGCGCTTCACCCAGGTCAAGAATAGGTGTATCATGGGAGGCAGAGGCAGAGGTGTCTTCAGTGACTTCAGAATGGGTCGAGTAAGCAACCGGAAGGATAATTGAAGATTCTTTGTGCTAACTCCCGGTAGTACCAATTCCGAATGAACGCGCTTGCCGGTAACCTCCCAGGTGTGAAGAAGGCGAGTTGGTAGAGGGAATGTAAGAGACTACGTATTTCGCGTAGATGTTTGGCATGATATGTGTATAGTAGCAAGAAATACGGGCATTGGGAGGCGTTATAGGACGTGTAGCACAATTGTAGCAATTATGGGTCGCTCTCACACGGCGGCTGGACACATCTGGGAGTGCAACGCTCCTTCCCTACTATCATCTCTTACATGCTGCACGTGTCACCAAAACCACCTGCACCTGGGCACCTGGGCATCTTTCTCTCACCCCGCCGCCCAAGCTCTGCAAACGAACGCGTCACGACAAACGCAACTGAATACACAAGTTCGCAGCTTGCGATCCCCTTTGTCTCCCATACTTACACTTCCAAGGTTAGCTGGCGTTATTACAAGATTTGTGCATTCGAAATTCACGAAGAGAGCAAGTCAACCACAACTTCGACATGTTTCGCCGGCAGGAAAGCACGCTACAGCCGGACGCGAAATACGCCGTGAGTTAGAACAATTCGAGTGACCCATCAGATAACTAATTGCACTACGATTCAGGCTGATCTTAGTGAGCTCGGCTACTTCATTGACAACAAAGGCTGCTTCCGTAGCATTGAGGCCCCCGAGCTCTTCCACAGGTTCCACCACACCAACGACGACCGCCACAATGAGGTCCGTGGTGAGGCAATGCGAGGTAGCCATGTTTGATTCATGTTCTGCACGCAAGTAGGTACTGACAATCTTCATAGTCTGCCATCGCCGGGAAGTCTTAAAGCGTTTGGCTGATCTAGGTCTCACAAATCTCTACTTCCCTACCCTGTCCAACAGCAAGCCCAATGGACCTCATATCCCTATCCTTGCCCCTGCTGCCAATATTCTCAAGACGCGGAAGCGCGTCGTCGTCATCATCAACGATGATATGCACCAGGACTTAGGCATTCTCGCATACCGTGAGCTACAGCGCGAGAGCGGCGTCAACGGCGGCAGTGTTTACAACTTTGTCAAGAACATCGCTCGTCGCTTTGCAGTGAGCTCGGTCTCTGGACTGGAGAAGAAGCTCACCGAAGATGATGCTGGTGATGAGGAGAAGGAGAAGAACATGCATGTACCTGGAGTGATCGTTCTCAACAATGGCCAGCTTCTATATTCGCACAAATACAATAAGGCGATGTCGATACGCAGCTGGGCTACGCTCCCGCGGAAATCTATCTATCACGATGCGATCAAAGTCCACGAGATTGAGAATCGCGTGGAAGGACACAGGACATCGGAAGAGCACATCAAAACTGTTTTCAATGCGATGGTCCATAACCCAGATTTTGTCTCGCCCGATGCCGAGATATACGTCGTGGCAATTGAGAATGGGGTAGAAAGCCTCATCAATGTCCTCCAGGAGGATTGTGAGTTTCATCGGATATGAAAAAGACCCCGGGGTTCCCTTACTGATATCTTGATAGTCTATAAGTTTGGTAACCGCATCACTGCTCTGGCTGCGGTGCAGTCGCCTGTTGACGGCCATGCTATCACCAACCCAGATGTGAAAGCCTTCCTTCACAATCGTGCTAGAAACTGGGAAACTTCAAATACCGCTAGCCCTGCTCCAGACCAGTGCAACGCACTCCCATCGGACTCCGAGTATGCGGATTCACCCAAACTTGAGCTTCATGACGGTTTTTATGTCATGACTCCAATTTGTGCAACGTTCGGCGGTGGAGAAACATGCATAGGTGAATGTGTGCTCACACAAGCTATCGTACAGAACGCCATCCTGGACTTCTTTGAGGACGTTGCGCAAGGCAAGTCATTCAAGAGTATATGCAGTTAATGAGACCATGCTAATCATATCCTAGACCCCAAGGACTACTGCAATCCATCCTTCAGCATCATCAAGTCCTCTCCTGGTTTGGATATGTCTTCGCTTGATGAGGCTTTGGTCGACCCCAAGAAGGAGGTTCTCCTCGCCGCTCAGATAGAGCTGTACGAGATGCAGACTGCTTTTCGGGACACTCCACAGAACAAGCCCGAGCTTGCTCAAAGCCTTAAGCGCCTGCAGAAGCGTATTGAGAAGAAGGAGGCCGAAGTCCAACTCTTGGAGGAGGAGATGGCTGTCTAAGATGCAGGTGGGGTATATAATGTTCACATAGGCCATGCACATGAAATTGCATTTGTATCAGCCAGGCGACCACATCTGCCATAAGATTCCATTTTTCACAGGATGGATATAGAAAGGGAATATGCCAATACCGTGAACGCCCGCTAATGCATGCCCTCGGCCCTCTCTTCTGACGTTTGCCTTGGGTTCTCTCCCATTTACACATCCTTCAACAAGTCGTCCAGATCGTCATCGTCCCATCCCCCGCCCCCTCGCCTGTTCACCACGATCTTGCTCTCCTCCTTCTCCTGCTGCTCTGCAACCGCACCCAGCAACTCCTTGAGCTGCTCCTCGGTGACCTTGGCGCGCAACTGCCCAGTGCGTGCAAGCATAATCAACCGGTTCTCGACATCGGTGGCTCGGGACTCCTTGACGAGGCGGATGCGGCCGAGGCGGTCGGCGGCCTCGGGCGTGAGGATTTGCATCAGGATGGAATTGCGCTGATCGGACTCGCGCTGCCTGCCCGCATGTGTCAGTCGGAAAGTAGAGCGAATCGCGAGGTTGTATGGCGGTACCTTTGCGCATCTTGATCTGAGCCTTCGCCGCCGCCACCACCGCCGCCGGAGCTGCCACCGCCCTGCTCGCGGAGCTGTTGGAGGCGTGCGCGGCGGATCTGCGCAGATTAGCGGGGTTCGAATATACTGGGGTAATTATGAACTACCTGCTCAAGGTCGTCGTCGGCCATGGTGGAGATGCGTGTGAAATGTTTTGGTGGGGTATGCGAAGGAGGGATGCTGTAGCTCTTGTTGCGGGGCTCGGCTGCTACCTAGGGCTGGGGACCGTCCGGTCGTCTCTTGTTCAGGTACGCATACAATACGCTCGAACCCTGGAATCAACTATGAGATCAATACACTTCTTTCAGCGTTGTCTGAAAGGGAAATGTATTTCCGTGTTGATAGGATTTGGGGGAGGATCACATAGGTTGGCTTTCTACTGCGAATCTACTGGTCAATGTTCAACCAATCACAGCGTCGCTTGCTCCCCAGGGCTGCTCCAATGAAGTGGTCGGTATTCAAAACTACCACACGGCAATCGATGGTTTCTACTTTTTCCGTTTTAGGCAGTTTGATTTCGAGCCATCAGGTCTTGATGATAGACAGCTCGCTTGTCTACGCCATTGTCTCCTAGAACCTACGATGACATGTTCCAAAAGGAAAGCAGCAGCTGGAATTGGAACAGCATCGGTTCAGCAGTTGGATGAAGGGAAGCGGATACTCGATAGAATCATATACAGCACATCTCATCGCATGGAAGGCTGAGGTTGTACAGATCAAAGTTACAAGCGCACCAGATCATAGTTGAAGACAGAAGCTTTGAAGTTTTTGTTTTTTCGCTGCTCAACGCAATGCTGTACCGACATTCTACTATTTCCGCCCCTAAGCCGTTCTGGCGCCCCCATCCGGCAACAAGCTGACAGTCCTCGTCACTGTCTGTGTAGCGGTAGCCTTGCTTGTGATCGTGACACTTGTCGTCTTCGTCACTTGACCCGGTGCGGAGGTGATCAGGCACGAGCACGCTGACGAGAGAGACGAGATACCAAGACCAATCGAGGCTTGACGCTTTTTCACGGGAAGCTCAGATGGGCAGCTGGCGTCGTAGAAGGTGTAGGGAGACATGGGGTTGAGGTTCGTGTTCGAGGTACTGTAAATGGTCAGTCATGGTGGAATCGACGGCTTAGAGAACAGGCTACGTACGCATCAACATTGAACAGCATGCAGTTGGCTTCTCCGTAACCGAAACTCTTGCATTGCGTATCGGCCTTGCATGCCGCCTTGCAAGCAGTGAACGTGTTTTTTGTGCCGGAGCTGTCGAAGTAGTATGCGGCGGTATCCTTGGTGTAGCCGACGATCCCGCAGCCAGCAGAGCTAATCGCGTCAATTCTGAACGTTTCAAGGCTTCAACTAGTTTTAACTCACGGAGTAGGTGTTGGGGTCAGGGTTGGAGTCGTTGACGAACTGGTGGTGGGTCCTTTTGTGGTCGTCGTAGGCTACGCAATTGTCAATGCAAGTTTCAGACGGAGATTGGAATTACTCACTCGGCCTGGCGAAGTCGTGGGAGGGTACAGCGTAATGATCACCGTTGTCTTTACAGTGGTGGTCGCTCCAACCGTGGCAGTGGCAGTTTTCGTATAAGTTCCGGACTTCAATATGCTGCTGCACATCAAGAGTGCCTCGGAAGTGTGCCCAACGAAGGAGTCCAAACCGCACGCGGCAACTAGAGTTCGTTAGAATTGAAATTAGTAAGTTCCAGCAAGTGACTTACCATCTGGGATTTTGGTGGGCTGGGCGGTTTGGGGTTGCCTAATTTCAATCGCAGCAGCACTGGCAGTGGCGACAAATGCCGCGCCCAAGAAAAGAGAAGCCTTCATCTTTCTTGGAAGGGAGCCGCAAATCTTCGGAAATGGAGTACAGAGATGTGTCCGACGCTACCAAGATTGGATGGGAAGATTGGTCCTCTTATAAGTAGATGCAGCTTGCAATAAGACCCCGGAAATTTGGTGACAGGAGCAGAAAGTTAGCTAGTGATGTAGCATATTTCATTTGTGAATAGATGAGAGAGGTCCGTCCAAGCGTATTCGATACTTTGGTCGCATCGTGACGGCCTAGACTGGTCGTACAACAATGTTCCAGTCCCAATGGACATACGCACGCCTTCATTGCAGCTTCTGTTACCAGGATAGTCTTGCTTTCATCGTGTCGTTTTTTCGCATATGTGCCGGACGCGACCCTTTTTTCGTCCTAACCAGGCAGTGGGCGCTCCCAAGGCCCGGTACCGTGCAGCGGGGCCAGATCAGCCGCGCGAGGCCCACCAAAGAGGATATGTTGAAGAGTATGGACGAAATATATCCAAAGTGAAAACAATATATGTTACGGTAGGTCTTAGCTTACCCTGGTCAGTAACCCGGCAAATCGCGTGTTCAGGTGATATTACCCTGAGGCCTAAAAATACTGCGCAGCTCGTATCGGCTGGATCATCACAGGCGAGAACATCTTAGGACCGAGAGCTGCATTAGCCGAAGGGGATGGTCTGCAAAAAGGAATTTTGCGGTATGACAAAAACGTCTAGAAGACAACTGTGGCAAGACACGAAAAATTGCTCAAAGGACAATGTGATATAACTTTGGCAGCGTGGTACTATGCGTCAATACTAAACATATGAGCTTACGTATTCATGTACTCCGGATAACTTGGCTGTTAAAAGACCTTCATGGGTCCCTGCAGGTGTAACACGAGTAATTGGCATGCAATAGATCCATCCATTCGCTCATGCATGAGGAATTGTAACCCTTCCATCATGCTACCCTCGCCTTATAGTGAAATGAATCCGCCTTGTATCTCCCTTATGGAAACGAAAGTGATCCTGAGAAAGTTCATGGAGAGTAGCCTCAACATGGAATGTTACTCCCAAATCATTCCCGATCTTGTTCCACATATCCTTCAGGCTCTCGGGGTTGTGCCGATACATTTTCCCGGTCGGATTGGTTCTATGGTCGTGAGCCGCGGCAGTTACCGCACCGATTTGTCGGCCGGCGATGAACGAACCCTCCACGGGGCGCAAGAGTTTAGCAACAGCCTTGGAGACCCTAACTTGGTCTTCATAGTCGAACAGGTGGAAGAAGGAACCAGTGTATACCACATCGAATGTGCCTCTCAGCTCCGTCAACGGCGACGGATCTTCGAAGATGTCGGCGGTGAGAAAGTGACTTTGTAGTCGGTCGTGGTCTTTGAACAGTCGGTAGCCCAATTCCACATACTCTTTGCGAAGGTCGCATCCGTAGATGTTTTCCGATGGCGCACCGTCTGCTACTAACTGCCTGATCTCCTGCCCGAAACAGCACGCCATGTCTAGCACTCGTTGTCCCTTTGCTAGACGGTCCAAAATTTCCTGATACTCTTTTGTGTACTTCAAAGACAGGTCAAGAAAGCGAAACTGTCCGATACAAGGATACGGGAATATATCCCACGCCTCGTCGCGCAACTTGATAACATGATCTGTAACATCTTCTGGTGGTATTTTGCTATAGCTCTGCAGCAGACTTCTGGCATCGGTCGATAGTTGAGACTCGTCTGGCCGCTCAGCGAACCAGGCCACATTACGACCTGGCAAAGCATTTGACTCCATCACTAAAGCTGGGCGGGAAGAATACGCTGTTGTAAAGCAAGAGGAATGGATCCTGATGTTAGTGGGATTTGTTATCAAAGGAAGAATGCCGGGATAATCCGGAATTGATAGCGTCATCATGGCGCAACTAAGGCAAGAGGCAAGGTTTCCATCTTCTTTCTCATTCCCACCCGCCCTTATCAAGTCTAAAATATTGTCTGCATCTTCAGTGCAATGACTTTTGTCGAGGTAGCATCGGATCATTTTTGGCAGCTTGCTAGTCATAGACAAATATTATATCATCAACGTAAACACTGGTTAGCGCGTAGTTCCATCCATCTTCCTGGTTTACAAACCATCGGTGCTAGCGCGCTGCAGCATGGAAGAAGCCTTGAACGGATTCATTATGTCTTGAGTGTATTCAGGCGCATTTCAGTATGTGGCCTGATTTTACTTGCACCCCCAAAGACTTCTAGGTACTATACATGATATTGCAAACATGACTCCTCACCACACGTTTATTAGAACCGAATATCACCGCCTTTTGCTCCCATAAGGTGCAGTTAAACTAGAGGGAATGATTATTTTGATTCCTCTTGATTCGCCATTACGGCAAATCCATCCGACTTGACGCTGTCGTTCGATAATTCGCCTAGAAAAATGTATTGCTGACGTGTTGTTGTCTTCATAAGTTGCATAAAACGGTTACACCCGTTCGGATGATTACGTTGGCCTGCTGTGCCACGGATGAGCACTCGCTTGATGTGGTGATTTGTTAACGATTTCGTACCCAGTGCAATCAAGCACAACGCGCGTGTGAATACAGACGGATCTGAGCGCCAAACACCAATCCTGCTAACACCTGTTGCAGATATAAATTACATAACAGTCTTGAAGGCGCTGCAAAAACCTAGATAACAACTCACGAGATAGACATGACTACTGTACATCTAGCTCAGCTTTTTGTGTCGATCACCAAGCACTTGCATTTCGAAAATATCATGTAGGTGGACCATAGCCCTCTTTAGGAATCAATAGCTACCTCGGTATGATGCTTGCATTTGCTTGAGACACAATGACATCGTGGCATCACGGATCGGGTAGGATATGACGCGGTAGGGGTACAAATCGCGAACGCACTACTGGCAATGCCTGAAAGGAAGCTTTCAAATATATATCAATAATATACGACCGTAATTTTGTACAAATGGCAAACTGTCTTTCCCTGTTTTAGTGAGCAGCATGGCTGAAAAGGTGCTCAGCAACCCATATATCGGCACTAATGACACCATCGAAATAAGTAATAAAGAGCATAAAGATGGGGGAATGGAAGCATGGCTGACAGTTTTTGGCTCTTTTCTCATCTATTACGCTTCTGTTGGGATGATCAACAGTTTTGGCTTCTTCCAGAATTACTATCAGACAGAGTACCTCGCCAACGTTTCCCCTACTACAATCTCTGTCATAGGTACCCTTCAGCTTTCACTCATGAGCGTGCTATCCACTGTTTCGGGAGGGATCTGCGATAGTCATGGTATCAAGGTGAGTGAAATCACCTCTATATGAGAATTCCTTCTAACAAGCCGTCAGTTTTTGTATATTTTTTCGGGATTGGGATCGTCATTGTGGCTCTTAGTACTCTCATTTTACCCCCATGGCGCGGTATGGGAAATACTTATTACGCAAGGTTTATTATTAGGTGTGACATTTAGCTTTGGAATCCAGCCAGCATGCACAGTTATGGCCCACCACTTCGATAAGAAACGTGCTTTGGCTATGGGGTTGGTATACTCAGGCAGCTACATGGGCGCTGTGTGTTACTCGTTCATGTTCACACGGCTTCAGCCCAGAATTGGGTTTCCATGGATTATGCGCATTGCTGCGATTAAAGTCCTGTAAGTCGCGTGGTGCGATATGTTTGCCGCTGGCTAGTAACAACAATAGTATCTTGTATTCAATCGCATTGCAGATATCCACAGCCATCCCGAGTGGCAGAAAGATCAAGTTTGATACACTTTTTGATTTCCGCGGACTCTACGATGCCAGATATACTTTGCTTATGATAGGAGGATTTGTCACAAGCCTTGGTCTCTGGGTACCTGGGATTCACATAAGTAGGTGATTCGATCACAGGAAGCCCACGACTAAAAGCTTATAGCAACTTATGCACATAATGTCTACCCAGCTTGTCAAATAACACCATACCTCTTGCCTCTAATGAGCAGCTTAAGCATACCCGGTGCAGTCGTGTGAGAACAAAAACTCTATTCCTTAAACACTCGACTAATACTGCGCAGTGGAGGAATCATAGGCGATCAATTCGGAATACTTAACATGATTATTCCTATGAACTTCCTCTCGGGATTCATCTGTCTTTTTGTTTGGCGCCTTGCGCCATCTGTGTCTATACTCGCACTCTTTGCTTCATCATTTGGATTCACCTCAGGAGCCGTCATTTCGCTACTACCACCGGCAGTGAGTCAGATTCTTCCAGCGAATAAAGTCGGTGCGAGAATGGGAGCATTTTATAGCATAATATCGATTGCGACGCTGACTGGAGCCCCGATCGGTGGGGCAATCATGAGAAAGGATCCAAAAAGAGTGATGACTATCGCGGTTTGATAGTCTTCTCTGTAAGCTTTTTTTTTAATCTGAAAGACTGAAACTAAATTTGGTAGGCCTCAGCTATGTTAATCGGGTCGTTGGTCATGTTTGTAGCAAGACTTTTCCACGGCCATGACCTGCGACAACGATGGTGAAGATAAATATAGAACTCGGAAGGTAAAAGGAATCCAATGAGGAGTTAGAACAAAGTGACATGTCTCTGAAGCTTTAACGGAACAATAAATCCCGCTCCATCAAGCTACACATTTTGGCGTTCTCTGGGCATTCGCATCTCCACTAGGCGCAGTAGGTTGGCAGTAAGGCTAGCGCGCCGAAATCGGCTTTAGTCTTGGTAGACATTGAGCCAGATAGTCTACATACAAAGCATACAAAGCATCTCGGTGCCACTACTACTGTCGGCAGTTTTTTGTATCAAGATGGATAGCACTGAGCTGGTTCCGGCTACCGTCCCACCCCGCACGTCTTCTCATCATTTAACGAACCCCAAAAACCGACACAAATATCTTCTCCAGATATCACGTCCTCTCAACTTGAACAAATCACTTGAAAAACGCGGAACCTGTTTTCCAGTTATTTATATACTTGATGGAAATACATTCTTTCGTACTGCCTCGGACATTTGCTGGCGTAGAGAAATGACTCCGAATTGGGCAGGCGGCGGTATTGTTGTTGCTATAGGGTACGCATTTCTTCATAACATATAATAACGGTGTCACTCATTCGTTTGCGCAACATATAGCTATCCACAAGATCCGACCGAGATAGAATCAATCTATAACTTTGAAGGGAGAAATCGAGACTATACACCTTGTGACGCCGAGGGAAATCCGGGTGAAGGAGGGGAGGCTATGGGCTTCGCGCTTGGTGGCGCAGATTCATTCCTAGATTTTGTGGAGGTAGAAGTGAGGCCTTTTGTCAAAGATCTGTTCCGAGACGAAGGTCTTGAGGTTGGAAAGGAAGCGTTCTGGGGTCATTCCTTTGGGGGGTTGTGTGTTTTGCATTCACTGATCACCGGCAAAGGAGGGAATTTCGCGTGGTACTATACGGTTAGCCCGTCGATTTGGTGGGGGCAAGAATACATATTCAAGGAAGAGGAAAATTTGCAAGAGATGCCCAATATCCAGCTCACCATGAGCTACGGATCCAAGGAGCTACCAGAAAATCTGGAGCGCGGATCCGAAGAATCAAGTAAAGGCTTTAGGAACAAAACTTCCGAAGCACAGGATGCGGATCACGAAGCGAGATTGAAGCTCGCAAAAGAAAGGGCGATGGGGGCGAATATAGAAACATTACATCAGAGACTGACCCATGTGCCGGCGCAGGGCAGAGCGAAACTTCCAGGAGCCCGTGTGGTCATAATTGAAGGAGAAGATCATGGAACAGTCTCGACAGTCGGATTGCTTAGGGCTTTGACAGATTTTTTTTCTATTGGTTCCTGAGAACTGGAGATCAGTTTTAGAAGGTAAGAAACAGAAGGTCACCGCAATGTGAAATATGTTCAATCTTTTCAAGGAAAACCTGAACATTAATACATGAGTATTTCGATCAATTCATCCAAATCGGATTTAGAACGTTTCTATGATAAGGCTCTCCAAACAAAGAGTCATCCAATCTATTAAGCATAGACGTTCCTTCCTAATCCCAGTGAGCACTTCCTCCTCGGCAAAGTTATGCCTTTTGAAATACCACCAATAAGAAGCAATGCTGAATGCGAACCTTGGTTTTTGGTAGTAATTCAGTAGTGTACCAATAGATATCCAAGCCAGCTAAAGTAATGATAAAATCAGACATGACAAAGCACAAGTATTCGTCGCCCTAGGGGAAGCTCGAGTGCCTAACCTCCCGCTCCTCCTCCTCGCTCAACTTTTGAGAAAGCGTCTACCATCGAGGGAGTCCGTACAAGGGGCCTAGTTTGGAATGCTTGATCTTAGTCGTCGCACGTTTAACTGGTCTTGTTATGCTGACAGAAGGGTGCGCATTTATCAGGGAATCTCGAGAAGGTATCATTGCACCACCTGTGAAAAAAGACCCAAAGCTGAACGGATGCCCTGTGCGAGGGTACTTGCGGGGAGTAGGATCGGTGGTCTCGTGATCTTCTTCATCGACGGTTCGCTTGCGCTTCTTGTGTGGGGGTTGGACTGGCGCGGATGCCTTCTTTGATTTTGACTCAGTGACAGAAGCTAGAGGTGAAGCTGGAGGCGACCGAGCTTGGTGAGAGAGTGCTGCTCGCTCGGTATGGTGTTCTTGTCCCTGTCCCTTTCCCTTCTCCTGTTGCTTTTGCTGTTCCTGCGAAGACACTCCTGTAGCTCTCGAAGCAATCAATTTCGTCAGCTTCTCCATATAATCTTGCTGTAGAGTTGCGATCTTGTCAAGCTGGGAATCAAACTGGAGCGTGAGCTTTTCCTCCTGTTTCTTGAGTTCTTCTGCTAGCTTCTCCTCGTGCTCCGTCTCGACAGCAGCCAGCTCTTCTTCAAAGAATGCACCTATCTCTTTCTCTAGGTTCTTGAGCGCTCGATGCATTTTTAGCTCGCATGATTTCTTCGTGGATGCTCGTGTCGTCTCGATCACTTTGGCTGTTTCCCTGTTGAACTCCGCTTTCAGTTCAACTTCCCAAGCTCCCAGCATGTCCGGGTCGGACATTGCATACTTTGTATCTTTGGCTTCCAATTCTTCCATGCGTGGCGGATCACATTGTTCACCAGCGCTGATCGCGCTCTCGGCGTCGATGGTGCACTGTTCCTCAGCCGTTTCGAAGTCTTGAATAATCTTGGACAGAGCATCTTGCCAGCTGCGTAAGCGTTCACGCAGTGGGCGAGTACGGACAGCTTCATGATCCTCATGCTCGGTGGTTTCCTTCTCGAATCTATCCATGGAAGAAAGAAGACGACAAAGTGGGACGGATAGCGGTACGGACGATTCTCCCTTAGGAGTCTCTCTGGAAATTGTAGTCTTCGGTGCATTCGATCGAGCCGAACAAGGCTTGGCGGCCCTATAGGAAGTTCCGCAATGGTGACTCATGGTTGCAGTGTAAAGTTGGGTATGTCTGATCGATGGCTTTTACTGAGTATTCAGATTGATCTTGTAGGGAGGTATGCCGAAGCGTTTCAATGAAGGGAACTGTAAATAAGTAAGGATGAACAAAGTGTTGAAAGAATTAAAGAGGGGCTATTTACGGTATTGTTCGAGGCCGTGTTCAAGCGGCTGAAGGATGCCTAGTACGGTTGAAAGGATGAGAACGCGTACTCAAATTTTGCTTTGAAAACGCCGAAGTTGAATGCAACAAAGACACAATAAACTAATTGTGTTGACGACCATGACAGCGGGAATGAAGGCGCAATGCTCCGGGATTTTATATTGACTATTATGAGACAAGCGCATGTCCTATGCGTAGACACGGGTGTGTTTGTCCCAAACGTTTGCCAGCTCTTATTTTTACACGATGGTTTGCACAGTACCCATACTATTTTACACGTGCTAAAAGCCCAAGTTGCTTTCTAAACACTGAGCCGTATGTGTGTTCTCCTTCTAGTTCTCCTCCCGGGTCGATCTGGGGTACTGGTATTGGCGCGGCAAGATCATTGGCCGTCTGTGGATCTTTGCGAAGGCTTCGGCGGCGATTGGAGAGCTATCGGTGCGGATTGTTGTGCCAATGGCCATGAAGAATCTGCGCAGAATTTGTTTAGCGGGGTTCATGCGACAGACATATGCACATACCCAAAGGTAGCTGCTGAGCCCATCATGTACTGCCCGAGTGTTCGAAGCATGCCGTTGGGACCCGGACCATAGCGCACAATGTTGGTGAAACCTGAGCTTGTTAGACCTATGCCAACAGCAGAGAAGAGTAGAAGGCAATGCGAACCGAAAATAAAGCCAATGATCAGGCCTACAGACCCGCCCATCATGCCACCCATCTTGACTGCATGCTGTTAGCAAAGCTTTAGCGGAGGCGGAGAGTGGTGGCGCACGTTTGTCGAGGGTCGACTGCCCCTGGGGCACTGCTCCAACGGGAACTGGCATGGTGAAGAGGGTATTTGGTGCGTGTGGAGAGGCAAGGTTGGAGGAGCTCAAGTTGTTGTCCAATGGTCCTACATCGAGGTTGGTAGGGTATTAGCGCCGTCCATCGGTCCGTCAGGTGCAGGTGCCCGCAACAAATGTCACGTGACACGAGGCCACAACGAGCACGCCCGGAATGTGGAAGGGAGAAACATGCCATCGCATGCCCGCAGCAGCTATAGAGCATCTACGCTTTTTGCTGCCATCCAACGCCGTCGCGTTGTCTGCCCGACCAGCGCCGTCTTTGGGCCGGAGCTGATCACGTTTCGCGTGGGCCAGTCAGCGCTCGGAGCAGTGTGTGGAGAAGGGATCACTTCATCCGCTTCTCGAACACATCGTTACCGTGCATCTCGCGGACAGCACACGGCCAACCGCTGCCAACGCCTCCCACCGACGCCCGGCTCGCGCCTGTCTCGATCCCTCCATCGTCCCGACAGCGACGACGACTGCAGCGTCGCACGGGCTCTCCCCTTCGAAAAGCACACGACACGCCCCGGCAACGCACACCACCCGCCCCTGCCCCCGAGGCCCTCGCACAGCCCATGCGTGCCTGAGCCAACACGCACTGCACTGCACTGCACCGCTGTCGCCTTCGCCGCCGCCGCCGCCGCTGCTGCTCTGCCGCCGTGCGTCGTGCTGCGGGCCCCTCCCCACCGAGCGCCCGTGAGAGCAACCACCACACAACAGCCACGGGCTTGCATGAAGGAAGGGCGACGGCACGTCCTCACCCGCGCCTGCATCATTCTGCTCGGGTAGCGAGCGCCGCACCTTCACTGTGATGACTGCAGTTGCCCAGCCAGTGTTCCAGAGATGGAGTAGCCAACCCAACGGAGCTGCGAGCGACGATTTTAGGATGTACATGCCGCGGAAGAGTGCACAACGCTCCAACTCGTCCTCGTCGCTGTCGTCCCAGGCCTCATCGACCTCGACCATCTCATCCGCCTCATCCTCGCAGACCAACGGCGTCGCTGCGGCACCGCCCGCCGACGCCTCCACCTGGGCCGCACGGAAAAAGGCGCCAAGAGGGTTATGGCCTGCGACCAAAACGGAACCCGTCGTCGGCATCGCAAACGCGCGCCCCCAGTCTCTTACCTCGCCTAGCCAGGGCCCCTCTGCCACCGCCGCCATGACCCAGCTACACGCGCAACCCGCCCCGCTGCCGTCGCAGCTCAACGGCTCTGTTCAATCGCAACCCAACGGTACACCACGGCCCCCGATGCAGGAAGCCCAGGCCCTCCTTTACCTTGTTCCCATGAATGGCACTTTCGAGCGCAAGACCATAACAGTGCCCTTCTTCCCAGAAGTCCTCCGCATCGGCCGACAGACGAACAACAAGACAATCCCAACGCCGCAGAACGGCTATTTCGACTCAAAGGTTCTATCCCGTCAGCACGCTGAGATCTGGGCCGATCGCAACGGCAAGATATGGATCCGCGACGTCAAGTCGTCCAATGGAACCTTTGTTAACGGCCAACGGCTGTCGCAAGAGAACCGCGACTCCGATCCACACGAGCTACGCGAACAGGATATGCTGGAACTAGGCATCGATATCGTGAGCGAAGACCAGAAGACCATAGTGCACCACAAGGTTGCCGCACGCGTCGAGCATGCCGGTATTTATTCCAACGCCGGTGGGAATATGGTCGATCTCAACTTTGGCGACATGGATGGCCAACAGCTGTCGAACATGGTAGGCCCAGGTGGTCAGCAGCAGATGGCCAACATGCGAGGTCGCACCCCGAGCCAAGGGTCAATCAACAATCAGCGTCTGGCAGGACCCGCCGCTATGGGAACCGGCATGGGCGGGATGCAGCAGCCGCGGCACCCTAATTTCTGGTTGCAGCCCATCACCATGGAGCAAGTGGTCAAAAAGTTGAATGTAAGTTCACGCGCTGAACCCTTTGTGGATAGTAACTGATTTGGTCAAGACGGAGATCAAGGCTGCACGCCAGCAGTCTCAAGATTTGCAACAGACCCATTCTTATATCAGCGCTATCCTTTCTGCAGATTCGAAGAAAGAATCGACCAGGAACTCGCCTATAAACTCGACCAAAATCTCACCCATCAAGGATTTGAACCTCAAAGCGAGATTTTCCGACCCGCCGGCACCTCCACCACAGCAGCCGCTACCCGAGAAGCCGGATGCCCCGTCTTTGAAGAGAATTGACAGCGAGAAGTTCAAGAGTATGGGCTCGCCTGTACGATCAGACGTCCAGATGTCTACATTGAACGACGCTTTGCAGACCGCTAGGAAGGAGATTGAGACACAAAGCACCCGACTCAGGGACCTTGAAGCGATGCTGATGGAAGAGCGGCGTGCAAGAGAAGATGCCGAAGAAAGAGCCAACCGGCTGGAGCGCGAGCGGCTGGCTACAGACCCACAAATGGTCAATGGTGAGACGGACAAGATGGAAACCGAAGATGATACCGATGAGACTGAGACCGTCATTGCTAATGGCTCTCCATCTTCTGATCTTGCTGATGTTGCCACGACACGCCTTCAGCAACGTCTCGATACCATGGTGTCTGAGATGAATGAAATGAAGATCCAGATGGACAAATATCGCCAGCGTGCAGAAACTGCAGAGGCAGACCGGAAGAGCCTAGCAGAGATGATTGAGACCATCCGTAATGATAATGCCAAAATGGCCAGCAAGCGTCACAGCCGAAGCCGAAGCGGATCCACGCAGCTGGAGACAACAGAGGCCGATCGTAGTCTGGAAGGCGAGACAGCAGAAGAGGGTGAGATTCCCATCATTAATGAGAGAGGTGTAGATGAGGAGAACAACGGTACGGTCTTGCGGAAGATTGTTCAGAATGGTCGACCAGCCGAGCATGACGATGCCGAAACGTCCAAGAAAACATCCCAGGCTTTGGCGACACGAACCAACCGCAATGAGCTAGCACTTCATCATGGCACACCGGCAATTTCAATGCTCACGGTGGTAGCATTAGGTGTGGCTGTTATGGCTTGGCTCAACAACTATCCCAAAGTTGATAGATGAGAACGTCCACAGCTACCACTCCGAATGAAGCATGCTCGCGTGTCGTGCATGAAGCAGGATTTAGGGAGACCGAGGTTTCCTGCCTCTTAGAACCGCCGCCCCCACGCTCGCATTGCGTGGGTGGAGCATAGGTTTCTACGAGCGCGCGGTTGTAAGAAAAAAAGTTGGTATGAGTCGCCTATGACTATCAAATCCGACATTGAACCTGACGATATATGTTGCGCAGCTTAGACCGGAACGAGATGCCACGGCACGTAAAGCGGACGTCTGTGGCGCAGCTCATCACGAACTCACCCACAATTGACACGACACCAACGTACCAAATCATACATTTGTTTATACATTTTGTTAGCGTTTTGTCCTGTTGGGTGCCACAACATTCTTTAAGGGCGCAAGCGACAGGGCTACTGTACATGATCGATTTCCCTTGCATCGCAGGACATGGGGCGTTTGTATCACTGGGGGACAGGACTGTCCAGGCGCATATATTTTGGAATGGCTTTCTTGTCGTTGCGTGTTTTGAATCTCTCGGGCTCGAGAGTTATTCTTTGTACAAGATTGGACCTTTTGTAAGCACTTGCGCTTGCATCTCTCGCTCTTTACTACGGTTGGCTACGTCGATGCACATTTTCCTTTGTCAGAGACCTTCACTTCAGCTTTTTGGTACATTAGGGAAGAAGTTAGCTATCAAACCGCATATCTATGGCTGTGAGGCGCGCAGTTCCTGTCGAGATACCGATGTGCCGGCAGCAGGTTCCGAGCTGTACCAAGACAATCACGATAAACAGTAACGGACGCAGGTTCACCAGCTGACAAGACTGTTGGGTATGCTGGGCATGGCCTAGACCTCAACCACTATGGTGGTTCAGGGCATATTCTGCAGGCACAGCTTGTCACCAAGGTTCAGCCATGGACAACACATGCTCGGGTAGACCGAACTCCTCGGAACGCTCAACAACAATGCCTTGGTTGGACAGGGTAATTGATAAATCCTTCGCCCCCGATCTCCGCGTGGGCGTACGGAAGGAGCGCTGCGCCGAACATAGTACGCACCCACGCGAGAATCTGCAGCCAGCTCCGTGTCGTACGGGAGGAGTCAGCCCGTCTACCATGATGGTGGGATCGTGACCCAGGCAATTCTTGAACGTGTACTCCGTGCAACATCCGGATATTATGGGAGAAGGTAACTGGTGGAGATGTACGAGTGGCTTTTAATACATTGTCTATAATGGAATGCCGTTATTCGATGAAACAAAGAGGCGCATATCATACACAGGTACGCGTTGCGTCACATGATCCGGTTGGCCCCGAGGTCGTCAGATTGTGACCGATACGACCCCAGCACGGACGCCTGGTCATGCTTATGTGCAACCACACCTCGATGCTCTGTTTACGTGTAGCCACACAGATAGGTATCAACGAATACAAACAGCTGAAGAGGCGAAATCTCAACGGATGCGGACTTTGCCAAGTCCGTTCCATGATGGTTCGGAGAGACAATGTGCGTCATAGGGGGACATGGTAGCATTCACCTTGATATGGTCTCGTACCTTTCCACAACTATGTAGTCCTCCTTCAAAGCCCCAGAATATCTCTCCCCAGAGAGTGAAAGCTGGTGGTGAAAATTTCAACCTACACCTTTTATTGCTTCCAAAAATCCAAAAGAATACTTGAATCATGTCGTGGCTCGTGAAGCACTCTGCCGTCGGCACGCTTCTCTCTTTCGCCCGAACGGGCAAAATCTCCTATCGCAGGGGCGGTCCTCTGAAAACTGTTTCGCCCGCGTCGACGTCGATAAACTCGGAAACCCCTAGGGCCAGTGGGTCTGCAGAAGATGTGTCTGAGCTGGAGAAGGCGGAGACTGAGATTGCGGTAACGAATATTGTGGATTGGAGTGGCCCTGACGATCCTAGCAACCCCCAGAACTGGCCTTTTCGTCACAAGCTTATTGTCACGGCTGTGCTTTGGTATGTGTAAATGCTATGATAATTCAAGAGACTGGTGTTGATGTCGATAGCGTCTGGACGTTCTCGTTGTACATCGGCTCCTCCGTATATACCTCCAGCCAACAGCATGTTATCGAAATATTCGGGGTCAGCCACGTCGAAGGCACCCTGGGTGTTTCTCTTTACGTATTAGTATGTCTCCCTTCTCACGCGCAGTCTTGCCTCCGCTAACCATGCCGCAAGGGTTACGGTCTCGGATCGCTCTTATTCTCCCCCATCAGTGAAGTCCCCGCTGTAGGTCGCAACCCCGCCTACACGGTCTCAGGCTTTCTCTTCGTAATCCTCTGCGTCCCCACGGCGCTGGTGAACAACTTCCCAGGCCTCATGGTCCTTCGTTTCCTCCTCGGATTCATGGCCGGCCCTTGCCTTGCCCTTGTTGGCGCCTCCTTTAGGGATATCTGGGCCCCTGCGCCTTTCTGTTACTCCATCGCGTTTTGGGCGATGTCGGGGGTCGCCGGTCCGGCTATGGGCCCTACGATGACTTCTTATGCTGTCGAGGCACTTGGCTGGCGATGGTCGAGCTGGGAGTTGCTCATGCTCTCGGGGCCGTTTTATCTCGTTATGATACTCTTGTTGCCTGAGACGAGTACGCCGACTATATTGTACTACGAGGCGAAGAGAAGAAGGGAAGAGACTGGGAATAAGGATCTAGTGAGTGAGGCAGAGCTGAAGCAGCGAGATTTGAATGTGGGGACTTTGCTGTTCAACGCGTTGTTGAAACCGTGGGTGCTCAATGTCAAGGATCCAGCTCTCGGTTTCACGACTCTGTACTCTGGTATCGCATATGGTCTATTCTACTCCTTCTTCGAGGTAAGTTCTCGCCCACCGATAACCCTTTTTCCTTCCAAATAATATGCAGCTATTGACGGAGCGATATATAGTCTCTCCCCCTCGTCTACCCTGTCGACTTTGGTTTCAGCAGTACTTCCACAGGTCTGATTTTCCTCACTGTCATCCCCGCCGGCCTTCTCGCCTTTACAATCCAGTTTCTCTACCTCAAATACCGCGTCTTCCCTCGGCTGGCCTCCGGCACTTTCGGAGAGGTCGAAAACTACTTGATCCCCGGTGTCCTTGGCTCCCCGCTTATACCTATGGGTCTCTTCATATACGCCTGGACGGCGCGTCCGGAGCATTCCCACTGGATTGCGCCCACTATTGGCTTCGGACTGGTCATCATCGGTAAGCTTGTTTCTCAACTTCAACACAACTCGTATCGTTCGTCTAGTGTACTAACAATGTCTCCTAAAGGTCTCTACTTCGTCTTCCAGTCTATCCTCCTGTATATCCCTAACATCTATCCCCGCTACGCAGCCTCTATCTTTGCAGCCAACAGTCTGGCGCGCAGTCTATTCGCCTTCGGCGCCATTCTCATCGCAAGGCCCATGTTCAAGAAGATGGGCGTGGACGGCGGAGTCAGCTTCCTAGCCGGACTCACGGTACTGTGCATGTTCGGCATATGGGCGCTTTTCAAATTTGGAAAGACGCTAAGGCAGAAGAGTAAGTTCACCGGTGCATAGGTATGAGTTAGGTAGGTCGGTGATGCATGTTGTAATCAATCTCGGGAACAAGAGGTGTAAGTGCGTACGAACTAGCAGAGAGGTGCTGGAGCGTGGCGAAGCTTATAGATTTCTTTGTGTAAGTTGTAATATACGTCAAGACTCTTCAACAGAGTTTTGAAATGATAGACCATTACTTTGTAGCGCACGCCATCTTCTCGTATGCTCTACATATGCTAGCAACGTGCTGGACAAATTTTACCACAGTGTGTTCTTGGTTGGGATCTGCTCGAAAAAGGCATTACGGAGTTCAGACAAGAATATGGGTTTCACTGGATGCGTTGATAAGGTCATGGGTCCCAAGTACATAGTGGCGTATCCGGGACGCAAGCTCATGGTTGTAGATTATATATATTTGCGGTATGGCTTTACTAGATTTGATAGTGTAGATACATCTTTTCTCGTGTATTAGACAGAGAGAGGGTTTCACAATGATAAATGGTGATATATTAGCTCAAGCAATAGATGTCACTTTCTTTCCAGTATGTCAAAGGAGAACCAGCGAAACAGTACGCACACGCACGGAAGCACGAAGCCGCATCATATGAATTAAGGGTATCAATAACGTATCCAAACTATCCAGTTTACAGTTTCCATTTACCAGCTTTCTCACTACACGTAACCTAGGAGGTTTATCGCTGATTCGACAGCTCAGGTACATTAGGACTGTACGGATCTGTGTGAACCTCCTGCGCATTGGGAGGATACACATGCTGTCCCGTATGCTGTGGCGAGCTCAATTGAGAAACGGTAGGATTCGACGAGTATCCGCCAGCGTGTGAGACCGGGCTGACCGTATCTTGACGCTGAACCGGGTCGTGGGGGAAGGGTCCGCCGGCGTACTGTTGGTGCTGTACGGGCTGGACATGCTGGGGCTGGGGGCTCGCATATTGAGTTTGTGGTGTCGCGTACTGCTGGCCGGGTGCTACAGCTGGATTGTTGTCATACTTCTCCAGCGGGACGGCTTGGCCGTTGTTTTGGTACTGAGGAGGCATGCCGGGGTTGGGTTGTGCGTTGGTGGTTCCTGCTGTGCGTTGTTTGTTCCAGGCTAGCACAAGGAAGGCGCCGGTGAGAGCCCAGGTGACGCTGGGTGTGTTTAGTACTTAGATACCGCAAGGGGAAATGCTGAACCTACAGTTGCACGGCAGCGAACACTGCTCCAGCGGCAAGAACACCATAATAAGCACCAAAGGTTGTGGTATCTCTCTTAATGAGATCTCTCTTCGTGTAGCAATAGGTCGATCCATCTGTTCGGGATCAGAACATTACTCCAGGTCACTCAAAAGAGGTGGTAGGGTTCAACGTACAGCCATAGTAGGTGGTGAAGCAGTAGTCTCCTCGACCCCACATGGCAGCCAGGTTTGCTACCAGACCAAGATCCACGAGCCAGAAGATGAGAAGCCATACGTGAATAGCTAAGCTCACGTAAAGGTTGTACATCTTCGGGATCACAGTTTGCGAAGCAAGCAAGTACGCGCAGGCCGCCATTGTGCATAGGCACGTAACAAGAGAGAAGATGAGAGCATTGTAGGCGATGTACTTGATGCCGTACGCATCGAATCCCAAGATGACGACTGCAAATACAATCTGCACGGCATGGACGGCGAGGGTCCAGCGAGGGACGAGTGTACTGAGGACAGACGGTCAGCCTTGCACATCTTGACAATCTCATGGCACGTACGGGGTGTTTCCTTCCGTCATCTCTGATAATTTTATGGTATGATTGTCCAGTCCTAGTGATGCGCCTCACAGAGAAAGAGAGATTGAGTCCAAACACATAGAAAACGCAGCGTGGAGCGGCTGTCTTAAAGTGACTTGAATTGACTCAGGTAAACACCTGATGTTTCTATTTCGAGCCTACGCATTCCAATGCCAATGTCCACGGTTTGTCTCCGATGGTCGTACTCGGCAATAATAGCTATTTTCAGCCAGTGATTTACGCCCGTTGGTATGCATCGGGCCTTAGCTCACCTGTCACACAGAGACGTGGTCTAGCGAGCATGAATGCCGCAAGCGAATCAGCGGCCATGTGGCTTGGTTAGCCGTGGCGCAGATCAACTCGACTGGGCTTGGTGTTAGCCGGTCAGAGTGGGCCCAGTTCGTGTTGGGGCTTTGCGGGCGGAAACGAGTTGACGTGGTTTGCTCAGAGACGAAGCTGAAGACCGGGGCTGAGGGAACACGAAGGTCAATCTCATGGATAGCGCTTCCAATGTCTTGAGCTGCCAAACACCGGTGAAAGTCGGCTCTGCATGAAGTCAGGCATTTCGTCTCGTGATGGAGCTGATTTTGGTGACTTGAGGCTAGCATCTTACACAGCTGTATAAGAGCAGGGTGACCTAGATTGAAAGCTGTGCCTTGTCCCGCACTATGCGATGCAGCGCCAACCGTAACTGTGCATCAGTACAAAACTGTCGGCCGAGTCGACAAGTCATGCCACCTGATAAAACGAGTTTTACGAGGCATTGACTCTCGAACAATGTATCGCAATCCCACTGCCACTGTGGCTTAGAACTGACAAGTCTAGACTAG
The DNA here is from genome assembly GCA_026873275.1 of Pseudopithomyces maydicus. Taxonomy (NCBI): domain Eukaryota; kingdom Fungi; phylum Ascomycota; class Dothideomycetes; order Pleosporales; family Didymosphaeriaceae; genus Pseudopithomyces; species Pseudopithomyces maydicus. The sequence goes on along the minus strand of JANTUC010000006.1, from coordinate 1,541,763 downwards.
ATTTCCCGATAAGATACATACTTCATTATTCCACCCTGATGTCCTCCTCCAATTCCAACTCAGCGCAACTGTGTTCCTTCCACATGTGCTCCACAAGCGCTCGTATCTCTCCGCAAACAGTATCCGCATCCCTGTGTTGACTGCACAAAATGCATGCATAACCCCCACTAGGGCGGTGACACTTTACGAGGAACCTCGCCCCTACCAGAAATACTTTATCATGCCCTTTGTGCAACTCGTCCTCCTTCACCATCTCCCACGCCTTGTTCAGTCGCGACGAGACATGAGTCTGGCAGTAGGGACAACAGCCACTGCCGCCTAGTTTGAAGGTATCGGTCAGAGGTAGCGACGAGTTGCGTTGAAGGTTTCGCGCGTAGAAACAGAATAGGTCTGCGGAGTGGAGGTTTACAGCTCGATTGGGACTCCGTGGCGCAGAGTGATGCTTCTCCACGCGCTCAGTCTTGTGCTCATGCAGGATGACATCGTGGGAGTGGTGAAGTTCAGGAGATGTCGGGAAGGATCCAGGGAGTAGGTGGAGTGGCTCTCTAGGCTCTAATGTAGGTAGCATGCGTTGATACTGCTGGGAAAGCGCATCGATGACCGCCGAGCGGGCGTTGCGCGCTGTGTGGACGAGTTCTCTGAGATGGTAGGATGAAGGATGACGAGGAGAGTCGGAATTTAGTATAACGTCTTCGTACGTATATAGTAGTCTTTGCTGCATGATGATGATCTGTGCTTGCAGTTGGTTGCGGGTTATCACTGTGAGTTGTCAGCAAGAACGGGTATACTGCATCGACGACACCCATATACGCACAGTCACCAATCGCGAATTTCTCGCCGATGAGATGATATCCCCGATCGTATTCATGCTGTACAAGCTGGTGCGAACGCTCGATGGACCCTCTGCCGCTGTCGCAAGACTCATCTCGTGCGTGTCTACTGCGACTTCGACTCCGCCACCGATGGTGATGCCTGTCATCGGAATGGGAATCCTTCCGATCGCTATGTTCTAAGTCGGGCAAATGCTCTTCAATCTCATGCTTGATGTCTTCCTTAAGGCCCTCCTTCGTATTCTTCGTCTTCTTCTTCAGTTTACGGTAAAGCTTGCCCGCCGAGCCAAACGACTTGGTCAAGCTAGCGACGAGCGATACGACGACTACAATTTCTTGCAGTACGTCCTTTGTCTGTAGGTAGAAATCGGGTCAGCAAATGAAAGGCTAGCAGTGCGCGCTCGCACTAATAAGACGTACATCACCAAGTTCCTTCTTCAGATGCATAATGGCAGAATGCTAAAAATGCTAGAGAAGTGCGAGTGAACAGTTTGATGGTGGAGGGCCTTGGAGTAAAGTCATCTCGCGGCTTGACCGGTTGGTCAGGCACCTGCAGCGGCTGACCCTTTTCGTCTTATCATGTTCCACACGAGGCCGCATGTCACGGCTGCTGAGGACCACAGCCCCATGTGAGTACTGATTTTATCCACATCTCGCATGCAACAGTCAGGCTGTGCCAAAGATTTTGTTTCCATTGGGCAGCAGCTCGGGGGCTTCCGGGCTTTGAGAACCATGTACGTGTGTAGGTAGGTATGCTGGGGAGCTGTCAGTCATCGCAGCATTCGATGGTTAGAGAACGCAAGCACTCCCGGGCGTCAAACAGCATTATTTTGCCCCTAATGAATATTGTAATAGTCAAAGTCGGGAATCAACGTTGGCTCCACGATGTTACCGCGTGGGGCAGCATGGCCCTTTCCCACTTGTAGGCTAGCTTTGTCCATCCTCCCGAGGTGCAGGCTGGCGAACAACTGTTGGCGGGCACTTCCCCTCACCACAACCTTCCAAGCAGCAAGGCCATTACTCTATGACAGCAAATACCGACCTACTAAAACACTTTTCCTTAGTTTCAAGTACCCATAACAGCTGCCATCATGTTCCTGGTCCTAGCTTGCGACCTAAGGGAGAAAAGTAATTCAATGACGTAGTAGAACTCGCGAATCCGTAAACAACTTCAAACCTCGGTGATGCAGTGATTTCCTTCTCATCGAAGAACTAAACGAACATGCAGACACGCCCTACACATTCAGCGCTCACCAACTTCGTTGCTAGTATCCTCCCCCAAAGACCAACGACGTGCAACTCCTCTACCACGTCCCCCGCCACCCTAGGTACAACCCCGACTATGCGCGCGTAGACCGTATAGTTCTAAGCGTCACGCCTACACCGGGGGTGTACGACTTGATCGGGCATGCCCCGAGAAACCATGCGACAGCACCGCGGGGAGAGATGGCCCCGCGAATCCCACGCACGCTGTGTTTCTTGCATCGGCCCTTCACACTGGATCGTCGCCGTGTGAGGAGGGACACGCTCGTGCTTGCGAGCCATACTTCGTTTGATGAGAATGTTACTGTGGGGTGGAATGTCGCGTTAGCGGCGCAGCTCGGCATGGATTTAAACACCAGCGAGTGCGTTCAAGGGTACAAGGGGGATCCGGATAGGAAGATTGGGATAGTGGGTAGGACGGCGTTGGGAACGAGCTCTTCGATGGATGAAGTATTGAGGGGGCAATTCGATGCTTTCGAAGCCAGACTCGTGGGGTTAGACGAGGATGATGTGAAGGTTGTGGCAATTATGAATGCATTCAGTGCGGAGGAGGTACGTCGTATTTTGGACCTATCTCTGCAGCGTGAATGGATCGACTCTCTGGAGAACGGGGGTGGTAGGCATGTGTTGTATCTGACCGGGCAACCCCGCGAGGGTGGGATGGCGGTCGCTAGAGAATATGGAGTCCAGGTTGCCTGTGTAGGACATCGCGCTGCAGAGGACTGGGGGATACGATATCTGGCGAGGCGCTTGAGGGAGAGTTTCCCGGGTGTGGATGTGGAGGAAGTGTACGAGGAGGAAGAACCGCGTGTGAAGAAGCCACGCGGGGAAGAGATGTCTCAATGATCAAATGTTATCTGTTATTAGTAGGTTTTAGAATACCATTTGAATAAGATATGTCTATAAGTAAGTTGCTCGTGTGATATAGCCAAGTGTAAGTACACAGTACTGTTGTGATTCAGCAGAGATACAAAAAATCTCTATTCATCGCGGAGTCACCACGGCCAGGATGTACTTTTGTTTAGGCTACGTCGACGATTATATGGCAACATTTTTTTTTCAGATGCAGCTCGGAGAATGTTTTCCTGATCTCCAAGCGGGGCACCTAATTTGTAAACTTACCGTAATGCCTAGCAAGAGGTCTACGAATCGGAACGTCCCTAGAACTAGATTATAGTGGTTAAGGCTGTGCTTTACAGAGGCAGTGATGCAGCTGCTGGCAACGAATTACTACTCTGCATGATGTACCCCTCACAATCGCAATACAGGGTAGGTATAAACAGGTCTAGGATACTCTCTGCACGGTTGTATCAAGTTACTAAAGAGACAAGTGGCAGGCACGTAAGTCTTTAAAGAGGTGTACATAACTCCCAGTTCCTCGCTCCAGGCTCTTGGTCATTCTCATACTCGCAAACATGGCGTCCTCTTCCCCAGTGGCAATCGTCACCGGCGGTAACTCAGGCATGGGAATGGGAATCGTCTCCCGTCTGGTCGAGAAAGGCTGGAAAGTCGCCATCGCGGACATCAAGCCTAACGCAAAGTTTGCCGAGCAGCTCGGCGAAGCATCTACTTTCCACAAATGCGACGTCGCCGATTATGACAGTCAGGCTGAGATGTTTCAGCAGGTCTGGGACAAGCATGGGCGAATTGACGCACTGTGTGCAAATGCGGGGATCGTGGATAAGAGGTAAGTCAGTCGGTGCTCGGCAGTGTGTGATCGTGTTAACGACCGGGCAGTTCGATATATATATTTGAGCATCGGGATTCGAATAGGTAGGGAATATTTAATACACGTATCCATGCGTTAAGACTAAAAACGAGGACTAGGATACCACCAAAGCCGGATCTGTCCACCACTGATGTAGACTTCAAGGGCGTGGTATATGGAACGCAGCTTGCCATACACTTTATGCGAAAGAACAGCACGCCCGGTGGTAAAATTGTGGCAACAGCAAGCGCAGCTGCTATAGTACCGCACGAAACGTATCCGGAATACGATGGTGCGAAAGCGGCTGTTGTCAATTTTGTCAGGGCTACGGCGCGCATACTGAAAGATGTGGGTGGCTACACTGTGGGGAGAAGGCGTGGTCAAATGCTTACCCCTGGCAGAAGGAAAACATAAGCATCAACACTGTTTGTCCTGGCATCGTCCATACACCAATCATCCCACAAGAGATGATTGATGCCGTGTCGCCTGACTGGTAAGTTCATAGACGACGGTATGCAGTGAATATCCACAGACTGATGACTCCAGCCTGACGCCAGTATCCACCGTAGTATCAGCCTATGAGCGATGCTTGGACGATGGTTCCGTCTTCGGCAAGGTCATCGAATGCTCGGTTGACAAACAGCTGGACCTCGAGCCGCCCACGCTCGCCAACGGGCACTATTCAAAAAGAGCGGTAACCGTCTGGGACCCTCTGTTTGAAATGTAAGTTATCGATTTATTTTGCAAGCAAGGCGCGAGGCGAAATGGGTTGGCGCTTGGTATGCTGTCAGCAGTTGGTGGCTGGCATGGGATTGGGGGCGACATGTTATTGCCATGTTTTGCTGTGGTCCAGATGGTCAGCTACTTTATATTGGCGCCGCTAAGAGAGGTCCCAGGTACCACAAGGAGAGCTCGGGCTTGCCAGACGCAATCTCGTAATACGGGGGTAGCCCTGGAGGAGGGCAATAAATATTGTACTGGCGGAACAGGTCGACAAGACGTCGACAGAGTGAGGCTCCGTCGTGATGGAAGATAGATTTACACGCAGCAGCCATATGAATAATACACGGTCAGTTATCACTGAAACTTGGAAACGGTCTCCACCGCGCGTTTCGAGTTGATGGAGGATGAGCGGGCATGTGTCAGTCACGTGATCCGAGTGGAACAGTGAGGGCGTAGATCAGACCGTCGCCCTATATTTGGAGGTCACACGGGCGGGATTGGATGCACAGGGATCACGATGGCGGGGCGCGGGACCTAGATGAGCGGCCCAGGGTCCAGTTGCACAGCATATGCCCATGGTGGAGGGGTAAAAAGTAACCGTATACGAACACTGCTGTCTGCCGTGCGGGGGGCAGTCGACAGTGACACCAGATGGTTGTCATGTGGCATTCTCTGGAGGAGGATGTTGGAGCCGATCTTATTGCGCGTTGTGGGGGGCAGGAGCAGATGATGCTAGGCGGCCCCATCCATGGCGTGCAGAGGCGTGCAGAATGTCAGAAGCCAGAAGCAGCCAGAGCAGAGCTGCAGCCAGCCAAAGTAAGCGCTGAAGATGCATATGGACGCAATCGCTAGACTACATGGCCGGAGCACGGTACGTACGGTACCAGTTGACGGCGCGGTCCACGGGGATGGATTGGCGGTGGCATGGCGGTCCCAACGAAATGTGGCGGTAATCTTGGGAAAAAGGCAACGACGCAGCAATCCTTGGAACGTAAGATTGGGACTGGAAGCGGTATTTCGATGACAAAGGGGGCGGCGTGTCGATGTCTTCTGGAATGGGGCTTCCTCCGGGATGGGCTTTGAGATGGCGATAAAGACGTGGAGGTGGATCATCATCGCATCGCATCCAGAGGCCAGGACAGGCGCTCGTGAGAGATTGCAGCAGCGGTGCTCCAGGCGCGGCGACCAGAGGTTTGCATGTGGGTGGTCAGTGTCGGGAGTGGTGTGGAGCTGGGTGGCTTAATATTGGCTTGGCAGGGAAGCGCCGTGAGCATAGTATGTATGTATCATAGTACTCACATACAGTATTGGTCCCTCGCTGCCGCGTCCCCCATTGGCAGTCACTGCAGCTGGCTCGTGGCTCTGCCGCGGTGCTGGCTGCACACGCCACGCTGCCGTCCGCCGGCGCAAGAGAGGGCTGCATTCACTGATGCCAGTCATGCCAGTCTCATGGATGGTTTGGGACAAGGCGGCCAGGGGTGCCAGCTGCTTTCTCTCGTCTGTCGCTCTAGACCTCGCCCACCTGCTTGGATATATTGGCCTGCACGAGCCAGCCACGCCCGAATCACCACTTACAGACAAGCTGGACGGCGGCGCTTTACCCGACTCGCGACTTGGATTCTTTATCCATGTCCAGCCGTGGGCACGACGGTGGCTTGCCGTGTGCGCCGATTCTATGGCGCCATGCTCGCAGTGAAATAAGGCGCCGCTGCTCCCCGTGGCACAGCCGTTCGACAAGGCTGCTGCTATCCCGACGCCCAAACCCAAATACCCAGCGCCGTCCACCACGTTGGGTGACGATCGACACGCAAACCCGTTTTCCCACCGTCGTCGCTCCTTCACCCATTTCCCACCCGCTCCGCACCCGCTCGGCACCGTTCCGACGGATCCACACCGCGCCCTGCAGCGAAGCAAACCCTCCCCAGCGAACCTGACATCTGCAACTGCCACCGCAGCGCTGCACCACCGCCCTCGACGCCGCAGGCGGTCATGGTCTGCCGGCCTCCAGCCGCGGTTTGCAAGTAAATCAAGAGGTGCTGGTGGTTGTGTAGAGTCGTGGCTGGCGAGACGAGCCATCATGTTTCACCATGAAGCGACCATGGCGTGGCCGCGGGAACACCGCCGCGGCCCTTTGAAGACGCGCCCACGCGCCCTGCGTCCTGCAACAACACCGTCCGCTGCACGTCGCCATCCTGGCCTGTTGTTGTTGCTTTTTGTGACGCTGCTCTCGTGGGCCTCTCTGCTCGGAAGCGCATCGGCTGCCTCGCTGCTGCCCCATGCTGGCCGCAATCACAGGACGAGATCTGCGCCCCTCCCCCAAATCCTCCAAGCAGACCCCCTCGTGCCCGCCTGGGACGGCCCTTCGCTCGTCGTCGATACCCGCGAGCCGCCCATGCCTCCAGCGTACCATGGAGACGCGACAGAGACCACATCTGCCCCGCCGGCGAAGCGGTCCATCAAGACGGATCCCGATGCCAACGGCGACTTTGAAATCCCCGTTCCATTCGACTCGGCCTTGAACAACAACTTCACCACCAATTGCGCGCAATTCTTCAGGACCATGCTGACCAGCGAGACCGTGACCGGATGCCATCCCTTCTCGCTAATGCTCCAGGTAAGTACATTCAATTCACTACATGGGTCCCAACCACGACTAACCCGCTGCAGACGTCCAACTCGCTTTTCAAAGCATCACGATCATTTGTCCGCATCACACAGACCCTTGAAGCTACATGTGCCGCCAATTCGACCCAATGCAAAGATGGCACCGGCGATCTTGCGCGCCAACTTCTCGCTGAAGATGCCTGCAAAATCGACTACGACAACAACAACCCGCAGGTCGTGCAAGCGTACAACGGGCTCATCGCCTACGAGCCCATGTACCTCGCAAGCTGTCTGAAGGACGACGATGGAGACTTCTGCTACGCCAATGCCGTCACCAACACCACGTCCGAGGGCGTCGATGCCGTCCCATTCTACCTCCCGCTCGGCGTCAGCATGCCTGGTGGTTCCCGCCCTACGTGCAACTCGTGTCTTCAGGACGAAATGGCCATCTTCTCATCCTTCGCCGCAAACGCCACCCAGCCCATCAGCAAGACGTACTCGGGCGCCGCCAGCACCATCTCCATGTACTGCGGAACCGCCTTCGTCAACGTGACGGCTGCTCCGCTCAAAGGCGCGGCCTCTACTTCCACGGCTTCGTTTACCCCCGTTTTCTCCCTATTGATAATGTTTTTCTTCTACATCTTCCAGTAACCGGAAGGTGCATATTCTTAATTTCTAGTGTAAATACTTGAGGGCAAAATCTTTGCGACCGGATTCGGTCGAATCATTTAGCGACGGCGTTCCGGTTGAATGTTTCTCTTATGTTGATAGGCCGCCAGGACAGAGTGGCCGCGTGGATACCCATTGGATTGTTGGAAGCACGACGAGTGCTCCGAGGCGGCAGGCATGGAAGCGTGGAGGTGGGGTCAGAAGGGCGACGAGCGCTGTGATTGAGGCAGCAATCTTCGCGAAGAAGGGATATCCCTACCCGGATCAGCATTATGACGGGCATGGCAACTATCGATTGATATTTTCTAATCGCACAAAACGATTGGCCTGAGGCGTGGCGCGACCGTCTCACACAAGGTCCTTGAATTTCGATGTAAATAGTAGATAATCTACCCATCGCACTCGCGTCGTACAATATACTCGATCAAATCAAGTCGATGACTGTAGAGTGGACGGTGCACCGTACCAAAATCTCGGTCGTGCTAGTTCCGTTATGCAGGGAGGGTACCTGCGCGGTGCAACGCGTCCTCGTCGGTGCTGTGACGGCCGTCATCCCGATGCGTCCTAGAACGTCACACAGTCTATATGCAGTCCTAAGGCCTTGGTCCTGAGACAACCACGTGAAATATCTCAGATCCTCCATATGCAGACCAGTTGGGTCTTCCAACTGTCGCAACTTGGCCCCTGATTGTCCGCAATCGCCCTGACCATCCCCTGCCGCCACGTGAATTGCATCCCTTGATCCGCATCCGGTCGCTGGGTACAAGCTCTTTGTGTGCAGCCAATTCATACCACGACCCGCTGTTGGTTATGAGGTCATGGAGCGAAAGGCCCAATCTCCTCTCATTTTAAAATCGGCTCGTCCTGGGATCGCACCGACGGTTGCGGATAATCCGGAGGCGACATCCTGCGACAGGGACAAATCCCAGACGTCAAACGTGTTTGACCGTCTGTCAGCTCTGCGCGCAACGGAGATCCTTGTCTGGCATTTGTACATGCGACAGCCACTTACCCCCCATCTGCAGGCCCATGGCGTTCCATCCTTCTTTAATGTACCCCCAGTACTCGATTTAGGTACTTGGTTCAACGCTCTTTTCGTATGTAATACAGATCTCGGTCCACCCACGCTCTCTACCAAACCAACCCTACCGACGTTCATTTCCCAGCTGCTTAGTCTTCTACATCATTGGTATACCCTAGCGCACTAGAGCAGCAATGACAGACTATGCCGCTCAACAAGCGCTTAGCTTGCCTCCATCCTCGCGACAGGACATTGTCAGCGCTTTACTGAACGACTACGGAACCTCCTTTGGAGATGGCGAAAGCTCGCCTTATAAATTGTCGCCAATTTTGGCCGTGAAGGAGCTTCCGCCTCCGCCGTCATCTAATAATGCAAGAACCTGGAGAAATAGTAATGATAAACCTTTGCCGGCTGTTGAGAAAATGAACATTCCCTTTCAGCTTCGGGGTTAGTAGGCCATTTCTGTATTGAAGGCGGTTCCATGTGGCCTGCCAACGAATTGCACCACCTCAGCCTTCACCTCACATTCACCTATACACTACTACACGCTAGCGACAACTTGCGTCATTTCATGCCTACGTCTTCTTTACACCTTCTCCCACGCTTTCGTAATTCCAGACCAATAACGGATGCTAACTTGCTCTCAGTAGACGAACCAGTATCGCCTGACTCGCCGAGTGGCTCAAGCTATTCAGAAGGCTCTCCCACGAGAATAGTCTCCAAACGCCTAAAGCGAAGATCGGTACCGCGCTCCTTGACCCTGACGAAAAGCAACGGATCGACAGCAGAATCACCAAAAGAGCAAACAGTAGAAGAGAAATCACTCCCGCCGCCGCCGCCTGAGAAATCCACACGTCGCAACCAGACATCCGCGATGGGCAACCACGGCTCGAAAGGGAAATCGCCCCGGAAGGACTCTTTGCATTCACAGGATGGTGGATATGACGCAAGAGAACCTGTGAAGAGGAAAGAATTGCCAAAGTTCACATCGTTGGCTGAGCTTGGAAAAGGTCCTCGGGGTGGTAAGGGTGGCCCTCTACCCCAGCCCCGTGCAAGAAAGCCGAGTTTTGAAGCCGAATCGGACGAAGACCGCGGACGCAGTTCAGTGCGGAGTAATGCTGAATCCAAGATTCGTGAGGCACCAACCCCAAGGCTGAGAGAGCGGGCTGCTCCAATAGACACACCACCTAGTGTCAACAACCCGCTTCCGCCAACTCCGAATGAGGAACCGGTTGCAGCACCCCCACCTCCAACAAAGAAGCCGTTCGGAGGAATGGGACTGCCTTCAAATCCAAGACACAAGAAGGGCAAAAGTAGCACCGGCTTCGATTTCTTGAAGAGCGCGACGTCACCTCTGCCACAACCACCACAGGAACAACAACTGCCTGCACCGATCACCCTCACTCCGAGACCCACCCCATCCCCAATTAGAACACCGCAGATGCATCAAGATGAGATTGTGGAAATTGGGGACCCACAAATGGCCCATGGAACTTCAAACGCTCCGCGCCGCCCCTTTAGTTTCGAGCCACCACCACCAGTCTCCACTTCGCCACCTCTAAAAGAAAGCTTGTCCAACGCCATCGAAGATCAAAACACTACTGCAGGTACCGCTCCAAAGCCGCCTTCCCCAAAACCAACACCAACCGCCCCCGTCGTCTCCCCTCTCGATCCCCCTCCTCCCGCCGCTGCCACCACCACCACCACCACCGACCCCCCGGCACCCGACTTCCCCCACGCTCAACCTCACGTGTCGCCCTCCCCCCAGCCTTCACGAGCCTCCCCTCGCAGCAGCGCTCAGGTATGTCTGACGTCATCGAGTCCGCGCCCGAGTCCCCCTCCGAGATCCCCTTCGTGCCGCTCACCGCGTCCCCCGTGCCCAAGGCGGCGGCCCCCATCACGGAGAAGCACCACAACTGCTACTCCAACCATGCGACCTTTGTGTGGAGCCGCAACGACTTCCAGCCCATGGCCTGCATGATCTGCAACAAGAATGACCAGGAGCGCAAGTGGGCGTGCGTGTGGTGCTACCTGCGGATCTGCGTCGAGTGCAGCACCGAGCTGCAGAAGACGCCGAGTCGGGATTTGAAGGCGGTGCTGGAGAAGAGGGCCGCGCAGGTGACGTATGGGGGGAGGAGTACGAGGAGGAGGGTGAGGGGCTTGTCGAGGGGATGCATCCTGGGTTTGAGGGAGGTGTCCCTGTGACTGCGAACGGTAAGAGACATGATAGTGGGAATCCGACTTTGGTTGTATGGGATGCTGATGCGGAGGATGCAGGTGATCGTGTGGATTTTAGCTGAGCTTGTGGGCCATCATGGGGATGAGATGAGATGCGTTCTTTTTCTTTTCTTTTCGGAACGAGCTTCTCTCTAGGAGAGCTACTTCCCTGTGGGAACTTTTCGGTTGTCGGGGACGATGTCACCTTCAACATTATGCATAGACGGAGTAACGGATTCGATGTGGATGGGCATCGTGGTTTGAAGTTTTTTGGTGTCATGTAGAAATGGTTACTGGCTTATGAGGATGGTGGGTTCTACCTTCACACTCTGGCCACGGGCGCAAGTCTGGATACTAGCTTAGTTGGGAAAGATTTCAATCTGAAAACGTTTAATGACAAGTCTGGTAGCTTAGTACTAACAGTCGGTATTTGTTATCAGGTAAGGCCAACACTTTGTGTCACTTGATTCGAGTTCTTTTCATTGATGGTAGGTCTTATATGTATACTGAAACACACCGAACGCTATCATAGTTTGGTTGGATTAGGCCTGCTCCATTCCTCACACTCTCTTTTTCTTTCGTCCCCGCCAACACCCATCATTTCATCTAGTACCCCAGTACCATCCATCCATCACGCACCAAGCCAATCCCGACTTATTGCGCCAAGCCATTCGTCAGCAGTAACCGTACCACCCTCTCCAAGATGTATCTTGAATCCCTCGGAATCTTTGGAGACCAGCCCTTTCGGAGGGTAGACCTCAAAGAAGGGATGCTTAGCGTCACAAATTCTGAAAGTATTTGTCCCATCAATCAGCTTCTGGTAGCATTCATCGCAAAACATGACATCAACGCAGAGCTCGCACGCACTGAACGTTCGGAAGAGTGCTTCGCTGCGGTCACATCCTCCATCGCAGCGACCGATGAACTCGAAGAGCTCGTCGGCATCATCATCGTCCACTCTCACGCTAGGAGTTTCGGGCTCACCGTCACGATCTTGCTCACCACCCTTCGCTTGACTAGCCTCGTACTCAAGAAGCTCTTTCGACTTATGCAGAGGCTTCGTGATAGCCCACGTGATCGCGGCATTTGTCCTATCCCCGAAACACTGCAGTGCCCTCGCAAGTTTCGAATAAGCCTCGTAGTCGTTCTCGTCATCCCGATCGGTCAGCTCATCGATGGCCATCCGCACCATGGGCAGTATCTTCTCGCGAGCCAGGTCGTCCCGACCCTGATCGGCGTACCATCGGCCTAGCAGTGCGGACGTCTCGTGCTGGGTGGGGAACATGCCTGAGTCTGAATACATGGGGTCTATGAGAGCGACGAGGTCTTCCATCTTGGATACCCATTTCTGGGTCTCTGCTGCGTCGGCGTCGGCGTTTGCCTCCTTGGCTCTGGTGAAGTATAATGGCATGAGCGCAAAAGATGCGTCAAAGGCTGGCTTCGTGCTCGGATAGTCCTTGACCATGCTCTCCCAGAGGGAAATGGCCTTTGCGTCGTCTCGGTAGAAGCCAAAGTACAGCTGTGCGAGTGCGGCGTCTGCGGCACATTGTTCCTCTGTGTGGTCGGATCGAAGGGCCTCATTCCTGACCGCCTCGAAAGCCCCTCTGGCTGTATTTAACTCCCCCATCGCTTGCGCAGCGATGGCCATATACTCGGTTGTATATCTCTGGGGAGTGTGGCTCGTTATGATCTGGCCAAGGAAGCGCGCATCTTCTTCCGACTCGATCGCCAATTTCAGAAGCTTTACGGTTACCGCAAAGTTCCCAATTCTGTGTGCTGTAAAAACTTGGTTGAACCCTACAACGGGGTTGCGTGGAGCGGTTTTGGAGGCCTTCAAGGACACTTGGAGTGCGGCATCACGGTTACCAAGTCGAAGATTGGCATCCTGGATCAGTCTTAGTAGTGGGAGCTCACTGTATGGTCATTCACCCGGAATGGTATCAATGGCCCTCGTAGCGGCTACGATCGCATCGTGGTATTCCCCGAGAGAGGCAAGGGCGTGGGCCTTGTTATACAAGGCCCTCCACGATTGCTCTGCATCAACACACGTTTGAACAGCGAGTTCGAATTCCTCCACGGCAGCAAGTATGTGTCGACGTGTCTTGATCTTGGTCAAAGCGGTTCCTAGATTGTTATGCCATTCGTAGCCCTGTTCCAACCCCCTAGCAAAGCCATCGCTCGAATTTCCTCGGGCGAAATCCTTTCTGCTAGTTGTTCAAAAGGTCGATTTGGGGGTATGTTCCATTTCCTATGCGTGTTCTCGTTTCGCTGATTCCATTGTCAATTCATTGCTAGTCCTATCGTACGCAGAATATCGTGCTGGGGAGGAAAAAGAGGGATGAAAACAGTTTACTCACTGTAGATTGGTATGCCTGAAGGAACATGACCGCCAGCATCTCATTGCATATACTCCATTCCAGCCAGGCCTGGGTGATGTAATGCGCAAACGGCTCCAGCAACTCTTGCGAGAATGTCTTGTCCCCTGACGCCGCTTGAGATGCATCCCTATCGACAAGCTGGCCCAAGATGCAATCCCGAAAACGAGTACATGTATTGAAATCAAAGAGCTGGCACAAGAACTTATGATCATCGGATAGACCTTGAAACCACCGGGAAAGTGATTCGTGATCGTTGAAGAGATACTTTACTTCGTCCTGTAATCGATTAAACATGCTAGGGTAGTGCGATTGCAGCGCTTGCAAATCTAGTTCTGCGAAGTGGTCCAGAAAATGGTCCACAGAATACTGGAAAAGGCTCGGCTCGCGCCAACCTTTACCCATCTTCTTAGGAATCCTATCGGTCAGGAAGAGGAGGCAGGTCAAGGTAACATGCCCTTGCGCCTGGATGAGATTCATCCCTATCCCCTTATGTGGTTGGGCAGTGCGAAAATGCTGGCCAACACTTGCGTGTCCAAAATTGACTGTGGCATAGTGGTAATGTAGTGGAACATCGTTGTCGTCTTCTTCTTCGTCATCCTCTTCGTTCGAGCTATCGGCATCGCCCTCATCGTCAGTATCTCCGCCAAAAACACTCCCCGATTCGCTCGATTCGCTGGGTGTAAATCCCGACCGTGTAGTGTTAGTGCTCGCTACAGATACCACATCATCTTCATCATTGGCATCAGCCTCAAAACCCATAACACTGAAAAATGAGCCGAATCGCGTCCTCAATTCATCTTCAAGTCCAATAATACCATTTTGGCCAAGATCCCTCAATTTGAGCACCAGGTCCAGCTCACCCAGGAGGAGATTCCGTTTCGCACAAGCAACCCAGATGATTAGCTCATTGAGATCTGCTTTGTCGAATCCGCCCATGATGTCCAATCTCATTATTACACGCTTGAACATGTCGTCTAGGCCCGAAGGAGGTTTTTCGAGGGCTTCCCGGATCAATTCAGGTTTGTTCATGTCTTTGATTTCTGCGAGCATGAGCTTTGCAAGCATGAACATGCCGTCGGAACTCTCTCCTAGGGTCTTGGTGATCTCTCTTCGTAACCGCTTAGCAGGACCTGGACGCATCTTTTGGAGCAAAGGAATGCTCTCCGTGACGCCCTGCTTGATGAATCGTTCCACGTCTGTTTGCGATATGGAGGGTTGTATTTGGATAATCTTTGGTCGCTTCTTTTCGCCTCTCCAAATGTTCGACACATTGTAATCGAGATCTGGACGACCTAGTAACATCAATTGAATAGCTGGATATGTTTCAGACGCTGTCCGTTGATCTGATAATCTTTTGGCTAGCTTGACGAGAACCTCCTGATTTTCCAAGGTGGCCTCATCGACACCGTCGATGATGATGTAGAGAGGTCCTTCACCACCCCCATTGAATTGATCCACGAATAGATTATCCCAGATGGATTCTGGACGAAAGAGATTGCTCTCATCTTTGCAAGCGGCAACGGCATATTCGCGATAGCTTTTATTCGACCCGATCAATTGATATGCTATTGTTTTCAAGATGACGTCTGGCGTATGCTGGGCATTCATCCCTTCCCTGATGTAAAAGAAGCTGGTAAGTTCAGAACTCTCTTTTAGGTGCGAGAGAACTCTTGATGCGAGATAGGTTTTTCCCGTTCCTGGTCGGCCCAGAATCCACAAGACGGGGAATTCGCTTCGAGACCACGCCTCATAGAGTGGCTCTTTCAGCAGCCAATCGCCTGATCGCGAGAGCCTGGATGTCTCGATGTTATTCCCGAATGACTCGTTGTCTGCAGCAACATGAGCACAGAGAGCTCGGCGAAGTAGGTTATAGTCTCTTTCAAGCTCGGCTTTCTCACTGATACTCTGGGTAGTTGCATATGTTTTCGCTGTGATCAGTCCCAGTTCCGTCTGTACCCAATCATTGAGTTGGTCGAGCGCGCTCTGGATCTTGTTTTCCT
Organism: Pseudopithomyces maydicus; assembly: GCA_026873275.1. Lineage (NCBI taxonomy): Eukaryota > Fungi > Ascomycota > Dothideomycetes > Pleosporales > Didymosphaeriaceae > Pseudopithomyces > Pseudopithomyces maydicus. The sequence goes on along the minus strand of JANTUC010000006.1, from coordinate 1,526,350 downwards.
TGTTAAGCGCACGGTGCATCATCTCTCTCCCTCGACCTCTCCGAATCGCAGCTTCTGATTCACAAAATACGTTCAGTAGAGAACCGAGTAGACTGATTATAACCTTCCGAAGCTTTTGATCGATGGTTCCTTTTGTATACTCCTCCACTCGACTGGTTATGTCCCTGATCCTCTTGAACAAAATCTCGAGCGCATCGTAGCAATCAGATACGGCCGATCCAGAGTTGATGAGAAATAGGCCAGCCTCGAGTATAACAGCTGCTGGTGCAAATGGGGTCAACGAAAGTCCCGCCTGCGCGACGTTCCCCAAATTCTGCAACTGTCCCATTGTAACTCTTAATATGCTCCAAAACCTTTTGCGAGAATTCCGGAACTGGGCGAAATCGGTTTCATGCTGTGCGATCAGATCATCAAGGTCTGCTTTTGTGGTAACCGGTACCTTCCATCTCTGCGCGACTGATCTCTTCGACTTGGCCAGGTATTCGTCAACTGCTTCCTCCCAAAGTTGTGTGAGTTCTGAATCGCTTTCGCCCATCTTTCCAGGCGATGAATACTGGGAGCAAGTAGGAAAAAGAAGGTTGATAGCAGCCAGATGTGGCATCAGGCTGGGGAGGGGGCTCGATTCTGGGGGCCAATGGGATGGGCCCCGCCAACCGTCAACCGCCCCACTGAGCGCACCAATTGTGCGGTCTGGACTGAATCATTGGTACGCGAGATGCCTAACAATTGTTGACCTAACATGATTTTTTGTAATGGTAAAAAGGTGTCGTGTCAACTCGATGGCGTAAAAAATGGTTGGAAACAAGATTATCTCCCCACTGGACAGCGTAAAAAAGTTTGGATTATCGAGGAAAAATCACAAAAACATACAACAGCGGGGATTCGCTAGTGGTCACCCACCTAACTACTAATCCGCCGGTACATTGCTTATATATGGCTGAGCGGACGGGAAGCCTAGTTTTCAATGTCCTATGGTCGTATGTGCTGTTTATCTAACATATAAAATAGATAATGCACGCATCACTGACGTGCGGAAGGATCAGACTCGTATTTTCCCTTCCCAAACCGCAACACCGTCGCTATCGAAATGCCACGACAATTACTCATACACGCCAGAAATACAGAAGCGCTCTACAGCCAAGCTGGCTGAGAAAAATTTCCAGAAGAAAAAAAGGAACAAGTATGCAGAAAAGAAATGCAAAAGTACACCAAACGGCTCCCACATGAATCCAAGCAAAACATTTAGAACATGACGGTTTGAAGCGGGAAACACTTCTCCGTCGAATCGAGAAGGGTATACGCAAGTATTAGGTGCGGTCTCCAGCTCTTATTTCATAGCAGCGCCGGATAATGATGCTGAGTATGCAATATCGAAAATGAACCTCGAAAGATATCGTATGCTCCGAATAAAGGACGGCAATGCGCCGGAATTAGAATGCCACGGAATTAGAATGCCAAAATGCATGAAGGTGGGTATCAGTCATACACACGGCTTACAGTAATCGTCATCGACACACAGCGTGGAAGGGGCGTTTGCGGTCGATTCGATGTAGTCATCAGGTGAGGAGGGAGGCACGTGCGGCGCAGAGGGTGGTCCAAGGATGGAACGCGACAATTATGTATGAAGAGCCATCGACTCGAATCGAACAATCCAAAGGGAGATATCGCAGCATTAGTATGGACCCAACGACAAAGTCCGCCCTGAAACCGAAACGCCTACGCATTTGATGCTCCTCTTCCGCTCCATCTAGATCTCAACCTCTTGTCATATCCATCAAGCCCAGCCACGGCTGGCTTGGCTAGCTCTGCTTTGCGACGTTCTACTTCTCTCGTCTTCTTCCATGACATCGCTCAGTCGGGTTGGGTGATGATGTCTCATACCAACCCATTCACTGCCATACCCAGATCCACTGTAATCCGGTGCACTGGAAGTCGGAAATGACCCGTAGCTAGGTCCAGCCGAGGAAGTGGTCGTGTACCTGCTAGGGTCTGTCGCGGCACTGCCATAGCGCTGCAAGTGCTCGAGCTCGCGTCTCCGGTCTTCTTGGACATCGTATTCATCTGAGTCTTGTTGGCGAAGTGATCGAAAGGGGACGCGGTGCCCGGAGGCATCCAGGATGTAGTTACCATATTCGTCTATGGCATATTCCTCCTCACCTTCTGAAGTCTCCTCTTCATTATGAGAAGTTATTGCCGAACGTTCGTCTTCCGGTGCCGACACACCTGTTTCCCGATGCAGATACGCCTCTGGTTGTTGATAGAATGCTTCTGGTTGAGAGCTTCTTCCCTCGCTTGTATATGGCTGTGTGGTACTTGGGGCTTGGTGACCAGCGGAGGCCTGCTGAGTGTTGAGTGGTGCGGGAATCTGAACTGGCTCGGCTGCTCGTGATTGTGCGGGCTGTTGTGAAGAGGCACTGCCGGCACCCGAGGGAATGTAAGTTCCCTGTCCCACGGGGTTTACCTCAGGCTCGTGGCGCATTTGGCCTACGTGTCGCCCTTCAGTAAACGGATCTGTGTCAGTCGGTGATTGACCTTCTTCATATGAGTAATGCTGGTCAATTCCCTGATCACTTAGGGTGGCACCATACGAGTCGTCTCCATGGGAGCGATGCGAGACGCTGCCATGCCTGCCCATTGCTTGCGCCGTGGGAAGCACTTGCACACCTCCAATCATAGTGGGCTGTCCTTCTCGAAGTGAGAACACACGGTCACGTTCTTCTTGTTCGCGTCGACCGAGTTCCTCCCATGCTCGTCTGGCTTCTTCCTTGGAGATTTGCAGTTCACGCTTCATCTCTTGCACAGATCGTTCGGCATTCCTCTTCTCGGTAGCCAAACGCTCCATGTCAGCGACTGCTTGGTTGTGTGCCGCGTGTTCATCTCGTAATTGCTTCTCTAGCTGGGCCTCACGTTCTTGTGCGCGCTCTTGCTCCTGCCGGTGGTCGTAAAACCAGCGTTGGAATTTTCGTTCAGACGATGCCCGGAGCCTTTGTAGCTCAACAACTGCGTGGAACAAGTTTGCCCCGGCGGCAGAGAGATCGGTGATCTGACGCGACATTTGCTGAGCCAGGGGTAGCCTGCTCACCTCGTCTGTGTTCTGCTCGAGATGTCTAATCCAGTAGGAAGTAAGACCTTCCCAGTGCGATGAAAGCGTTTCCCATCTTTCAAAAGCATGCGGAAAACTTGAAACTGTAGACTGACGGGTATGGGAGGCTGAAGGAGCAGTCCCGGGCGCTGGGGGTGGAGCAGAAGCAGGACCGGGTTGAGATGTGGCAGCAGGAGCTGAAGGATTCCGCGTATGCTGTACAGGCGGCGGTCGTCGTGAGGCACCTGCTTGTGCAGCACCTGTCGGTGGTTGCACGGGGCGGGGCTGTTGCTGCGACTGTGAATTGGCACGTGGCCTGCTGGATTGTGCTGCAGTCGGCGGTGCATCTTGCGCTCGGCCTGAAGGCGGATTCGCAGCTGTAGGAATTATTCTCTCGGGCGCTCTTGATCCCGTACCTTGTATCGTATACGAGCCATAACCACTGTCGTAGGTTCCTTGTGGTTGTGGTTGTCTCGAGAGCCCGGCATCGGGGTTCATGGGTGCGCCTGCAACGCCAGCAGCTTGAGCACGTCGTTCTGTACTTCGCCTTCGCTCCCGCTCCTCCTGGGCCTTCCTTTCCTCGTCAGCAGCACGTGCCTCAGCCTCGCGTCGGCGACGGTTGTTCATGATCATCTGCGGCGTCACGATGTTGGAGCGGTCCGACTGGGTGACGGGAGTAGGCCCCGCAGTGCGGGCGCCGCCATTGGCAGCGCGGCCACCGTTGCTGCCTGCCAGGTCAGCCATGGACGCGTTTTCCTCGGCAAGATCTGGGGTGAAGGGGTAGGGCAAGCGGATTGCCTCCTCGAGCACGAAACGGATGGCAGACGCAGTCCGGTGGGAGATGCGCAGGGCGGGGTGCGGAGTGAATTGGCTGGGATCCCGGGCATGCAAGGCCCCGAGGGCTCCGGGACTCTGGGCGGCAAAGCGTACGGAGCGCTGGGTGGGTTGCGGCGGCACAGGCAGGTCCGCAGGCGGCGCAAGGTAGCGTTGACGGGCGTCCTCGAGGCGCGGGGTGCGGCGAAGACTGTGTGCCGGGCTGCCGTCGGAGCTCGAGGCGCGCGAGTGGTTGTGCTGGGCCCTGAAGAAGTCGGCAGCCTGCTGCTGGCGTTGCTGTAGCGATGTCGTATAAGGTTCGTAAGCGGGAAGGTCGTTATCGTGGGTATCGTCAGAGGGCGGCTGCGCGAGTGAGTGCAGGGTGAACTCGGCGCGGCCCGTGGACGTCAATTCGGCGGGCCGGGGTTGCTGCTACGCAATGGCGCTCGGCCAGAGGCGACGGCCGCCGGGATGACGTGCGGTGATGGTGGTGGTGTGGTGGTGAGGGGGACGGCCACGGGGTAGCTATGCCGGACGGCGGGCGCGCAACTCTGGGGCTGGCAGCACGGCTGGAGAAAGGTTGCAATGGCTACTACTACTAGAATGCACGCTGTTAGTGAGGGCAGCCATTGCTGGGTGTACACAGTGTAAGTAGGTGGTTGGGGGTGGTTGGTGCAGCACCGAGTGTAATATCGGGAGGCTGGGACGCGCAGAAGAAACGACGTATACGCACGCTTTTTACAAACAAGAAACGCAGCGCGAGTCGCCGGGCATGCTTCACCGACTCTTCCTGCGCGTACGTCTGTGGGCAGCGCGAGCGCTGGGCCCCGTTGCCGTGTCCGTTGGCGCTGCGATGCGCGTTGCGAGTCGACACCTCGACCCGGCCTGAGACGTCACCGCGGCTACCTGGCTGCAATTAGCCACGGCGGCAGGGCGGGCGGCGGCAGAGCGCTGCGAGACGCGCGAGGGGCTCCCGAGGGCGGTCTGGTGGAGCAATTGCAATTGCAGGAAGCAGGCGTCAGTCAGGAGCTGGGCATGTCCAGTGCGTGCAGCCGGGTCGCCGTTGGGTGAGCAGCAGCAGCAGCAGCAGCAGCAGCAGCAGCAGCAACAGGAGCAGCAAGGCCGAACGCCGTCGAGGGGTCGAATCGCTCCACAGGTGCACGCGCAATGGGAGAGTGCGCTGCAACTAGGCCAGCAGTGTCGTGGTCGTCCGTCGTGCCAGCACAGCGTGCATACTTGGCGTGTCCCCATGTCATCCGAGGCCTCCTCGTTCGGAATCGCTTCCTCTACCGGGCGCACGGCGAGAGCGAGACGATCAAGGAACAAGCGTCCATGGTGTCGGGACTCTGCAGAGACGACCTGCAGCAAGCAAGGATGGAGGAGAGAGCTTGCTGTGAAGACAGCCTTTTCGCCATCACTTCCCTTGCCTCTGGAGCCCGGAGCCAACAGGCCAATCACCGCCCCAAGCCGCCTGTTCCCCTCGCATCATGCCCCGTGCCATCGATGCGGCTCGTCGTTAGCATCCGACGGTGCTCTCGCTAGGATCCATGCAGGAACTCCATCATCCGGGTGCCAAGTTTGTAGACGTCAATCAGGATAGGACGGTGGAGAATCACCAATGTCTCTCCAGTGTGCATTCTGATATCCGTCGCAGTGAACAATGGCGCCATTATCGAGTCTGTATGCAGGTCTCAAGCACCCAAAGTGAGACACCAACATCACACCATTGCATACTACCACGATAATCTGCTCCAGTAATTACAGCTACTTGATTCAAGACAGTTCGACGTAAGGCATGAAACACCCTTCGTCTCTACGGAATTCCTACGTGGAGTACTCGAATTGCACATCCAGCGAATCGACGGTAACAACCTCACCCTGCGTTCCAGTCGGCACCAATTTCAGCAAGACATCGATGCTTGCCACGCCCCCACCGTATCCCGATGCTGCTCCCGACGATGTGGAGCTAACGACGTAATTACCGCCGACCGAGCCTGGTGGAATAGCATTGCTGACCTGGGACTGAGTCTGTTCAGTGATTGTTCTCGGGCATGGGGAATGCCACCTGCATGGTCCGGCAGCCAGATGCAGACCACCACAGTTCAGAAGGCAAATTGCACATACCGTGATTCCCCCACCGTATACACCACCTTGTACGACCCGCCCGTACTGTCCGCGTACCCGCGCACATTGGTTGCCTTGTTGATGGTGTACTTCCATTTGGAGTCCAACTGCAGGTCTAGGGTGATCACACAGCGTTTGCTCTTGTCGACCTGGGTACTGTCAATGATCATGTTGTCGAATCCTATTGTTGCCCCATTATCCGTCCCCAGGACGAAGGACGCCGAATTGGCTGCACACCCTGTCCCATCAGCGGACACGGATTTCAGGATTGCATGAGCACCCGGTGGGGCGCGTGCTACGATCGACTTAGCAATGTTGTGGATGATGGAGGGTGTGGTTGGACGAGCAGCCGCGAGTGCGGGTAGAAGAATGGCAAGATTTTTGATATGCATAGTGTGTGGAGACGATTGAGGGAGGAGTGGAGTTGATCTATGTGTACAGTATATATTGGAAGAAAATTTTGATTTATACGACTACTGTATACTCGTTTACACTGTTGGTTCGACTGAGATACTCGTCTTGATGGTGTCGCATTTTCCAGTTGTGGTCCGGAGTAAGCCAACTTGCAGCGGCAAATATCAATACGGTATGTATACGCAGTGTATATTGTAATTGCAGTGACTACTGCTTCTCTGGAGCTCTATACGGGCGTCATAGGAGCCTTGCATTGTAGCATTATCTTATCTAGTCACTGCCGAAGCTTATTCATGCGAAGATTGCACCACTGTTCAATTCACGAGACCCATAATAGACGAAAGTTTCCGTATGCTTGGCCTTGTATCACACTCAGGCAACCGTCCATCTACCGGTTAATAGAAGATCGCAATGTTCAGAGCCGTATTTCTAGCTTACTCCGCTTCCGCATGCAAAGTGAGCATCTAGATTGAATGGTATCTCGTTTGAGCTACTGGGATGAGATGATACACATGTGCATTCTTGAACAGTAGAAGATAGACTTGAGTTGAAATAAGCATACCGGAGTAATAATAAACTTAAAGGTTAATAAGAAGGCAGGTAACATGCAGGGCTCTGCCATCTGGCTAAATGTAGTCTAGTGTTTAGGCAGGGTGATGCAGTGTGGAGGACGTGCTCATCATTCGAGTCACGCTACATTAATTACAACTTTATATTACCAGCATTGCTAGAGGGTCATTCGAGAATTGACGTTGCGTACCTGCCGCGCTAATGATTCTGTACCTAGTCATGGTTGTACCCAAGCAATTATGCACATTCACCTTAGGTACTGCCCACAGCACCTAGGTAGGCCTCGCGACATGAAGACGATTGGAAGAACGCTTCAATTTACGAGAAAAGTCCTCTCACGCCAAGTCCATATCAGCAAGAGGGGTAAAACAAAATATTTGAAGGGTTGGATTCATCTAAAAGTTTTCACGCTTGACATAAGATTCACACTCACCACATTCATCACCACGGGCCAATTATCTCCATATCCTCCATTCATCTCCAAGGACCCCGAAATTGCGCCACCTGAATTCAGCAGGATATCGGACACTCCACATGGATTGCTAGAAATAGTATTCGTTCCAGCCGTGAAGTTGGTACAGATAGTTATGTTCTGCTCGACTCGTTAATGGATTCAATCTGTTGAGCATGGGGACCTAGAGAAGAAAAATAAAAATAGAAAGACGAACCGTATTCTCATTTACAGCGCACGCCCGCATCGGCCTCGGCCTACCATAGTCCTTCGCGATGTCCTCCACAATCCGTAGGATTTCCATCAAGTCTTCTACGCTCCCATCGTCTGTCCTGGGCACCTTGTTGCAGCGGGGGGTGTTCCGCCGCCTGTATAGGTAGTACGGTATCCATATGCAGAGACCTTTGATCAGGGCGAGGAGAAAGTTACCCGGTCTCCGGGGTTTTTTATTGTGTTCATGAGATGGATTGATGGACTTCTTTGTGTCAACAGGGGCTGCTGTATCATCGTGGAGTTGTTTAGTCTCTGGAGGGCCGACGAAAGAATTGGATTGCATGTTTTCTTCGGTTGAAGGAGAAATGGAAGATACTTGCTAGGGATATAGTGTGTGGAACGGGATTTGGCATTCTTTAAGAGGCGATATATTGTCATACATGGTTATGAATCTAAGGGAACTGTTTGGTGACTGAGAATGTGCGGGGAGGCGATGTTCGTACCTATGTCTGATACCGGGGCTGTGCGCATGCACATCCCGAGGCGGAGTGTGAGAACGCTTACACTTCAACCCCAAATGAGAGAGGGGGCCGAAGATCTTGCCACCATCTTAGCCCAATAGCTACATAACGTCTAGGTACATGGTAGGAACACCTTAAAATGGTCGACGTATTGCTTACTGCCAGGCAACATGTCGGTCAAGACTGCATTGACATTTGCCTCTGATGACCATTTAGTGCTACAAGTGATGCATAATAATGTCTCGACCATAAATTCTTTATCACGCAAAAAAGAAAAATAGTAGTGGAAGAAACAATATTCGAAGGCTTCTATAGGCTATAAGCTACACGTAGAGCTACAGGTCCCCGTCTTTATACACACACAAAAGAAAAAGCGAATCGAGAAGGTGCACCATTTTCTACCTTTGCCCCCCCAATATCATCCAGCAATGCACGCTTAATCTACAAGCAAGCTCTGCAACCGCGCCTCGGTGGCAATTACGTCCAAAGCCTGCTTAACCTCAAGGACCCTCCTGCACTCGCCAAGCCAATCTTTGCTGAGCACCTTCGCCCAGCCTTGAAGGCCGTTCATCTCACGAGCGGCGGCGTCGAGGTCGCCTTCCTCGAGGAGCGCCTCAGTTCGAGCAAGCACGGCTTCGACGTCTTGTCCGACAGCAAGGCCAGACTTCTTGAACAGAACCTTGGACATGGCAAGGGAGGCGAGATGCGATGCGACACCAGCGTCTTCGGGCAAGAGAGCGGCTTTCCGCACCTCCGAGGCGACACGTCGGAAACGGTCAATCAGCTGTGCAGCGTTGGGGATGCCACGCTGGTAGGCAGCGGGGTTGATGCTTGCGATGGCGGCACCGACGACCGGGTCTTCAGCTGCAATCTCCTTGAGAGCAGCAAGCTCGGAGATGAAGGGCTTGGGCACGACCTGGGTCTCCAGGGCAGACTTGACGGCCTCGACGGCGACGACAAGGTGTTGGGTCTTGAGGTTCGCGTCGACAACCGTGTTCCACTCAGCGGTGAGCTTCTCCAACTCTTGCACGGACGAAGAGAGCTCGTTCAACTTGCCGAGCCTGCCCTCGCGCTCCTTCTCAACCTGATCCCGTACAGAGGAGGCGAATTGGCGCTGGAGGGTGATGCTCTGCTCGAGCAGCTCGTTCTTGAGCCGTTGCTCGTAGATTTTCTGGGCGGCTTCGAGCTCTGATCGCATCCTCTCCCTATATGCCTGAGCGAGGCGCTCGCGCTCGTTCTCATACTCCTCCTTCCACTGGGTCTCCTGGGCCTTCATCTGGTGGTCGAGGCGCTGAACAAGCTCCTTGGCAGCTCCGTCAAACTCGGTGTGAGCGGCGTTGATCTGTTCCTCTGCCGTCTTCTGGATGCTAGCCTTGAGCAGGTTGATGTCGGAAACAACCTTGCCAAGTTCAGACTTGGCCTTTTCCAGCGCAGAGTCGTACTTGGTGTCACGAGAAGAGTCGGCGTTGATGACGGTGATGATGTCGTTGACAATCTTGACAACGTCCTGGACTACAGGCTCACCGGCTTGCGGCACATTGAGGTGGTCAATCTGAGCGATGGGCTTCGTAGACTTGGCAGGCTCAGCCTTTGCGTTTTCCTTGGGCAACAGTGCGTGGGTCGAAGATTCGGTGGGCTTCTCCTTGGCCTCTTCCTTCTTCTTCTCCTGGGCGCCCTTTGCCGGAGTAGACGAGGCAACCTTGGGAGACGGCGAAGCCTTCTCATGGGCAGCCTTGGGGCTCTCAGCAACAGCATTGACGTGAGGTCCCTTGGCGGCCAGGTCGACCTCACCCTCGGTGGCTACACGCGAAGTAAGGCCGCTCTTTCCGGGGATGGTGACCTTGTTCTCGCCCGTCACCTGGGGGTGGAGACGAGGCTGGCCAGCACGGCCGGGGAAGCGTCTCCGGAACTCGCGCTCCTCGAAGTATGCAACCGCATCCTCGCCATAGGGCATGTACTCGGTGAAGAAGTCGTGGAAGTTGTCCGAGACGAGCGAGTACCACACGCCGCCAGCATATCCGAGGGCAGAGAGGACGAGAGTGTACAGCAGGAGACGGCCAAGACGGCGCTTGCGCTTCGGCTTGGGGGCGCTCTTTGGGTCGGGGGCTACGCTCGCGGTTCCAGGGCCGGTGGGAGGGAGGGTCGCGGGCTGCTCGACGGGTGCGGAGCGGGAGGCGGTTGTGGTGGTTGTGGTTTCGGGAGCCGGCGGGGGCTTCGGAACATCAGACGGGGGAATTGTCGCGTTCTCGACGGGCGAAGACTGGGACGGGGTGACGGAGGGCGCGGGATTGGGGATCTGGGTCTCGCCCAGCGTCTTTTTGTCGTCGGCGTAGAAGCGCTGGGCGTGCTGCCATTGCGGGCGGACCCTGGGTGCAATGGGCCGCAGGGCTGGCCGGGCGCGCAGGATGGAAGCGCGCAGCATGATGGCTGCCTCCAATGGACGGGATGGGGGGAGGGTCGAGGGGGAGATGGACGTCCAACGGCCTGCAGTTTCTTAGAGAGAGAGCTGCCAGCGTCACACGTGCAAGCTCGGACGCCCCAGCGCAGGCTGGCTTTGGGACTAAACCTGGGCTGGCTGGGCTGGGCTGGGTTTCGGCAAGTCGATGCCTCAGGCCGCCGCCTCGACACTGGATGGGCGGCTCCCTACAGGCTACTGCCCAGGCGGACTAGCCTACCACCCGCCTACCACCCGCCTACCGCTACCGCTGCCACCGCTACCACTACCGCTACCACTACCACTACAGTGCTACCACGCCCACCACCCCTACGCGGCTCTGCACCCACCGCTGTGTCTCTACGCCGTTTGCGCGCCCACCTGCAATCACATGCCGTTTGCTCGCTGCTAACCAGCACAACCCCCTCCTGCTCTCCGTGTCCCTGCTGCATCATAGGCTCCACGTTTCTGCGCCCGTCCTCCGGGCTTCCGAATGACAAACTCAAGTCCGGCTTCCGATTTCTACAAAAGCTGATCCCCCTCTCACCCACATGGCCCCTTCTCCATCCTCTCGCGAGCCTGCCCTTCGTTTTGACCACGTCGCCGAGACACCCAGCTGAACTCCGCCACCCCACCCACAGCACCTTCACGTCATCGTTACCATGACTCTGCTCTCCTCTAGGCAACAACACCGCGGCCTCCATTGACATTGACCTGCCCTGCCCTGCCCACACTCCGTCCGAAATCTTACCCCACTTCTGTCACCTGCACAGCATCCTCATCTGCAGCACCCGCATCACCTGTGGCTGTTTGACCCCACTATTTCACACATCCAACCCGCTGGAAGCGAACCACCTCGACCATCTGCGGTGGTGCTCTGCACAGATTCCCACCCAATACTTGTTCTTAGCCGTGCTGCTGCCCGCGAATGGACCACCCCAGCCGTGCAGGCTCGCACCTCGTGCGTGACCCGTGTTTCTACCCCATGGATCCCATGGAAATGTCTTGCTTCGACATTCGCGCGTCGACCATCCCAGCGCCAAAACGCTCCATGGACTCGAGAGCCGCAAAGCGCAAGGTTCCTGCTTCCGCACCGCCACATATCTCACTTGCCCGGTGCGCAAAAGAGAATGGCTCCTGGATGAACACGCTCAAGCGGGGCCACCTGCAACGTGCTACGCAGGAATCGACGCTCGAACAGCAGATGCACCACAGCACGTGTTTGAACCTCAACGCCGAAGCCAACGGCGCCGAGGTCGATCTGTGGATTTTGCCAGACTTTGACGATTGGGAGGCTGACAACGAGGCCCAGCAGCAAGTATACCAACAGGCGAAAAAGGAAGGCACGTGGATGCCGCTCGTCCAGCGCGCCGTCAATTCCAACCGCGAGCGCCTGAGGCGGCGCCTCGAGGGCGACGGATGGGACTTTGTCGGCGGCAAGTACGGCGAGGATGGCACCGCATTGAAGGAGGCAGCCGATGCAAGTGCAGAGAGCGAGGAGAGCGTCGACGAAGAGTTCGACGTTGTCGTTCTACCCGTCACGCGTGTGGCATGTTAGGGATCTGCATTCTCATCCCGCGCTGACACCGGCTGGCATCCAAAAGTCCTGGAGTTCTGGCGCAAGAGGAAAGATTTCAAAAGTTACGGCTCACTGGCTGTGTTCCTGCGACGCGTTGCTCGAACCTGGCCAGCTGGTGTGACTGGTCATTGACGAGTTTCCCTTCTCGGTTTATATATAGGTGCATTCACTACGACCCTTTTCCTTTGTTCTAGACGCGTCACCCTTCTCAATGATACCCCAACCTCATGTATCACTACATCATGTACCAGTCTATATCTTAATCAGATACTTTGTTGTCAGACAGGCACAAGTGCTTGAAAAATCCGTACAATTTCACAACGATCAGATCTGAATGCATTGCGGGCCGATCTCTCTGTTGCTTCGTGCCGGCATCGATTAAAGTCTATATGTTGTAAAAGAAAACTTTGCTGTGCTATTCGTACATCAGACACGCCTGGTCAAACACCCTTCGATGGTGAGAGAGCAACTACTCGATCCTCTTCTTGCCCTCCTCCAGCCCCAGTAGCCGCGCGTCACTCTTGCCTCGCTCATGCTTCGTACCTACGAGACCTCCCACGACAGGGTTATGCGAGACACGGGACAAGGTGTCTTGCATCGATTCGATGGCATGGGGGAGCCTGTTCAACTTGGGCCAGTTCACCTACACAACCATTAGCTCTATGCAATGCCCTGTTGGGGGTAAGTTGACTCACATAAAGTGTACCATTGCTCCAAATGAAGTTCAGAGACACCGCCGTGAGAGCCAAACAAATGAAAATGATGAGCCGCAAAGGCCACACGGCAGCTTCGGGCGCTCTTCGCGTGAAGCTGCCTACAAAAATGAGAAAGACGCTAGCAGCGAGGATATAAGGGATTGCCTGGATGATGAGGGGTCGGCGGTCTGCAAAGAGCAGTTGCCCGCCAATGTTAGAATCGGAAGGAAGATAGGTGCCGAGAAAGAGATCAAAAGCATCCTGGCGGGGTCCGTCTGCAAAGTTATTCAGCGCATAGCGGGTTATCGAATTCTGCAAATCCTGCAGAGCACCCTGCTTTGTCCGAATACCCAGACGCGTAAAATCCGTCTTGAGTGCCCCTGTACCGGAGTATGATTTGGATACAATGTCCGCGTTGTCGGCCCAGACGTTGCGGAAGAGGAACTCGAACGCCTGGTCGTCCTCTGCGTTCTCGCCTTCGCGCATGATACCCAGGTCGATGAGCATTCGCGAGAGCATGAAACGGCCGATCATGCTCTGCACGACGTTGGTCCTGTCCAGGCAGTCCATGCAGTTTGTGCGCACCACCGCGGTCTGATGCCGTCGAACTTCCATCTTCCCAGAGTCACCAGGCATGTCCACGCCGCGGAAGTAGCCGTGCTTGAGCACGTGGGGTTCAAGCTGGTCCATCAAGAGCTTAGCTCGATGCCATTGCAAACCCTTGGTCTCGTTGTGGAAATCGAAATAGACGTAGTGAAGGCGATCGTACAGGGCCTTGGCCTGCTGCGGTTCTATTATATGGAATTTTTCGGAAGTGATCTGGTCTCCTTGGACATCTTCCTCGGTGGAGTTGACGAGGAAGTCGACCATCTGCTCGTATGCATCCTTGACATTCTTCTCGCGGCCTTTTTGGTTGACAAGGTTGACCATCCAATTGTCTCCGTACAAGCGGATCTGCTCAGCAAAATGTTTCTTAGCCGCCGGAACGGCACTCTCAACACCACGCACTTGCAGTTTCGGGGTGTACTTGAGCGTGTTAATTTCGGCCCAGTAGACGGGCACACTTCCACGCGTCTGCACATATGCCAAGACCTGCGCCTCCTTGCCCGCGTTGCCACCTGCAGCGCCGTTCTGGTTCGAGCCATAGCCGCCCAATCCTCCCGAGGCATGGTCATTCAGGATGATGGTCTGCTCCGTCTCGTTAAAATTGGATACGTTGCCATTTTCGTCGATGCCTCGGGAGAAGTAGCGAGTGCCCGCGCGTAATCGTGACCGGCGGGTGATCAGGATGAAGGTCAGGGGTGTTCCTTTTATGGAAGTATTCTTAATCTCCATCATGCCATACATGACAGGCAGAATGAACGGATCCACCTCGGGCTGCTGCCCGCTAGGGTGCCTGTGTCCATAGCCGGTGTTCAGGCCGCCGCGAAAGTCGATCAGGTCGCTCTGCACGAAGCGATTCCAGAAGAAGCGGTCGTCGGCGCGCTTCCACAGCGGCACGGAGGCGTCGATGTGAGCCTGGCGCTGGAAAGTATTGGTGATGTCGAACGAGTAGGAGAAGTACAGCGGGGACGTCTTCAGCAGCGTCTTAAGCAAGCTGAGGTACGTGTCCTCATCGGGGTCGTGCAGCGGGCGTTCGCGCAGTGGCAGGAACTCGGTAGAGACGACCTTGTAGATCATGTGGCCCTTGATCCTGCCCATGGGCTGGGCCTTGGTTATGACGATAATGTACTTGTCTTCGCATGCTCATCAGCCTCGCTCCTGCTACCACTGGACAGTATCTCTAACCTAAGCGCAACTTGATCATGCCCAGTATTCCGGCAATGCTGGACACTCGCTTGGAACCCAGGAGCTTGCCATCATGCAGGCGCAGGTCACCGCTCGGGCGGTCTACGACCAGCGTGGGCGCAGAGGGGGACGACGGCGACGAGAAGGCGTAGTGCGAGGGCGACGAATGCACATTGATGTCGCGGAAGGGAAGGCCGGCGGCCATGTTTGCGCTCCAGATATCGTGGTCGTTCTGAAGCAGAGACAACTGTGATTACGGTGTGTGAATGTGTGTATGGGTGTGTGTGTTGCGGTAGTGAGACGAACGGAAACGTTGTGGTGGCCTTTCCGAAATGTACACTTCCTAATCCGTGGATCCCGCGACGTCAGTTAACGCCAAGGTTAGCGCCGCCCGTCGTCGTCACGCTCTACCTTTCACTCTTCGGCGCTCCACGCACACCACCCACCCTTCTGCCCGCCCGATATACCCCGCCGCCACCCTCCGTACCAGTGCCCCCTCCCTGAACGCTTCACACACGCCCTACCGCCTGCCGCTCCGTCCCCGACCATGTCCGCAAGACCGCAACAAGGCGGCCGTCCGGGAGGCTCCAGGTTCGCCCAGTTCAAGCTGGTACTACTCGGTATGCTCCAGGTCACGGCCGCCATTGATATGTGCATCGCTAACCCGTCCAGGTGAATCTGCCGTCGGAAAGGTGCGCATGTCCGCCCCAGGCAGCCCTTCTATCTTGGCTAACCTGTAGCAGTCCTCCCTGGTGTTGCGCTTTGTGAAGGTATGCTCTGCCGCTGCCGCTGCTCTGCGTCCGAGGGCTAATCCCATGCCAGGACCAATTCGATGACTACCGGGAGTCCACCATCGGTGCCGCCTTCCTCACCCAGACCATCGCCCTCGACGAGTCCACCACAGTCAAGTTTGAGATCTGGGACACGGCTGGCCAGGAGCGCTACAAGTCGCTCGCGCCCATGTACTACCGTAACGCCAACTGCGCCGTCGTCGTATACGACATCACACAGGCTGTATGTGTCGGGAGCCCCTGGGGCGCAACCACCCCGCTAACGGTCACAGTCCTCGCTAGATAAGGCGAAAGCTTGGGTAAAGGAGCTACAACGCCAAGCGAATGAGAACATCATCATCGCCCTTGCCGGCAACAAGCTCGATTTGGTCACTGAGTCGCCCGACAAGCGCGCCATACCCGCCGCCGACGCAGAGCAGTACGCCCGCGAAGCTGGCCTGCTCTTCTTCGAGACATCTGCAAAGACGAGCGAGAACGTGCGGGAACTGTTTACCGCGATCGCTAAGAAGCTCCCACTGGACCAGGGCGGACCACGGAACCTGCGACCTGGCCAGGGACGACAGAGCGTGAACCTCGGACGGGACCAGCAGCAGACACAAGGACCCGCAGGCTGCAACTGTTGATGACGGTGTTGTGTTGTGCGATTGTTATTTATGTGCCTACAGCAGGCATCGCCACGAGCCTGTTGACGCGAAGTGCGAGCGTCTTCGTGCTTTGATTTGCTTGTCCGTTCCTAGTTCGTCGGGCATGCTGGGCCGGTCTTTGGAGTCTACGGGGTTGTGCGTTTTGCGTCCAAGAGATGAGAATTCGAGGCCACTCAACCACTAAATTTTAATTGGTTTTCTCCATCTTGTTTCTTGTTCATTGTTAGGTAGGATTCGATTTGCAAACTATATCCACGTGCATCACTGGTTCTACAATCTTGTTCCCACTCGCTCGTTGGCTTTGTGACCATGACGTGTCGCATCACGATGTAGATGCAATATGATAGTCATCATGATACTCACTATCCATGTTGGATTGAACAGACAGAAAGGTGGTATAACTATCCTTCGTGGGGTGGTGGGCTTCTCACGATGATAATAAAATGGTGTCAAATGTAGCAGCAAGCAGAGTGAGCAGAACGGAAAGTTACGGTACGTACAATATAAATTCGTTGCTTACTACAAATAGGGGGAAACTCATCAATTATAGTTCTCCTTCTGTTCCTTAGGACGCTGCCAAGACGGATATCTCTGCTAGTTAAATCATCCCATTTTAGCACTACATGGAGTTCTATTACAGTGACACTTCGGCTTGAATGCAGGCACACCTAGGTTAATAGGTACTCTTTGACCCAGGAGGACTGCAAGGGGCATCTGATTTGATTTGTGGCAAAGATTATCTGGATGAAATTCTTACGCATTCACAAAGTCTCTTCTGGAAGACCAGCTATACTCTCGTCTTGCAAATTATCGAACATGAGTTCAAGCCCTAGCATGAACTTCGGCGAGCCCGCTTTATGCTATCCCCACACTCTACCCACATGTGCAGGTACAACCCAAAATATACTTTCCAGCACGGACCCCGCCGGTTACGGAATCGATTCCGACAATACGAGATCTATGGCATTCGCTATTCCCATCGATTTCTCTTGGTAACAATGCTCTTCCGGTAATTCACAACAGCATTATACAAAATAAGACACTCAAGGCTAGTTTCTGCGTTGTCTGTAGTCCCCAGAGCGTATCACGTACGCACATATTACGCCCCGTTGCACAGATAGATAAAGGGCTGTTCGAGCACCAATCGTCATGACGACAGAAGCGAAAGCATGCTCGGCGCTGCATGTATCAACCCCACCGGCGAAGAACATTTCATATTAACACACGCCGAACGGTGTGAGAAGCTTGATCGCATACATAATTATTATATCGCTGAGAGGCGCTACGCAATCCAGACATACTCTAGACTTTTTTTTCTTACACTTGGTCTAGAAGTGTTGCACTGCTGGCCGTACATAGATAGTGATCGACGAAAATCATGGCTGGTACGAAAGAGCTATCAGAAGTGGGCTTTGCGAATGCCACCGCCGTCTACGAGAAGCATGGCACGCAACACGACCAGAAGGATATGGATCGCATGGGAAAGGTTCAGCAACTAAGCGTCCGTATCCGTGTATTTTGCGTCTCTAAAATCTGATCATTTGGCTCACCAAGCGAAATGCAGAGAAACTTTCACCTGTTCTCGATTATTAGTATAGCGGCTATCTTGGGTTCCACTTGGGAGTTTTCCCTGGTGTGAGTTTTCGAATCAATATGTTAACTTTTCTGACAATTCGGTAGTATCATAGGCATCCCTCTGAGTAATGGCGGTCCAGCCGGTGCTATCTGGATGTTTCTCGTAGTTTGCTTCGGGATGTTCCTAGTAACTCTGTCGATGGCTGAGATGGCATCTATGTAAGTGAATTACCATGAGTCAATCTGCAGGGCGAATTTGATCCCTCTTGACTTTGTTTCCTAGCAACAATCTATTTTTATAGGCTTGTCTCGGGCTGATACGTTTAGGATGCCCATATCAGGGGGACAATACCATTGGGTCTCTGAACTAGCTCCTAGACGACAACAAAAGCTTCTCAGCTATATCGTTGGTAATAGTTTTTCGGTGCACACCGTGACTCGGCCTGACAGATTTTACAGGCTGGATGTGTGCTATCGGATGGCAGTGTGCGAATGCAACCGCCGCTCTTGCAGTAACTCAGCAGCTGCAGGGCCTAATAGCTCTGAATGCGCCCTTCTATATCGCCAAGCCGTGGCATAGCACACTATTTTGTATTGGTGTCGCAGCATTTGCAAGCATCTGGAACACCGTCTCAATTCAAAAGCTCCCACTAATCGAACGCATCGGCATGGTGTTTTACGTCCTTGGCTTCCTCACACTCACGATTATTTTGTGGACTATGGCCCCCCATGAAAACACTAGGAGCGTTTGGACGAACTTTGAGGACAATAGTGGCTGGGGCAACGTCGGTCTTTCTACCTTAGTTGGCATCCTCGGGCCGTTGGTCACGTTGATAGGCTCCGATTCCTCTTGCCACTTATCCGAAGAAACGGTGGATGCAGCATGGGTGCTTCCCCGGGCCATGGTAGCAACCGCCACCATAAACTATATCATCGGCTTCGTCATGACAATCACCGTCATGTCATCGCTGGGAGACGACGTTTCCATGATTTTGAGCACGACGTACGGCCAACCATGGATACAGGTCTTGTTCAATGCTACGAGATCTACAGCCGGAACATCTATCCTGGTAGCTGTTGTCTGTGCCCTGCTTTTACTCTGCTTAGTCAATAGTACCATGACGACCTCTCGCCAACTCTTCGCGTTCGCAAGAGACCAAGGACTTCCATTCTCAGACTGGCTCGGTTACGTAAGTTCACTCGTACAGATTGTAATTCAAGTTTTTAACCGTACTAGATACACCCTATATACGACATTCCTGTCAATGCTCTATTAGCGACCTTGCTCATCACCAGCTTGCTCTCGCTCATAATTCTCGGCTCCACTATCGCTTTCAACATTATTACATCCCTGGGCCAACTGGGACTAGTTTTCTCCTACTCCATTGCGATATCTTGCATTCTCACAAAAAGATTTCAGGCCCCGGATGAGCTTCGAAAGGCTCGCTTTAGTCTGGGTAGAGCTGGTCTGTTCGTCAACATAGTAGCGCTCTGTTTCCTAGGCCTGGTTTCCATTTTCCTATTCTTCCCCGCTGCACCGAGACCCACGGCCGAAAACATGAACTGGAGCTGCCTGATGTTCAGCAGCTTGGTCGGGTTTTCTCTGATATGGTACTGGTACGCTGGGAGGTTCAAATATGCCGGTCCGGTAGAGTTTGTTAAGGGGAATTTTGATGATGGGATCTGAAAAACAGAAACCTTATAAACAGGTGTGGTACGAGATTATACGAGGTGTGACATAGATGACTATTTGCAAAAAGAAAAAACTCGCTTAGGCGTTAAAGGGGGGATACTTGACTAACTCGGAGATAACCTTGCGATAGCGGAAAACTATCCGCGCCAACGAGTTAGGTTTCTGTATGCAGTCTTTGGGCTAGTTGAAGTGAAGGTGTGATGGGTGAGAGAAGGCAGTGGCTCTTGCAAACGGAGCCGCAAACGCGTGCGATTCAATTCAAGAAGAAGATTCCCCAGCATGATGATCATCCTCACTCTTACAACTGCCAAACTGCGAGCCTACAATGCCGGACAAAATGTCAGAGCGTAAAGTCTACCTGGTACTCTCAAGCTCCCTCGATGTGATTGTCGTGCCTACGTCATTGACGATTACCTAGGTAAATCTGCTCGGAGACTCCGCGGAAGTGCTCGACACTCTACGCAACAAGGTCATTGAAGCCGGCGGAGACATCATCAGAACGTTCAGAAAAGACAAGGCCCGGTTCTAGTAGGTCTTGAAAATTGTGCTCTACTTTCGGATGGCGCTGACGAACAGTTTCATGATGAGACACAACCCCGAGCGCGCCCACCCTCTGCGAGAATATACCGAACGCGACAGCCGCATCCGAGTGAAGCCATTCTGGCTTACCTCTGAAGAGGTGGAGGCATGGAGGGGTATGTGAAGAAGATAAAATCCTACCTGGTGGAGGAGGGTGCTGGGAGTTCGATATGAGAGTGATCTCTACTTAATAGCCATCTATGGGGCATTGGAATTGTACATTAGTCGGGGCAGACTTTCAAACGGTTCACAGGTAACTAACAAGGATCGCGGTGATCCAACAGGGCTCCCCTGCTCCATCCTACAACCGGAGCCACTGGCAAGTCTACACATCTACCCCAGGATTAGCTAGAGTCGCGCTAACGATCCCCAGGGAACTGATTTCATACGATAAAGAGGCGGTGCCCACTTATTCTCGGTTCGAAAATAGTATATAACTTTTAATTCACAAGTCGAATACTTGAAACTACATTTTCCGATTTTGCAGACGTGAAAAGAGAAGATCGCGAAGGGACATATATGGCTAATATGCAATATGACTTCACATGAACACTCACTGGGAATTCAGATCCCGAACGACCACATATCGACGGTGGGTCTTCAGAGTACAGGGAATGACCACATATCGACACTAGATATCCAGATGGAAGTCCTCGCAAAAGCTCCATCCTCAAAGCCGCAAGGCCTAGACAGGATTCAACAGGTACCTGAAGCTCCAACGACACTGGAAAGCAGGACCCATTCAGACACCATCCCTCCACCCAACCCAATCCCCAATCCAACCCTCGAACTCACCCTCCAAACCCAGAACCACCCTTCCCGCGCCTACCCTTCCCAAGGCATCCCCCCCGAACTCCCCAACCTCCTCTCAGAGGTAATCTTCGTCCTCACCTGCACCGCAGGCCAACTCATCTCGGCGCTCCTCATCGGCCACGTCTCCGTCACGCAATCCGTCTTCGCCTCCGCGCTCGGTATCTCCCCGTCCCAGATCCCCTGGCTCCTAGGCTCCTCATCGCTCGCATCCGGCCTCTCTGTCATCGTCTCCGGGTCCTTGGCTGACCTTGGCCCGCCAAAGCAACTCATGGTCGGGGCGTTCGTCTGGGAAGCCGTGTGGATGGTCGTCGGCGCGCTGGCGATCAGTCCGCGGCTTAGGATCTTGTTCTTCGTTGCGAGGGCCATGCAGGGGCTTGCAGTCGGTGTGCTGGTGTCGGCGTCGATGAGTATCCTGGGGCGCGTGTATTCGCCCGGGGTGAGGAAGACGAACGTATTCAGCTTCATGGCTGCGGGGTCGCCATTGGGGTACTGGATAGGGTGTGTGCAGGCGGGGCGCTGAGCGCGCGGCTTCCGTGGATATTTGGCAGCACGGCGATCTTTCTTGCGGGGTGTGCGGTGGCGGCGCAGCTTACGATTCCAGATTTGCGACCCGCGGCAGATGGGTCGGGGGAGGAGGCGCCGTCGTTGAGGGACTTTGATTATGTGGGTGCTGGGTTGGCGGCGATGGGGTCGACGTTGATCGTGTTTGGGTTGACGCAGGGGTCGGCGGCGCGGTGGAATCCGTATACGTATTGCTCGGTTGTAGTTGGATGTCTGCTGCTTGGGGGTTTTTACTTTGTCGAGAAGGGCGTTGCTCGTCCACTGATACCGAACAGACTGTGGAAGACGCGGGGTTTGCTACACTGCTCATCTCCTACTTTCTAGGGCTCGGTGCGTACAGCTCGTGGCAGTTCTACGCCATCCAGTTCTGGCAGCGCTTCCAGCACGTCACTCCGCTGCAGGCAGCTTTGTACATCCTCCCCAACTGCATCATCGGCATCCTCGCGGCGTACATCGTATCCAAAACCCTACACATCGTACCCACCAACGTCATCCTCACCGCAAGCATGCTGGCCTTCGGTCTCGGTAGCGCCTTCTTCCTACCCCAAACCCCGACGTCGAACTATTGGGCGCTCTCAATGCCGGGAATAGCATTAGCGACATTTGGCCCGGACATGAGCTTTGCGGCAGCCGCCATCTTCATCACGAGCAGTGTGCCGAGGAGCTACCAAGGTGCAGCTGGGAGTCTGCTCGTCACGGTACAGAATCTGACCATAGCCGTGATGACGAGCGTGGGTGAAGTGATAGGAGCGAAGGTGGAGATGCTACCGACAGGGGAGATCGGACTTGCTGGTATCAAGGCGATCTGGTGGTTTGGTCTGGCAGCTGCACTAACTGGAGCGCTGATAACGGCGACCATGGTTCGTATACCCAAGGCCGAGGAGAAGGAGCACGTGCAATGAATGTTGAGAAGGGGATATCAAACGTTCACATAAAAGTATCTTAAAGTAATCTGGGAACCGTCGTAATTATTTTCATATCTAGTTTCTAGTTTTATACATAGCGAGCGTATTTATTTTCCCGTTTTCTTATACATCCAGCGGAAGAGGCATCTCCCACAATCTCTTCGTGCATGAGGTCTGCGGTCTGAGCAATAGAAAATGGCTGTTGCTGCAGGTAGCCTCTCTATGGTCATTGTCGAATTAGTCATCTTGAGTGATGCAGTACAGTCTGTAAGTGTGTTTGTAATCCCATATTGTCGTTGACTGCCGGTCTGTCTTCGGACCCGGGGAGAAATTGTCTATTTCCCGAGTCTCTTCTCTCTAATGAACCAAGCAAGAACGGCACTGCCGACGGTGATGCACACACTTACCGTCAGGGCAGCTCTCGTGCTCTGGCTGTAACACTCTCTCACGACCTCTTTTAGCCCAGGTTCCAGGCTTCTGAAGTATGCAAGTGAAGATCGAACGCGCTCTGCGATTTCTTTGGCATCTTCATCGCCGGCTAACGCTGCTTCAAGCGTCTTACGCAGCGTCTGATTGAATGCGGTCGCGCACATGCTAATGCCGACAACGGATCCCAGCGAGCGAAACAAGTAGGAACAGGCAGTAACCACGGCCTGGTCTTTATGACCCGCATTCGCGATGAGCCCGATCAATGTCGTGGTGACCCCTATCCCATGCGAGAAGGCGGTGAGGACTGTGCCTGCCACCATGACGGGTATCATCTCTTTGATTATGCCGGCGAAGAGCAAGGTCACCGATAGACCAACGAAAACGTTGGAGTAGGCAATCACGGTGATCCAGTAGTACTTACCAGTCTTGGACATGTAAGTGCCGCCGAAGAGGCTGCCGCTGACACCACTCAATATGCATGGTATCAGTAGCAAGCCTGCTTTCGCAGCGCTCATGTCCGCAATGACTTGCCAATATAGAGGGATGAAGAACAGTGCAGATAACCAGGCGCCGAAGGAGAAGAAGTTGCAGAGGTAGCAGGCGAACAGAGAGCGGTTGAAGATGATGTTAAACGGTGCGATTGGATGGCTTGCGACGTATCGTTCGATGAGTAGGAAGACGATGAAGAGAGGGCTAGTGCACAATCCTATTGTGGTGATTTTGCCTAAAGGTTGGGTCATGAGATAAGTCACGTGCACAAAATGGGAAGGGCGAGCAGTATACGTACTATTCCAGGAAACATTTGAGCCATGGTCGAGACCAACAAGAACTCCGGTCACTGCGACCAGAAGAACGAGGGCGCCCAAAAAGTCGATCTTTCGGAGCTTCTCAAGCCAATGCGAATGTTCCACTCCCGGCATGTGCAACGCAATGGCAACGGCGGCGATGGCGAGAAGACAAATGGGTCCCTGGACGATAAAGGCCCACCTCCAGCCGATGCTATCGGCAAGCAGACCGCCGATGGGGGCGCCGGCACCGGCTCCAAAGGCGTAAATTACGTTTAGGTAGCCTTGCCACTTACCCCGTTCTCGGAGGGTCACGACGTCGCTCATCAGGATGGAGGTGATGGTGTTCATGCCAGCGCCTCCCAGGCCAGCTATTGCTCTTGCAGCGATCAGCTCTTCGATGGTGCGGGCGAAGCCGCAGAGTGTCGAGCCGATGCCGAAGACGAGATAGGCGAAGAGGAGACATGGCTTGCGTCCGAAGATGTCGGAAATCTTGCCGTAGAGAGGCTGGAAGGCCGATAAGGTGACGAAGTAGGCGGTTGCTATCCACGACGTGGAGTTGAGGGCCTTGAGCTCGGTTCCGATGGTGCCGTAGGTAGACACGACGAGCGTCTGGTCGGCGGCGGAAAGGAAGACCTGGGGTGGGTGAGCGACATGTCTCTGGGAGGGTTGGAGGGTGTACGCACACCGATGCAAATGGCAGGAAAGATGTACTTCAGACGCTTTTTGACCTCGGGCATGCCCTGGTGTGCAGACGCATGGCCATTGCTGTCCTGCCTTTCCAGCTGGTCACCGTCGACCTCTGCAGCGCGGTCATGGTACGGATCATCGGGCGCAACGGCTCTGTCCTCGGCGATGGGGTGCGGAGAGACAGGTTGCAGCGGCTTGGACAGAAGCGGGGAGGTTTCGCTGGGCGGCATGGCATGCGAGTCTCGTGAAAAGCTTTAGGGGGAGCTTGCCATGTAAGCGGATGCAGTGCCATGGGGTTGGAGCTCTCCATTGTTTAGCGGGGTCCCAGTATGGTTTCGCGTGTGATGCAATGGGAAATGGGAGTCATCGGGCAATTCGCCTGCTGATTGGTCGATTTTTACTCTCGCCGTGTGAGTGCCTAGGTACTTAAGTACTCTCCCAAGGCCATCCTCGCAATCCCTAGCCTCTTGCGCGGTTCCCATCGGACGTCGACCCGCACACGCGAAAGACCCGCAGCAGAGGTTCCAGAGCATCCCAGGGTCCTCTCCATTGATACGACGACAGCTACCCCGCTCCTCCCACCTCTCCACCATGCACATCATCGAAGCCCTGCCTCCCAGACCTCAGCTCGAGAGACCATGGGCCACTCGCCCGCCGCTGTCCCGCTTGCGGCAATTGTAACCCTCGGTTATGCGTCGACAATCCATCTGTTGTCGTCGGCTGCTGCATGCGCAAGGAACGTCCTTTCCACGACGGACCCTGTCTCACGCTGTTGTCCTCGCACCGCATGCCGCCTCCACCTTCGCACCAGGAACGACTGTGCGAGCTTGCTCAACACACCTTCTCCACTGCAACAGTCCACATGGCAGCCCACTATGTGCTGGGCGAACGTTCATTCACATCCCCACGGTCCCTAGTGCTGATTTGCGTCATGTTTCCGTGCCGCGACATGTTGACCTCGCATTTGTCTTCCCGTCTGGCGTCATGGCAAGAGAGGCTAATCCCGTGGGGAATCGAACATCATGGATGTGCTGCTTCCGTGCTATTATTACACACGCTACCGCATTGCATCTGCGGGTGGCGACACGCTTATGATATTAGGTACCTACTTGCATCATACCAACCCCTCCTTCGCCGTTTCTACGGTACGCTATGCACGCGGCCTGCACTCGGTGATGCTTGAATGCCCGCTCGTGCCGTTTTGAATGCTATTCGCAGAAGATGGACTACAGATGCCGTGCATCGATTCGGAGTCACCAGTGCACAAGCTGTCGGATCGAAACAAACATGCCGTTATAGAAAAAAAACGTCAGAAAAGGGAGACGCCAACACAACCCAGTTACGTGACTATAATATCATTAATTTATCGTTAGGCCAAGGCGCGACTAAAGGACGGTGTATCTGTATCCACAGATGTAAGGTCCACCAAAGAAGAGTCCTCGTATCAACAGTAGTCTAAGGAGCGTGCCTGCTACACATCCAAACATTAAATCCCGCCCAGACAGGTCATTCTATCCCGGCCCATGCCGTGGAGCAATCCTTTGTTTTGTGCTGTGCGTCTACCAACCGCCACCGTAGCCATAGCCGCCCTTGGTGGAGCATTGAGTGCTGGTGATGACCTTGGTCTTGGTGCTAGGCACCACCTTAGTCTTCGTCGTAGCATACGACTTGGTCTCCGTCTTCACTTCGCTCTTGGTCTTCAGCCATGTCTTGGTCTCGCACTTGCTGGAGATGTTCCTGGTACATGTTAGAATTATTGCGACCGAAGCGCTCACATGATTCCTTACGTTGTTGGCTTGGTCACTACGCTGCTTGTCGTCTTGGTCCAAAGCACCGTCTTGGTAATGTAGCTCGTGACAGGGATGGTCTTGACCTTCGATTCAACAGTAGTGCCAGTCTCGGTCTATCGAAATCATTAGTGACATTCAAGAAGTCTAGAATGCAGTGCTTCTCACCTTGGTGACATAGCCGGTCGACGTGACGGGCTTGGTGACTACGTCGGTGTAGGTGAGGGTCTTCAGATACGTTGTAGGCTTGGTGGTATACTCGGTCGTCGCCCACGTCTTGGTGGAGCTGCACAGTTCGGTCTTGGTCGAGTAGACGGCCGAGCAGGTTGTCTCGTATGAGGGCGGTGGAGCGGGCTTGGTCGTGGTACTCCAACCGTTGCCTGGGAGGGCCACAGTGAGGGATGCCGAA
This sequence comes from Pseudopithomyces maydicus, assembly GCA_026873275.1. NCBI lineage: Eukaryota > Fungi > Ascomycota > Dothideomycetes > Pleosporales > Didymosphaeriaceae > Pseudopithomyces > Pseudopithomyces maydicus. The sequence continues at coordinate 1,500,005 of JANTUC010000006.1, read as the reverse complement.
GCAAGGAGCACAAGGGTGTTCGTGAAAAGCATCTTGTGTGCAGGGGTGAAGCGAGCTGGTCCTGTAGAATATAATGAAGCGAGAGAAGATTTGAGAGGAAGGAGAAGCTCTTGTGTGCTGTGGTGCTGCAGTTACCATGTGGTCGAGGGCATCTTTATACTCGTCCATCGCTCCCGAATATGCCCAATCCTGGCGTGCCAACCTCGTCGTCGGGCGCTCACCACTACATCTCGTACCGCATATACGGATCCAAGCTGACCGTGTTGTGATGCGGCTGGGATGATGCCACGACAATGCTGCAGCTAGGTGATGCTACGCCTGCCGGTAGGGCGACAATAGTCTACAATGCGGCACTGGAGTGGTAACGATCAGGTCACTGGATGATGCCGATGCAGGCTGAGATCATAAGGCTATTCTTGAAATACGCAGAGTGGTATAGCTCGACTGCACCCACGCGAAAGGTTGGAGTAACGCAAAAGCAATAGTTTGTGCATGTAGGCTAGACTAAGCACCAGAAAGTGGAGAGAACGACTACGGGAGGAGATCGGCGGAGCGCTCTGTGAAGCTCATCGCACATCGGCTTCCATGGACAGCAGCCGAGACCGACGATGGTGAATGATTTTGGCACGCTTTCAGGATGGCTTACCTGGTCAGCAAATAAGACCAACGACGTGGTTTCCTATGCGGTAAGCTCCACGCTCTTTACTCTATACAACTAGTTGGGTACCGGTCTTTGGTGTTGGGAGACCTGAGTACGGGTAGGCAGGAAACTGCACGTTCGGTATGCCCGTGGCGTTGCGCCGGCGTAGGACGCTTCCCATGTACCTACGCGATAGTAGCTACCACTTTGGGACATGGAGCAGCTGGCGGCGGCAGACCCTCGAGCAGATGGACACAGACTCGTATGCTGTACAGTACAGGCCAGACGGGAGGCCAAGCGTATGCTCTGAGCTTCCAATCAGATGGACATCCGACTGTGGGACCAGGTAAGCTGAGTTGAGGATGGCCTGACGGGTCGAGCAGCGTTGAAGGGCCCGCCGGACCAGCCGTCCCTCGATGCGGAGTGGTCGAGATGGCGACACTGTGGAGGGCGAGGAGACATTCCGGTACGTAAGAGGTGCGAAGGACCGACCGCGGACGTGTCTGCTCTGCTTAGTCAGGAGCGCGACTCGCCGGCGGTTTCTTTTTTTCGTGTGCTTCCGACCACGCGCATTGCGGCTTCAGGGCTGCCCATCGTCTCACGTCGTGATTGCTCCCGGCTCCGGTTGTAGCGACCGTATTTCGTGCATCTGTACGACCTGGCCGTATTCGCTACAGAGCCGTCTCAAGGTACCCGCCGCAGCAGCTGGGCCGGAGAATGAAAAGCTGATCCTGCACCTGCCCGACTCTTGCATTGCCTCCATTGCCTGCATTGCCTGCATTCCCTGCTTTCCCTGCCTTGGCTGCTGCAGGCACACATGGAAGCCGTCCAGAAGCTCCCCGTCGCTCGAATCATGACCCGACCGCCTGCACCGCCAACCAGCCCACCTGCCCGCCCGCCGTCCGAGACCGCATACGAGAGCACGCCCATCACGTCGGCGCGCTCGCTGCGGCAGCTGTCTGTGTTCTTCTTCGGGGCCACCTGCTTCCTGGCCTCGACCGCCATCACCCGCCGTGCCATATACAAGCGCCAACTGCGCGCGAAGCCGACCTTTTACGCACCGAATACAAACCCGCACGAGCACTTCAGCCCCTTCCATGACGCCCTCCAGGCCTTGAACATGGCCACCATCAACTGCGTCAGCCTGGGCACCATGGGCCTCGGCGGCACCATGTGGGCATTCGACATTGCCAACGTCAAGGAAGCCCAGGCGAGGCTCCGGGGAGACTGAATTACGACACCATCTACCAGAACGGCGAGGCCGTGCCCGAGTCCATCATGGACTTGTTGGTCGCATCCCAGGAGACTGTGGCCGAGGAGGAGGGCAGCAACGACAGCAGCGGCCCGGAAACGCCCCGATGACGACAATTGTACATGTACCATAATTAGCCCATGTAATACTAGTGTACGTTTAGGCAGCTGATGAGACTCTGCGGGACACGTCCATCTCGCTCTGTAGGTTTGGAAATGAGCTATCTGACGAGACCTGGCATTGGGCTTTGCCTATCATACGCCAGCACGAAGGAAGCATTGCAACGCTGCCAGCATAGACCCCAAGGACACCCCTTGGACACTGTAAAACACCACTCGCATCCTGTAGACAAAAATATGTCTCCACGTCAAGGCCAGGTCAATTGACTCCACAGCGAACCGTATCTCGATCCGTGTCCGTCATCGCCCAGCTCATGGCACCCCTCGGATGTTACCGAGAAGTGGCAGGGATGACCAGGAATTCTGACTACAAGTCGTGTGCATTTCATTCGCCACGGGTTGTTCGAATACTCGGTGCTCCAAGTCGGCGCGCTGTGGCTGACAGCCTGTAGACGCCAAGACTCGTGTGTAACACAGCTGTCTTCGTATCTCTTGTCGCCTCAACGGACCTTGCCCTTCTCCGTTTTAGATTGGATCATGGCGACTGAGAGGCGTCGACTCCAAAGCAGTCTTAATCGCACATCATCGCCAATGTAGACATGGGTGTGAATAACGTTCGGACAGCCTGCCGGCTGTTTCTTCCAATAGAGTACCTAGTCGTGTTTTGCAAAGTGTGGAGAAGGTTTCATCGACCTGCATTGCTGCACGTAAGAATTGGTCAAATCGTTAAGCAGGCCATGCTTATTGTACAGCATACACGTCCCACAAATATTGACCCCACCTCCGTCCGCTCGTCGTTCGCTTCAGCTGTGTACCATGTATATTGTCTTTCCATACATGCCCCAGCGCAAATACGACGTGACTTCGCCTCGATAGCCAAAAACGCACCGCGCGCGAGACACCAGCTGCCAGTCCCACAAAGATAGCTTTCCAGCCCAAGCCTCTCGGGTCCCTCGACAGCCATCCCGCAGCCATGACAACTCACACTTTACGCCCCATCAGCTCGAACCTTGCTCGCCTAGCAAGATGAAGAAGAAAAACTTCCCGTGCCTCTTCCCCCTTTCTGCCCTACTCGTCACCGTACCTTAGATCCCCATCACACGTCACTCTCCCCTACCGTTCTCCCCTCACCCCCCTCATCCACCCTCACCCCCACCGCCCCATCCCTATTCGCCCTCCACACGCCCTCGCCCCCTCAAACCTCTCCAACTTCCAAATCTCCGCCCTCTTCTTGGTCTCCTCCAACGCCTCCTCCCCCGCCCTCCACGCCTCCCCCTATGGGGCGCACTCACCGCGATCACAATGCTCTCCTCGCCCACCGGGCATTCCCCCAGCTTATGCACGATGGAAATCTTAGTAAGGCCGTGCTTCTCGCGCACGGACGAGGCGATGGAGTACAGCGTGGCCATGGCGAGCGGGGCGTAGGAGGTGTAAGCTAGGGAGGAGACGGGGAGGTCGTTGAAGGAGTCGCGCGTGGTGCCGATGAAGAGGACGGTGGCGCCGGCAGAGGGGGACCGGACAAAACGGGTGGCGGAGAGGGAGTCGAGGGCGTTGGGGGTGAGTTCGATGTGGATGGTGTCAGTGGTTTTGGTGATGGGGGTGGGGGGAATGTCGGGGGTGTAGGTGGATGGCTCGGCGGTGGACATGTTGGGCGTAGATAGGGGATTATGTGCAGTTTGTGGTGTTTAGAGTAGAGTATCAGGACTTCGATACTGGGTCTTGGTCAATGGAAGTTTTATATGTTTAGAGGCGCTTGCTTGGTAAACACTAGATGGCTTTTCGGGCTTGATTATGCGTCGAAAGCACATTGATGAAGAAAAATCTGGATTTGCTCACATTTGCGTTTGATCAGATAAAATATATGGGTTGATATACAGAATGTGCACGGAGATTATCTATGCCGACGAAATCGTGACTGATGGTGGGCTGGTGGTGGCGGTGGTGATTAAGCCGCTGATGTCCGCGCCGATTGGAACCTGATTGGCCGATATTCGGCAGCTCCCCCTCTTCTCTTTCCGTACTTCAAAAACATCTTTCAGATATACAGCATTTGTCTCTAGCAACACATAAAACTGATAATTAGGTAAACAAATGAATAACAAAAGTAATGTGGCCTCTGACAGTCCATAGCTGCTGGCTGGAAAGGATTTAATCCTATTTGCCAGTTCGTGCTTACGAACTACATATATAACGAGTTTTCTCTACCTATCTTATTCCCCGTTCTACAAGAGCTTTACAACATTCAAGCTTGCGCTGAAATCACAACGACCACCATGAGTTCATCCGAAGCCGATTTCAAACCTCTGACGGGCCATTGCTCTTGTAAAACTGTGTCCTACACACTCACCGCATCGCCCCTCATGACCCACATTTGCTACTGCACCTGGTGTCAACGCGAATCCGGCACCGTCTGCGGTCTCAACAGCATCATTGAATCCTACAACTTCAAAATCAACACCTCCACAGCATCTAGCCCCCAAGACCCCGTGATCATCGGAGGACCCACGCCGTCCGGCGGTGGCCAGGCGGTCGCGCGCTGCCCGGTCTGCTTCGATGGACTATACAAGTACTACGGCGCCAACAGAGATATAACCTATGTCAAGGCTGGGACGCTAGACGAGGAGAGTTTCAAGAGGGTGGTGGCGGGGGATAGGGTCCATATTTTTACTAGCACGAAGCCACAGTGGGTGGATCTAGAGCATGAGAAGGAAAAGGGTGTGGGTGTTTTTGAGGAATATTATGTGCAAAAGGAGGTCTGGTCGAAAGAGGCGCTGGAGAGGAGAGCGAGGTTGTCGAAGTGGATAGAGGAAAAAGAGAGCAAGGCGGAGGGGGCAGGTGAAGTGTGAAGGGTATGGATAGGGCCTAGTATGGCTGCAATACCTTGGGGCTGCCGATTGCCTTCCTTCTCCACATTTACGTAAGTCTGGTGAGGTCTGGCTCAGCGAACTATGCGGCAGGCTGGCTACGGCATTACGAGCCGACAAGTGTATCAACCTAGCTCGCGACGTACATAGGTACATATGTAGAAGCGTACAAAGTAGCCACCATGCGGGCACCACACAGCGACCGTTTAGGAGAGGACAAGGGTAGTACTACTGTACCTATGTACAATAGGCGGACATGCGCGCATCCACATGCTACCGTAGAAGCCGACAACGAGGCTTCGAACTGCCGCGCATGGACAAATCGATGGAGATCCGCGGCAAACATCCAGTTCTGTCTTCTAGCTCCTAACGGGAGCGACGCGAGACTTGTGTAAAGTTCGACAACCGACCGTGGTGAAACTGGGTAGACCCCCTCTTCTCACGATACTGAGGAGCAGGGATTTATCGGCCCCACCTTCTACTTCTATCCTAGTAGATGTGGAGGGGCCGTATCTTGATCCAGTTGACGATATTTCCCCGATGACGCGTACCTACTGTCTCCAATCGGCCGACGGCACGCTCCCTGAGTTCGCAACGGCAGACGGGTTGATGACGATAACCAGGCTTACTGTACTTACATTGAGCTTGATTTTGTTCAAGCGTCATGACGTATAGGCTTGTAGGCACTGCTTTCAGCATGTTGGTCTGCTCTTTTGAAGCAAGTTTTCATGAACACTGAAAACAAGAATGATGATGGTCATATCATCAATCAACCATCTACCCGTCCCATTCTAGCAGGCATCTCATCAGCTCAAGATAACCTCATTCAATTAGACGGAAATATCAACTTGGTCTATATCACTCGGGTGTTATAGATGAAAGCAGGCTATATGTTTTTTTTTCACTTAGGTCAAGAAAGTAGATACATCTGCTCCGCTCCTATCGTCCCATAAAGCACGGGCACGGGCTGGCCTTACTCCCCACGTGGGCTGTCACTGCCGGCGTGGCGGGTCCAGTTAGGACAATTGCTTGTCCCAGCGGACCATCCGACGAACAGGGTTTAAGAAAACACAGATGTGGATGTAAAGCATCTACCAGTCACCGGGGATAGGGCGATTATTTGACCTATGGCCGGCGTTATCAAGAAGTTAGTTGGAGGGCCTTATATCCACAGGCCTACACATCGATTCAAGACAGAAGATTAAAAGCCCACTTGGCTTGCTTTATATCGATTACCTTGGTTTGGTATGGTTCGTCTTGATAGGGTGTGGTCTGGCCATCGCATGTGAATCGCGCGCATTTGCCGCCTGTCACAGTACATACCTAGATATGCCTTAGTTTCTCTCTCTGGGTGGCGTCGCATGGTACTTGACCACCCCAGCAAAGTGCAAAGCTCAAGAGACGCAACACACAGCCAAGTCATGTTAGTATGTATAATCTAAACTTCGAGGGCATGGTGTGATGTTTCACCGATCAAAATGTTTACTAGATCGAATCATTCATTATATGTTCATCGCCTACCTCCACGTTAAATAAAGCACTTATTGGAGTTGCTCCCGAGGTTCAGGTTATGTCTCCGAGAACCCTTTGTAGGATCCGATTGTTCAAGCAGCGGCAGGGATTCAATGGCGAAATACAATCACGCCACACATGCAGGGCTCCCGCACGCCACTACCTAGAATGCTTAGATTCACCTCCACCAAGACGCGTGGGTCGGCGCCATGCCGCCGCAGGGGGCATCACAATCGTCGTCACGATGTCTTTCTACCCACACAAATTCTTGCTCTGGGCTGGGAAAGATTTTTGAGCAAGAGCACATGACTTGCTTCAGCAAGGAACCCATGATAGAGCCTTCACTACTAGTAGTAACTAGAACTACAGTATGTCTGGGGTGATGCCCTGTTAGGAACCTGGTTGATGCTTCGTAAAAAGAAGGTGTCAAGGCATTGAGTCGTGATTGGCAGTGCAAGGAAGGGTAGAGGAAACACCAAAAAGGAAGTTCACATCGGGTCAGACACTCCAAATGGCCAAAAAAGCTGGACTTGCTGGGAATCGAACCCAGGACCTTTCCCACGTTTGACGTCTTATAATATAAGGCGATCAATGCTAAGGGAAAATTATACCACTAAACCACAAGCCCGAAGCTGATTGGATGAAGATAATTGCAATACATAAATATATATAGAGAACATTGTAGTGACGAGGTTGCAGACCTCATGTGCGATATTGCACAATTCGGTTCTGATCCATCCCCATTCTGCTCCACACAGAGTTGCCCCGAGTACCCATGTCTCAAACGACGAACACCAAGCACCTAGGCAAATAGCTCCCGGTTTAGCTCCGCGGATATTAGCATAGCGCGTGGCGCATGGTCAAAATGCAGTTATAACACCGTAGAACAGAGCATTTCCATTGGTCCCTGATGTTGGAAACTGCTGGTTTGGATTTTAGTTTACGCGAGTGCTGCATGTGCGCGGCTTAAACTTTATTGCTCCCACGCATTAGCCTGCAAGTCCCCAGAGCATTGCTCGTTTTTGCATGGTACCTGACGCTGTGATGGCACTGATGGCATGTAAGTGCCGTGGCCGAGGAACGGCCGCAACGGCAGCTGCTGCTCGTGCACAGTCGCTTCGCCCGTTGGGGCGCGGCCCAGACGCGCAAATGTCGTTCGCGACGATCATCTAGCCAGCTCTAGTACGTGCCGGCTCCTCCAACATTGAACTGGCCTTGTGGGGAAGACTGAGAATAGAGGTTTCAAGATATTTTGGTGCTCATTGATTTGAAATCTCTGGCAGTATTCTGTGCTTAGGTACATCAAATTGTGGCGTGCGAAAATGCGGCGTGGGCGCAGTTACGTGTTTGGCCAATAAATACAATGAAATAAGGACGGGGGTCTGAGTTGACCGCCGATATTGTATCCTGGCTCGTCAATATTCATGCAGGTCGTCGGTTGTCGTAGTGCTGATTCGAAAAGGGAGAGTCGCTCGGCAGCGGCGATTCACTGAAAGCAGTCGTTCTGCCGCATTGCCCATGTTGGCGACATACTGTACATCGAGTACACATGTAACATGGCAAGAGTATTGCCCTACACCATAGTCAATGACCATAGCATGCATCTCACGAGTCGTGCATGCATCTGGAACGACCAGCTGAGGTCGCTTCCTATCAGATGAACAGAGGAGACACGTCCAGATTCCGCGGCCCCACGGCTAGCTCACTCGGTAACTCGCGGGTGCCTGAATTGAAACAAATGGCTAAGACCAACACGGCACACTGCGAATGGAAACGATCCGGCCCACTTCCATGTGGCACATCCAGGGTATGGGGCAACCCGTGTCAGTCAGCGGCATTGCAGCTCCAAAGAGACTAGACGTCTTTGTATCTCCTAAAGTCGTATTTCCTGCTGTACCTTTTGAGAGCACTTGCTCCCTTCCCGAGCGTTTGGGAGCAGGAACAACTGGAAGTTGGCATCATGGCTACTCCAGTGCCCAACCGTGGGCCCGAACTGCTTGCTGTCGACATTGGCTTTCTGTGTTCCGCCGTCATCGCGTATTCGTTACGATGTTACGTTCGTTTACGAATGGTGAAGGCGTTCGGCAAGGACGACTACCTCATGGGGGCAGCGCTGGTGAGTTGTACCTCGATTCTGTCTACGCTCGAGATTGCTAAGTTTTAGATCGGAATGATTGCGTACGCGACCTCCTCGATCATCGGTATTCATTACGGTACTGGAAGGCACCGTGAACATCTCTTAGAGATCAACTATGAGAAGGCACGCCACTGTTGGTGGTTCTGCTACCTGTTTTATTGCTGTTCGATGATCAGTTCGAAGTTGTCTATTGGATTCTTGTAAGATTCAATTAATTCTCAGGAACCGCAAACATCACTAACTCGAATAGCCTTCTTCGAATTGCTGTCAAGAAACTTCATGTATGGATCATCTATCTGGCAATGTTGTAAGTATCTCTTGCAAAAAGAAAAGATGCACTGGTGCTGATATCGTTAGTGTCTCGGTCGTCTCTTGTGCAGCATTCTTCTTCGTCACGTTGTTCCAGTGCAACCCAATCTCTTATTTCTGGAACACATCGACGCAAGACGGAACCTGCGTCAACATCGAAATCATCATCGCCCTAGGCTATCTATACAGCGTCTTCAGTATCATCTCCGACTTTACATTCGCCATTCTGCCAGCATTCCTTATAATGACGCTTCAACTAAAGCTCAGGACTAAGATCGCATTGATTCCTCTCCTCGCCATGGGATGCATGTCAGTATATCTTGGTCCCTTCTCGTTCGGTGCGCTAACAAAATTTCAGTGCAAGCGCTGCCGTCGTCGCGCGGGTACCCTATATGCACCAATTTCGATCGCACGATTTTCTCTGGGAGACCACCGATATTGCAATTTGGTCCACTGTTGAACAAGGTCTAGCTATCACCGCAGGCAGCTTAGCCGCCATCCGCCCTCTCCTCAACCTCGTCTTGTCCCGACTAGGCCTCTCGTCCCAACCAACCAACCCGCGCCTTACTCCCTATGGACTACGTTCATCTTCTCACGGTTTCAACAGTAGACGTAGACCTAGTGCTGGGAACGAACTCGACATGTACAAGCTGTCTGGGGAAGCTGAGTCGGGAACGGTCAAAGTCATGAACTCGAATCTTGCTGTACCTGGACTAGACGAAAAAGAACTGCCGAAATCACCAAATTGGTACACTTCGCCCTTTCAAAAGATGAAAAGAAGCTCTCGTCTAGTTACGCCATCAAAGAAAGAGATAGACGGTGACAATGAGAGCGAAAAGAGTTTGAGGGTGAAGCAAAACGACTTCAATGCCACACAAAGCTATTCGGATGAACGTTCGATGCAGATAATGGTGGAAAGAAGTTTCTTCGTCACAGACGCGGAAAGAAAAAGCTACGTAGAACAGGGAATAAAGGGATGATACTCGTTGCACTCGGCAGTGCTCGATTTTCTTTACTCGATACACCATCACTATATCTCATTGAAGTCACCTGCTCGATCAAAACATCCACTATCTATTGCTCGATGGTCATACTACACAACTGTTCGACAGGGATGGATGACCTTGCGCCGGCCCCGAGTTTGACGTGGGTAGTCATACCGTTTACTTGGGAAAGTCTGAGGCCACCCTGGTCGTCAATGTGAAGCCAGAGGCTCTGGGTACAGCGATACTTGATCAGCAGAGAGGGTTCCAACACGTGCGATACATAAGTCATCAGGCGGCCGTGTTTCCCTCAAACATGCCACATGGTCTATCAAGACAAATCTCCTATGTACAAACACATTAAAGGTGTAATAGCGCGAACACAGTTTCCGCGTCAGATCACCACGTGGCTAGACGCTGATAACACGATATACGATTCTACGAGAACTTAATAAAACTAATTCTCTATCCTGTCAAAAGAATTTGACGGCTTCTTGCATAAGGGACTATCAAGTTTGTTTGCCAATTGAGAACTAATCTATGCCCCGATCTTCTCAGGCCATTCTTCCCATCAGTCGCGCCTGGTGGTACCGGGAGATTTGTAGAAACTTATATGGTGTTGGACTTGTACACTAGTTTCAGTGTAATGAATCTTGCGGTAAGGTGTGTAAAATTATACATATGCACTCGACCCGCGCGTAGCTTCATTGGAGGGTTATCATGATGAAACACGCACCAGCAGACGGAAATTGTGAACAAGCAATCCAAGTAGTGCATATAAGATGTTCTATCCTACCCATGTTAAGCTTTTATGTACGCGTCGTATCTTGAGTCCCAACCCATTAACGTGAGCACTCCGATAGAAAACATGTCATGACAAAACCCAAGAATTTTCGTTAATGATTACACTTGAACACCGCCCAATGCATGTAGATAACTTGAAAAATACTGAAAATGATTCCCATCACGGCTGTGGGCGCGGACGCGGCGGCGCACTGTGTTTCACACTCCAACCTTGCATGGTTCTCCGCGCACCGAGCGTCTTCCTTTGCGCACCAACTTGATTTTGCAGCTGGCTCATTGAGGTAGTGTGTAATGTGGAGGCAGGTCTGAATCCGGATGTTATGGACTCGGCTGTTTGTATATTTTCTTCAGAAGTTACCACTTTACGCTCGTCGACCGGTTTTGGGGGAGAACTTGAAAGGAGTACATGCTTTGGGCGGCCCGATTCTTCTTCCGGTGCCCGTTTTTTCGGCTTGCTGATCATGGGTGTATTCCGCAAGCCATGGTTGTGAAATGATGGAGGCTGATATGGGCGATAAGAATGAGAGGTGCTTGTTTGTTTGTACGATGCATCGGCAAGTGGGCGATTGAAGGAGTGAGCTGGAGTGCGAGATAATGCTGGTGGTTTTGCAACTGGAAGTGGTAGCTCTTGTTCTTCAGACAAAGTGCTTCCGGAACGTTTGAAAAAACCAGTGATTGCGCCCTGACCCGCAGCACGCGACTTGACTTTCTTGGTTGATCCTGCGCCGCTCATTTCCTTGTATCCTGATTTATTCATACTGTTCAGCACGTTAATTCCATTGAAATTTTGTGTAGCTGACAAACTGCTTGCACTGGCAAGCATCCGTGCATTCTCAGCTTCCTGTTGTAGTGCTCTGACATCCCTTGCACTAGTGAATCCTGTATTCATACTTGGATGTGTCGTAGTCGAATGACGTGGCCCATGGCCCGTATCAAAGGATGTTGGCCCCATATTAGATGTGGGATGATGACCTTTTAATCGCTTGGGGTATGGTTCCAGTGCGTCATGACTACCAGCGGCCATGTTGGCCGCGTAAGGCTCTCCCCCTCAATTTCATCTCGTGAAAGTGGATATTTATCATCTTCTATGCGATCGAGGAGGCTACGAGCTGTTTGCACTTCTGCAGCGGATGGACATGGCCGGCGAAGGATCTGTGCGAGATCCCGTATAGTTGGGCTGCCAACAGTTGGACCAGATCGACTGAAAAACTTTTGTATACTGGGATCGCTGACGAATTTTGACAAGACGGTATCCTCAGACGAAGCGAGCTTAACAGGACAGCTCAAATACAGCAAACCCTTGGCCCTGGTCATACCAACGTACAGTAGACGTCTCTCCTCGTCGTGATCCTCGGCTCTAGAATGTGGTATCGAGCCCATGTATACAGCTGGAATGAAGACGACCGGCCATTCAAGTCCCTTGGCTGCGTGAATAGTGGAAATTGTGACCTGGTTTACCTCCTCTCCGCCGGGCTGTTCCACTGCCGAAGATAGTGTGACATTGGCAAGAAATTTAGATAAAATGTCAGCTGCCGTGTCTTGACGCTGTTCGATACCCTCGACCAAAGGCAGGGCATCGTCAGCAACTTCTTCGCCATTCGCTACGCTTGTGGCGAGTTGTGTAGCTTGATTCACAAGTTCTTCCACATTCGCCCACCGTTCTTTCCAATCGTCTTTGTGGGTGCTTTTGAGATACGTTTCCAGTTGGATTTTGTTGATAATATGACTTATGATAGCTAGAAGATCGCACGAGCCTTCTTGGCGCAGTTTTTTCTGTGCAGTGAGAATGAGATTGACAAAGGTGTCAATACCGAGTTGTGCAGATTTGGAAATCTTCGTTCTAGGTTTCCTCTTGCCTTGGGCACTATGCAGGATGAGTGTCCAAAGGGTTAATTTCTCCTCATCTGCTTCTTGAACAAGAGCTTTGACGGTAGTCTCTCCGATTTTTCGTGATGGTCGATTAATGATTCGGATCAAAACATCGTTACTGTCCGGCTGGTTGGTAACCCGAAGGTAATCCAATACCAGCTTGATTTCGGCGCGATCAAAAAATCGTAAGCCACCGACCATGCGATATGGTATCCCAGCTCTTGCAAGCGCTCTTTCGATAGACAGGGACAATGCAGCGGAACGGAGGAGAATGGAATAGTCGTTGTATTTGAGTAGTCCAGCAGTAAGTGTAGCTGTACGTTGAATCTCGTCAACCATCCACCATGCCTCAAGTTGCGCAGTTGCCAAGTGGCGCATTGTAGGTTGCTCCCCACGCAATGCGTCGCAATGAGAGCTTTGTCAACACGAGCCTCGTCCTGTTCGATGACGGCCATTGCCGAGGTCAATATACAGCCAGAGGAACGATAGTTCATTTCAAGATTGATGACAGAAGAGTCAGGGTAATCCTTTCGCATCCGCAGCAAGTTCTTAATCTCAGCCGCGCGGAAGCTATAGATGCTCTGGTCAGGATCGCCGACAATAGTTATACGCCCCCTTTCTTGGGCCAGAAGCTTCATGAGCTCGTACTGTACGTTGTTCGTATCTTGGTATTCGTCAATGAGCACGGCCTGTATGGTCGAAACACATTTGGGATGCTTCTGGAGCAGTTCCACGCATCGCACTAGGAGATCGTCGTAATCCAGGAGATTCTGTGTCTTCAATTGTTCCTCATATTCAAGATAGACAATCGCGAACTCATGATCGTCGGCTTTCTTCTGAGTGGCGGCAAACTGTTCTGCCGAGATATTTCTTGCTTTTAGTCCAGATATTCGACTGCGGGCCTGATCAGGTGGGACTAAATAATTTCCATGTTCAACGATCCGTTTGATGATTGACTTGCTATCACCTGTATCGGCGATACCAAAATTTTTAGGAATGCCAATCTCTTGACCGTAGCGAACAAGAAAGCGCCGGGCAACAGAATGGAATGTGCCCAAGATCAATTTCTTTTCCGTTCCTGGACCCACAAAACCACAAATTCGCTCTTTCATCTCACGAGCAGCCTTGATCGTGAATGTGCAGACAATGATGTTCCATGGTTGTAAACGTTCGTGATTGACCAGATACGCGACACGCGCTGTAAGTGTTTTCGTCTTTCCAGAACCTGGTGGCGCCAGTACCTGGAGCACTGATGCCGGGCTAGTCACCGCGCTCCGTTGAGCGTCATTGAGGTCTTCCAACAGAGCATCCATCGCCGCAAACAATGGACGGGAAGGTTGTGGGCGTGGCCAAGGTTTGTGCTGGAGTTGGGAAGGGTGGCGCGCTAACTAGTGCTCTTCCCGAAAAGGTAACGCTCCGTCACGTTCTCACGTGGAGACACGTGGATGAGTTCAGAAGCGCTAGCTGTAAGAGGAACATAAGCATGGCTCAAAACTGTCTTTCGCTAGGCAGCACTGGAGCCGCGTAGTTGTGCTCCTACACCGCTTAAAAGAGCGATCGCTACGATAGATCGTGTTGCTACTTCCTCACCTTCAACTATCAGCCTAAGCCCTGAGTTCTGGCATCATGGCAACTCTGACTGGCATGCCTCTCGAAATAATACTCTTGGTCGCCGAGTCGTTGAATCCTAAAGACGCATTCCGTTTTGCCGCAATCAACAGAAATACGTGGCAGATATGCGCCTCGCTCATTGCTACTCACAAGGACCTGACTCAAAAGTATGGCTTTATCTGTCCCACTCCAGATGATTTTACGATGTGGAACCTTCTCGACGAGCTGAACGCCACACCGCGAGTTGCAGATTACGTCCAAGAACTTGAATTGAATATGGACAAAATATTTTACTTTGACCCAAAGCATCGTTGGCATAACGGAGGTATGCCATCGGTCCGACCATCTCTTCAGGATGTGGACCGATATTTAACATTTGCTAATGGTGTTGGGTTTCTGCACAATTCTACGATAGTCGAGGATCTGCGCAATACCATGGAGATGGGATATACAGATCCAATCGTGGTAATTGTTTTGAGCCAGTTACACGCGCTCGATAAGCTTCGAATGATTCCGTGCAGTGCAGATGAGTGCTTGCAGCGTGGTTTGCAAGAGCTAGTGGCTGCATGCGTTCAGTCGACGTATATTTCACATTCGCATGGCCCTTTCGAGAATCTCAAGAAGGTGCAGCTATCCCATGATGATACGGAGGGTTGCAGTGGCTGGGAGTGGGCAGTGGTGTTTACCCGTCTCCCAAACCTAGAATTTTTCTCAGCTCATATGCTGGGCGGTAGCCTGCAATCGGTCAGAGAAGACCAAGATGGTGTGGGGCGTTGGGCGCCTGCGAAATCACCGACATCAAATCTTAAGACACTATTGTTGTCAAGTTCAATGGTATCCAGAGAAGTTATTGACATAATCTTAAGCAATTGCAAAGCGTTGGAGACCTTCGAATATGACAATGGTGGAGCAAGCATTTCATGGGATGCCGAATACGACCCGAGAGGAATTATGCATTCGGTTATGGAATATTGTTCGCATTCACTCACGAGGCTGGTGTTGCAAAACATAGACGAGGGCGAAAGCGTCAGTTTTCATACTGAACAGCCAATCAAACCAGCACTGACTTGACCGTAGATACAAGAGCTGACCGGCGATATCCGAGCTATCCCGGACCTTCGTGGTATGAAGAAATTGCAGGTCTTACGATGCCAGTACTCCGACTTAGTAGAAGACGAACAGTCCGATACCGAATTTATTCCATCTGATATATTTCCTCAGACACTAGAGGACTTACACCTTGACCCTCTAGGCACATGCGACGCTTCGCAACGATTACGGGTTCTGGAGAAACTAATCGAGAGCAAGAATGGTGCCCTGCCCAATTTGAGTCTATTATTCCTAGGGAACACTTATGAGGATGGTCATTCTGGACGAGAGAAACTTGCGGCTGAGCATGGAATGAAGTATGAAAGCGTCGAAACATCGGTCGACGGTCTGTTCAAGGCGTTTGGCAGCCGCACCGACTGAAACACGATTGAATTGGTGTGCTTAGTTATTCTGTTCTCGATAGTCGAGGTTTTATACGTATATATAAAACCTTTGTTTAATCACGACACGTGCATTTTGCGATGGCTTAAAGCAGTGTGTTTCCCCAAGACTTACTATATATCGGACAGATAGCATATGGGTAATATCTTAACAGGGGTGAGGGGATCAATTTCCACTTAGCGAACCCATACTATTTTTAGTCATTTGAATGGACAAATCCATACGAGAGTACCACGTGACTCGTGGGGTCCCGAGGTCGACAATGGTGAGACGCCCGCACGTTACCGGAGTCCGCCTTTGCACAGTGTCGCACTTCGGTCGGACTTATTCACGATCGCGTTTTCGACTGTTCAGCTGAAACCTATCTACAAGTGCTCTCATTCGTCCAAATCGTGACTGATGACTATTTGTCGTATACGTACCACAACTACACTAAGTACTTGCGTAGTTCTTATTCGTATTCGGTGATGAGTTCAACGGGGCATCATCTCTTTTCCCGTGAAACCCCTTATATCTACGCGAATCAAGAATCAAATGCGAAGTACGGCCGTTCATGAGCCTCTGTGTTTGATCAAGAGTCCACAATTCAGTGAAGCGGCTTCGCATTCTACCCGTACAAGCTGTAGTGGCGAAAACTGATACCAGCGCCATCATGCCATACGTCTAGAACTCAATTTTGGATCACCATTGGGCGATCAGTTGTCGAGACCAGATCGTTTCTGTCTTCGTGTTGGAAAGTATAATAACTCTTGCTCCACCGTGCTCAGTGACACTGCATTGCACAAGGAAATTCTCCCCTTACACTCTCGCTGGGAAATCGAATCGTTCTCTCAACTGGCATCATGCGCGTTTCTCTTTTCGCCTCGCTCTTTCTAGCTGCCGTTGCGGTTGTCAACGCCGCTTCCCATAAAAACGGGCCGTGTACAGGAAAAGACGGTGTACAAGGTGTTTGTATCTCCACCAAGTCCTGCACGAATGGCGGCGGTGCATACATTTCGAACAAATGCCCTGGACTTCCCGATGACATCAAATGCTGCACCAAGCCCTCTTGTCAGAAAGCTGCACAAAAGGGCGACTGTCGCTTCGTTGACAAATGTGGGAGCGGAAAAACCACAATTGCAGGTCTTTGCCCAGGCCCGGATTCCTTCAAATGCTGTGTCCCCAAGACAGGCTCTACGCCGCCTAAGCCCAAACCGACTTTGAATCTAGGGCAGAAGATCTTGAAGAAAGCCCAAGAGCAGAAAGGCGTTCCTTGTAAAATCCTCGCAATTTTTTTGATGTGAATGAGGCTTACATATTCAGATCACTGGGCTGGTGGCAACTGCAAGGGAAAGACTGGAGGCGGATTTGACTGCTCAGGTCTCGTCTCTTGGGCGGTGTGCCAAGTGACTGGACGCGATCTCTTCAAGGAAGGCTTGCGTGTCACTCGAAGCATGTACTGTGCATCTGAGTACGTACCCAAACTCCTAGTCTCTAATGTAACTCACTCACACAACGCAGAAAGAAGTTGAAATACAAGTATGTTATTAGAATTTATTCCGAATCAAAGATTGTATCTCATCTTCTACAGGAAAGTGCCTTTCTCCAAACGCCGTGCCGGTGACGCTGTCTTCTTTGGTGTAAGTACAAGACTCCAAGTCTCATGTGTATTCTTCACCCAAGAGCAAGCGAAGACATTCGAAGCTTGAAGATGCTCTGGACAAATTCAATGATTGATCTCCTGCTAACATCGGTATCCAGGGCAAGTGTGACTGTAAGAATAACCCTGGTGGCATACACCATGTAGGCTTGATGATGGATGGTGGCTACAACATGTTCAATGCCCTAAAGACTGGAACAAAGATTAGAAAGGACAACTTCAAAAACTGGAGCGAAAAGGCATGCCCATATGTTATTCGATTCTAGTGGAGGGTTTCATTCATTTGCTGGGACATTTCGATAGAGAAGTTGAGAGGCTCTTGATCACAGCTTGCTTATAGCTATAAATACCTTTGTATTTCTAAGTTGCTGTCTATTATACTTCGTTTATCTTCAATTCTCATATAACTATTTTGTAAGATCCATTGTAGCTAGTATCGATATTCTGGATTTATAGATAGAACTCACTTCGAATTCTATCACATACGACCATAGGACATTGAAAACTAGGCTTCCCGTCCGCTCAGCCATATATAAGCAATGTACCGGCGGATTAGTAGTTAGGTGGGTGACCACTAGCGAATCCCCGCTGTTGTATGTTTTTGCGATTTTTGCTGAGCTAGACATGTTCACGATGTGGGTCTCGGGGGTGCTAGCGACATAGTGCACGGTGCGATATAGAAGCAACTATCAGCCATTCTATACATACTTCTGCCCTTTTATGATAGTTGAACTCGTTTTATTTAAGAATTTAGATGTGCAAGAATCGTCAAGCCTTGATATGTAGGTGGTAGTGAGGTGGTGTTGGAAAGGCAAACGTGGGCATGGTAGGAGTAGGCCACGCGCCACTCCAAATTTTTGACTAGGGCAACACTTTAGGCGTCCAAACTGTTGCCTGTGATTATTCTATGTGCAAAAGGGCGCATCTTTTCAGAGTTGGTGACGCGGCTGCTTCGAATGACGCCCTTGGGAGAGAATGCCTGAGGTACGAATAGAACTGACTAGAACCGCCACAGCCTAGGACAGTGGCAAGCCGTAAACTTATGGAACAAACCATTTTAGCAGGTACTGTACTCCAGATGTTTCTTTACTGTCGAAAAAAGTTGGCAAAGAGAGAAAGACCTGGCCAGGCCTGGCTGTACAGCACTAACAGTAGCCACCACATATCTAGCATGGAGATGAGCCTCACCCTAACGCAAGGTTACATCCCGTATCCAACTCCTCTGCAGGCAACAGATGCATGATCTGAAGCGTCGCCACCAGTTGGCCTTGACCGAATAGTGAACCTTAACCGGTTACAACAACCCGCTTTCGTTACATCGAGAGAACGCATAAGCGCACTTGTGCAGGCACCCGTGTTTGTCACCCGCTCTTCGCTCGCCAAACTCGGACCATTCGCGATAAACTTTCCGAAAAGACTGACAAAATGTCGGGCGTTTACAAATTTGGCCCCCAACTGAAGCATTCGTAACCCACTGCCTGGTCGTGGCAACGTGCTTTCAGCTTGGATGACCCTACCGCCCAACCCCACCGGTTGTCGGTCTTTGACCGCCTGACCGAGCATCGGGGGGCTCTGCTGGGAGATCATGGCGAACGTCATGCGTCGCATGGACGGTCTGGCGGTCAGATTTGTGGCTGGGCTCGGGTTTGATGTATTGTGATTGGCTGGAATTGTGGCTGGTGTGATCTCGTGGCCAATCAGAGGAGGAGCGGGATCGCACGAGTGAACGACTGCGCCTCAGGTTTGCTGTGGCGCCATAGGGCACTGCCGCAGCTCATGAGCAAGCTCCGTAGAGGGGGGCATGATGTAGAAGCATGGCGACTGAGACAGAAAACAGACTGTGTATATAACCTCTCGTGACCATTGACACCGTGACTTCATACACTTTCGCTTGAGCATACAAACAAGACATACCAACACAATAGTATATCAACCTACTACGACACAACTCGTTCTCTTTTCAGATTTCTATTTCCGATTCGAGTATCAGCCAATCGTTGTAGCGAACCACAACCAACCACAATGACTTACCTCTCCTACCACACTTCGCGCACCCGCGAGCGCAGCCCGCTCTTCCAGGACGAGGAGGACGACGACTACTACTCTTCTCGCCGTCTCGTCCGTACCAACTCCAAGCGCGCACACACAAATCTCTACGACGACGATGAATATGACGACTACCCGTACTCCAACAACAAGTCGAAGCCCTCCCGCGCCATCACCATCCGTCAGCCTTCCCAGCTAGAAAAGTACAACGTCTGGTCCCGTCCATCGACCTCACCGCCAAATCATACAACCACAAAGTACTACACCAAGGCTTCCGACGACGAGGACGACGACCACACCGTGCGCTACAAGTATACCACCACGCGTTACTCCCCGGCCCGGCCCTCCTACTCGGACGAGGAGAATGACCGCGAGCGCGAGTTCCGGCTGAGAATCAGGGCATCGTTTGGGCGGCCTAGGTCGTCTCACTCTTCGGAGCGCAAGGCTGTTGCCTGGTCGGGTGACACGTTCCGGAGGAAGGACAAGTGGGTTGACGAGGAGTGGGAGACGAGGGAGCGCGAGAGGGGGAGACGCGACTCTTTCTTCGACGAGGAACCGGCTAAGGAGAAGACGGTGCGATTCCGGAGGGTGAAGCGGACGAGGACAGATGAGTGGAAGCCGTTGAGCGGGTGGAAGAAGGCGTGACTTGTCTCACGTGCATCATTTCCTTTGTTTTGTGTTTTCATCATTTCAGTTTACTGTTTTTGTTCGTTCTTTACTATATGCTGATAGACAGGGCTCGGAGTTTGTAGGTTGGCTTTCACCAGATTGATTGGCAGCTTGCTTTCAGGTCTGAACTGTTTTGTGTCTTTTGACAAGTGTTAGCAGGATCCTTTTTTTTTCTTTTTTGTACCTTGAAGTTATTGGATATGGAGTATGATACCCAGAGATAGAAATCTTTTGTGATTTGGTGGATAAACAGAATGGAACACTTTTTTGGAAATTATTTTGCTTCGTGATAGCTATCTCGCAAATGGTTCCACCTACTAACAACTAGCAAAACGGAAATTATCTATCAGGGTCGGTTGGATAATAGTTTCTAATAAGATCATATGAAACTGTTTTAGCTATCTTGAAGTTGGGTTTCAAGCTATACCTACATTCTCTGTGTTCTCTGTGGTGTCTTCACAACCTCACAGAACAGCGAAGGCACTAGCGTACGATACGCTACTATCCCTCACGCTTACCACCTCGCTACTCCTCTCGTATCGTACGAATTTGAACTTTCCATCGCCCTGCAGCCCCTGCGCACTTTCTACAGCTGCCATGAAAACACCAATGGGGTGGCGTCCACAGACTGTGTTCCCTGTGTCATGTAGCTGGTCCAGAAATTGCTTATGCTCTCCACTCTCGACTGCATCCATGCTCTCGAAGTCGACTGCCTTGATGCTCTCGTGAATAGGGTAGTCCTTCTTCACTTCTGAGGAGGATCGGAGTTCCTTTGCGCTACCGTCGGGCAGTTGGTAATACGTATATCTAAAGCGCGAGCCCCAGTGGCAGAAGTCGGAGGAAATCACGAAGAGGTTAGTAGGGTCGGCCAGGTAGGGTGCGAGTTTGGAGCCCAAGTCGCGTTCCGTGTTTGCATTGGTCGCACCGACAAGGATGGGAACTAGTGGAACCGCAGAGCTATCCGACTTGAAATTTGTGTTATGGCTGGTCGATGGTGTCAGTACCGCATATAAGTGTCAAGGAAAACAGGAAAGCATACAGTGACAGCATCTTGTAGATGTACGGCAAATGCATTTCCAAGCTGTGTTCATCTTCATCTTGCTGCTTCGACATGGTCTGCAGCCTCCACTCCTTCCTGATGGTTTCAACAAGCTGAGTGTCGACAATGAGATTGCCGAGCGGAGTGCCGTATTCACCACACGCAGTCGTTGCGGCACCAGGCAAGCCCCAGTGATGGGATGGGCCGAGCAGAAAGACGCGCTTCCTATGCACATTAAGCATCTGCAATGATATTTGGGTCGGGGCCGTACGCATTAGCCCAATCAGCGCTTTTGTAGGCCCATGCAGCAGCAGGCCCGGAGTAGGAGTATCCAGCATGTCTGCATACCTTTAGCCCATGTATACCGGAAACCCATGCCCGGTATACCTACGGAGCAATGATGGCGCGAGCATTCTGCGTTGGAATCGCAACCTCGCCCTGTTTCGAGGAGGTGGATCCTATGGGTGTCGTTGAGCTGGGCACGTTTGACAGCCAGTTGTCAAGCTGCTGTGAGAGAGTGACGCCATCATCGGTGTACCATGACCCTGCATGCGAGGGATAGCGAACAGCGGGTGCCATGGAAGCTGGGCTAGTTATAGATTATGCAGAGGGGGCTGCTTGCGAAAGCGGTAGATGGTAGCTGGCAAGAGGAAGGGTGCTGATGGTGGGGTAAGGTGAGGTAGCTGTACCTAGTTCCCAGGTAGGCAGTGGGGCAGTTGCGACCTAGAGATGGAGGACGTAACTGGTCGTGCGTGCAGGTCCCAGTTTGCTACAATATTCACATAATCAAGCTCTACGAGTTCAGCATCAATGTCTTGACGTGGATGGTTGTCTACAGCCTATGAACCGACGAGCATGGCGATGGAAGTCGACATTCACTAGCTACTGCAGGGTGCATGAAGAACAGCCAGGCTGAACCACTGCTAATCAAGAAAGTGTAATTGTAAAGCTAATCGTCCATGGACTAAGATCAACACTGCTAGCGCTTTCACAATTCGAGGGGAAAAGGAAACATCCCATGTACCCCAGACATATCTAATCATGAAATGTAGTGGTCAAGCTTTGTTGGGGCCCCCTCTACGCGCTAGGTCGCGTCGCGATGATGCACGCGTCCAGCCTCCCAAACCCATCCACATGTCATCGTCGCTTCAGCTCCGCTTACTCGTCATTCACCAAAAGCATCCCACCCACATATCTCCATACACGCCGCATCCTTAATTTAAACATTCATCTTGGCCACTCCGGATCGCCGCACATTCATCACCATGGGCTTCAAACGCAAGCGATCCGTCGACGAGTCTCCCGTCTCTGCCTGCAGCTTTGGCAGCTTTGCCACGCCAGAAGCACAGTCGCCCACACTGATTGCGAGCGGACATGCAATGGAAATGGATGCGCCCATGAGCAGAGGGACGGGATGGGATTTCTCGAATCTGGGGAGGGTAAAGAGCGGAGAGTGGATCCAGCGTACGCGTAAGAGGCTGCGTGATAACCGGCCGGATGAGCGTACAATTCACGGTATGCACCGCACATTCGCCCCGTTGAAACAGCGACGGGTGCTAATTCAACACAGAAACGACCATGAACAAACTCTTCTCCGCCCAACGCAAGCAACCACAAGCCGAACCCATCGCGTTCGACTCGCTGCCCTCGCATCAAGAACATGCCGTACCGAAGCCACAGAAATCCACACTACATGCTTTTTGGAACATTTCTGCTCCGCCCGTGCAGTCCCTTGCACCGCAGATGCAACACGTCCACGACGCCCACGCACCGCGATGTGAAGATTGCGACACCTTGTTGGAAGCCGATGCAAACGACATGGATGTGGACATGGACATGGATGGGGCGATGGATAGGAGCCCATTCGCGTGCACCGATTGCGGAAGGAACGTCTGTGGCAAGTGTGCTGTTGTTGCCAACGCGAGGCATTGCTTGCAGTGTGCAACTTCGGCGCGGAACCCGAAGAGATGGTGGTGATACATGCACTTGAATTGTTTTTTGGGGGCGTTCGTGACGCACAATTGGGGTGTAATTTTTGGTGGACAACAGCATACATGCTTTTTCGGTAGATACCAATAGCTATGGCTTGCAATAGGGTATAGCGGCGGCGTTTATGGCAATCGCATTAGGGGGCTTTGTTCGATTTATATATAACAAGCTGCCTTCGTCTTATATATTGATATTCCATATTTCTATGAATGGAGAGTTGCTCATGTATTGTCCGACTGTACATTGGCATGCTAACACTTCCCCCACACGATATCATACAGATGGTGTATCCTACACACTCCGTTCTCAACCTACCGTGTGTAATCTGTTCCTCACATATCGTACATTGACCATCTCCAGTCCCATCTAATCTCCATGTGTAACACTCTCCTCCATCCCTATGACCGCCTGCTCCAGCTCCCTAATCCTCTGACCCACTCTCCTCTTCACCTCCTCCGCAACCGCCCTGTCAGGCCCCTCCACGACACCCCCATAGTACTCCAGCAGCCGATCCAGCTCCTCCCGCGCCGCCGCCCGGTCATCCGCCGCATACGTGGTATTCTTCTCCGTCTCCTCGGCCGCAATCTCAAACTCGTCCCTCGCCGTGCCATACAGTTCCTGGATCTCCTCGATGACCTCGTCAATCTTGGCCGTGGCATCAGGAGACGTCGGTGGCACGGCGCTATTGGCGGGTGAGGACGTTGCTGCGCTGCGCGTAAAGGTGCGCACCGACGAGTAGGTGTAGGGCGTTTGAAAGCGGGTCCATTGTGCGGTTGCGAGGATGGTGAGGTTGCGCGATTGGTACGATGGCGGAGGCGAGGGGGACCGTGATCGGGTTTGGAAATGCGAGAATGGGCGCGATGTTTGGGTGGTTGCGGGACGGAAAGCTGTGGTCCGGAGGAGGCTACGGAGGGCTGGGGCGCGGGCTGCCATTTTGGAGTTGGGCTTGAGCTCAGTGGAGCGGTGTTTGGGTAGGACCAATTGATCAAAACTTTTTCTTCGGATATGACGTCCCTGTGCTGTGAGAGGCTTCGGTGGGGGTTATGGCGAAGTTCACGGGGAGACGGTGATGCGTCCGAGCTGACGGAGCTTAGCTGGGGTATGTCACTAGGGCGGGAGGGCGGAGCGGAGTGGCAATAATTCCAGCCCAACAAATGATTGCGGACCACAAACTAAATCCAATCCAAAGTATTGATAATACTCTAACATTCTAATGTATTTTCTTTGATTCACAATTGGTGTTAAATGCTCATGCCTTGCAGTGTTGTCCTACACCCGTGCCGTGCATTGAGCCCTGCCAATAATTTAATGCCTATCTCGCCCCACATAGTACAATCAATTTATTGGTCAGGCTGGACTCGACCTCGTTTGTAGTCTATATTTTTTAGCTTGTGATAGAGCATCTTGAGGGTTTAGATGCGAATTCAATCACTTTTTATATATATTTTTTAGAATCTAAATTTTATAACAACGGAACAACATCAGCGGGAGTAGTCTAGTGGTTATGATGTCTGCTTTACACTATACAATAGCATATGTATTGCGCAGAAGGTCCCCGGTTCGATCCCGGGCTTCCGTATTAACAAATTGACTCGAAATCCGGGTCTGAAGATCTTTTTGCCGACTTGGAGCATCCAGGAACAGAGGGGAAGTGAGAGGAAAGGGAAAATATCGATATAGAGGACTGTGACGTTTCTGTTTCCCAGTTTCACTCATAGTTTCGAGGTGGCGCTTTAATACATGGGGAACAACCTAGGGAATCATCTTCTTTTTGCTCCCAACTGGTCCCCTCTCCCTTGTTTTTTTTTATAAAAATAAAATAAAATCTCAATTAGTGTATGAAGCTGTAGTGTATGAATATCAGTTGACCAGATTGAACTGGGCTCGGGGTACAGCAAGCAGCGTGGCTCGTCGAAAAACAATGATTGAACCCCCCCCCCCACCCCCTCTCCACCCCATTTCATTAACGTAAAATTAGCGTATATAGAGTGTCAGAAAGCAGAAAAGACGTTCATGATGAGTTATGATAAATCTTCTATCATTTTCGGACTCTATTTGGACACTGATTCGGATAAAGCGCATGTTCTTTCCAAACTTGTTCTTATTTCATGGCTGCTAGTCTGCAAGAAATTCAAAACTTTTTCCATCGAGAAGGCCTTATTGAACGGGAAAAGACATGTCGTGCTCTCAATTTACCATAGTTTGGTGTCTCGATGTTATTCAATGATACCGCACAAGGAGAGGATAAGAGCACTTACCAGCCGATACACTAGCATATGTTGGCATCATCCAGGTGTTTTACAATCCCCTGCACCTCCTTTGCCATTGTGTATTCAACTTGTCGGAATGCCACCACCAAAAGACGTACGATTTCGTCGAAAGCTTTGCGTGCAGTGTCAGTATCTAAACTATCGGCGTAGATGCCCCATATATCCTGGTAGTCTTCTGTACGCCACTTTTTATATTGTCACAAGAGGGGATGACAGCGTTTCTTTCATCCATTTTTATCCAGTCAGCCTATGCTCAGCTACTACCTTTTCGAACAAACAAAACACATCCTGGTAGTTGACGCCCAACGCTGCGTCACCCGCTGCATCTTTGAGCATGTTGACGAATTCTTCGTTTGTGTTGACCATTTCGGCCAGTTTGTTTCGCAACGCGCGGAGCAAGCGTTGGTACTTGTTATCTGATACCACCAACGGTGGGATTACACATGCCTGGAGCCGCCGAATAGTGGCGATAGCTTCTTTGGCGATAACGGCTGCTGATCTGACGTCGTCTTCTTCGATCTCGTGCTTTCGCAGATGGTGCAGACATTCTGCAATATCTTCAAAAGTCTCATTCCCACTGCACCAAGCGAAATCCATCATGCCACGCATCAATGAAAACATGAGTAAGGGAAGAAAAGCTTTCATGATAGTGCTTTTTTAAACAGTTTGTAAGGACCACATGAACTGACGTATTCAACTTCTAAAGCGGTATAGGCTATCGTGTCAACCCAGGAAGAATGTGGATGAGTAGATGTGCAATCCGGGTATGGCAGCTGGTAGTTGGTTTTACCGGAATATTCAACCCTGAGATTCATCTCTTTCATGATACTATCCTTCATCTTTTCGTCCTTGGATATCAAGGCTTTCTGCGCGTGAGTGAACTGTTCATTGCAGTCGTACAGCACCCCAACCACACCTCCTCGCATTGTACTCAATAGAATCGGGGTGCAAATTCGCAGTGGTATATACTGTGAAGTTTGCATATTGAATTTGAGGTTTGGTTGGGGAAACTGATAGTAGTATGAGAACTATACTACAAATAAAGCGTTATTCCTCTTGAATGAATCCTTGGTCGTTCATTGCACCGTCTTCCCGGAATTCTGTACCAATAAAAAACTCGCCAGACTTGTGGCTGCGATATGTTGTTCATGAATCTCGTCCAGTGCTACGTACGCCTCAAATCCTCTTACAAAGCGCTTTGTGAGCGTCTTTAAAGCAGCCTGTTGTACCTCAACATAGTATGAATAATTTCTGTGATATTTATCCTCAGCATCCTCAAACGGATTTAGGCCTCCTCACTGAAAAAAGTTTTGAATTTATTGTAGACTAGCAGCCATGGAATAAGGCCTTCTCAATGGAAAAAAGTTTTGTATTCCTTGTAGACTAGCAGCCATGGAACACATCACCCATTCGGAGATGCAAAAATAATATCCCATAGCCCCCTCCATATCCTTGAACCCCGTCCCTTTTTTTCCAGATGCCTTTCTATCCATAATCCTTATCTACATGGCATAGCATGACATGTCATACCACGCATACCCTCACTTTGTCTGACAAGAATCGTAAACATTGCACGTGACTTTTCTTCTTCTTCTTCATCCCATCTTGGCGTTGGAAAAGTCCATCTCAGGGTGCTGCTCCTGGAACTTCTTGAGAATGTCCAGCTTCTTCTGCTCGTCGCTCGTCGGCTTGCCCATCTCCTTCTGGCGCTGGTCGAACATCATCTTCTCGACCATGCCGCGGGTCTCGCCGTCCAGGTCGCCGAGGTTGCTGTTCTCGGGCTGGATCTTGGAGGTGTCGATCTTGGGCGCGGTGGTGACGACGTGGGCCCACCACTCGAGCTGGTTGACCTTCTCCAGGTGCACGCTGATCTCCTTGCCGGCGGGCACGGTCTCGAGGGTCCAAGTGGAGTCGTCGACGCGGATGGCGTGGGGGAGGTCGCCCTGTGGGTCAGATGAGCAAGGAACAAGACGGCAGGTGCAGGTGCTGTGGATGGCCTACGTCGATGATGGGGTCCTGGCCCTTGATGGCGACGCGGAGGTGGCTGCGGGTGAGCTTCACGTCCAGGTCGCGGCCCTTGTATTTGCCGTCGATGGCGATGGTCACGTCCAGGTCCTTGATGGACTGGGTCCACTGGTAGGGCAGGGCAGCCTGCTCGGCGTCCTCCCTGGCCTTGGCCTCGGCATCGAGCCTCTTCTGCTCGTCGGGGGTGGGTTCAGCCATCTCTCCAGAGCTGTGGTGGGCGTGTGGCGGCGGTGCGTCTCGAAATGCGCGGGCGACGTGGGGTCGGGTTCGGCGTGGTGGCCCGTCGTTGGTCGTCATACCTTAGCTCGCTGGCAGCACCGTGCCCTCCTCGCCGGTCGACATCCTGGGTCGCATCATCAATTCCACCCGCTGCCCCTTGCGCCCGGTCTGTCCTCGCAGCAGACCGCCCCAAGCATTGCTACCCCAAGCATCCTTGGCCCACCGCCATGCTGTCGTAGAGCCTGCGACACGACGCCCGCCCGCGAGCTCCCCACCCGAACCCTGATCCCCCTCCCCCCAAACACCCATCGTTGCCGGAACCAAGTGGAGCCATGGCGAGCTCCTTTGAGAAGTCTGTCAAGGGCGGGACCAAGATCAAGGTGTGCCCCTCCCCGTCCCCCAGTGCGCTGCCACCTGCCGTTTACCCTGCTAACCAATGCGCCCAAACGACAGCTCGCCGCGCCCAAGTCCAAGTATGTCGAGCACATCCTCGTCGCAACCCACGCCGGCGAGGCGGGCGTCGGCGAGATCTTCCGCGCCCTGACGAACCGCCTCCGCGACTCCACCTGGACCATCGTCTACAAGAGCCTGATTATCGTGCACTTGATGATCCGGGAGGGCGAACCCGAAGTTACCCTCAAGTTCCTGTCTAAGAACCCCCGCCGGACCCTCGCCATAAACCACTTCACCGAAGTCCAGACCCAGGGTCAGAACATAAGAAACTATGCCGAATATCTCCTATGCCGCGCAGAGCAGTACGGCTCCACAAAAGTCGACTATGTGCGAGCTGGCGAAGGCCGGCTTAAGCGGCTGAACATCGAGAAAGGCCTGCTCCGAGAGACCGAGAGCGTGCAGGACCAGATCAAATTTCTGCTGCGATGCGAGGTACGCACTCATGTCTGCATCCACACCGTTTTTGGCACTGCTGACAGCCCATGCAGCCTTTCCACGAGGAGCCGGAGAACGAGATAACATTGACTGCTTTCCGCCTGCTCACCATGGACTTGCTTGTGCTCTTCCACATAATGAACGAGGGCACCATCAATGTTCTAGGTAAGAACCCACCCCCTGCCACGCCCGATTCCTACTAATCGTACAGAACACTACTTCGAGCTCTCCAAACCCGATGCCAAGCGCGCTCTCGACATCTACAGGACCTTTGTGAAACAGACCGACCTAGTCGTCCAGTATCTCAGCGTCGCCCGGTTGCACGAGCACTCCACGAGGCTAGAAATTCCAAAAATCAAGCACGCACCTACGAGTTTGACTCAAGCGTTAGAAGAATACTTAAACGACAAAGATTTCGAGGTCAATCGCAGACAATACCTCGCTGAGCGTGAAGCAAAGAAGACGGGCGGAAAGACCACCAATGGAGCCAGCAAGCAATTCTCAGACTCAAAGCCTGCTGCATCAGCCACATCCCCCACTCAATCGTCTGCACCTTCCCAACCGCCAGCCGTCAGTCTTCCGCTCATTGATTTCTTTGACTCTATACAGGACAATCAGCAAACCATGGCCCAGCCACAAGCGCAACAATTTCCTCAGCAAAATGCCTTTGAGCAACCCAATCTTCAGATGCCACAACAAACAGCTGGCTTCCAGCAGCAACAACCAGCTTTTGGCGCCCAGGATGGACAGTCAACGAATCCATTCGCTCAATTGCAACAGGGAATGCAGCAGATGAACCTTCAACCCATGCAGCAGCCACAGCAGCAGCAACCGCAGCTTCAAACCCAGTTCACAGGTGCTGGTTTTGGTGGTTACACTCCACAGCCTTTCAGCCCACAGAACTCGTTGGCACCACAAAATGGAATGCCGAGCTTTTCACAACAACAACCTATGATGGCTGAACCGCTGCAAGCACAACCGACATCAACTAACCCCTTCAGAGCTTCCATGCTTCCACCTGCGCAACCAACAGGCATGGCCGAACCGAAGCTTCTTGGAAACCCTACCGGTGCTGCTTCACCACTTGGCCGATCGCCCACAAATCCCTTTGCGAAACATAGTACTGGTGGTTTCCAATCCTCGTTATCCCCTACTTACGAAGGTAGCGCCTCTTCCGCATTCTCCGTGCCCACAATCCAGTCTCCCCAAGCAACTTCGCCATTCGCACCTCAGCCTCCACAGCAGCAACCTCTCCAGCCCACACCTACGGGAACCAACCCGTTCGCAAGAAACATATCGCCCGTGCAGGCCCCCCAATCACCACCGGGTGGTCTTACTGTCCACGCAACCGGCTCGACGAATCCATTTAGGGTAAGTCAGCACCTAGCAAACATGTTTGTCGAATTGTACTAACCATTTCAAGCAATCTGCTTTCGTCAACCAGCAAACAGGCCAAGGGTGGCAGGGCTCAGGTCAGGGTACGCTAGGAGGTATGAGTCTCGACGCCGTTCCTACGACGAACGTCTTCCCTAGGATAGGTAACGCGGGGACAGGAGGACAGCAGCAGCAGCAGCCCAACTTCATGGGATAGAAACCTATCAGCCTGCGAGGTGGCGGTCGAGCTATACGGAGACTTAATGTCATTTAGCAAAGGCGTGGTTCTTCGGGTTTAGACGCGGATCGGAGGGTTTCCTCTTGCGGCGCGGCGTTTGGGCACGGTATCACGGACTGTTCCGGGGCATCGGCATCGGTTGAGATGGACATTGAGGAGTTGCTGGGCGAGCTCAGCGCTTCCAGGGCGAGGATCTTGAGCAGGTTGGCGAGGGTAGAAGGGATAATGAGGGCCGCTTGGCCAGCGTAGCTATTGCTTGTTTTGTAATATTAGTGTGGAGGAGGGGGACTGCAGATGAATGTAAACACGCGAAGCTGGGTATGCCCGGCGCATTAGATGTGGTTTTGGGATAATGTGCTGCAGATGCTGCCTACGATGTGCGGCGTGACAGTCGACGAAGGCTTTTGTTTAGTTTGTACCTGACGAATACGTAGCCTGCCGGGCATCTTAATGAAGATCGGGGAAATTGTTTGGATACTTGTCTCATGCATCGAGGGATGTGCCACTACCAGAACGGTGAAGATATAAGCATTTCGCGTTAGCTTCCTTTCACCATTGTCAGCTAAGCCAGTTCATCCAACGTCCAACCCAGCTCAGTCATTATATTCGTAAAAAACACACATGGTATACGGTTCCCAACCCCAACTCCAATGTTTCCTTCTCCCTAATCTCACAGCTTCACACCGCCCCCTCGATCCTCTCTAACTGCTTACTTGTAAACCTCTCATACGTCTTCGTCTCGGGATCCATCCAGTACAACACATCCCCCTCTCCTCCACAGCCCCGACATCGATCCCCTCCCTCTGAAACAAAGTCTTCTGCTGCTTATTCGTCCCCGTCGTATGCATCTCCTTCGTAACCCTCAGCCAAATCGGCACCGCGAACGCCGGCAGTTCCTTCCTCACCAGCTCCGCGATGCTCCTCAGCGTCGCGGGACTCGGCTCCGTGATGCCATCCTTGAGAATTACTGCGGCGCACCCCGCCCGCCCGTCGTGATGCGGCACCTGCACGCCGTACACGTTGGCTTCCTCGACAGAGGCGTGCTTCCCCAGGGCGTCGGCGACCTCGGCTGTGGATACGTTTTCGGCTTTCCACCGGAAGGTGTCGCCCAGGCGGTCGATGAAGTACCAGCGCCCGTCCGGGTCGCACCGGACGAGGTCGCCTGAGCGGAAGTAGGCGTCACCTTTGGTGCGGACGTCGCGCAGGATCTTGGAGGAGGTGGCGCTGGAGTTGCCCCAGTAGCCTTGAAATTTTTGCTTGATATTCGCGGCGTCCAGCTTGAAAAGGAGTTCACCTGGTTCGTTCCAGTCGCAGACTTGGCAGAGGCCTGTTGCGGGGTCGCGGAGGGGCTCGGGAGGGGACGCGTTGGGGTCCATGCGGATTGTCTTTAGGGAGGCGCCCATGAGTAGTGTGGCTATCGTACCCGCGCGAGCGAAAGCGCCTGCGCTGAAGGCATTTGTGGACTTGTTGAAGAGGCCGCTGGGAGCCTCTGTGGCGCTGTAGAACTCGTAGATGGTCTCGATGCCGAAGCGGTCTTTGAAGGGCTGCCAGACATCGGGGCGGAGGCCGTTGCCGAAGGCGGCGCGGACGCGGTGCTGCTTGTCGAGGGGGAGGGGGCGCAGAGAAGAGGTAGCGGCAGGTTTCGCCGACGTACTGGATGACGGTTGCGTTGGAGGCTCGCACTTCGGGCCAGAAGGTTTTGTGGCTGAAGCGCTGGGAGATGCAAATTGCGCCACCGGCTTGGAGGATGGGACTAAGGCCTGGAGATTGGGATGTTAGTATTGCTGTACTCTGGCTCTAAATCAATGTTAAGGGTGTGAATCGTCACCCACCTAGAACAGAAGCAGCGCTATGGTAGAGCGGCATCGATGTGTACAGTACGTCTGTATTCTTCAAACCGATCCAGCCCTGTGCAAACTTGGAGCCGTTCCCGGCCTTTCCCCAAGACATAATGGCGGCCTTGGGTAATCCTGTCGTGCCAGATGTATAGATCAGCATGGCCATACTGCTCAGTGTCTGACCCCCACGCTCAGCATCAGGAACACGGGTCGGTGGGAGAGACAAAATATGGTTCTCAAGACGCTTATCGAAGAAGATAATCTCAAGCTTCCTGCGCTCGGGCGCCGCGGTGGAGTCTTCTGTCTGATTTTGCAAGGCTGATGATTTGCTGGCCTGCTTCTGGACTGCGAGTGGGATCTGGCTAGGATCGCTATTAAACCCATACACCTTCTGGTTGTCCTGCTGTTCCGCGGTGGGAGGCACCGTCGCAAATCCATGTTCCGCCATGATACTCTCCTCGAACTTTTCTTTCCCGTTCTTATCCACGAGCACCAACCGTGCCGTGCTCGTCCTGATGGTATGGAACAGCGGAGCGCCCGTCAGATTGTAATTGATGAAAGCAGGCTTCGCGCCGATGCTCCACAGGCCGAACCAAACCCAGATGAACACCTCGCTATTCACAAAGTCCATGGCGACCACCTCCTCTTTTTGCACGCCCTTGCTCTTCAGCCATGTCCCATACTGCAGGATGATCTCGTAGGCCTCGGCGTAGGTCCATTTCTCGCCCGATTGGCCCGATATGATCCACGGACGATGGCCGTTCGACGACTGCGCTTGCGCCTCGAGCGTGTAGAACAAGCTAATCTTATCATTGCGCTCAGCGAGACGACCCTTGACCGTCGCAGTCACCAGGGAAGAAAGCAGCCCAAAGTCATTCGAAAACGCGTGCCGAGCATTGAGGTATGCAAATCCCGCCGCGGCGGCCGGGAGGGCAAATGGAAGCGCTGCGTCTTCGTGTCAGCCCACGATGGGAAGTTTGAGCGTCATCTGCGCCATCTGAAGCTCACCTTGCATTGTCGCACACCAATCGTAAATCTACACTAGCGAAGGGGCAGTGATGATGTACCACTCAGGCAGCTTGGAATGGAAATGGGAGGAAGGGCATCGCGTCAGCCAAATAAGCCGCGATTGCGCAGCTTGATCGCTCAGTCGCGCAGACTGACACTTGAAACGGGTGGGCCGAGGCACGTTTGACGTGGTGCCCGTGCGTTTTTCTGGGGTAGGATCCTCGTTCTAGGCCGCTTGGGAGCGGAGTCTTACAGCACCCCGCTCGTCTTTCTTGGCTTGCCTTGTCCTTTCGTATGCGGGCTTGAACGGGATAGACTACTAGGAATAAGGCGTGTGCTGCACCATTTAGGTCGATTATACGAATCACTTGTGGCCTCGAAATCTGTTTTACGAAGGCAATGGAGACATCAACTGGGCGCGATCCAGTGTACACAACGGCTATGATGTTTGAGGTTTAAGCCCTCAATATGAAGAGAGAGAGTTTATGGAGTAACTACAGTGCAGAAAAGCACCCATCGATTGACATGGAGATGCAAGAAGAGTGCAGAGTCCATGAGTCCCGTACAATCAATCTACCGTCAATGTGATCTCCCCCAATGGCATGTACATGATAAAAACTGTCAAGTATAGAAACCCAGATCAGCCGGGGTCGGCTGCAACCTATCCCTCCCCGTGTCGTCGATATCAGATGCAGAAGTTGAACTCCTCACGACAGGGCACCGCGCACTTGCACTTGATCGGATAGAAATGGACTGCCTCCATTGGCACACCTGCGTGCTCTGGTTCGTAATCATGTCGAGAGAACTGGATACCTCCTGCAGTGCCGGTGTGATTGTTCAATTCGAGCAACTGTTCGATGGTGAGCCTATTGCTCTGCGGTTTGATGTCCAATTTCTTTCTAGCCGCACGGCGCATGTCTATACATGTCAGTATTCGATCATGAGGTTTCTTTCTGATTTGACTTACCCAAGAAGCGACCCTTCTCAAGCTCGTTCAAGAAGTTCATGACTTTTACATCATTGTATGCGGCGAGAGCTTCAGCAATGCGCTCGTAAAGAATCCTCATGATGACGCGTGGACATGGGAAGTCTTCGTGGAAAAGGGGTCGCCTGTTCAATCAGCATATTGTGCACCAAAGGATTTGGTTGAACTTACTCTGGTTCAAGCGAGTAGTTGTTCCAAAAATGGAGGCGATTCTTTGGGAATCGAACAACAATCTAAAAGTACATCAGCCTATGCGCACTTCATGTGTATATCTTCATGTCAGACTTACCTTGTTGAGGAAAGGCATCCTATCGAACACTTCGAAGGTCATCTTCTGGCGCTCCCGCTTCTTCTGGCGATCGAATCCGCCTGCGGTTACCTGAAAGAAACGATAAAGGTCAATGAAGGCAAACGAGATGTCGACTTGACGGATCCCATGGAAGAAAGTAGCATAGCGGTGCAACTCGGGATACAGCTTGGGGGAGTCTCGATAGGCTTGCTGGAGCAAGTGGCCGATGTTCTCAGGATCATTCTGGGGAGGAACGCTGTAAGATTCAGTGATTTGGGAGCGCCTATCGAAACGTCTCAAGCGGCCTTGGAAGTCGAAATAGTTGGAGCTCCTAATATGAAGACCATCCTTGTAGACCTATGGTGCACGAAATTGGTCAGTACAAAAGTAAATATTCTCTAGTGGAGCTGTTTAACTTACCAAGCCCCCAGCGAGACGAAGCCGAAGGGTAATTGCCCGAACTTGGGTTGAAACCATCAAGAGAGCCTTCCACGGACCTAGATGCTCGGAAATCTCACACGAAGATCGTCCACCACTGCGTGCCCTAGCGATTTTCTGGCAGCGGAACATGTGAATATCGCCCCCAGACTTTGGGAGCTCGACGAAGCAGTATTGGATGATATTCTCCTTCAACTCAGTCGGCAGGTCTTTCCAGTTGAAGAACTTGCCATTTGCTTCCCAGTAAGCCGCTAGGGTTCCAAGGTTTGCTCTGTCTGAGAAAGGCTATACAATATTAGCAATTGATTTGGAGAATTGTTTACATGTTGGACTTACTGGGAAGTACTGGTTCAACATGATCTCAATGGGGATCCAACTACGTTTCACTCGCACCTGAACTCGGCGGTCCGAACCTTCTCCTGGTAAGTGTTGCCGACAGGTCTTGTAAATCTGCTGGTTATAGTTCTGGAAAACCAACACGGATCTACGCTTTGACGCTTTGCACTTTAGATCCTTGTTGGGAACCGCCCATTGGACGTCAATATAGACTGCAAAGTGAAACGCAGACTGCTTCCGATATTTATAGACGGCCTCTTCAACGGCAGAAAATAGCTTCCTATATCAAATATTTAGCGGTATTTTTGACATTTGTCATTGGGTGACACTTACGCATGCTTCGTAGACAAGCCTGCGACGTTGTACTTCTTGACACTCAACTCCTTGCCCTGTACATCTCCCCCAGTGGGTGCCGTTGTGTCTTTCTTGAAATGGCCGATCTGTAATTTGGCCATAAGAGCGTTTTGGGCCTTGATGTCGTTGGAATCTGGGATACGATTTGTATTAGTACCTCGACCTTTCGGTACGAGTTTGGAGACAGGAAACTCGTAGCCAGCTGCGCCGTCACCGCGGTTGCTTCTTTCGGGAGTCGCATTTACCCACCCATCAGAACTCTCCCAGACTCCTATCTCAATTTTCTGCGCCATCTTGTATACTTTGGCGCGTTGCCGGGAGATGTTTGCGCAAACCTATGTTAGATCAAAATTGTATTGAAAGAAATGCAGCCGACACTTCGACTCGCTCTCTTGTATAATTGTTGGTTCTGAAAGGTATGCAAATTTCAGAGGTATAGAAGGAATTGAGTTGATGATATAAGAGGCAGTGAGATCAGCTGTTGAGCTCCCGGTTCTATTATCAGGTAGGTTGTATTGTCGCGACAATAGCTAGGCAAACAGAAGTATTGGTTGGCGACCTCGTCTTAAGGGCCCAACTCTCAAGTGAAGGTGATAAGCTATTACTGCTAACGAGGGCTGGCGCCTGCCCGGGGTTATTCCAAGGTTGTGCTGCAGTGAGTTCAGCCAATGGCCTTCAAAATATAAAGGACACCCGTTACAAGTGCCAAATGCAGGCAAACTTATAGGTTGGAGCAACCAAAGTACAACGTGGTGAATCAACATACAAGGTAAGTAGCGAGGTGGCTGCTGTACCATTTAAATACAACTAGTGGCTGGGCTGAGCGGTGAGAGAAGGGAAGGGGCGAGGAGCAAAGTGCAAACGACATAGTATTGCACGGACCATCTTGGTCCTATACTCTCACTCGGGTTTTCACCCTGGATAGATATGAG
Source organism: Pseudopithomyces maydicus (assembly GCA_026873275.1). Taxonomy (NCBI): domain Eukaryota; kingdom Fungi; phylum Ascomycota; class Dothideomycetes; order Pleosporales; family Didymosphaeriaceae; genus Pseudopithomyces; species Pseudopithomyces maydicus. Next base: position 1,463,838 of record JANTUC010000006.1, on the reverse strand, counting down.
CTATATCGAAATTTGGTCTGCTTCCCGGCATAATCATATCTAAACGCGTCGACTTTAATTGAGATTGAGTGCAACAACAATGAAGACGACGGGAGGAGAAGATTTCGGGCCAAAGACAACTGAATTCGTGGGAAAAAAATCAAGTGTTCAAGTTCTGCGGACAAACAGGTGGCAAAGAAAAGATAATATGATTTTTGTACAAATAGACATATCTGAGGCTGTTGGGTTGCATGTAGTCAGGATGTGCGGATCGCACCTATCATAATGCCAATATTCGAAGGAAACGGAACCTTTTCGTTATTACTAGGGATTTAGCTAACTATATCAATAATCGCAAGAACAAAAGTTAGGTAAAGTGAAGCATAGGAGGGAAATGGACGAATGAGGAAAGGTGGCAACTGCATTCGCCAGTGTGCACCGCGGTGTGATGCCAAGCTCTGGTTTCTTTCGGAGCAGGCGCCTCTTTCTACGCCAATCGCCTTTCAGATTCGCCGACCACGTCTAAAGCAACAACCCGTGGACGCAACACATCACGCAGCTCGACCATCCAACCATACTTCCAACTCGTAAATGGCTTCAAACGTTGGTCAACCCGTGCCAGGGGAGCCTGCAAAGGCCGATGTCGCACTGTTAGAGTCTCTGCGCGCTCGGTTGATGTCGCTAGTCTGGATGCTAGAGCAGATGAAGAGAGAGCTGCTGTCAAACCAAGCAGCACCCCCAGAATGGTAGGTTGTACTACTCCAAATGATCGGCTTCGTGACCTTCGATTATGATCTGCATCCTCAAATTCCATATGCAAATCCTTCAATACATTTCGCTCGCTACATGGGTACACTTTTTCTCAACTGGCACTCGCCATCTAGTTCGGTCGAATCTGAGACTGTTCAGTCCGTTGACTCAAAGTTAGGCCTTCTCTACAGCGCAATATCGCCGCGGTTACCAACACTATCAACTCTATCCAAGGCTTCATTACCAATGACCCCAAGACAATGACCACCCTTCAGGCTCTTCATGCCTACCCAATCCCACCTTTCCCCAATGGCGACCCCCAGATGAGCGCTTTGGCAGACACCATCTTTTCGAAAGAACCCGGTGCCAAGGAGCAGGATTGGATTCGTGCAAAATTGATCAAAGCCGCCGAGTTTGCGCACGTGCCTGGAGACTGGGGTATCGAAGCGAAGCCAGCAGCTGAAGAGGGTGGGGATGAGATGGGAGATAGTAAGGAGAGCGACACGAGATTGAAGAGGCGGAAGGCGTATTTGGATGAGGACCAACTGGCGGATCTATGGAGGGATGTTTATGACATTGTAGAAGAGCAAGCAGCTGTCGCGCAGAACGCGTTGAACGATGGGGAATCAGAAGAAGAGGATGAAGATGAGGAGATGGAGGATGTGGAAGGCGTGGGTGGGTCAACGCAAGCTGCAGGAAGCGTTCCCAAGCCGCAGGAGAAGGAGGTTCCTATGATGTCGCTCAACACGATCCACAAGTTCATGTCGACAGGAGCAGCCCTTTGAGTGGGTCAAGGCCTGGAAGTCTCCGGTTCTGAAAATTGCGAAGGATATGTTTGATTAGCGTGGCTTGGGCGTTATGAGAGTGGGCATGATACCAAGGAACCTTTAGCGGTACAACAATTGCTTTTGAAACTCAAACAGAACGTGTCTGGGTATAATACTACCAACCACTGCCTCCATGCACATGCTACCTTCTAAGTATTTTCCTATTTGCTTCCACGATGAGGCACCATCACCCTTCAAGCTTGCTCTGGTTTTAGAGCATATATCCTCACAGGAAACAATTCCTTGGGGAATCCCTTCTGCAGTTCCGTTGCCACAATTTTCAGCCCAGCCTCTGTGAACAGCCGTCTGAACTTCTCATCCGACCGCGTCACGCTTGAATCCTCCTCATCATAGATATCCTTGCCCTGAAAGTCCGTCGACAAATTCTCCTTGACCACAATCCACGCCTCCTTCCCATCCTCAACCTTGATCAGCCCTTCCTTGCACCGCTGAAAATACGCCACGAGTTGCGCATCCGTCAAATGTCCCAAGCACCACTGATTCCATATCAGATTGTACGCACCCTTCTCCGGTGTCCAGTCCTGCAACCCCAGATTAATCACCTGCCCCACCTGGCCCCTACCCGCGTGCACGGCATCTCCGTCCCCAGCCCACTCCCCACTCCCCAAGCTCTGCACCAGCTCATCGGTAAACTTTTTAACCGGTTCCACGACGTCGACGGCCCTGCTCACCTTGAGCAAAAACTCCTTCGTTATCCGGCCGACGCCTGCCCCACAGTCGGCGGCCCTGTCCAGCGGAGGGAGCGGTTGCTTCGGGTTTTGTGCGGCTTTGGCGCGGCGGAGCTTGGTGAGGAAGTTGGAGGAGCCTTGGAGGTCGATGCGCGAGGTTTGCGGGTAGCCGCCGAGCATGCCGTTGATGTCGGAGGAGACCGAGTTCCAGTACTCTATCGAGTGAGCATGGTTGATTTGGGCATCGGGGGCGGATGTTTCGGAAAAGGGAGGGTCGGAGGTCATGTCCATGGCGTCTGGAGCGTGTAGATGGGCGTGGTGATGGCGGACGGCGGGTACGATGGCGATGTTTGCGCGAATGGTGCGGGTACTCGCCCGAGTTTTATAACTTTCTGAGAATACGTGTATCTCGTCAATTCCCGCGCGCACGAATCAATGTGTCGTCGAGGACGCGAGCAGTCTGTCGTTGGTGGCAGGTTGCAGAAAAGTCAACGGCACTGTGAAGTCAGGGTCGACGGCGGGGTAACGAGCGCGTCGAGCGACCCCACGCGTTCTCTGCATCCCCTCGCCATGCCTGAAAGTGACATCTACAAAGTGGGAGGCAGTCTTCCATTAGTCCTGCAATCAGCGATAGACATTGAATTTCCGATGGTAACTTCCCCACGCGAAGCGCCAAATGCGGCAAGGTGCTTCCGATCGTGTCTTGTACCAATGTGTCGTTCGCGGGGGTTACCGCATTTGCACCATGTAGCCAACCCAATCGCAGTTGCACGATCCTGTCCGAGATGTGCTCCGCCCTACCCCGCCTCTTGAGGCCCTCTGGCTTGCTTCAAATTCAGCGCTCGTCCAGATTACATCTCCCAAATTACAACCTCCTTTCCGGATACCGCAAGAGCTACAATCTCTACAGCACAATGTCAGACCTGTTCGTCGAACTGACCGCACCCAACGGCCGCAAGATCAAGCAGCCGAGGGGATTGTTCATCAACAACGAGTTTGTTGCGTCACAGTCGGGTGAAACCATCACGACCATCAACCCGAGGTTAGCAGCATCTTGACGAACACAAAGTGTCTCAGAGTTGACCCATGCCAGTGATGAGAGCGAAATAGCATCCGTCTATGCTGCAGGACCCGAGGATGTTGACAAGGCTGTTGCTGCTGCACGGAAAGGTAGGTTTCAGCTCTACGGCTGTGTCCGCATGTATTTGCGCAGCTTCGACAGCAAGATTTCGTCATACAATATATTGTGTGCTAACTATCGTAGCCTTCAAGGACCCTTCATGGCGGGATATAGATACCAATGCACGGTCAGATCTTCTTTACAAGTTCGCCCAATTGATCGAGCAGCACAGAGAGGCACTTGCAACGATTGAGACATGGGATAACGGAAAGCCCTACCAAATATCCCTGAATGACGACCTGGGTGAGGTGATCAGCGTGCTTAAATACTATGCCGGATACGCGAACAAAATCCACGGCGATGTCATCGACACCTCCCCAGCTAAACTTGCCTACACCATCAGAGAGCCTCTCGGTGTTTGTGGACAGATCATCCCATGGAACTTTCCTCTTGCCATGGCTGCGTGGAAGCTCGGCCCTGCTCTGTCTACGGGTAACACCGTGGTCTTGAAGGCAGCCGAACAGACGCCGCTGTCTATTCTGTACCTTGCAACATTAGTGAAAGAGGCAGGATTCCCACCTGGTGTTATCAACATCCTGAACGGAGAAGGGCGTAAGGCTGGTGCGGCTTTGGCTTCCCATCTGGGCGTTGATAAGATTGCTTTCACCGGCTCAACTGGTATGGAATTTTCCATGCCCGCACGATACTATACTAACGAGAAGCCAAGCTACTGGAAAAGAAATCATGAAAATGGCAGCAGTCAACATGAAGAACATCACGCTTGAAACGGGCGGCAAATCACCTTTGCTAGTTTTCGATGACGCTGATCTCGACCAAGCAGTCAAGTGGTCACACGTCGGTATCAGTAAGTAATTTAAGGCTTCAAGAAACATGAATATTCTGGTTTCTTTTCTTTTTTTAGTAAATAAAACTGACGCCGATATCTCCACAGTGTATAATCAAGGACAGGTTTGCACAGCTACGTCCCGAATCCTTGTTCAGGAAGGAATCTATGATAAATTCGTCGAAGCATTCAAAGAGCACGTCTCCAAAGCATCTGTAGTTGGCGATCCATTCAAAGACGACACATTCCAGGGTCCACAGGTCACCAAGACCCAGTTCGAGAGGGTCCTTTCGTATATCGAAGCTGGAAAGTCGGACGGAGCAAAACTCATTGCTGGAGGCGAGGCTTTCAAGAATGTGGGAGGCAAGGGATTTTTCATTGCACCTACCATCTTTACCGACGTAAAAGACGACATGAGAATCTACCGAGAGGAAGTGTTCGGTCCGTTTGTTGTGATATCTTCATTCAAGACGGAAGAAGAGGCCATTGAACGCGCCAACGATACGACCTACGGGCTCGGAGCAGCACTATTCACAGAGAACATCACGAAGGCACACCGCGTGGCTAGGTTGATTGAAGCAGGCATGGTGTGGATCAACTCAAGTAACGATTCGGATGTTCGTGTGCCGTTTGGCGGTGAGTTCCAGTCATCACTCGAGCGATTTGTTGGACACGATGCTGACAAGCCTAGGTGTTAAACAGAGCGGCATTGGACGCGAGCTCGGTGAAGCTGGGCTGGAGGCGTATACCAACAAAAAGGTAGGGTCTTCATCGACGATAGCATAGAGACACACTGACAGTGGCAGGCGATTCACGTCAACCTGGGAACACGACTCTGAGTTGCACCCGAGATGCCACGTGGGGATATACCATAACAAACCAATCGTTTTGGATGCCGCCGTGACAGTTCCCGGACCGCTCGCATCCAAGGCCTCGTTGTCGGGATTTGTTCTTGGCGCCAATGGCTTGGGGATTTTTGAGCTCGGTGCGGCGTATGTGTGTAGCTCTAACCGTAGTACGATAGGTATATATCTCATGCACATATGGAAGATGAGTTTGCATTCCAGTTGCATGTGACTCGGAGATATGCAGGCAAACCGAGAAAGATGCCCGGATAATCGCGCAGGTAGTGGAGCATGTTGCGCCAACACGGAGCCGTTTTGAGCATTGGGCTGCCGGGAGACTCACAAAACAGCCCATACGGCGCCCAACGGCACACTTGGTCTTTTTTTTCCCGCATGCGTGATTTTGGGGCGAGTTGGGTTTCGGAGACTCGGAGGTGCTGCTCAAGAGACGCCTGGGGCAAGCAATTCTACATTCTTAGACCATGCTCGGTCGGAGGTCTATCACGATGATGTATGTATGTAGATATGGTGGGCGCAGGGATGGCTGGGCTTGGCTTGGCCGTGGAGGGCACCGGTCGGCCTCGGAGGCGGTGCCTGAGCGCCGTTGATGAGGGCGCGCGTGATTGTCTATCGATGCGATGGTTCCCTCGTGTCCAGGCAGACTAGCGGTCTGGCCTGGGGGTTCGGCGGCCCCAGTGTTTGCTCCCGTGTGAGGCTGTGAAAGGCCCCCGGGGAGAGCTTCTTTGTGTGCTGGAGTTGGATGGGTACTGCGGCCTTGGAACCTTGGCCTTCAACATGCTAGTGCTCCACCCTGGCCACTGGGTTGAGCTCTCGTCTGCTCCAAACTCTATCCAAAGTCCACCCACCCGCAGCCCCTCCAGACGCTCTCCGCACGCGCGCTGCAGCTCGTCTGTCCAGCGTCCGAGTTGCAAGACCTAGCCCCGCGCTAGGACGCCTACACGGTCAACCGCGCCTTCACCGGCCTGCCTGCCAGCCAGCTACCTGCCCTGCTCGCTTTCGCCACTACTAACCAGACGTAATCGGCGCCGACACTGATCGCCCAGCTGTTCCTGACCCTCCACACAGCCATCGCTCTGGCTCGCCAGCGGGATCACGAACCGCCGTCCGCCGCCCTCTCCCCTCTGCAGACCTGGCACGCCCAGTGTCCCGCAAAGCACATCGTGACATCGCCGGAGGCTAGCTTGACGGCCTTTCTGTCACGCCTCTATCGACCGCCCTAACGCCGCCTGCCTGCCTGCCTGCCTGCCTGCCTACTTACTTACCTACTTTGCTCACCACTGCCCACCCGTAGCGACTTGCGACTGCTGTTTGTGCCGGCAGCACTCGACCGTTCTGGGCCTCACGCTGCGACTGCCTGACCGCCTGCACCGCCGTCGCCGCCCTCTTCCACCCCGCCCACCTCTCGCACGCGGACAGACACTCCCACTGCTGCACTGCTCGTTCGCTCGCCTGCCCGACCGCCGCCATGGGCAACCAGCAATCCAGCGGTAAGAAAGACAGAGGGGACAAGGGCACCGTGGACGGCGTCTCCCTGGAGCGTGAAAACTACCGCTCGTTCGAACGGGCAGATACCCGCGAATCCACCCGCTCGTTCCGCAACTCCATCAGGTCCAAGATCCCAGTCGGGAAGTCAGACAGCCCCCGAAATTCCGTGTCCAACCTCTCCAACGATGGCAACACAAAGCCGGACAAGTCGGATGCCGCATCCACGAAGTCGACAAACAGCAAGGGAGGGAGCAGATCTCGGCGCGACTCGACAGCGTCCGCGCAAGAGGCTGAGATCAACAGGTCTGCCATGGCCGATGCAGTGTCCGACGAACCAGAGCCTCCTCCATCGCCAGTCCACGGTGCGATGGGGTCAGGCACCCACGAACACGTCGGCGAGGCCCAGAAGACAGGCGAGGTTGATCATGTGTCAGAAGTGCCTCCAACAGGAGTGCCGCTCCCCTTGAGTACCGCTCAGCCTGGGGAGTCCATATTGCAGAAGAAGGACCAGCCGATTCCGAGGGTGGAACAGGCTCCGCCTGCAAACGATGGGGCGGGTTCGCCAATGGAAATCAGTGCGCTGAAGGCGATCGATCTTGACGACATGATCCAAAGATTGCTGGATGCTGGCTATGCGGGCAAAGTCACCAAGACAGTGTGCCTGAAAAACGCCGAAATTATGGCAATCTGTTCGGCTGCCCGTGAGGTCTTCCTCACACAACCTGCCCTGTTGGAGCTTTCAGCGCCCGTCAAGATTGTCGGCGATGTGCATGGACAGTACACTGATCTCATTCGAATGTTTGAGATGTGCGGCTTCCCTCCCAATTCGAACTACCTATTTCTCGGAGACTACGTTGACCGGGGCAAGCAAAGTCTAGAGACAATTCTCTTGCTTTTGTGCTATAAACTCAAGTTTCCCGAGAATTTCTTCCTCCTTCGTGGCAACCACGAGTGCGCCAACGTTACCCGAGTATACGGTTTCTATGATGAGTGTAAGAGAAGATGTAACATTAAAGTCTGGAAGGCGTTCGTCGACACGTTTAACACTCTTCCCATCGCTGCTATTGTTGCGCAAAAGATTTTCTGTGTTCACGGCGGTCTTTCTCCAAGTTTGTCGCATATGGATGACATTCGTCAGATTGCACGACCTACCGACGTTCCGGACTACGGGCTCTTGAATGATCTCTTGTGGAGCGATCCTGCAGATATGGAGAATGACTGGGAATCGAATGAGCGGGGTGTCAGCTATTGCTTTGGGAAAAAGGTCATCATGGAGTTCTTGCAACGACACGATTTTGATCTTGTTTGTCGGGCGCACATGGTTGTTGAGGATGGGTATGAATTTTTCAACGATCGTATTTTAGTCACAGTTTTTTCCGCACCCAATGTAAGTTCCCTATTACGATGCCAGGAGTTCACCACTGACAAATTACCAGTATTGCGGTGAATTTGACAATTGGGGTGCTGTCATGTCAGTCTCCTCGGAGTTGCTCTGTAGTTTCGAGCTACTCAAGCCCCTGGACTCGAGCGCCTTGAAACAGCACATCAAAAAGAGCCGAAACAAACGACAAAGCATGCTAAATTCACCAGTACGTATCACATCGATGGTCACGGATTGACACCCTCGTCACAGGGCCATCTATATCATATATCGAAGCGCGACTGACTTTGTATCCAGCCTGCATCACAATATCCTCAAAGTTACTAATTTCGCGGTTCAATTAGTACCACGAGGCAAGCAGCATAGCTGTAAGAATCCAACAAGCTGCAAGAAATCGAAAACTCAATGGAAAATCGGGAATTCGGGTTGTCGATACCCGCAAAACCATACGGTTGAAGGACATGAAGCAAATAAAGAAATTAAGACGACGCGGGAGGATTATACGCTCGCCGAGTCAAGTGGCCGAGCAGAACATATTGATGGCATATGAACGGATCTCTGGTGTTCCAACCAGTACATCCATGACACATGAAAGTAATACACGGGCACACGAGGCTGCAGACAGTTTGAGTGCTCCACTATTTTCTGGCATCCTGCCAGAGCACACTTCGAACAGCCCATCAATCGGTGGGTTGACGTTGAATGCAAGACGTGCGCTCTGGGAACGGAGCATTCGTCCCACCCGTTGGTATGTTCTTCCTACCCACGATCGCTCAGACATAGAGTTGTTGGAACTTTCTGGCCATACCTTCATCAACAGTGGGCCGAGTATGAGCAAATCGTATGGACTGGTCGACTAGGCGGCAGTGAAATGCCGACGTTTGTGCTCCTATCTCCGGTACGAGTCTTCGATGACCTGAACTGGTGTACGGCATGGTTTCATATCGATCCTCTCCCTTTCCCCTCATTTTCGTTATTTCAACCATTATTGTTTTCCTCATTTATCGGCGTCGGCGTCCCAGGAAGACGCATTCGGATGAGACAATGTCTGCTCGCGCAGCATCGCAATTGCGCTTGTCTCTTGTGCTTTCTGCTTTGTCTCAGGTCATGGTAGATGTGGACAGTGTCAGGACTGTGTTGCTGTTAGTCTTTTCTTGGGGGTGTGCATCTAGGCCTCTGGATCACCCACCCGCCTCGATGAGAGGATGCTATGGTTAGGTAGAGAGAAACGGGTCGGCATAACTCGCGGCACGTCTAAGAAGAATCCATAATATCAGCATCACTGCATTGCTTGCAAATCTACAGATGATCTTTGCTGATTCTGAGTGACAAGGCTAACCATGACATCGCAGACTCTACGTATCTTGGCCGATTTGACGTATCTTGGCTGATTTGTATAGTCGTACACGTATAGGGAAAAAATGGTCAACGTGCGAAGGTAGGTCGAACTGCATAAGACCCAAGATAGACTACGAACGAGGCCAAGCAGGCGGCGGATTCACATAGAGATCAGATGGTACAGAGAGAATTTCTCAGATATCCAAGCCTCCCGGAGTCGTCCCCGAGATATTGTATGTCCCACCTGCTCGGGCAAGTCTACCGTCCGCAGGCTCGGTATGGTAGTTCTCGCGGGTTACCCCAAAAATAGCGTGGGATGACTGATGCCAGCGCCCAATGGGTGCAGTGCTAGCGGCGGGCCGTTGCGCTCACACACAGGCCGACGTCGACGCTTCGCCCGTTGCCCACTCTCGTCCACCCACTCGACGCCCTCGTATAGCCCACGCGTCCCACGCGAGCCCAGCAAAGTGCGCCATGCCATGCCATGCGCTGCACCGCGCAGGCGCCTGCACCGCCCATGCCGCTGTTCAGCAGCCAGCTTGCGCCCGCCAGTCTGAGTGAGCGTGATCCTTCGCCAAGCGCGCCTTCTTGGCTCCGCTGCGAGGTTCTAGACCGTCACTCCGGCGGCGGGAATTTTGTCGGTGATGACGTGAAAGAAGGCCCGTACACACCACAGAGTAGGCCCGTATCTAGTCTACGCACAAGGCGAAGAAGGCCCGTCCCAAGGCGAAATTTCGAGCCCGGAATCCACGGCAAGCGGTCAGGTGCTACTCGGCTGGGCACAGCGTGCTGCTTTGTGCCTGAGGTTTGTGTGGGTTTGGAGTTCGTTTCACAGTGGGCTGATTTCGAGGGGAAACCATTGGGGGGTGTTTGAGACGGATGGTTGGGGCAAGGGCAGTGGGCGAACACGCGGGTCACGGCGGGTGCTGGAGACGTGCACGTCGTTCTGGCCGTGCACGCAAAACTGTACATGCTGTCCAGCGGTGACTGACCTGGCGGAGAGAGCACTTGGCACGAGCCTGGGATAGGAGAGGCCCCGCCGTGCCAAGTTGTTTCAGCCGGACGTGCTGCTCTTGGGAATCTTGTATTCGTCCGACAAGTGGCGTGTTTTTTTGCTCTGAGGGAAGACGCTCCAAGCGTGCAGCATTGAAAAGTCCAGCTGCAGAATGCAATCCCCCTCGCGCGACTCCGTGTTGGAACGCACGTCGAGGGCGTAGGTAGGCACTACCGGACTTGCGCTCCTGGGAGCGGAAATGTGATATTCCACACTGTTGCCCCATAGTGTACATTGCATCTGGGGGACCTGTGCCAATCCTTGACTGGGATCTAAGCACCTGTCATTCCTTAGCGTGCAGTGCCATGCTGCTCTTAGCCGCCTCTGTCACTTGGCAACGTACAGCCGCAGCTATACACTGGTCACGTATACCGGCGGAACCCCTTCAATTCCTCCACAAACCCCTACGGAGGTCTTGACTGTGTGAGATGGCCGCGATGTCTCTTGGCTGAGCAAGTTGGGAAAAGCACCAGGCGTACTCTCGGTTATCGCATTCGAAATATATAACTTTGCTGGGATAATGCTGTGAACTTGTCCATTCCATTCATTTCACTTCTTCTCAGCCTTCTTCGTCAACCTCCGGGCGCAGCAATTGGTCTGTTCCCTTTTCTATTCCCCGTTCATCGGTCTTCAGGTAGATCCAGAGGCTGCTCACTCATTCTCATCTTGATCTGTGCGTTGATCGCCAGCTATAATACTTCCCCATACAACCCCATCTTGAGCTTCATCAGACACTCAAACACCTTCACTTCAACACCCATCCACACTATCGTTTCTTCTACTCTTTGATTTCACATTCCAAACGTTACAATGTTGTTCAAGTCGCTTCTTGTTGCCGGCACGGCATCCGCCTCCTGTCTTCACGGTCTCTACAGACGTGAAGAGGGTGCTATAGAACTCCCCAACTTTGGCTACGAAGACACCCGCGGCCCTCTCAACTGGGCTGCCCTCGCCCCTGAGAACGAGGCTTGCAAGACCGGAAAAAACCAGAGTCCCATCAACATTGGTAAGTCTCTCTTCTCGATATCATGAGACCAACTACACCTCAAACAGCTTCACTCACACAAGCACAGACAGCACCGTCAGCTACGCCACCGAGAAGCCCATCATCGACATCCCCCAGCAGGCTGTCGAGTTCGAGAACCTCAACACCACCATTGAGGTCGTGGTGAACGGCACCACCACCTTCGGCGGCAACCAGTTCGGCCTTGCCCAGTTCCACATCCACACCCCCTCCGAGCACCGCATCAACCGCGAGTACTTCCCTCTCGAGGTGCACATGGTGCACAAGGGCATCGGTAAGTCCAGCATGCATTTCCTTCCAATTCCGGCCCCTTCGCTACCCGAGCCGGCATTGCACAACCTACCCTTGCCACACGCCCCAACCATGCATCACATCACAATGCTAACACCCAACCCGCAGCCGACCCCACGCAAATCGTCGTCCTAGCCCTCATGTTCGAGCTCTGCACCCAATCCTCGGACCCCATCATCGCGGGCATCACCCCCCACCTCTCCGCCATCCAGGAGCCCGGCAGCAAGACGGAAATCGAAGCCGGCATCGACTTCAGCGGCGTCCTCTCCGCCGTCGAGACCTCCAACATCTTCCAGTACTCGGGCTCGCTTACCACTCCCCCTGCTCCGAGGGCGTGACCTTCCTCGCCGTCGAGACTCCCCTCAAGATCAACGTCCCCGACTACAACGCCATCAAGAAGCTCGTCAAGTACAACAGCCGCTTGTCGCAGAACACGCTGGGCAGCGACAACATCATCGAGGTTGCGGCCGCCGGCACCGAGACTTGCCCCAATGTGATCCAGGATGAGTTCCCAGTTCCCGAGGAGAGCGCCCCTGAGGAGGAGGCCACGCCTGTGGAGTCTGTTCCCGAGAGCGGCAGCACGATTGCGATTACGGAGATCTCCGGGTCGCCTCTGCCGACTGATGCGCACTATGCTGGTGTTGTCCAGCGGGGTATGCGATTCAGGTACTAGGTGTTTTGCGCTTGGGGCATCTAGTATCTGATATGAAGGTGTGGTGACGTAGAAGGTGCTTTCTTTATTGTGATTGATGTATATGCATGTCGCGACGGCGTTGGTACATAAAGACCCTTGTGGTTTGTGTTTAAATCTTAGCTTTTAGTGTGTTTTTGGGGGGACATCTGCTTGTTTGATTGTCTGTCTGATAGAGTGAGTGAGCGGAGACGTTATTATACCCTTTAGAAGAATTGATCTCTTTGATTTTTCTTGAAATAGTTGGTTTTGAATCGTTTTGATCTCCTTCGCATGTTTTGTTGTTTCTTCGAGTTTGTTTCTAGTGTTCATGTTGGGTGGGGGTCTTTGCACAGATGCACTGTTTCGGTTGACACCTTTCCTATACATCTCAACGTTGTTTCCTTTGCATTGTTTCGGTATTTTCTACTGCAACGGCTCATTAACATTCGTTTGTATATGACCAGCAAAAGAGGCGGTACAGGCAAGACATGGTCGACATCGCTCGCATCGTTCATTTCAATCCTCTCTCATCGCACCACATCACACAACTCCAACACCAAAGCTCCCTCATGAGAACCAAAAATCGAAAACACCTACCTCGCGAAAGTCACCACCCCACCCACTCCCAACCGTCAACTTAAGCTCTTCCAAGCCCTGGCAAACCCTCCCCTGCAAACCCTCCATAGCGGAACCACCCTCCTACCCCTACCCCAACCTTAGAACCCACATACCTAGCAAGGTACACGAAAAAAGAAACAAAGAATCAAGCTTATCAGCACGCACATACCTACACACACACACACAGATGCAAAGCATCCCAGCATACATACACCCGACCCACCCCACCGACGATCCAGCGGAACACCAAACACGCCCAGACCACCCCGGTGGAGATCCCAAGAGATAACGACCACGTTGACAAAACCACGCGCGCGCAGGCGCACAGATGGGAAACGCTGATTGTCGCGGGAGGCAGGGAGGTACACGTGGGAAGGTGGGTATACATGATGTATGGTTCGGTGGATGGGTGGGTGGGTGGGTGGTTCGGTGGAGGTGTTCGGTGGAGATGGTGGTGGTGGGTGGGGAGATCCACATCCCGTGGGTTTGGGTAGGGACATGGGGGTGGGAATGAGGCGCGGAGGGGCTCCGCGGTGGGTGTCTTGTGTCGTTACTATCTTTGATGGGGCGCGCGCTGTGGGTGCTTTGAGATCTTGGTATGGCTTGCGACGCGTGGGAAGGCGGGAATGGGTGTTCTGGTAGGGTCGTGGACTAGGATGGAGCTAGCCAGATGTGTGGAGAGGAGCAAGAAAGGAGTTATAGACAATAGCTTAGGGGAGCGAATTGGTCGCTGCGCAAGATAAGAGGTGTGCACTTGCTTTGTGGGTTGTTGTGCGTACAAGGTGCCTTTTACGAATGCGCCTAGCACTCGAAGACTGAATAGCCTTTGGGGGACGTTGGATTTGATCTGTACAGCTGGGTTCCTCTAAGAACATTTACATTTCTGAATGCACAATCTGGACGAGGAAACATGATGTCGCGGTCGCTCAGCCCCGGGCGGGCAACCTGATGTGCATTTTCCATTCGACCTCGTAGTTCTATTCCATACTTTTGCATACCATTTCATGCTTATACATAGTCTTCATCAAAGTATCCAGGTATCGTAGTCGCTCCTACCAAGCACTCCAAACAGAACGCCTCCCAACGCTTCGCAACGCATTGCATCTAGCTGCAAAACAGTAAAATGTGCACTCTCCGCATGTCAAGCTACCGCGTTGTGAATCACGCACCAAGCGCAATGCGGCTCAGGAAGTCTTCTATCCATTTCGAGACCACGGGCCATTTTTTGGTCGTCTTTCATCGCCTCAAGGGCGAGTTCCTTCCTATAATTTCACTCCCCATATGCCCCTTCCGCCACAAACCCCGACCCACTCGCCGCCCGACCCCGTCAACGCACTTTGAGGCGCCCAACTCAGGTTACCAACCTCGTACTCGCACCGCCAGCTGGCATACGGCCCCTTTTGACCCATGGTGCCACCCGAAGCCTGGCCGGTCGAGCCGTTGTTCGTTGGGTGTGCGCTAGCAGGTGTAGGCGGTTGGGCAGCATGATCGCCACCAATGACAGCGCCGTTCTGCGAATGCAAAAGATCCCAGACCAGCACGAGAGAGTCGTCGCCACCAGAAGCAAGCATGCCTCGTCGAGAGGGATTCCATTCAATCGAATTGACGGACGCAGAGTGGCCGCGGAGTTCCAGCAGTGCCTGACCCGGCTGCCGCACATCGAGGATGCGAATGAGGTTCGAATCCGCGGCGAAGGTGGCGAGGAGGTGTGCATCATGCGGGGAGGCTGCCAAACGGAGGAGAGGTGGGGCGTAGGACATGGTCTGCTGAGCTTTGGTGGGAGACATGCGGCCGCCCGGGGAATCTAGCCATGTTAGTGTAAGACTAAAGCAACTGCAAACAGTACGTACCTTTATCTCCTTGTCCAGGCGGCTTTTCTGACGGTTCATAAATGATGGTGCTGTGCTCTAAGCTTCGTAGATCAAACATTCGCACACTTCCGTCAGCACCGCAGCTGACAAAGACATCTACGCTCCCTGCGCAGAAGCGCACATCAAACACCTCCTTGTCGTGCGCTATCAATTGGGTCTTGGCGGTCAATGTTGGAATGTCCCATATGGTGCATGTCGTATCTATGCTGGATGTGATGATGAGCTTGGGAGAAAGGGTGTTCCAATCGAGCGAGGTGAGCGGTGCAGTGTGTTCGGGGGTCTTGGAGTTGGACAGGAGGGCCAGGGGTGTGAGCTTCTGTGGTGGAGGCTCTCTCGTGTTTACAGAGGACGAGCGGGAAATGGTGTTGCTCGTCGGTGCGCCGGTACTTTGAGGTAGCGACCAGAGCCGCAGATGGTCGCCCGACGTGGCGAGCAGATCTGTCGACTGCTTCTGGGTGGATGGCGGTTCCCATAGAATTCTTGTGACGGGGTAGGAACAGGTGGCTTCGGCGACGCGCGTGTATTCCAGCCCGTACTGTGGGGCTCCAGGCGCGGAGGCGTCCTGCGGGGTAAGGTGGGTATCGAGGATTTGTATCTAGTTCATATCAGTATCGCGATTCGAACACAGAGAGCATGTGTTGATGTACAAAGTTGTGCGTGTCTTCCAGGTAACTGCCCACGGCCATCTTCCCGGCGCCATTGCCGCCGTGCACATTCCACTTGCACCAATCGAAGGCATATGCTGGCCAGGGGTGAGATAGCTGCTGTTGGACGGGGTGCGGTCGGCCGTGTCGGTGAAGACGGTGCCGGCGCCGGTCGAGTCGTCGGCCATGCTGGAGTTGGCGCGCGGGCGGATGTCGGCCAGGCCCAGGGGTGAATTGGATGCGGCGCCGGAGGGGTGGTGGGATAGTATTTCTGGGCAGGGGTGGCAGCCGTGTACTTGGAGCCCTCGGGCGTGCTCGAAAAAGGAATATACTTTTGTTCGGGCCCTAAACCGGCCGGGCTGGACCTGGAGTAGGAATGCGACGGGGGTGGCTGCTGAGGCTGATTCATCGTGTTGGAGCGGGTCGGAAGGGTATACTGCTGGGCGTTGGTGTTGATCTGGGGCACGGTAGGCACGGTCGAGGGCGCCGTGTAGGAAGAGGCAGGCGGGCCGGGTCGCTGCTGCTGCTGCGCGCTTCCTGGCTGCAGGCTCCCTGGCAGGCTGAGGTTGGGCGCAGAGTACTGGTCGGGCGAGTTGTATACCGCGCTGGACGTCTGCGACGGCACATGGGGCTGGGGCTGGGGCGGGGGCTGGCTCTGGTTCTGGCTCTGGCTCGTGGTGTTGACGTGTAGCTCCTCGTTGGTAGGCGCCCTCCGCGGCTCGAAGCTGCGCGCCTGTTGCTGCTGCTGCTGCGGTGGCTGCTGCGGTTGTTGATGTTGATGTTGATGCTGCTGTTGCTGTTGCTGCTGCTGCGGCTGCTGGGGGTGCTCACCCCGCTAGCGGTCGACGAGGGCGGCGCCGTGTGTCCGCCGTGGGTGCTGCTGCTCGCGGAAGGAGACTGCTGGACGGGCAGGAAAGCATCGGTGCCGGCTGTCGTCGTGCCCGAAGTTGCGTGTCGAAGGTTGCCCGACGGCGCCCCGATGCTGCCCAGCGCTTGCGCGGCCTGGCTCAGGCCCTGCGACGGTGTAAAGGCAGAGTTCTGGTGGTGGTGGAAGGGCATCTTTGCCGCACGCGCAGCACACGGCGGGTTCTCGGGTAGTGTGTGCAGTGGGCAGTGGGCAGCAGCGGACAGCGGACAGCGGACAGCGGGCGGTGGGCTGAAGGGGCGATGGCTGTTCCCAGGGGACGAGCGACCCGCCCGCTGCCCCTCCCCGCGTAGCTCTCCCCAGCACGGCACCGCACAGCTTGCCTGCTCTGCCAGCCTGCTGCTTAGATACCTGCTGCCTCCCACTGCCTCCCACTGCCTCCCGCCTACACCACCCAGCCGCTGCTGGCCCATGATCCCGCCTGCTGCCAGCCGCCGCCTGCCATCGCTCGCCGCCCCCTCCGCCCACCTCTCGTGCACCCGCCCCTTCGTGCGCCCGTCCTCTGCCATGCCCAACGCCCGCCCCGGGTCCCCCCGCGCCCTGCTGCTGCTGCCTCCTGCACCGTCGCCGCCCACGTATGCAGCCCTCAAAGCCGCCTACAACGCACCGCTATTCTCCGTCCTCCAAACCCTCGCCAGGTCTCCCCAGCGCGCCAGCGGCCGGGCCATCCTGGACATCGCTGTGCCGTGTCCGCATCTCTACGGCCACTCTGATGCGCCAAGAGCAGCCTTCTATGCCCAAACCCAGAGCCTCGTTGCAGGTCTATACAAGCTCATATGCGTTATAGCCGCCAAGAATGCCATTGACACGGAAGACGCTGAGGGCGTCGACGCCCGCTTGCTTTTGCTGGACCACCCACGTCATGGCAAGCCGGCCCAACCAGTAGCCGACACCACACCTGAGCAGGATATGCAGGGACCGGTCGTTCCTATCTACACTTTGGCTCGGAGCCCAAGGTCGTGGGACACCGTCTACTCCGTCCAGTCCGAACAGGGGGAAGCTCTGCTGAGCACTTTCTTGGCCGCTGCCCGTGCCCCGCCGCCCCATGTCCAACGCGTTCGTGGAGGCATAGTCACGGTCGAAAACGAGCCATCGGTCCCATCAGAAGGCGTGCCCCGTGCTGCTAACCATTTCTCCGTCGCTGTCGGTGGCACCTTTGACCACATGCACATCGGCCATAAGCTCCTCTTGACCATGTTTGCTTTCGTGCTCCAGACCAATCAATCGCATGAACCGAAGGTGCTCACCGTCGGTATCACCGGTGACCAGCTGCTGAAGAAGAAAAAGTACGCAGAGTTCCTAGAGAGCTGGCAGGACCGCCAGCAGGCTGTGCATGACTTCCTCAACTCCATCGTCTACTTTGGGCAGCCTGGAGACGGTAGGATCGAGATCCAGGAGATCAACGAACCGGGCCCCAATGGACATGCCGTGCACGTCACGTATCCTTCTGGTCTAGTCATCAAGTATGTCGAGATTTGGGACCCGTTCGGTCCCACCATCACCGACGAGTCCATCTCAGCATTGGTCCTCTCGCTCGAGACCAAAAGCGGAGGCGACGCGGTCAACAAGAAGCGTCTGGAGCAAGGGTGGGGGGAGCTCGACGTCTTCGACGTGTCGGTCCTCGATGCAGGCGAGGAAGAGAGCGTGGATGAGACGTTCCAGAGTAAGTTAAGCAGCACCGAGATTCGGCGAATGCGGAGCGAGCGTGGTCCATCTCATAAATGAGGGCCGCTATGCACGCTGTGAGTCGCACACGATAGATGGCGTGGCATTGTCCTGGCGATGAGACGGAGGGCGGGAGGGTGAGCAGGACGAGGACATGGTCGTGGGCGACTGCGACGTGTTTCGGTGCGACCATGTCATACTGTACCTGCTCGGGCTTGGTCGTGCCACGGCATTCTGTGAAGCTGCATAATAATATGGCGGTGGCATTTGACCGTCGTGTAGGTTCGGGATGACACAATGCCAGCGGCTATTGTTCAGAGAGCCACGGAGAGGCAAGCGTGGCGCTGCATAGCTAGCAGCGATGGCGTTGCAAGATGGGTGCCGCGTTTATTGATTGAGAAAGGATGACCGCAGCAAATGCATGCTGTGATCCTTCACCACGCACCTACAGCAGTGAGGCGGGCAGCAGGGTACGAGACTGGGCAGGCCGATGTTCGGGCTACGATGCTCTCATGCAGGCAATCAGCGACAGCACAGCGCCGCGTACGGGTTCACACGCTATCGAATGCCGCCTCCAGGCGCGAGGATGGGGGTTGCACATAGTATAGCTTATGCCACATGTTTCAGCCCTCCCAGGCTTGGTGTTTCCGGTGTCGTCACGGACTCCCGCCCTCCCATGGGTTCACGCGAAACCCAAGTGCACGGCAGACGCTCAGGCTGCGGGCGGACGATTGGTGTTCTGGCGTCTCTACCGACGCTGCTTCGCTGGCAGTGCAGCATACCCGCCAGGATGTGATTCGAGAACGCTCGTTCCATGTGGAGAGTGCCGACCGTCCCTCAAATCAGATGGCACCATCCGTCCGGCCCTGCACGCAGCCCTCCATCAATCGACCGGTCGCTCGGGAGGAGCCTTAGTTACCCGGCCTCACGCGCAGCAACATTCAGTCACCTGATTTAGCGTGAATACCTCCCAATCACGTCTACCCAAGACCCGCTAGTGGCCAGACGTGCAGCCTGTCCTAGTCCAGAGCCGTGCCCGAGTCCACCACACCTTCAAAACCACGCTTAGCTCACATTGGGGGCAGAGGTCATGCCTGCAGCAGCTCCGTTTGCTCCCCAGGGCTCTTATCCTCCTACGTATGTGCCAGGCATCCCATGACGCAGGCGCCCGGAGACCATCACAACACCACGCCGCCAGCTGAAGCCAGCCATTCATTGCCTTTGCGCCCCACGCCACCCGTCGCCCTCTCCCAACGGTCTAGCTTAAATCCCATTCTGCTTCGCTCCCCGTCGCTCGCTATCATCCAATCTCCCCTGCTCTGCTTCCCAAGGCGGTAGATGGTGCATCCCGCCACGCTATGTGCATTCTCAATCTTTCCAACGAGCTCCTACGTGAGATACTGGACCATATAGACCCGGAGAAGCCCATAGGGCCCGAGCGGCGCGCCTACTTGTCCCAAGAGAGCTTCGAGCTCCCCCGGAGCCAGATCCAGACCAAGCCCAGGACATTGCCAGCTTTAGGTTGACCTGCAAGAGATTTTCCGACTTGGGTGCTGTCCATCAATTTTCGCGCGTCACCACACGCTTCTCCCGCTCCGGTCTGGAACGCCTGGAAAACATCGCCGGCCAGCCTCACCTGGCCGAACATGTCAAAAAGTTCAGCTACATGGTCCCGTTCTTCTACGTCGAAGGTTGTGCTTGACCCTCCGTGCTCTGCCGTGGACGCGTGACTGACCAGGTCATAGGACGAGCACGCGTGCGCGAACTTTTGCCCACCCTTCCCGCACATCTCGGTCCGCTCGACGTGCGTCACATGAAAACTTGCAGACGATTTGTACTGAGGCTATGCAGGTCAGACACTTTGTTCAAAAAGTGAAAGAGCAAAAAGAGATCGTCGAGACGGAAGAAGATGCCCGGGTTTTAAATAAAGCAATATCCGCCTTTACTACCCTGCAGCATGTGCAGATTCTTCGACTGCAGGACCAGCAAGATGGTCTGTTGATCTCGTACATACGACAACACGATCCCTTGAGCCATCTGGTCGAACTGAGATGGGCACCTGCCTGCTCGCATTCCACAAAGACCATCGGGGCGGCCTTGCTTGCCAATAAATCGCCCTGCTCTCGCTTCTCGTCGCCCATGCTAAGCCCGCAAAGTGCTCTGGGGGCCGTGAACGACCCACCATCGACGCTGAGCGTGCTTGCTGAACGGCTGACCTGTTTAGAACTACATTTTGACGATGGGACAGATTTGGACAATCGCATGCGAGCCCTTTCAACTCTGTCTCGGGCCGTGTTCAGTGCTGCCAAAAATATGCAAGCTTTGCATATTGGGTTTCCATCACACAGGCCTTTGAGCCTGCGTCTCGAGGAAGTTTTTCACAGCATTAAATGGGAGAAACTGCTTGCGTTCGGAATTCAAGCTTGGAGACTTGATGCAGACGAAATAATAGCCTTTGCTCGGCGGCATCGGGAAAAACTCCGTGGCCTCCGACTAAGAGATGTGTTGCTTAAAAACGGTAGTCGGTGGCAAGATGTACTTGCATTTCTGCGAGCTGATATGCCAAGGCTAGATTGGGTGAGCTTGCGGCGCATCGATTACGAAAAGAATTTCGACGAGCAATGGGTTATGGGTGTAGAGGTACCAGACGATCAATTCTCGGCCAGCGACAGTAGCAGCGATGATGGATATAGCGACGGTTTTGAGCCCCATGGAGATGATGACGAGGAAAACCATGTGCATCCAGTCAATCACGAACACGACGACCAAGAGAGCTTGGATTCATTTGACGACGATTCAGATGCTGACGAACCGGAACAAGGAGGTGACATTCATTTCCCGCCCATGTCTCCAGACACACCAACTTCGGCTCCTTGGTGCAGCTGCAGTCACACGGACAGCGTAGAGGTTCTGAACGACAACGGGATCATGGTCACGAATCCCCAGAGGAAGTTTTGGGAGAAATGGGTTGTCAGGAAGGCGTGCTCAGAGCATTGCCACAAGTGATCGAAGCTATACACCTCTACGGACAAAGAGATTCCAATACTCACAGTTCCGCCGGGCTGCTGCCTCGCCCCGCAGCATCTTGCAGGTCCCAATGGCTTCCTTTCTCGAAAGGTCGATCAAATCCAAATCCAAAACGGACGTGTTATATATTTAGCCTATGAGGCGTCCACATGCCGACCCGCATCTGTACTTCTCCGCACTTGCACGCCAAATCCGACATGGCGCTTCTGCAGCATCATCTATCTGCACTAGGTTCCCTCAACGAACTCCGACACGCCTTGTTGGCGCTTCTTCGTCCATACTGCATTGTATGTACGTAACGTACACTCGCGGGCGAACACGACGACTAGCGTTCTGAACGATCGGCATGTATATTCCCACTTCATGACTCGCCATGGTATTGTATGTACGAACAATCACATCGGAGATAGCCGCGCATTATTTATCGCCTTGGCTGCACCGTTGTGGTTCAGCCAGCCGAAACTTTAAAGCAATATCTTCGTTTCTCTCTTGCCGTTTCATGTTCACTTCTTGGTCGTATTGTTCGATTCCAATTTTCTTTTGATCTTGGCTCCACGCGACGACATCCCATATATATGTTTTCTTCTTCTTCTGGTTCCATCAAGCCCGCATACGACATTGACATACAAAGTGGCAGAAATCTTAAAATCCTGTCTATCTCACCTACCTACCTATCCCTTCTCCGACGTCATTTTTAGAACCTGACGATGTTGTTAAAAACTGTCGTTGTGACAACCATACCTCGACCTCACGCGCGCTTGGGCGGTGCAATCAATATCCTACTTAGACTTACTCTTCTTAGAGGGCGTTGGTCGGTCTTTTTTGCTGTGAACCTTGTTTCTGCGTTATTGCTTCCACGATTTTTCTTTTCACATATAAAACAGGCTTATCCACACGCATCAGGTAGACAAAAATTATTGTACTAGTCCCGTTCGTTCGTACGTGCCCACCTTGGTCAGCATTTCACCCCGAGAATGTGTCTCATTTCTATATTTATATATACACATCACGGTGCATCATGGCAGTGACATTGCATTTGTTCAAGAGTTGTATATTATTTTGGTGCCTTGCTCTGTCGCCGTGTTACTAATACGCCAATCAGGGCTGTTGTGTGCTGCAGGTAATTCACTAGTGTACAGAGTGACATACATCAAGTGATGAGCACGTCCAAATCAATTTCCAGACACAACTGAGGATGTCTCACCTGCCGCGTGCATGATCAAGACGGCAGCTACAATGGATCCCATTTTCCAGAAACTCCGGCCATGCAAGAAGTGAAACAAACACATAAAAGAAAATCAGCCAAGGGGCGGGGAAAGTTGAACCCCAGATGCGTCCCGGCTGAAGACTGGACCACACACTCTCTCGGCCCCCCTATGCTCATCTATTGTACACACTTAGTCGTATCGAGGATCCTCGTCACCGCCCCAAGCCCCGGGCGTAGGCGCGGCAGCAGGCGTGTTGTAGTAGTCACCTGGCGTAGGAGCTGTGTAATTACCTGGCGTCGGGGCATCCAGCGGCGGCGCTCCTGGAGTGGGGGCGCTATATCCATATCCCCCAGGTGTTGGGGCCGAATAAGCCGCTGGAGTCGGAGCAGCGTACGCAGCGGGCGTGGACGCCGCCATGTTTGACTTTGACGTCGCGGTAGCGCCGGAACCCCAAGCAGGTGTCCGACTGCCAGAGCCAAAGCCGCCGTACGAGGTACCTGAGCCGTCGTTCCCGCCGTATGCAGTCGCGCCGCCATAAGCCGTTGCACCACCGTATGCGGTAGCACCACCGTAGGAAGTTCGGGAGCCATCGCCGCCTCCGCCCCATCCGGGCGTCCGACCACCTGCGCCTGAGCCCCAGCCAGGCGTCCGGCCACCTGAGTTTGCAGCTGGCGTAGCACCACCCCATGACGGACCGTTCCGAGCGCCACCACCCCAGCTGGGTCCAGGTGTTCGACCACCGTTGTTGTACGGCGTGGCGCCTCCGAAGCCCCCGCGAGAGCGATTGGGAAACTTGCCGCCACCAAAATCCTGGCTGTTGCCCGTGATTGGGTCCTTGACTGTGAGGAGGTCTTTCTTAATAGAGATCTGCTTATTCTTAGTATGCAGCTCGATACGCGCCTCGTCGTTCATAGTGTCTTTCACGATGCCAAGAAGGCCCTTGTAAGGTCCTTTCCGGATGGTGACAGTCTTGCCGATCATACGGTCTCGTCCGAATGTGCGTGTTGGAGGTGGAGCCATGGCTCCAGGGCCGCCGTTGGGTTGCTGCAGAGCAGGATTGAGGCCGCTCAGATCGGGTCCACCGACTTGAGCACGTCCGCTCTTCGCAGCCATGGTGACGACGTTCGTGCTTCGAGTAACAAAGACACCTGCATTCTCCACCAGTTCTCGGTTCTGGATGAAGAGCTGACCGCGGTGAATAAAGATGACCTTTCCTTGGCGATTCTCTCCGCCATGCTCTTTAACTGTGTCGTCATTTCGAATCTCGGAGCCATCTCTATCGGTTGCAACAGCTCGGTTGTTGCGGCCAACAGTGCTGGATACTTGAGTGTGCAAGAGGGTACGAACGTTTCCTTGTTGATCAAGGACACGCAGAACCTCGCGATCGACTCTAATAACGCAACCGACAGTCGAGGCACTAGATAGTCAGTAAGAATATAAAGTTGAGAAAAGGCTTGTACATACTCAATTTGTACGAGATCATACAAATCGAAAGATGAATCTTGTCCTAGAGTTGCTGAATCCGCAGCGCGTTTCAGATCCTTGCTGAAGACAGTGATCTCCTCTTGTGTCGAATCGCAGAGCAGTGTAATCTTGTCATCTCTAATGCGGGTGATCATGCCGACTTCGTCAATGTACTTGCTTCCACCTATTACTTTGACGTGATCACCCTCGCGGAACAGCTTTCGCAGAGTTCGAACAGGTGTATCAATCCGGCGGCCCTTCAACTCTCCTTCTGTAACCTTGATTGTGACGATATCGCCCTTTGAAGTGATAGTCACACCACGGAGACCCTTCTGTTCGCCGTCGTAGACCTCAACATTGTCGCCGGTAACAAAGGTAGATCCGGATTGTGAGGCCTTCTGTGCGGCCTGAACTGCCAAAAGATCCATACCATCTGCGCCGTCTTCGGCAGGAGCGGCAAAGAACTGCAGCTCCTCCATCTTCGGGTTTACGTTCTCGGCGGAGATGTTGTTGACCTTGTATTCCTCGAGAAGGAAACCATTGATGTAGTCCTTACCCTTGTAATGGAAGGCCTTTTGGCTCCCTGAGCCGCTCATGGTCAGATGTTTCATGTGTCGCTTCTTTGCCTCGACTTCATTGAAAAGCTTCGGCGGAGGGCGATCCACGTTCTTGTTGCCCCATCCTCGCTTGCGTTTCGCCTGCTCCGCCGCATTCGCATCTTCGTTCAATCCGTAGTCAAGACGTGGAACAAGCTGTACAGTGCACTCAAGACCGTTGGCATTCATTTCGATAATCTTGGCAAGATCACCTTTGTAGAAGCCTTTGGTCATGCGCACGAACTTGCCCGGTTCCAAAGGAGTCCGCTTACGCTTGCGGAGAAGATCTGGCCGCTCTTTGACCTCAATGGAAAGTGGCGGTGTTCCCAAGAAAAGGTGAATGACACCCTCGACCAGAGACAACATGTTCTGTTTCGCGTCGGCTTCGACGTAGATGTAACCAGACATGGCGCCTCCGCGCTCGAAAGCGGAAAAGACACCGCACTTGCGGCCGCTGCGGAGGTACTCGTCGATCCGCTTCATGATGGACATGATTACTTCGCGCTCCTTTCCGGGACGGCACTTAAGCACCCAAATATTAGGGTCGTCAATGGTGGGCTGCGCTGCCGGGATGGCGCCGGTGGCTGCTCGACGGGCGCTCGCCATATCGCGTCGGCGGTACCGCTCGTCCATTTCCCTAGCCATTTCCTCTGCGTCCATGTTCTGCTGCGCCTGGCGCTGGATATCGAGCTCGCGATGGTGGCGGTCGTCAAGATCAGCCGGGTTCGCTTCGAGCAGATCGTCCGGATGGACTTCGTCACCGATGTCGTCTTCGCCCTCCTCTTCTTCATCTTCGTCCTCGTCGACTTCAGCCTCTTCCTCGATGAACATGTTGCGTCGGGCCTTCCTGCGCTTCTTGGGCCGTGTCTATTTCAAGTCAGCGCATTCCGCAAAGTGGCCGCGGCTCGACTTACCACCACATCATCCTCATCGTCATCTTCGTCTTCTTCGTCTTCGTCATCCTCATTATCCTCATTGTCTTCTCCTCCATCTTCGTCTTCATCTTCAGATTGTTCGTGGTGCCGTGAGGCAGGGGCTGGCGCGTCGTCCTCATCATCGTCGTCGTCTGCCACAGGCCTGACGTTTCTGCGGGAGATGACGTCGTCCTCGTCAACCTCAGGCTGAGGATTGAAGTCCTCGCCATCAGATTCGAAGTCAGACATTCTGTCTAGAGGGCGCGGCAAGCCGTTGGTTTACGAGCTGTGCGAGGGCGCGAGTGGAGCCAGCGGCTGCAGGTGAGCGGACGCAGCTCAAAAGACTGTCTCGGGGCGTCGGCGCAATTTATTCCGAGAAGGTAGCGGTCAACCCTGGGTTGGGTTCAAGAGGGTTTGGAGGGAAATAGAGAGTTGGGGAGGTGGTCGAGGTCGAGGGGTCGTGGCTTTGTTAAATGCTCAAAGGTGATGCTCACGTCGCGGAAGAGAGGCGGTGGTCTGTGCTGCGCTAGCCACACTCGGTATAACGCTGGACGACTTCACTCACTTAGTGCCGTTTCACTTGGTTCAGGTGCGCTGCCTGGCTGTTCCGGACATTCAATGTCGTTTGCACAATAGTAATTACAATCGAACAAGTGGATCTCCATAGACTGACAGCCTATCTGATGGCTTCCAGTACCATGTTTTATGACGTCACGCCTTCATGTCATCTTGTTCACCCTTTCAACTCTTTTTCTTCTATTCACCGATTATCACGACCTTGCCGCATAACGCTTGCTACCAAGCTCAAGAGTACCACAAGAATTCGACACTGCATGCATATTCACTTTTGTTCTAGGTCGCCAACGATTATACTTATGCTTCAGGAGGGTATGCCAGAGCTTGTTTCCTGCGAGCACGCTTCTCTTATTTAGTGAAGTACTCCAGAGCCTATACGGACCGTAAGCTAGAGGCTCCTAGCCAACAAAAATCGCTTGAGAAAAGTTTGCCCGTAAGCTTATATCATGGTCAATTGTGCCGAGCAAGCGAATTCCGCATTGGCTGTATGTGGTAGTTTCATATGTTGTGACATTTGCTGGGATATTCACGTATACATAATAACAGTCAAGAAAACAGACAGATAGAGGACATCAGGTGGCTTAATGACTGATAAAGTTACATTATTAATAATCATAAATAATGTTTACTACTTTAAAAATAAGAGAAGACTCATCTTTCGTGCGTGCGTGTATATCATGTCTATTTCGAACAATCGGTGGCCAGCCCTTCATCGAACAATCATCTGGTAAGCAACGAGCGATCGTTTTGTCATACTCGGGTAAGCTTTTCGTTGTTCTAACATGCCTAATAACAAGGCTGGTGCTGTTTCCTCATACACTTTAACTTACCATCTACCCGTACGCTACCGTCCCAACAGGCTCTCCGCGCTCCCATCAAAATATTCACCCACTCATGTTTGGTATATTATTCTGGTGCTTCTTTTCAATGAATTCTTGGTGTCTGATTGCCTTTGGCTAGAGTCAGAATGACATATCTAGGTCCTTGCGACGATAATGGAAAGATGCTTGAACCCAGAATTCAGTATGATCACATAATGGTATGTTCTGGACTGTCGAACGGCAGACCTTATTACATCAAATAGACTAGGCCTACTTAGGACTGCTTTGAAAATTTCCAAAGTCTCCTCCCGGGCCCTGTTAAACTCCATATGTTCTCGGTCGAGCTCCCAGCCTAACGATGAAGGCTCGCGATTCTTCCACGCGATCATCTCGACGGCTACTTCGTCCGTATACCGGCGGTCTATTTTTATCATTGATTGCTCTACTAAAACCCGGAAGACTTCCTTTAGTACTATGCACAATCTATACGGAGGCTGAAGATTTCAAATTGGAGCTCGGTCTATCATGGCCCCACATGAGACCTATGTGGGGGTACAATTTAGTGAATACATCTACTCGGTCATTCACGCCATGTTGTAATAAGCAATAACAGTACTACCGCCTGCAAGAGCTCTGGGAGGTACGGTCTTGGTAAAAACATGACAAGAAAAAGAAAGGATGGGCAGACCATATGCAACATTCAAAGCAAGTCTGCATCAATGATGTGTTGATGTTCGCTTGAGCTTGGGGCAATATACATATGCTTCTCGGTAGACTCGTGGCTGCCATGCATGTGGTGTTATAGTTCGGCTATTTATGCCAACACCAGTGATTGTCCCATTTAAAAGTCACTCTACATACTATGCGGATAAATCGCCTGACCTCTCACATCACCCCAATTTTTTCTTACGCCATTGTCCTTGATATTCTGGAATCAAGCACCTTGCCACGACAGCTTGCCCGACTGTGGAACCTCTTAGATCGCGTAGGTGGACACCACTCCACATGCAATCAAAACGCTCCTTGCCAAACCTATTGACTATCTCGCGTACATTTCTACCTTCCTACCCAGGTTGCCACGAATAGTCACGCGTAGACCGGGATCCGACCTGGAGGTCGTTCTAGTTTATCGTGCACATGGGCTTGTATATCGAAGCCGAATCGAGCCCCAGACCCGGATTAAGAGCAGGATAATGACAGATAAAATCTTGGCGAGTGTGAGAGTACTAAAAGGTTTGCTTTGCCACTTTTTCGAAACTCGGTATTGGCACAGGTTATTCTTTCCCAAGTTCACGGATCGCTGCCCTCATTGTTGACACCCGTGAAGCTATCAGGAGAGACGGTTTTCCTGAATATGAAGCTTTCTTTTGCACTCGCTGCTTTGGCAGGTCTTGGTCAGTTATAAGGGATTGCTCCAATATTATTGAGCTTACATTGGATGTAGGCTTAGGGCATCCGTCGCGAGATGTGCGCCCACGAGCTGAGGGTACCATCACATACGTTGACCAGGAAACTGGTTTCACCTTTTCCGAATACAAAGCCGCCTTCACACTGACCGCCAATATCGTCTTCCGTTTCGCGCTACCCAGCGATGCACCTTCAGGGCCATACAACGCCGTGATTCAAGCCGTGGTCCCTAATCAACTGGGCTGGATCGGTCTCGCTTGGGGTGGCAATATGGTCAGAAACCCACTTACAGTCGCATATCCCAATGGCCAAAAGACGACTGTTTCTTCCAGATGGGCTACGTAAGTTCAAACCTCTAGCTAAAAGACCACAATTGACAACTCTATAAAGCGGCCACAGCACGCCTACCTCCTACACCGGCGCGACGTACACCCTCCTCAACACCGGGAACAAAGTAAATGGCAGCCACTGGCAGTTCACCGCCAAGTGCTCTGGCTGTACCACCTGGACCGGCAGTTCAGGATCCGTTAGAATCAACCCGAATGGCGGCGGGCGACTTGCTTTCGCCTATTCCACAGGCAAGGCATCGCAGCCGTCGTCAAACACATCTTCCATTCCGGTACATGACACTCCGAACTACTTCACCAACGATTTTTCGCTGGGCCTCAATCCAAATTTTGACGCTCTTCTTCAGAGAAATGGTGTCTCGAGCACTGGTGCGGTTTTTGTGGAAGGTCCTCTTTGATCAAACAGTGATTGAGAGTGGAAAGAGGGTTTGAGCGGGGATGTAGATTATACGGATTTCTCGCATATATTTTCATATCATGCATCAGCCCTAAATATATCTAAGCAGTTCGTTTAAAATCTGATTGCATTTGTGTAAGCCATAATACCTATCTGTACTGATGCGTAGGCAATGATGAACATAATCTGTTTTGAGCAATAACCGGATTTGTTAATTTCAAATTTCAACATTAGAGCTTTTCGTTAATATTCAGCGGTTTATTACTCGCTTCCCACCTAGAAATTTCTGTGATTGTTTCGAAACCTGGATCAAGGCCACCAAAAATGCTGAGATGGCGAGGAAGTCGTCGTTGTTCTGTACCATTGATCGACCCACATTCACCATCAACCAAGCGAATATACAACATCCCTCGCAATTAAAGTCGACTTTTAGCCACCAACACGGAAACAGAAAAAGAAAAACTCGGAAATTCCTATCTCAAACGGCCAAAAATTTTCTTTTGGAAACAAAATGCAATTCTAGAAGTAAGCAGACCACATCGTAGATACATACAACATCCAAATCGTTCGCACAACCCACACAACGAGCGATGAAATAAACTATAAAACGCCCCATGCAGTGTCCCGCTAGCACCTCGCTCCCCACATGCAAATTCCCGCCATTAGCCTGTTCTGATCGGTGATTTTTTCTCCTTTGCCAAGCGCGCAATATACAGGATGTGGGGAAGATTCGCGACGAACGTGCAGGGGTGCGTTGGATATGCTGCAGCGCCGTTTATGCCTTGATGGCCATGTCACCCAGGGGGAGAGACTTGAGCCCTGTTGTCACGAGTTAACATGGAAATTCTCTGAGTGGTGGGGGGTGGGCTTGGAGAAGGGAACTTACAGCCGTCGACGTCCTCGGGGGCTTGCTGCTTCTTGGTGCAGGCGCTGTACTGGGCGTCGGTCTGGGTGGTGAGGCCAGCCTTGGGGCATGCGTTGTTGAGGTTGCAGCCGTTATCCATGGCCTTTTGGAGAGAGTCGCCTTCCCAACCAAAGACGTAGTCACCGTGAGCGGCGGAACCACTGACACGGCGTTAGCGTATACGAAGAGGTGGGAGCAGGGGAGACTCACCCAATGTTCATGGAGTACACGAAGGGGTTCGAGCCGTCGGTGGGCCACATGCTCTTGTCGGCAAAGGTGGTGACGTTCCACATCAGCTCGTACATGATCTGAGGAAGCTTCACAGGATGAGTCGAAGGGCAAGAGCCACCACCAGTAGCACCTGAGCCTTGTCCGTAGGCAACATGGCTCTGGTGGTTAGGAGAGTCAAGGTTCTTGCCGTCCCAGCAGCTGGTAGATGGTCAGTCTGGGTCCATCTAAAAATGGAACAGCAAGCAACTTACGTGGGGAAAATGATGGTCTGGCGGATCATCTTGCACTTGGGATCCGAGGGGATAGCAACTGTGTCGCTTCCCGAGCAGGGCTGGGCACCAACGAAAGTGTTCTCGTTGGGAGATGTCCAGCATCGGTGACAGATGTTGCCTTTGGCCACCTTGTTATCCTCTGTGTTGGTAGCGGATCCAGCCAGCATGCGGAAACCCTTCGAATAATCAGCAACCGTTCATGTTTATTTTCAGATAACACTTGCCTTCTTGAAAGCGGTCGTCTTGCCGCTGGGGATGTAGTAGACGTCGAGACCGCCCTTGTTGATGAGCTTGCCCTGGGGTCCACCGTTTCCGGTCTGCGGGACACGGATGTAGGATCCGTTCTTGTGGTGGAAGAACATGACAGCAGTCCAGTAATTCGACTTGTCTTGAACAAAACTGCAAGATGTGCAAGTGGACAGCTTAGCAGGGTCGTTGTTGGGGTCCATAGTCACGTTGAAGCTATTGCCGCCAACGATCTGGTGGAGATGGGGAGTGTACTTCATCCCCGGGTTGACGAGGGGATCTGTTCGCTCAACAACAAGTTGTGAGCAAGCAAATCGCAACATGTTACCCTGAGCGTTGACATTCCGCGCCAGAAGCGCGGCAATAGCCGTGAAGGTAGCCCACTGCATGGTGAGAGGTGAAAACTGCGTCGATTTTGATGAAAGGGATAGCAGCGAGAGTTAGTAGAACGGAATCTCAAAGAGTGGAGATGCAGCGAACAACTCCTCATGTATACTGGTGATGCCTTATAGTAGCATGCAAGCATATTTGCCACCTACACACTAACTGCCGGAGGTGCAGAAGCTTGGTCGGTCACTTCCTCGAAATATGGGGCTAATCAAAATGTTATAATGATTGGGCATGACCACCTCACATCCCATATGAAATCCGTTTCCTCATTTGGAAAGTCTGGGGCCCCCGGACTTCTGGACTACCTGAGAGTTTGTCTGCGGGGGAGTCCACGCACTCGCATCGAATCACTCCGAAGCTCTGATCATCTTGTCCGCCAACCCGCAAGCACAATCCTGCACAGGCGGCTACGAAAGTGATCTCGTGACCTTGGCGTAGGCAAAAGATTTTTTCCACAACTCCTAACGACTTGGCGGATCGAGTTAAGGGACATTCATCCATGTGGAGGTATTCAACGTGGGGGACTTTCATCGTTCATCCGAAATCTCTGCTAACACGAATCCACATTTTCGGTTCGGCTACAGGTATATGAAGTCTCAATTAATAGCCACGAGATTATACGTCACCGAGAAGAAGCCAGAAGCCGAACAGAACAACTAGAGGCTGGCACTGCAGGGAACAGGCGGCTGAGGCCAGGGAACACAAAGCTGCGGAAATTTCTAGCACGTTTCTTAGAGGCAGCAAGCAGGGTCATGGGTATCCGGAGTTTGACGGGAGGAATTGGAATTCCCAATCGATCGGTGGTTTCTGCGTCAACCGGATCGAGAAGTATGCAGGAAGTCTCGGTGACAGATCGATTGTACATGACCGGGAGATTTCGTTCCGTGTCAGAAGCGATAGTCGCGGCCTCCACTTTGTTCTTGGTACCTACATCTGTGTTGTTGTTTTTCCAAGTGGCTTGTGACCTTAGAGATCGACATATACATTGAAACCCAGCATGGTAAGACGTGAGTAACGGCTTCGAAGTTGTTGGATTCGGTTGTGTAAGAATTTGCTGCAGCATAACGATTGTAATCGAAGCGAGTACACGTGCTGAGATTCAAGTAGAACACAAAGTCATTGTGTCATCAGACAGGCCACCATGTTTGCGGTCATGCCGCAGATGTCGATCAAGGCTGCGACGTCGAAGTAGCATGCGCCCCACAAAGACTTGCAATTACGGGGCAGGCAACACTATACGCCCGCTCCGTAGCAACTACCCATCAGCCTCTTAACATCGCCTCTTAGCACACTCCTCCCCATCACTACATGAACCAAATCATTGGTCTCGCCCGAAAGGAACTCATTTACCCGCTCCGCACTTCTCGCTAATGACCCTCTTCAACACTTTGCTCCCCAGCACCGCTTCCTCGCCCAGGATCTCGCACCCCTGTTTAACCGGCATCTGGGTGTAGCACAATATCTCGCGGGTGGGGTCTTAGGGGAACAGCCAGCATATGCCGGACGAAGCACGTGGTACATATGTAGTTAATATACCGGCAAGCGTGGCACTGGCGTGTGTATGTTCGTGTGTATGTATGCAGCTGTAGCATGTCTGGATCAGTGCGCGGTCATGAATGCCGTGGCTACCATACTCGTGGCTGGACTGGTTTGCTGAACAATGCATGCATACGTAGAAAGAGACTCATCTCATGCAGTTCGTGGATTTGGGGATTTGGAATATGTGAGAAATTGTGGTGTGTCTGTTTACTATATGGCTATATGTTCCCCGGGCTACCCTAGTCTACCTGCAACTACGGCGTGAATCGATCAAGCGGAGAGATCCGTGGCCACGAAGACATGGCCCAGAGCCTGCCGCCGAGCGAACAAAGTGTGCCTGATAAACCCACGCACGTATTACGAGAGAACTCAAAGATCGGTGGGTCAGCAACGCAGTGGTGTGCTCTCGCCCGAAAGAAAAGAAAAGAAAAAACCGCAGCCCTGTGACCGGCCCATCTCGCTCCCCTTTGGACCGACATTTCCACGCTCGTTACCAAGCAAGCTTGGCGAGCAGACCGTGGGGCCAAGTTCGTATCGCCCACTTTCGGGCTTCGTCGAGAATGAGGAGGCCGATGCCGAAGGCGACAGGGAAGAACCAGTGTTCCACAGGGATGGTGGTGGTGTCGATGGATTCTTGGACCGCAGGGGGTAGCAGAAGATGAAGACGACGACGATGGCGAAGACCATGGCGGGGAAGAGAAGCAGATTCTGAGTGTTCTTGTTGAACACGGGAGGCTGTTGGAAGATGCTTAGTCTTCGAGTGCGCGTAGCGAGAAGATTGAATATTTGCCTATTTACAGTGTTAGTTTGCTCGCAGAAGAGTGACGACTATCATAAACTTACATGACTACTAGTGTGACGAAGTAGATACTCGAAGCCTCGTTCGTCTTCTGGGTAATGTAGTCGGGATCATATTGGGAATCGTAGTTGCCAAACTTCAGCCACATAGCGGTGAAAGGAACACCTTGTCGCTCCATGTACCAAAAAGCCATAGTGAAGGACAAGAAGCACTCCAGAAGTCCAACGACAAAGTATGCGTGAAAGATCAGACGAGTGTTGACAAGGCGATCCTTCTTGGGGCGACGGGGTGGACGAAGCATGAGGTCCGACTCAGGCTTCTCGTAGGCAAGCGTAATGGCGGCAGCACAATCCGTGAAACAGCAGATGACAATCTGAAACGAGATCAGTTTTCACATGTAAGGTTCAAGAAGCATGAATCTAATACTCACCATAAGAAAAGACGACAGAATCTGGGGAATACCAAACGCAACGTTCGTAACAACAGGCCAAAGCTCACTGAACGAACCAGCAGGCAACAGGTACAAGATTGTCTTTTTCAAGTTGTCGTAAACGAGGCGACCGTACTCCACCGCAGCCACAATAGCAGCGAAGGAATCCAGGAGAACCATGTCGGCGGCTTCGATGGCGATGTCGCTACCGCTACCCATCGCAATACCAATATCAGCAGCCTTGAGCGACGGCGCATCGTTCACACCGTCACCGGTCATACCTACGATGTTATCGCGAGACTGGAATTCCTTCACGATGCGAAGCTTCTGCTCAGGAGTAGTTCTAGCGAAGACAATCTCCTCGTACTGGCAAAGCTGGTTCCATTGGTTCTCATTCAGCGTTATCAGCTCCGGACCGCTGAGCACGATGGCTCTGCGCGTGAACCCGTTCTTGACGCCTCGATCAAGGGCCGTAATGTCATCGACCATCGAAGCGTCGGAAATGATACCGCACTCCTCGGCGATCGCCTGTGCAGTCAACTTGAAGTCACCGGTGACCATGAAGATGCGGATAGAGGCGTTGCGGAGGATGTTGACAACGGAGGGGATCTCATCGCGAGGCGGGTCGACGATACCGAGAAGGCCGACAAACGTGAGGCCGTCGCGAGCGGCGACTAGGACTTCTTTCTCGGGGTTCGATGAGAATGGGGCAACGGTTTTCTTCTTTGCGAGAAGGATGACGCGTTTACCCTGGCGGGACCAGTCGTCCTTGATTTGTTCGATGCGCTGGGTTTGAGCAACGGTCAAGGGTAGGATCTCGCCGTGGTCTCCGACGATAGTGTTGCAGCGTGGGAGGATAATGTCGGGGGCTCCCTTCATCATGAGGGTGACATGAGTGTTGGAGGGATCCTGGGAAGCAGGCACCATGAGGCGAACCATGAACTTGTTCTTGCTGTTGAACGCGATTTCGAAGACCTTCTTCCAGTTCTGACGAAGTTCGGCGACGGAGCCGAGACCCTCGGACAGGCGCAAGATGGCCTGGTCGGTGGCGTCGCCGTTGATCTTGCGGTCGCTGATGGGTAGATGCATAGTCGCAGCGTCAAACTCACCAGCGTTGCAGAGACCAGAAAGCCGACGAAGCTCTTCCATGACGTCCTCACGCTTCTTGCTCAGTGCCGCGATGTTGTTCTCAGACCGGATGACTGCCATGAGATCTCTAGCAGCCTCGGGTGTGTACTCCTCGCCTGCGGCATAGATATCTGTCACCACCATGGAGTTCTTGGTGAGAGTACCAGTCTTGTCAGAGCAAATAACCGAGACAGCGCCCAGAGTCTCTACCGTCTTCAATGACTTGCAGAGAATCTTGTTCTTCCTCATAATGTTCGCGACGATGGTCAAGCTGGTTGTAAGCGCAATTGGCAGGCCCTCAGGGATGAAGGCCACTGCACAAGAGACACAGTCCACGATAAGGAGAGGAACATCGATCCACTTGGGGTAGTCTTTGCGCAGCCAAGCAGCCCACAAGATAACGATGAGAATGACCACACAGGTGATGAAGACCGTGATGATGAGTACGAAGCGGAGAATTTCCCTCTGCAATGGGGTCATGCCAGTCTTGGGCTCGCTTGTAAGTTTTGCAATGCGTCCGAAGACGGTGTTGTCACCCGTTGCAATGCAGATACCAACGCAACTGCCAGAGATGCAGTGTGTTCCCTGCATACCGATGTTGTGTGTCTCAAGATAATTGTCTTCGGTCGACTCGACAGTTGCAGCGCAGGGTTCTGATTCACCTGTGACATGTTAGCTTGAAATAGTTGAGGATGTACGTCGCATTTACGCACCTGTGAGGATGGCACGGTCGAACATGGCATCACTGGAGACCTCGACAAAGCGAAGATCAGCAGGCAACTTATTTCCCTGAGTAACGAGAACAATATCGCCAGGTACCAAGTCCAATGCAGATATACTCGATTGCGAGCCGTTGCGGATGACAATACACTGATCAGGAAGCATGGTGCCAATACTAGCCATGACTCTCGCCGAGCTCCAATCCTGCCACGCATTGAAGGCAGCCTGGAAGAAGAACACAACTACCAAGACGATGGCGAGCGCAAGGTTAGCCTTCGCAGGCGGGTTACCAAGCGGCTTCCAAGCAATGAACACGAGTATACTAGCGATGAGGAGAATCGAACCGAAACCACCAAAGAAGTAGCCAGTGATCTTGCCAAAGAGACCGGATGGAGGCTTTGTCATTTTGTTCCTTCCATGTTCGTTGAGACGGCGCGTGACCTGGTCAGGGGATAGACCCTGACCCAGGGTGACGGAGAGGCGACGAAGAAGTTCTTCGACGGTGATGGTGTGCCATTCCAAGTCGGCGAGATCTGTGCACGGTTAGTAGAGAGAAGGAAATGGGATGAAAGGGGATGACTGACCAACACCAGCGCGTTCTTTCGCACGCTTGGTGGTCTCCTGCTTCTTGTTCTGGGCTTCATCGACCTCGATGGAGCTACCGATTGTCAGTGTTGTGTCTGTGGATGACTTCCCCTAAAGGCACGCTTGGGGATCGGAAAATGCAACCGCGACACGGCGTTACAACCAAAGAAGGCAGTGACTTACAGAGTACGGTAGGTGATGGGCAGGGCGGTTTCAGGCTGCACAGTCCTCGAGCCTCCACCCGCACTGTGGATCGACAAGCTTCCCACACTGGACTGACGAGACAGACGCCTGTCATGGCGATAGGCCTCGCGCTCGCGACCTACACGGCCAGTCTCCTCATCGCCAGGAAAGTGAACGCGCACCGCGCTGCAAGTGGTCAGTCTCGTTTATGCGCATTCATCACACAGTGGAGCTGCTCACGGCCGGATCTCTTCTTTATCCATGAGTGATGGCGCGACCAGATTCGGCGGCAAAAAGCTGCGAAGCTGACCAGAACGCGCAGGCCAGAGGAAGCAGGCCGTGGAAAGGGAACCAAAGAAGAGGAAGAGAAAGAGAGGAGGTAGAAGAGTAACAGGTGGAACAAGTCAAGATGGATCTATATACCCAGGCACAGGAAAAGCAACTGATGCTTCCAGGCCGCCCAAAATCCTCTTCGTACCGACTCTCTGTCCCTCCTAGACCCTTTCAACCCTGCATAATGGAGCAGCGCAGCCACGTGCGCATTCGCATTCCAAGGTTCCCAGGATGGCGGCACTGTATCTGTGCTCCATGGTACTCCATGGCAAACCATGCGTAATGGAAACCGCGGGAAGCGGTGACAGAACGTGGAGTCCGCTCGCAAGACTCCAAACAAGCCATACAAGCGACCAAAGGCTTTCCCAGGCTGTGCTGCCCACCGGGCGCGGTAACGAGGCGATTCGACGAAAAATCGCTCACACTACGCCCGTCATCGCTGGTACATGCTCGTCACACTGCTCGAGGTCTCGCAGGCGAGCGTGCAGCATGTGAGACGCAATTTCCGTTCCAAAAGCGGTAGAGGAGCATCGCCATGTTTAAGCTGTTGGTGGTTAGATATGCGCGAATTATCGAGCTCACCACCCAAGTACACAGCCACAATGCATCATACCCTCGCGTCTGACCAATCGCGGCACGTTCCATTGAACCTCACAGAGCGGATGTATCCCCGCTGCCAGCAGGATACCGCGTTTCGAGAGCCAATGCTGGCCCGTCGTGCGCTGCAGCGTCTCGTCGTTGACGCCTCCAACGCGGGGGCCAACCAGGCAAGGCAATCCGGTTTTGCAGTGACAGGAACCGAGCTGCAGGGCACGCGGTACACGCGCTGGAGTGCAGACTGGTGGTCGTATCTGCTGCACCTACATCCATAGATACAATGTGTACCCCCATTGTCTTTTCCCCCTGCGACACCACCCTGGCACGGACGATTTGTGCGTGTTAGTGCACGTTAGCGGCGTGGGAACCCGGCTTTGGCAAGCTTAATATAACGACGCTGAGCAGTATCGACACTGGCGTCGTTGAGCGCAGCGGACCGTGGATGCTGCAGCGGCGCTCACTCCGCTGTGGAGCGCACCCATCGATTGTTGGGCCAGGTCACATCGTGCTGAAAATTTGAATTTTGTGGGCTGCCGACGGTAGCCAAAACGCGCATCGGAGAGCCGTGAGGTGTCGGAGGTGCCCGTGGGTACGTAGTCTGATTGATCTATACGACACACGCTGTGATGGTGATGCTGTCATGCGGTAGCCTGCAGTGCTGCATCCTGACTGCTGGGAATCGCCTGCAGCGACCGTGCTTCCGCCAAACAGCT
The DNA here is from genome assembly GCA_026873275.1 of Pseudopithomyces maydicus. Taxonomy (NCBI): domain Eukaryota; kingdom Fungi; phylum Ascomycota; class Dothideomycetes; order Pleosporales; family Didymosphaeriaceae; genus Pseudopithomyces; species Pseudopithomyces maydicus. The sequence goes on along the minus strand of JANTUC010000006.1, from coordinate 1,425,967 downwards.
CCTCTGCCCAGCATACATAAAAGCGGGCGGGTGGCACATGATGATCCCACGTTTGGGAGGGCCGTTTTGCTGGCAGTGATTTTCTGTCTTGTCTGTGGGCCGCGGCAAAAGTGCAGTGTCCTACAATCAATCGGACCGAAGCGCTTCTTCTCACCAGCTACGGCCCGGTGTCGTGTCCTGGGTCCCGCAGTGTGTCCTTCAAAATCACTTTTCATCTTGTGGAATCTTTGGCAGTGTGTTTCATGATCATTTTACATTCGTGATTTCATCGTTACTTTACATGAACCCGGAGGAGATGTATTCATCCATCCAACCGACCCTTCAGACCGACCGACCGACCTACCATGATCGATCCGGCCTGTTTCGAGACGCTTTTCAACGCCATCGCAATGTCGCGCCCAACGCAGCACGCGCTCAAACGTCTATAGCATCAACCGTAATGCCCTTGACCCAGGTATACTGCATAACACGAGCGACCTCCAGGGCCGAGTCGTGAGAAACCAAAGAACCCACCAAGTACAAGCTGGCGTCCAAGCCGGCCGTGACGCCGCCGGTGGTGATGACACGCATACCACCGAGCGGCAGCTTGGCACGCCGCGCGATGGACTCGCGGCGGCGGGACTCCTGCCAGGCGTTGCTGCCCTTGCGCGCAATTGACTTCCTACGACCGTTCTGTGTGTTCTCGCCCTCGCCGCCGCGCGTCTTCCGGATGATGTAGGGGTTGTCGTCGGGGCTGGCACATGGTTAGCTGAGGACCTTGGTGGATGTTGCCGTGGCAAACTTACTTCTCGCCAAGATCGAACCTAGCATTGTTGACGACGTAGCGCTCCTCCAGGACATCGGTGCGCATGGAGAGGTCACGAGTGGACGCCTCTTGGCAGATCTGCTCAAGGCGGGTGTAGTAGTCTGGGTGGGTGGTGGCAGAAAGGCCCTCGAGCATGCCCTGCTGAGCCAGCAAGAGCGTGCCGATGTCGACAGCGAGGATGGTGCGCTCCTTGTCAGGGTTCTTCTCCTGGAGCTCGGCGTACTTGGTGAGGAGGCCAAGAGGCTCCGACTTCTTCTCGAGGACCTCGAAGACGCCCTCGCCGCCGGGGACGATGATGACATCAAAGTCCTCGATCTCGGCGTTGGCGTCCTCGTAGTCCATGTCGGCCTTGATGGTGAGACCTTGGACAGAGGTCATGGCAGCTGAAGGACCAGCAAACTGGACCTTGAACGCCTTGGTCGCTGGGAGCTCGTGTCAGCAGACAATTACTGCGTTTACATGCCCAATTGGTGGTCATTGGGGCAGACGAAAAGACTCACTCTTGTCCTTGGGGTTGTGCAGAGCACGGCTGAGGACCTCGAGCGGGCCAGCTACATCGAGGGTGTTGTAGCCCGGGTACAGGGTGAAGAGGACCTGGACCGTCTCGATGGGTCCCTCGTTGTTTCCAGCAATTGCACTCATTTTGTCTGTGGTGTGTGTTTGATGATGAGAGAAGAGAGAAGATGAAGAAGAGAAGAGCTCGTGTGAGAGATCGTAAGATGGTGGGGAGATGAGGGGTCACGCAACTGATGCACTCGGAATTGGCGCTAGACTCGAGACGCTCTAGCGCTTCCCCAGCTTCCCTAACCCCGCACTTCCAGCAAACGATCCACGGTGATTGACCCACTCGTGACCAGCCGTCCCCACAAATTACCTGCGCCGTGGCGTCACCCTCCGTTGGTTCGTTCAGGCACCGCAAGAGGGGCAGCTATGGCGATGCAGGGCCCACAAGCAATGTTTCAATCCACCGAGCTGGTGCCATTGTGTGAACGTGAAGAGTCGGGAGACTGGCCCAATCGTGTGGTGTGTTTCTGTTTACCATGGACGACGAGGTCAGCACAGATCGAGTACACAAACTGTTACGAAAGCAGGTTCAGATCACATGGAACAAATTGGAGCAGTATCGGATTATAGAGACGGCAGCTTTGTATACATTGGACTGTGTACACGATTAGACGAATAGATATCCCGCAGAGTGGCATTGAAGGAAACCCCGTGGTAACCGCTAATTATCAAGTGATCCTCAGGACAGACCCCCTTCACCGCTCGCCAAACTGCACAGTCGTCTCCGACGTCACATAGATGCTCCGCCCCTGGCCGTCCCGTCCAAGAGAAGGCCTGTGAAAGTGAGCAACCTGAGGACTTCCCACGTTCGAAGAGGCATTGGTTCTGGTGGTGCCACTCCACAGCCTTGTCTCGTCATCGCTAGCATTAGGCAGCTGCCTTGTTTTATCCGAAGAAGCATCATCATCCAATACTGTCAGCTCATACAAGTCCTTCTTCGTCCGGGACCGCTGGTGGCTGTCCTTCTCAATCGTGTTGTAACCTGAGTTGTTGTAGCCCTCCTTATTCTTGGATGGTTCGTTGCTTCGAAGTTTGGAATTGAGCAGGCCAGGGAGGTAGCGCACGAAGAATGGCTTCAACGCTGGGACGGATGCACACAAAATACCCGCATTGACTTCGACAAAGCACCATTGGAATTGCTCAACCGCATCCCAAGTGTAATCCGTCGACACCATGAGAGGCTTGAGCAACACAGTTCTTTTGATCGCTACTGCGCAAACACTAAAATCCATCAGTTGAACATTCTCTCTCCATGGAAAGTAGAGTACCTACAAAATACCGGTAGCAAACATCAGGCAAACCGAAATCTTCTGTCTGTTCGACATTTGGAGAGGGATGACAATCGGAATCGGTAGGACGAGCTCGAAGATATCGATCTGTATAGCATCAGCGTCCGTCTCTCACCAAGCTTCCATGGTACACACAATGATGTTCAAAATCGAAAGCGCCTCATATTTCGTAAGCTGATCCAAGCACTTCGCAGTGGCTGCCAAGTTCTGATCCCAGGTTGCTGCAATAGGCTTGCAGCCGAAGAGAGACATCAAGTTATAAATCACGGCGTACGAGATTACAATCCCGAGCAGTATCCACACCAAGATCCTGAACCACCGCACAGTCGATAACCGAAGGTAGAGGAACAGGATCGAGATCTTGGAAAAGGCGAGGCTGAGTGAGTAAACCATGGTTCCCGCCAAGGTGTACACCTGAAAGGGGATCATCCAGTCGGCCGCAGGAACGTCCCAGAAATGATAACCAAGGCCCATCGCCATGTCTGGACTGAGTAAGTAAAAATGCAAAGTCGGCGTGGGAAGGACTGACGTTGGAAGTTCATTCCGAGCAGAGCAATCGAGAACGCCATTGCGATGAGCACCATGTCTTAGTCTTATCAGCACATCGTCAACAACGCGATTGATCTTGTGGGATCTTACAATCATCGACTGCTAATCCGGCCTTCGTGATACTGACTCTAGTAAAGATACGAAGCGCAACAGTCAATGCCGCCACGATTGTGACCTGAGCCGTTGCGTCAGCACCCGCTGATCAGTTGAATACACACTAGGGAAAGAAGCATACCGAAATGGCCGTGGCAGCCAATTCCACGTGCAAGTTGGGGCGAGCTGACCCAAAGTACCGCTGGTGTCCCTTCGGCGGGTCTACAAGATACATGATGCCATTGTCGACGGATTGGCGCGCAACGAGCGGTCGCGAAGGTGTATCCAGCATCCTTGGCCACGAAAAAGAAACACGCAATGATGGACTTCAGACTTCAGGATGTGTCGCAAGACAGTTCAACACTTGAAGCAATCCCGCAAGAAATCAAAACGAACGGAACAAGCATAAGCACGCGCAAGCATTGCTCGCGCTCCCCGACACGCAATATATCAATCACCAGTACCTGAACAGCACCCGACAAAATCATGCAATCAGGGGCGATCTCCACTCCTAAACCCGTGGGGTGATCACCATGTAAATATCTCCATTGAAGCGCAACAACGGTGTGCAGCCCCGTTTTCGTGACGAACTGCGGGCCCTCCGCTCAACGGCTGGACAAGGCGCGGTCGGAAGCAGCGGTGTACAGGCCATAGGATGGGATCTTCGCACGAAAAGGTGGATTACGAACCTGGCCTTTACCCTTCTAGTTTCACATGGAAATGAAGGAACTCGGCGCAGCGAATCCCATGAGAGACTCCACTTGCATGCTGGCTGGAGGATTGGACCCACTTTGCTTTTTTACATGGTGAGGAGGGAGAGACTCGGAGGAATCTTCCGATGGAGGCTTAACAAGGTGTGTTATTACCTATATGCAGAGAACGGTTTCTTATCATGACGAGTGCGGCTGTAGATGCGTACGCCTGTTCGAACAATCATTTGTGTCCTGTTGCTATTGAAAATAACTGTATATCATGCCCTGCATTCATGCACTCATATTTCCATGTACTAACAACCTTTCCAAATAAAGAATCGATTCCGAACATTGGCGTACAGTCGTCTCCCCAGAGGAATGCTGGGTACAGTACACCTCTAACAAGCATCAGGCTGCAGGCCTCGGAGAGTTGGTCGACCTGAGTACCTCGTCACAATCGCGCCTTGATCGACAAAATGCGCTACTACCATAAGCAGCTAGTCCGCTACCCAACACCGTTAGTACTTCAATGCAGTACCCTCGTTCACCATCCTCGTTCAGTGAATCCTCAGCAACCGTTGCAGAACCAAGCCTGAAAACAGAAAATGCGGTGGAGCTCTCTCGTGCGGGATGAATGGCAGACCAACCCTACCTGGTCCGCCTAACCAGCCCATACCAAATTCAACCAGTTGGCGAGCTGTGTTGCAGGAAAATTACGGACACAAGGAACGCCCCCCGGTTCTGCATCCTGGCAACGTCGTCCTCCGCGGAAAGCAGAGATCCACCCGCGCAGTCTACGTTCGGCAACTCGACGCATGTGCCGTGCTCCGGCAGCCTCGTCGTCCACCGTGTCGGGTCGGCGAAGGATTAACGTGCAGGAGTTCCTGGTCGTTAGGTTTCACCACTATCTATACGTTGATCCGAATCTAGTCATAATCGTCGGATATCGTCCCATCTATGACTCGCTGGCTCGTGTGATGCAGCTATGTACAGTGCGGTAGCGGTGGCCATGCCTTTCTATTCGAATCCCATTCTCTGGACTGCATAATTCTCCTTTCGATTTCCCTTGGTTGATTCCTACCCAGACCATCTTTCTCGCCAATTAAGTCACTGTTGTCCAAATTGCAACAACGTCCCTCGGTCCACAATTCTAACCCCACACCAAAGCACATACAGTACAATGACGAGTCCCTATGCAGTCAACCCGCAGCCCTTCGCCGGCAAGGTGATCACCGTAACGGGGGCTAGCAGAGGCACTGGCCTGGCGCTCAGCAAGTACCTTCTCGCCCGGGGCGCAACAGTGTCCATGTGCGCTACCACGGCGGCGAATCTGGAGAAAGCTGCCTCAGAGATTGACAGTGAATTTCCCGAAGCGAAGGGCAGGTATTGGACGTGTGTGGTCGACATCAGCAAGCCGGACACGGTGAAGTCTTGGATCGAGCAGACGGTCGCCAAGTTCGGGAAGCTCGATGGATGCGCGAACGTAGCTGGTATGTGAAATTTCCGACCCGAGCAGCTTGCATTTGTGTACTATGAAGAAGCGAGCTGCAAGGTTGGAGGTCACTGGGTCACTGGGTCGCTCGCTGACATGTATGTACCACAGCCGTGGAACAGCGCGAGATCTTCCCCATCACTGACCTGGACACGGAGTATTTCGCCAAGCTGGTAGGATTCCCTCTCCCAATACCCTTACCGTCCATATTAACGCTCCCTAGATCAATGTCAACGTCGTTGGCACGTTCAACTGTGTCAAAGAAGAAATGAAAGTCATCAAAGACGGCGGCTCCATCGTCAACGTCGGCAGCATAACCAGCAACTACGCCAGCGCCGGCGTCGCCGCATACGTCTCCGCAAAGCACGCCCTAATTGGCCTCACCAAAGTCGCGGCCTTTGAGGGAGCCCCGCGAGGGATCCGCGTCAATGCTCTCTGCCCGTAAGTTCCATGCATACATACGTCCCCGCGCTAAGGCAAAGGCCGTGCTGATCATCATTGCAAAGGGGCTGCATCAATACTGAGATGATGGAGAAGCCATTCAACTCCCCTGTGGGCCAGTTTCATCTGTCCAAGGACAATATTCCTGCTATTTTGAAGCGCGATTTGGCGGAGCCGTGGGAGGTTGCGGCTTCGATTGCGTTTTTGCTGGGGGATGAGAGTAAGTATGTGACGAAGGCTTCGTGGTATGTGGATGGTGGTTGGGTTGAGGGAAACTTTTCATCGGCGTAGGGAGGATGCTGGGGTTTGGGATAAACTAGCTAGAGTGTACTTGAATGAGATAGACGGACATGAATAGGATTGAGAAATGGTAGCTGGATAGGAATAGGTCCGCTGAACAAGATGGACAAGATAGTTCAACATTGCCGGTTGGGGCATCAAAGAAAGCAGCGGCAATATGAAAGATAAAACTGCAATTTTTGAACAAAGAGCAAACCATCTCCCGTTAACAGCGTAAAAACGGGTATTTCCAGCATTGCCTCTGTTCAACCTGTTCCTAAGCAACGAAACGATGACCACCTTTATGATTGACTTTTCCTGATCCTGCGCGACGCGCCTGCATAAAGGTGGCCCACCACTGGTTCTTCTACCTCTCCACTGCTGAAACAACAATGCCCGATTTTATTTTCCCCGCCTGGAATCGTGACGCCCCATTTCAGAGGTTGGTTGACCATGTCATCGCTGTTCGATTCATGTTGTCCTCCTTCTCCATGTTTCACATGACATGCTGCGCTTATAACAGCACTATTCGTACCGCCCATAGGAATCCCCTTGGGATATGTATTCAAGTTCGCAACCAAAACCAAAATAAGCACAATGAGGACGCCCCAAGTGAAACTTGCAATCAACGCAGAATCTGAGTATCCAAGACCAGTGAAGATTTCATTGGGAGCCTTCCTCATGGTCCCATAAGTACCCAAGCGGTCATTCATGTCGACAAGAACCCCATCTTTGTACATTCCAATGCGGACTAAGAATATCGATTGCGATATGAACCAGTGGAGAAGTGCGCTACCAAGGATTAATGGTACACTGAATACGTAAGGTAGCTGGAGGAAGTGGGTCGAGCGCTGGCCCGGGGAAGGCACAGTGACTCGAAGGTGGGCGCGTTCAACGCAGTATTGATGCCACTCGCGGTTGGCGAGCATGCAGGTGAATATGCCGTTATAGGTCAGATAGATGAAAGAAACGACGGCTTGCGGTAAGTTGGCCAGTAGAACGTGAGGTACGATGGAGTTGCTGAATGGCAAATCAATGTCGATGAGAAAACCTGGAAATGGTGTCAATACCACTGCTCTTTCTGTCCTTTTTTTTCTTGATTTGATGTGGAAACCTACCTGTGTTTACTTCACCAAATCCATTATTTTTCCTCTCTGGACCACGACTGCTTTTATATATCGCAGTACCAACAGTTCGGGCGATACAGAGTAGTATGCCCGTAATCACCAATGTGACAGCGTACCTGTCTTCGGTCAGAACGAAACTTACAATGTAAGTAATAGATCGCACAGGAATAAAGACGCAAACCATCGTCCTCCGCTACAAGAAGCCCACCAGGTTTGCCTCTTCCGCGATTTGTAACTCTGTGGACCTCGCAGTTGTGGTATTTTCCATATCTTCAATCGTGTCCTCTCCTTTGATATGAGACAGCAGTCTTCCGTAGTAACATCTGGATGCCGCAAGAAAGACTGTATAGCATCACCGATCGTGACGATGGTATCATCGTTATGATACCAAAGCACTATGACCATGAGGATAAGCTTCGTCAAGTTGCAAGCTATCACGATCCACAACATTATCTTGCTCACTTGGGCCTCACATTTGGAAGGTACAACTTCGCTCAAACAATCTATAATGGTCAGAATATCCAAATCTTTGGTTGAGAACACCTCGAAAAACTGACAAGAGAATGGGGATTCTTCCCCAGGTCCAGTCGTAAAGTACCAGTTAAATTCTATGCTGTCGTTTTCAAACCTATAATATGTATTTTCATTCGGAGGCCCATTTTTGTGATTTTCCATATACTGGGAGGTTGGAAATGCATAGCCGTCGCCTGCAGATATGAAATCCCCAGTGTATATCGACTTACACTCGTCAAACGTAAGATTATGGAATTTTGTTGGGTCCAAGTATTGATCATCCAAAAGCTTTTTCTGTAATCTGGTGATGTAATTATCCCATGTTGAATTATATATCAGGGATTCCTCGAGGATATCATTGTAGGACCAGCTGGTGGAATTCGTTAAGAATTCCGGCCCAACCACTGCAAAGGCAACTTTGTTGGCAGCAAGAGTTTCGAATACAACCGAATTGTATCTGAAAAATGTTAAAAGCAAATTTGGCTGGGAGGGATTGGGCTATACACGAAGTGTAATGGAATACTACTTAAACAAAGTAATACCCAAATAAGCGCTCGGATCTTGCCAATCCAGGTTAAATTCCGCACGCTCGGAATTCCAATATCCAGCCATTTTTTCTTTGCATGTGCGTTGTCGATTTCCTTCCGTGTCGGCGCGACGACGCGTTGCATGCAGTAGTTGCTCGCACCCAACAACGCACTACTTAGAAAGTTGATAAGCAGGTGCGAGACCGTCGTTGCTCTTGAAGCCACCGTACAATCGCCCATGTAGGCTGTCGAGATGCCATTTTTCGTATCCCAGGCCGTAGCTGCAACTATTGCCAATGCAACGTTGAGCAAGAGGACACAGGATACTATCGCAATGCAAACTGCAACGCCGCCGCGCCAGCCAGACAAACGCGCCCGCCACGCAGGTGAGCGTTTATCCAACAGCTTTGAAATATCTTCTGTGCTATGGTTGTCTGCAAGAGGTTCGATTTTGTTATGTCTGAGCTCGATCGTGTTGGGAAACGATGTGGTTTCTAGCGAGTCATTAGCGCGGATGTTGGATAGTGATGGTAATAATGGGTGAGCAAAGACATGCTCGACCTACCCATCATGCAACCTGTTGACTATGTATATATTGATAGACGCTACAATGTTTTAAACTCAAGAGTTTGTAGCAGGAGCAGCTCTGTGATTTTCTATTGCACTGTGGGCGGCCTCCGTAATGGCAGTATCTCAAAGCTCAAGTGATGGTGGGGGCGGGGAGGGGGGCGCAATGCTGCGGAAATACTGCTCGATCCAATGAAAGAGCTATTTTCATTTTAACCCCCAAATTCAATATCGTATTAATATATACACCTTTTCCTCATAGTCGCGTATGAATGGTAATTGTGTTCGGCGAGAGGATTTAGAAAGCGGTAGAAATGTTTTCATGGAAACTAGTGCTACACCATGATATGAGATGTTGAAATCCAGTGCAGCTTAATGCAGCTGCCTTTGCAGACAAATGAATATATTAGAACGCGCATTTCATTCGAAGAATACGTTTCGAGGAATTCAAGTAGCATGCTAATTACGCTTTAGCACTTAAATTAGATTTACATGTCTCCTAGCATAAATACGAACACTATACCTTATCCCTGCTGTCCGCCAGCGGCTCTCAGTACACCCTAATGTTCACGATCACGTATAACAAGAGGTATACGTGTAAATCACAACTAGTTGGCCAACTCGCCGTTCAAAGTTTCTTGGGGCAGCGAAATAGCAGGCGGCTAAATTGGATAAAACAAAACGACAGAGCGAAGAACGCTACCAGCTATCCCTCAAGTCCCAAGTCGCCTTTTTTCACTAGACCAAACCCGCCTTTACGTCACCACGCAGCCAAATCTTGGAGGAAATAAGCTGCCCCCATCCCCATCCGCATTATCTCCATCTTCTCCCTCACGCGTTCCCCGGAGCCATAATTTTCCGTCCAATCGCCGCCACGTCTTTAGGCTGCGGCTCAAAAACCACGCGCCGATCCTGCCGGCATTCGAACAAGGTCGTGTCGGCTCCACGCGCGCGGCGTGGAGGCCTCCACTTTTTGCTCGGATGGCCCAGCGCGCTTTGGGCCTCGGCGCCGCGGGGTGCGACGGTGATTGAGCGGATGGCGATGCCACGACGGAGAGGCAATAGAGGAGGAGGCCCGCTTGAGACGTCATCGTGGTGACGGTTTCTGGGCTTGTTGAGCTGTGTGGTGAGACATGTGGGTATGGGGGTTCTTTATAAGGAACCGTTGGGTTTCTCGTGGGGGATCATCAGTCTCCATTATCCGTGGTTTTTTCTCTCAGGCATAAGCCGTACATCGCGTCAAAGTAGTCGGCAGACGTGATCAGGATGTATCGCTTTAATAACATCTATGTGTGAGTCCACCCAGGCTCCTTCACATGTTCACTTGCTCACTTGAGGTAGTCTTGCCGCTTTCGGCACCATCGGGGGGCTCTTTTCGGATTCGATGTCTCTTCCATGAGCGCCTGGCTCGATGCCGACCAGTACCTTGATTACTTCAACAGTCCCGATTCCAATCTCCAGGGTGGAATAACGGCTTCCATGAGCGGCGGTTCCTTCATCGGTGCTATTGCCGCAGGTTTTTTGGCTGACAAGCTCGGTCGAAAATTGGCTCTACAGATCGCATGCATCATTTTCATCATCGGCTGCGCAATTGTTTGCTCCTCGCAGAATGTCGGTCAACTCATTGCCGGACGCATTGTCAACGGTCTCGCTATAGGAATCTGCTCGAGTCAGGTACGTGGAAACCGAGCTACACTTGGGATGACGAACACATCTAAACAGCACAGGTTTGCGTGTACCTTGCCGAACTTGCACCCAGCAGGATTAGAGGTAGAATCGTCGGTATACAACAATGGAGCATCGAGTGGGGGTAAGTTTTTCTCATAGACCATCATTCACTGAATTTTGTCTGACTCGTCCCACAGCATTTTAATCATGTACCTAGTCTGCTACGGATGCATCCAAGGAATATCCGGTCCCTCAGCATTCCGCGTAGCCTGGGGTGTCCAAGCTATCCCCGCCTTCGTCCTCTTCTTCGCCTTGTTCTTCTTCCCTGAGTCCCCACGCTGGCTAGCTGGTCGCGAACGATGGGAAGAGGTACTTGACATCCTGGCCGACTTGCACGGAAATGGTGACAAACATGATCCCATCGTACTTGCAGAATACGAGGAGGTGCGCGAGGCACAACGTATCGCAGCGGAAGCTCAGGGCGTGGGCTTTTTCGAGCTCTTCGGTCCTGGTGTTTGGAAGCGTACTCTGGCCGGTACATCGGTCCAGATGTGGCAGCAGTTGTTGGGTGGAAACGTAGCTATGGTAAGACCTCTCTGCTCCAATAGTTGATGTTTATATGCTAATTGAATGTCAGTACTATGTTGGTAAGATGATGATTCGTCATATCCATTTACTCGCCCACTAATCATCAATATAGTCTACATATTCCAAATGTCAGGTCTCTCCGGCAACACCAATCTCACCTCAAGCATCATCCAATACGTCATCTTCCTGGTAACTACCGGTTTAATGCTCCCGTTCATCGATCGCATCGGTCGTCGCCAACTGCTGATTGGCGGCGCTGTCATCTGCATGATCCTCCACTACAGTAAGCCACACCCCTATCCCAAGATAAAATTTTCTTATCTAACATTCACTCTCCTATCTAGCCACCGCCGGCGTGATGGCCACCTACGGCCGACCCGTCGACAACGTCTTTGGCAACGAAAACCTCAAGCTCGAAATCACCGGCGCCCCAGGAAAAACCGTCATCGCCCTCTCCTACATCTTCACCGGCATCTACGGCCTGACTTGGGCCCCAACCGGCTGGATCTACTGCAGTGAGGTGTTCCCTCTGAAGTACCGTGCCAAGGGCGTCGGTCTCAGCGCTGCGACGAACTGGATTTTCAACTTTGCGCTGGCGTACTTTTTGCCGCCGGCGTTCAAGAACATTACTTGGAAGACGTAAGCAATCTTTTTCCTGGGATCGCATGCTATGGTAGCGCTGATATCGAGAATAGATATATCATTTTCGGAGTATTCTGTACCGTTATGACGGTCCACATCTTCTTCACGTATCCCGAGACGGCGAGGAAGACGCTGGAGGAAATCGACGTTGTGTTTGATAGCAAGATTCCGCCGTGGAAGTCGGGCAAGGTTCAGGAGCGGGCGCTCGAGGCTCGTGCTCAGAGTATTAATGAGAAGGGTGGGTTCGGGAAGGATAGTGAGGGTTTTGATGAGAAGGATAGCCATGCGCATCAAGAGGTTGTGTAATTGCTGGAGAGTATGGATGCACAGGGAGATGATTCTCAAGCTTATCGAAATTTATTAATTGAATCTGCTTCAGGAATTCATATTCTTCATTTCAAAACACAATTTTGCAGTCAACTCGATTATGCAGCAGTGCTTTCGCAAAGGTGCATCATGGCGTTTTACCCGGGAATATCAATTCTTGTTCGGAAATAAAACTTCACGACGACGAGTATATTCAAGCATGCTGACTTCTTGTAGGTATACTATAAGCCACTCATCTATCTAAACATCTCACACATGCTCCACAAGACGTCGCCCGCATTTTGCACCCACAGTACATCTGGGGACTGGGGGGACTGGAGAAGCACTAGCTCAGCGATCGTACCCACCCCCTTCGGCCCGTCGGCAACGGCAGTTGCGGAGTACGCCGCACCCCCTTCGAATTACCTAAAAACTCGGGAAACGCCCTATTCCAAGCGTCGGCAAAGTATCGTGACTCAGCATACATACAAGACCCATGGGGACTGCAACTACATACATACACACGTGCATACACACGGGGATGCACCCCTCCTACCCCTCCCCTTGCTCAAACCCCTAACCCTTTCTCTACATCGCGATGGCAGCCATAACCCCCATCCCGCCGAAGAATTCTGCGTCATAGAAGAAAATGAAGAAATCAAGCGCCTCCCCACCGAAAAGACCATCCCTCTCGCCCTCGAAATCACACGCATAGTCTCCGTCGAGCCACCCCCAAACGGCGGCTGGGTATCATGGAGCCAAGTCCTAGGCGGCCACATCGTCACCTTCTTCACTTGGGGATTTATCACCTCGTTCGGCATGCTCCAGGCACACTACACCTCCATCGGGCTGTCCACCCCCTCGAACATCTCCTGGATAGGCGCGCTGACGGTCTTTTTCTTGCTTTCGATTCCGCTGTGGTCGGGCGCGGCGTCCGATATGGGGTATTTCAAGGTGGTGCTGCGGACGGGGATCGGGCTTTGGGTGCTGGGTATTTTTACGACGAGCGTGTGCAGGGAGTACTGGCAGTTTGTGCTCGCGCAGGGGTTCTGCATCGGGTTGGCGAACGGGTGTTTGTTCGTGCCGATGATATCGGTGATTTCGACGTATTTCGATGCGACGAAGAGGAGTTTTGCGCTGGGGATCGTGCTGTGTGGGTCCGGGACTGGGGGTTGGTCATTCCGGTCATGCTGAATAGGCTCGTGGAGAGGATCGGGTTTGGGTGGGCGGTTAGGACGTTGGGGTTTGTGGCGCTGGGGATGTTGCTGGTTGCGGAGAGGTTGCTGAAGAAGAGGTTGCCGCCGAAGGACGAGGTGAGGCTGATTGAGCTGAAGGAACTGAAGGATACGGTGTTTGACCTGTTTGTGCGTTGGACTATGCAGTGGTAATTAGTTCATGGGCTGACACTTCTAGATTGTTGGCTCGATTTTTTGTTTTGCGGGTCTTTGGTTTGCGTTTTTCTATGGTAAGCAATCTCGTCGAACTCTCTGAATGCATTTTGGCTAACTTGATACTTTCACTTTTAGTACGTTCCCAATTGTATTGAGGGGTTCAAGTCTAACAAGATCTAGATCAACGCATTCGCGCGGAAGACGCTCGGTTTGTCGCTGGAAGAGTCAATCCCGTTTCTTCTGGTCCTGAACGGAGTTGGCATACCAGGAAGACTGCTACCCGCTTACATAGCAGATCATTACTGCCGCCCTCTTACCATCAGTCTGATAGTCAGTTTTGCAACGTCACTACTGCTTTATTGTTGGATTGCCATCGACACGGTGGCAGGGCTATACGTCTTCGCTGTGCTTTACGGACTGGCTGCAGCGGGGTTACAGGCCATGTTTCCTGCAACGCTGGCAGACCTTACTCTGGATATGAGGAAGAGGGGGACGCGCATGGGGATGGGGTTTGCACTGTCCAGCTTTGGGTGCTTGATTGGAGGGCCGGGCGGAGGCGCTTTGGTGGAAGTGGCGAACGGCAGGTACCTGTATGGGCAGCTGCTGGCGGGCTCTTGTAACATAGTGGGGTTTTTGTGCTTTGGGACTGCTGCGGTCATGCACCGTAGAAAGGCGAAACAGCTTGATGTTGCGTAGAAGGGAGTTGATAGAGGATATGAAGAGTCAGGCAGCATACTCGCTCTTGCCTAAAAGGTTATGGGAAGAATGAGGCTAGTAGCTGGTAGCTGGATGTCAATAGTTAATGGTCAGTTAATGCAGCGTACTTGCTCTTGTAATAAATAATACTTGGGCAGGGGAAATAAAGATTGCAATTGCTAAGATGGGACTAGTAGTTGGATTTCAACAGTCAATGCGATATGTAGAAGATAACCAGTGTGGCCCAGGACACGTCTAAATTGCAATTGAAGCCCCACCACGGCCAATGGCCAAAATAGGTGAAGCCGGCGAAATTTGTTCTTCAATCCCCATGACGGCTAGCAACAAACAAAAGTAGGTGCGCACAATGGGTGCCCATGTGTCGTGGCGAGGACCTCATGCTACGAGGAATGACATCACCTATCAAGCTTCCCTCCAGGGCTTCCGTGCCGAGTGGTGAGCCGCGACCTGGCCGGGCATTCACGTCGTCGGCCAACAAGCTATTCTGCTCTGCTCTGCTCTATAGCTGCTCCCCCTCCCCTCTGCCCTTTTCATCTCAACCGCGAGCACGCAGGCACAGCTCTGGCCCGTGTGGCAGCAGCCCGAAAGCAGTTAGCGAGGCGCGCTCTGGGTCTCCCCCATCGGGGCGTGTTTATGCGGTCACCCTCTTCCCGCAGCGCGTGCGGCCCCCAAGCAACGATGCGGTTATCGCCCGCGCGCCTCCTGTGCGCCGCCATCCTGTTGCTGCTGTTCACGCTCATCTCGTTCGTCACCAGGCTCCTCTTCGGCCAGCGCGGCTTCGACATCTTCCCCGAGCGCCCCGGCACCGTGCGCGCCCGCCCGCTCGCCGCCCAGGACAGTGTGCAGTATGGCGAGGAGTGCGCCCCGTTCAAGGCGGGCGCCATGGACGGCGTGACCCTCGTTCTGAGATTGGGCGCCGGCCAGGTGGCCACTCAGCTGCCGCCGTACATTGCTCGCCTCAGCCGCTGCACCCAGAACGTGCTGCTCTTCTCCGACCGCACCGCTGAGTACGGCGGCTTCGACATTGTGGACGCCCTCGCCAACCTGCGCCCCGAATACAAGTACAACAACCCCGACTTCGACATCTACGACCAGCTGCAGCACCAGCATGCCCCCGAGGAGAAGTCCACCGAGGGCTGGCGCCTGGACAAGTACAAGTTCCTGCCCATGATCGAGCTCGCAGACGCCCGCCGCCCGCACTCGGACTGGTTCCTCTTCCTCGAGCTGGACACGTACGTCAACTGGGACAACATGCAGCGCTTCCTGGCCTCCTTCGACCCCAAGACCCCCTACTACTTCGGCTCCCCGATGTGGCCCCGCAAGAAGCCCGTCTTCGCCCACGGCGGCAGTGGCTTCGTGCTCTCGCGTGGCGCCTTCAACAAGCTGATGGCCCGCGGCAGGATGTTTGCTGAGAACCACCGCTCCCCCGGGACGCACTTGTTTGGGAAGGATGTCAGGAAGGAGTGCTGCGGCGACGAGGTGCTGGCTAAAGTGCTCAAGGAGAGCGGCATAACCATCCGCGGCTACTGGCCCATGTTCAACGGCGACAGCGCATCCAGCATGCGCTTCAATTGGGAGCAATGGTGCGAGGCCATCCTGACGCTGCACCACATGAGCCAGGAAGAGTTCGCAAATCTCGAGCGCTGGGAGGCGAACCGCCAGTCCCCATCGAAGCCCCTCACATTCGAGGAGCTGTTCACCTACATTGAGCCTGGAATCCAGGAGCGCCGGGATGACTGGGCGAACCTGTCGGACGACGTCACGTACCAGGGCAAGCGGACGGCTGGAAAGTCGGCAGACGCCTGCCGCGCCGCCTGCTCCAGAAAGCACCGATGCATGCAGTACGAGCACTTCGGAGAGACGTGTCGCCTTTCGTGGAGCGTACGGCTCGGCCACCCCAAGGAACCAGGGGGCGGCATCAAGTGGACGTCCGGATGGATGCTGAACCGCATCCAGTCCTTCAAGGCGAAGCACTCGCGTTGCAACGGCGCCCATTTTGTCCACGCGAACCCACATTGATGGACCACGAGGCACACGTTTTGTTCACTTTATATCATGGGAGGCGTTAGATACCCGGCGGCTTTATGATTTCGACGTTATATACCCGGGGCGACAGTATGCATACAATGGAGTTTGGGGTCGTGTCTGGACAAATTTATGCGGGTTTTTCCCACGCGCTGTACATATTGGCTTCGTCGCTGTTGGCTACCGCAGTTGCCTTGTTTGCGTACGCGTTTTGTTGCAGATGTAGGTTACGAGTGGCTGTTAGCAGCCTTTTAGGGCTTTGCATATGTGCAATTGCCAATCATTTGTTCCGTGCATCGTTGGCGACGTAAAATTCCGAGCGTGCCGTGCTTGAGGCTTCGATGCTGAAAACCTCTAGTGACTGACCCGACTACTTTAAGGTTATACTTTTGTGATTCTATACTGATTGTGTCCTTACAGTTTCCCCCTCATTGTCGTCCTCCTATGCTGTTCCACCTGCAACAGCTTCGTTGGCAAGTCTACATGTCTCGCCCTCATGAACTCAGAAACACTCTTCCCAAAGCCATCCAACACGCTACTGCTACTCACCCCTTCCTGCAGCAGGCCCTTAATTACAAAATGCACCGCCATCAACCCCTCAAACTCACATCTTTCCACTTTATAATGATCCTTCCAATCCTCCCCCAACAACTCCACACACATCGCCTTCGTCAAAAAAGATCTCAACCACGGCCACGCAGCCTTATCCCTCACCCAAACCCCCACGTTCGCATTGCCCCCTTATCCCCCGATCTCGCAAACACCAAATCCCCCAACGGCCTCCGCTCCGTCTCCCCAAACGACTCCAACGCCGCTGGATTCTCAGGGTCATAACTCTCCTGCTCGGCCGCCCTCGCCGCACACTCATGCTCCCCCTTTGGCGCGACCTCAATCCCCGCCCCCTCATCTCCTACAAAGCGCACTTTCAACCTGACCCCCGAACTCGGCACCAAACTCGGGAAATACCGTACACACGGCCGCGGCTCCATCGTCCGCCAGTCCATCGCCAGATGCAGCCCGCAGTACCCCTGCATCCCGTTGTAAAAGATAGCCCGCTTGAACGACGCCAACGCGTCTTTATCCTCGCTCTGCGCAAATAAACGCATCATCACCGTGCTCTCCTGCTGCGACGCCGGGTTTTCCTTGCCGCTCCCATACACCTCCATCGAGAACGTCGCAAACCTGCTAACATCAATCTCCTGCCGCACCTGCTCTTTCATCAATTCAAATTTCTCGCGGGTATCCAGGCCCGCGGCGTAGGCGCAGAGCTCGGATTGCCACCCGCCGTGCAGGCAGATGGCGAGTTTGGAGGTCGGCGGGGGAGGGCTGCCGGTTATGCCGGTGAGGCGGATGCGGTTTTTGGAAATGGGCGTGAGGACGGCGTGGGTGAGGTGCGCGGTTACGTCTGGGTTAAGGTAGACGGGGCCTTGGATTTCGTAGAGGAGTTGTGCGGTGCAGGTGTCGAGGGTGATGGCGCCGTTGGTGTGGGGGGGCTTGGTGAGGGTGGGGGTGCCGTCGTGGGCGATTTCTGGAGGGGAGTTAGATTGGTAGGGAGACGGGAGGGAAAAGGTTGTCTTGAGTAGAAGCTGGGATAGCTTGTGGTGTCGTGGTTCCCCCTTTCGTAATATCCAGGAGGAGCTCGAGTGCCAAAAACAAGAAAGGAGACACCCACCTGCAATCGGATACCCAACATGATGCATCTTCTCGATTTCCCTCCACCCCACGTAATTCCCTCCCGTCACATACGCCCCGCACTCAATAAGATGCCCTGCCATCAGACTCCCCGCCAACTTATCCCACTCCCCAACCCCCCACCCATGCCACCACGCCGCCAACCCCATCACAGGACTCGCATCCGTACACCTTCCGCAAACCACAATCTGCGCCCCCGCCTCCAGCGCTGCGACGATCCCGCTCATGCCCGTGTACACATTCGCCGATAGCACCTTCTCTTTCAGATCCCCCAACTCCACGCCCTCCTGGTCAAGATGCATCAACTTTCCAGCTTCACCCTCTTTAACCATCCCAGTAACATCGTCCCCCGCCACCCACGCAACCCTCACCCCCTCGATCCCCAAGCTCTTAAAATACGCATCCGTCGCCCGAGCCAGACCCTCAGGGTTCAGAGCCCCGCCGTTGTGCACGACTTTGATGCCGCGGCGGGCGATTTGCCGGGCGGCGGAGCCGTCGCGGTAGGCGAGTTGGGAGAGGAAGCCAGGCTCGTAGCCGAGGTCGGGGTGCGTGGTTAGCTCGAGGGCTTTCCACGCGAGGTTGAATTCCGCGAGGTAGTCGGCGGTGATGGCGTCGATGGGGGCGGAGGAAGACAGATGGTGGAGTTGGTCGGGGGCGTCGTTGATGGCGCCCGAGGCGTTGGCGATACGGATGGGGGTTTAGGGGGCATGGCAAGGGAAGGGGAAGGGGAGGGGGTGCTTGAGGGTGATTGCGGAGGATTGGATGCGTATATGATATTGGCGATTCTGAGGGATTGTAATCAAGGCTGTCTGTTGTTGTTGTTTCGTGCCTTAGTGGGAAGGGTGAGGATTCACATGACTTGAAGATTACTTGACGATTATCTGGATAATTATATGTGTAAGTACGTATGTAGTATGGATTCCTACATTTCCAATTGATGTGGTGGATCTAGTGCGATACTTGCACGTTGATCGGAGAGTTTCCCCGCCCCTCGCATCGCTCAGGATATATAATACCGAGGGCGGAACCTGGAATACGGGCCGCACCCTGCTTTTGTGCAGGCAATAGTCGGTGAATCATTAGTGCACCAGTTGCCCGTACGTTCAAGTTCGAGTGGGGCGACGGCGGGGTTAAATAATATGTAGGATCGTTGCTAGTTGTCGCAGGCAGAATCCTTACGCCACCGGATACGGAAAAGGATCCATGCTTGCGTCTGCAAGCTGCGGTAAGCTGCAGCCAAGCATGATTCAAGCTCTGTTGCATCGGAGCGGGCCCTGACGCGGGTATCGCCAGGTGGAGCCGGATTTATCATAATTTTGTGTATTCGCAGCTCATCCGCCGGTTAGCAGCGCTCGCAGTCTCTTCGGAAGAAGTGGGAAAAGTGTTCCAAGATGAAAACGTATACATCGCCCAAGCAGATTACCATCCCAATCGATTTATCCCTAACGCAACTCCTTCATACTTCAACTACACCGCCTCTCCTACCGTCGCATCTGGTTACGACCGACTCGCTCACAAACCGCTCCCTGACGCTTCACGAGCTTCGCACAAATGCAGGTCGACTAGCCAACGGACTTTCGCAAACTTTTAGCCCGCGAGATCAGTCACGCTGGGCTATAGTACTGCCAAATTCATGCGACTATGTCGAGATTGTACACGCTATACTGTGGACTGGTGGTGTCGTATGCCCCATCAATCATGCCATAGTTCCGAATGAAATAGCGCATGGATTGACCGTTACGAGACCGGATTTTGTAATTGTGTACGGGGGACGTGTACCAGCCTTGGAGGAAGCAATCGCCATAGCTGATGAGCGCTTGAAAACCCAAGGCGTACAGTGGACAATGCCCAAGATAATATCCATCGTCGAGCGCTGCCCTTCTAGAAATTACCCCCACATACCGGATGACTTTGCGGCTTTCAAAGAAGTACTCGATATACCTCAGTACACAGACACGCGACAGCGACTAGCGACCATCCACCTGAGTTCCGGAACCACTGGACCCCCCAAAGGCGTCGAACTAACCCACTACAACTTCGTCTCCAACGTCCTCCAACTCGAAGCCCACGACTCGGCTCAATTTCACCGCGGCAGCAGCATCATAGCATACACCCCGTTCGCCCACATCGGCAACACCACGTTCCCACTATTCTTCGGCCCCTACATGGGCATCCGACACCACGCAATGCCAGCCTTCGAGCTCGAAGCTTTCGCCCAGCTCGTCGACTCGGTCAAACCCACCATTTTCCAAGGCGTGCCATCCGTGGTTCTCAGCCTCGCGAACACAGACGTAACGGAACGCTACGATTTCTCCAAAGCCCAGAAAATCGATTGCGGTGGTCCGCCGTTTAAAAAAGATATGTTCGACCGGCTGATGAGCAAAGCCCCCTGGAGAATCAACCAGGTCTACGGCATGACCGAGGGCGCGGGATATATCGCCTACCAGCGGAAACACGACGTCCAGCCAGACACCGTCGTGGGACCGCTGCTACCGAACATCGAGGCCGCGCTGAGGATCAACGATGGCAAAGACGATGCGCCCGAGGGCGGGCCCGGCGAGATGTGGCTTCGTGGACCCAACATCACGCGCGGGTATGCGTTCAACCCCGAAGCTAATAAAAAGGGATTTCCGATGGAGGGATGGTACAATACCGGCGACGTGTGTACGATCTCCCCCAAGACAGGCGTCGTCTCAGTCGTGGGCCGCACCAAGGAGTTGATCAAGTACAAGGGTTTCCAAGTCAGTCCCGCGGAGCTAGAGGCGTATTTGAATTCGCACCCGCATGTGGCGGAGGGGGAGTCGGGCCTGTGTTTGATGAGAGTCAGCTGACGGAGTTGCCGACGGCGTATGTGGTGTTGAAGGGGCATTTGGTGGATGAGAGGGATAGGAAGAAGGCGCTGGTTGAGATTCAGAAGGAGGTCGATGGGAAGGTGAGCGGGTATAAGAAGTTGAGGGGTGGGGTGTGGGAGGTGGAGAGGTTGCCGAGGAATCCGACGGGGAAGATTGTGAGGCAGGAGTTGAAGGAGAAGAGAACTGGGTTGTCGTCTTTGGATCGGGAGGATAGGCGAGTGAAGCTGTAAGGCGTAGGGGTAATTCATAAAATCAGGTGTCTTTGAAATGTGAGCTTTCCTTCAGCTATGTATGTGATAATACGAGATACAGTGGTTGTCTTGGGAATTCTTTTCGCCTTGTCTGATCTGCTTTATCCTGCATGATTTTCCCATATCTTCTCAGCCTTCTGCTCATAGAATCGACCCAACTCTTCAACTGTCCACACATTTGTGCATACTGCAACCTGCACGTCTTCCAAGTTCTGGCTCACATTACCGGACTGTGAGGGCGACGCCAAGAGTCTATAACCGTTGATCTTCAAGAACATGTCTGCCGCCACCAGTGCTGTGCGTTTGTTTCCATCTTGGTATGTATGGTTCTTCATTATCTTCTCCGATAGATTTGCTGCAAGCTGGAACAAGTTCTGTTGATTGTCGTAGTAGTTAATATTCAAGGGAGACTGCACTGCTGATTCTAACAAACCCGGCTGTGTAGGCTGGGCGTTCCTAATCAACGTCCCGTGAAGACGCTTGACCTGAGCTACAGTGAGAAAGCGGAGTTTCTGAACGTGAGAGGCCATTTTGGGAACGATGACGGGTTGCGCTTCTTAGAGTGTTCCTACATACTCGTTAACATGTTAGCGAAGCTGCTCCAATCCAGGTGGCATACTGGCATGCAAGTAATGGGTCCGAGATTTGTATGATGCGAAGCTGAGGTAAGAATGAGTAGCATTATACCAAATGAAATATTTGTACATGTAACAGCCACCGTAACTAGGCATCTTTGAACCATGCGGTTGCCTAAACTGCCGTAATTACCTAAGTGATTGAAGTGTGTAAGCCGCCACATGCCCGCACCATCCCACTACACATACATCTCTGAGTTTGCTGGCAAAGAACAACGTATAGTTGGGGTCCGATCCTGTCCAGATTGCCCTCGAAACTAGGGTAGAACGGTGTGAGACGGACCGCACTACAGTTACGTAATCTCGGAATCGGTCAAGACAGTGAACAATGGAACGAGTTCATGAGGCCTGGAAGCCAATATCAGTCGTGTTGACTGCTCGCAATATGCGCTTATGAGGCAGGGAAAGTGCTTGACCAGAGACGCGCCAAGTTTACTCTTCGCAATGTACACCCATCTGACCATATTCATTTTCATCTTGAAAATGTTTGCCAGTAATCCATTCCTGGATGATCACATGTCCTTCAATCTGTCAAGTGTTGGTCCAAGATCTGGTATTATGGTACTAGCGATCTCGGTAAATGCGGCTGTCTTTTGTTAGCATGCGTAAACTAAGAGCGTAGTAGGGTCTTGGTTGATGTACCATCTTTGGTTCCGTCGAGAGCGATTGTATGAATCAAGCCGAAGAGGTATAATGTTGCTGGGCTTGAATTCGCGGCAGATTGGCGGGGAAGCTGTTGAGGAACGACTACGCGGGGGCAATCAGGTGATGAGTCTAACGATCAGGATGTCAGCAGAAACAACTAGATATGATAAAGTGTGACAATTACCAAAGGCAAAGTGTTGGGTATCATGGAAGTAGGTTATTGCGAGCCTATCCGGGCGCTTGGTATGAGCGGCGCCGCCACTGGCTTGCAGAGCATAGCCGACCTCGGTAGGGATACAGACGTAGGCTTCCCCAGGGTCGCCAACGTGAATGGACACCTCCTCTGTGACAAGTGTACCCTCGGGGCCCAGCTTCGTGAACTCTCCCGTCGCATGGTGGAAAGTCCTCACAGCAGCGCGGCAGGGTCGCCCGGTTACGGCGCGGAGTCGCGAACTGTTAAAGTTCGCAGCTAGTGTGGTTGTGGGTCGAAATCTGGCGAGCATTGCTTTGTGGGGATCGTAGATATAAGTGTTTGTTCTAAAGGAACCACGTTATTTGATGAATAAAGAGGTTCAATGATGAATTGCTTCTTACCTGGTTTCCGCTCCAGGTAACCGGACTAGGCGAACAGCCGACGCGCCCCACGGCTTGTGCACCGCAAAGCCGACCCCGACTACCCACTTAGGTACATAAAGCTAGCGTACACATAACCCCAGTTCCCTTAAATACCTTATACCGCCATAAGATGAACATGGTGTAAATAACTCTCAAACATCCCCATCGTACATCTTGCACACCATGCCTGACAAACCCGTCAAGAGATCAGATGGCCGCTACGACAACGTCGATTTCACCAAAGCAGTTGGTTTCAAGCTTCCTACCGTCAAGGCGAGCTATCTGCGTCGTGATGTGCTACTGTTTGTACGATATATCGCACTCCTGATTTATATTACCGCGACTGATTTACCCAGGCCAACGCGATAGGTTGCACCAAAGACGAACTCCATTTCTTATACGAACTCGATCCAGATTTCTCCTGCTTTCCCACTTTCCCCATAAACCTCCCCTTCAAGCAGACCGACCAGGACGTCTATGATTTCTTTGCCCGTGCACTCGTCACAGATGTACCGGGCGTGCCACCATTTGACCCGCAGCGCTCAGTGGACGGCGAGCGCGGCATCGAGATCTTGAAACCCATACCTACCTCCAGTGAGGGCCTCGATCTAGAAATCAGTCCTGAAATCGTGGGGGTATACGACAAAGGTGGCAACATGATTCAAGAGATGGTGCAGAGCATGAGGGATAGGAAGAGCGGGGATGTATTTGCGAGGATGTCAAGCAAAGCGTTTGGTATTGGGCAAGGAGGATATGGTGGACCGAAGGGGCCGTCTACTGTGAGTTACTCGCCGCCTGATAGGAAGCCGGATGCGGTACACGTTTTCCAGACGACGCCCGAGACTACCTTGCTGTACCGGCTTTGCGGGGACTATAATCCCATCCATGCGGATGATAAATTTGCGCAAGAAGGTGGATTCAAGGGGGCATTTCTGCAGGGGCTGGGCACGTGGAACATTGCTGCGCACGGCGTGTTGAAAGAGTTAGGTGGTAGCGAGGGTCAGAGATTGAGGAGTTTCAAGGCGAGATTTGCGAACATTGTATATCCTGGAGATGCGCTAGAAACGAGAATGTGGAAAGTGGGCGAGAAGGCGATGGAAGGGAGGACTTTAGAGGAAATTGTGTTCCAAACTGTTGTGCAGGAGGATGGGAGATTGGCGTTGAGCAATGGATTCGTGGAATTGTGGAGGAAAGACGGCCGGAGTAAATTGTAGAAGCAAGAGTGCAGGAATGGTCATCGTTCGACTCGAATTCGTGCTCAATCTTGCAAACAAACTATAGTCGACTACCTTTCCATATTGGTTTCCTCTTCTCACTGAACGCTTTCAATCCTTCCTTGATATTTTCTCCTTTCTGCAACTCAGCCCATTCCCGGTCCAGAACCAGTTCTACCGCCCTTTCCACCGCAGCAGTTTCCCAACCCTGTCTCAACCCAGCTCGCGTTACTATAATTGCGTCTGGGCTGTTTTCTGCAATAGCTGCTGCATACCGCACAGCCTCGTCCACAACCTGCTCTTTCTTCACTACCTTGTTCACAATACCCCACTCATATGCCTTCTGAGCTGATATGGGCTCTCCCATCAGTGCAAATTCCGTCGCTCTTTGAAGCCCCACTGTCCGTATCAATCGAGGGAGAGCACCACCTATAGGCGCAACACCCTCTTCACCTCAGGCAATCCAAACACCGCGTCTTCGCTTGCAATCACCAAGTCACAGTTGACAACAAACTCGCATCCCCCACCCATCGCGAGTCCATTGACTGCTGCAATTACAGGCTTTTTCCCCAACCGCCTACTCAATGGTGTGAAAGCAGGCTTATTGCCCATTCGCTTAGAAGGATCCGCATCATCGGACATGCTGCCACTCCATTCCTTGAGGTCGGCGCCTGCAGAGAAAGCACGCCCTGTGCCTGTTATGATGGCGATGCTTAGATTAGGCTCGTCGTCCAGCCAGTTCCACACCGAATGCATCTCCCATTGACCAGCAGTGGACATGGCATTGAGTGAATCAGGTCGGTCCATTCGAATAAGAAGGACGCGCGGCGCTGGGAAAGAAAGCTTGAGGAAGGTCGGCGTTGGCGGCGGTGGTGTGGTTGTCGGATACGACATTTTGGCAGACTCTATGGTTGAAGGTGACAGTGAATTTTGCTTGTTTCTTCTTTCTTTCGTGACACAAAGATGTCAATTGCTAGGACTCGACACTTGCGAGCGGTGGACCTATGCGGGTTGAGTCAGGATAGATATGGTTCGCCTAGGATTATGATTCATGCGCGTGGATTCACTAAATCCTGTCTGCACTATTTTAAATGAATCCTTCGCGAAATGAACTTGTCAGGCCTTGCGTACGAATAGGTACAATCGCCGGATCATAAACTCCGGTATGTCAGGACAGGGACCCCGTGGGGCGGGCAGCTCCCGTAGCTTAGTGAGGAGGGGCTGGCTAGTGAATCATTAGCCCAATCCGGGAGGAGTTGGAGCGAAGTGGGGATGCGTGAGCCGCTGCCGTAGCTGGGCCTCGGCGTAGTTGTCGACCCGAGGCGGGCGGTGAGTTTCTGAGACGCGAAAGCATGATGTTTCTCAGTGCCATCGAGGAGTTGCTTCACTGAACGCGCGTTCGCTGCACCATTGACTGGTGTGATCACCAGCATTCACGATTCTTCCGTTGCATCCGTCGAACCAGCCACCATGACTACACCTCGCACCAAAAACCCAATGCCAGACTGGATAGAAACACCTCATCCCAATGTAGTCCATTCGCTAATAACGTTTCCTGCAAAACACATCCTCCAAGTTACTATCAACCGACCCGAAGCGCGCAACTGTCTTCCAGTAGAGGGCACAATTGAGCTGGGCGCATTATGGAAATGGTACGATGCGGAGCCAGAGCTGCGTGTTGCAGTATTTACCGGCGCAGGTGACAAGGCGTTCTGTGCTGGAATGGATCTAAAACAACGTTTCGATATCCTGGATACGGGCGACATTGCACATGACTATCCACCTGGACAATTCGCTGGAATGAGCAACCGTGCCGGGAAGAAACCTATTATTGTGGCCTGTAATGGACATGCACATGGTGTGTTATCTTCCAACAAACGAATTAACGGGAACGAAGACTGATTCCTTCATTAGGTGGTGGGTTCGAAGCGATTCTAAATGCAGATGTGATATTTGCATCTCCCAATGCTACGTTCGCTCTCCCAGAAGTCTTACGCGGTGTCTCAGCACTGGCAGGTGCCCTACCGCGCGTTTTTCTTCTATTCGGTAACCATCGTGCGATGGACCTGATACTCACCGGCCGTCGCTTATCAGTAGAAGAAGCGCATGCATGGGGCCTTGTCAAGGAGATCGTACCACAGGAAAAACTATTAGGAAAAACCTTGGAATACGCGAAGTTGATAGCGAGTTTGAGCCCTGACAGTGTGATCATTAGTAGAATGGCGGCAAGGGAAGCATGGGAAACGGGTGTCAGCCGGGCGACAATGAGAGGGCAGGAGTTGTGGGCTGAGAATATGTTGAGAAGCGAGAACGCGAGGGAGGGATTGCAGGCGTACAAAGAGAAGCGGGAACCCAAGTGGAAAAGAAGTCACCTGTAGTCTCAGAAAGATCGTTCCTACTTTCAGACTAATGAAAAGGTACCTGCGAAGCAAAATATAATGATCGCGAACAGCGTAAAACGTAAGACCAATTTTTGTTCTAACGAACTACAATTACTATGAAAGAATAAAAGCAGAAAAATCACTATCTATGTAGGCTTGTGCCAACGCTCGAAGGAAACTTTTTGTCGCTCCT
The DNA here is from genome assembly GCA_026873275.1 of Pseudopithomyces maydicus. NCBI lineage: Eukaryota > Fungi > Ascomycota > Dothideomycetes > Pleosporales > Didymosphaeriaceae > Pseudopithomyces > Pseudopithomyces maydicus. The sequence goes on along the minus strand of JANTUC010000006.1, from coordinate 1,399,214 downwards.
GCGACCGTGGAACATGGCATCCATAATCTTTAATTCCTTCCGAGCATCTTCATTTGCCCGGCTTTGGTTGCATGTTCAATGACCATCTCCACGCTCACTTCTACCCCTGTTCCTTTACTGTATAGTTCAGCCAGATATACTGCAGCCATGAGATCGCCCCTAAAGCTCCACCACTCCCTTTCCTCATCTTCACCTTCTTGAACACTGAATACCTCCTTCCATGCATGCTCAACTAGACTTTTAACAGAAGACGAAGACAATCGTTCATGCTGTTGCACATACTCCTCCAAGCATTCGTCCTCGGGTTCTTCGTCATAAGTGATAGGCAACGATACCGTACTCAAAGGCGTTCTGATCTGAGAATCTTGGTTGACAGAAATGTCCTCAATGTTCTGGCACAACATGTCCAACATTAATTGTGCGACTTCATCCGACACAATGCCGTCTGCAAACGTGAAGTCTACAGAGAACTTTCCATCGCCGACTGGCGCAGTCCAAATCCACACATCAGCAACATCGTGCGGTGGACTGTAGCCTGTCATCTCACTACCCGAAGACGTAGACAGCACTTCGCCGAAAAATTGTCGACCAAAGTTCGTGTGTTGGTAAATGGAACTAAAGCGTGTTTTCTTTGGCCATGCAGTGCAGTTCTCAATAATGCGTCGCATTCCGAGATTTTCGTGGGGCATGCTGGAAAGGTGCTGATCTTGTACAAAGCGCGCGAGATCGGCGTTCGTCCATGTAGATTGAAGGGGAACACGAACGGGTAGGATGTTCATGCAGGGACCAACGACGTCTTGTATGTCGGTAAGGGTATTGCGACCGGATACGACTTGGCCGAAGACGGCATCGGACGTGTCTGCGAGAGAGGAGAGGACGAGTGACCAGGCTGCTTTGACGGTGCTAGCGAACGTGATTCCTTCGGCGGTCAACGGTTTGGGTGATACGGTGCGGCTCAGTATTCGATCGACGCGGTTCTTATATGGCAAGCTCTTGTGTTGAAGGACATTGGTCATGTTAGAATCTTTGAGTAAAGCAGTCCAGTAGGCTTCTGATTGATCAGAGTCTTGACTACGCGTGCCGTGGACGAAAGTTGAGAAGGGAGTACTGGTGGAGAGTGTAGTGCCTTCATAGGAGGCCTTGATATCCTGGAGGATGCTGGGTAGACTTATACCGTCGTATTGCGCGTGAGATAAGCGGAGGAACAGACGATGGCTGTTATCGTTCTGCTTGATGAGGATAAATCGTACAATGTCTTCGCCCAGAACCACAGGACGTTTCATGTCCTCTTGAATCAATGCCTGCGGTATGCCATCGTTTCCATCGTCGCCGTGCAGTTTATAGTCGCTGTGCTCAGGCGCATAAGTCTTGAGAACCACCTGCAGCAAGCGCTGCTTATGGATCACAAAGACTGTTCGTAGAATCGGATGGCGCGCAATCACAGCTTGATATGCAATCTTCAGTTTTGCGACGTCCAGATTCTCGTCGAAGCGGATACTGAAGTAATTCATGTAGCCGCGACCGCGAAGGTGGCCAGAAGAAAGAGTCCACGATTGATAATCGGTTGCCTCAATAACGTCCTCGATATTGTCGGCAGGGTGTGAAATCCACTGAGAAATTTTCTTCAATGCGTCCTCCTTCTCCTCCTTTTTGAACACGGAAAACGGCTCGATCGCCACCTGATCAGCCAACTGTTCCCATTTTGCAGCTGAACACATAGTCTTCAAAACAGGCTTCTGGAAAATGTCTCTCACCAGCAGCGTTATGCCCTCTTGACGCGCGGCAGCCGTTAATCTAACAGCTGTGATCGAATCACCTCCGCTTTGTAAGAAATTGTCGTCCATACTGATGGAGTCCTCCGTTATTCCCAAGACCTTACTCCACAACTTTCTCATGGATGCCTCCATCTTGTTCGAAGGTTGTATTCTCGCTTTGTCGCTCTGTGCCAGTTCCATCACGTTGCGATATGTTTCCTCATCCATTTTCTTTACCCATTCAGCAACCGCTTTTCTATCCAGCTTACCGGAAGCATTTAATGGTAGATCTTCGAGAATTATCCACACAGTCGGAACCATGTACTTTGGCAGCTTACTCGCAAGCGCCTCTCTAAAACGAGAAATTGCCATTCCCACCTCTTTCTTATGACTTCCACTAACTAACGTGAAGTGTGCTCCTAATTGAACCCTGTTGATACCTCTCAAAGAGACCACTGACACTAGATGTTTCTTGCAGAGACCCGCGTTAGGAACGAGGGCCATGCCCTTGTCTACATCAGCATCAGCCCAGAGGTGATGCTCCACCTCCCCAAGTTCCATCCTCTGACCATTGAGTTTGACTTGATTGTCTTTGCGCCCAACAATAGAAATCGTACCGTCGAAATTGTATGTAGCCAAATCGCCAGTCTTGTACATGCGTCGGCCTGCCCCGGCCCATTTCGGTCCGACAATGAAGGCAGCTTTCGTCTTTTCCGGATCGTTGTACCCTCTAGCTAAGCTAGGACTCTCGACGACAAGCTCACCGACACAGCCTTGAGGTGTCAACTTATCGTGATTGTTTGCTTCCACAATGTGTAATTTCGATCCGATACGGTGTCCGATGTTAGAGGGGTCAGAGTCGCTCTGCACGCCAGGTGCACAATTTGTCCAGATAGCGCATTCGGCAGGACCATAGCTGTTGGTTAAATGTACCTTGTCGGCCCACGTCTGGAAGTTCGCTGTTGTAGCGTGTTCACCTCCGAGAACCATGTGTCGAAGAGATGGAACACTATCAGGTTGTAGCAGAGAAGCAACAGTCGGAGTCAAGAAAAGCCAGTTCGCGGATAAACTGTTGATAGCGGCTGCTAGATTGCTCAGACGCTCTTCTTCATTAGGCACGCAGACGGTTCCACCGTGCATCAGTGTCGAGAAAATTTCACCCATGGAAACGTCGTAAGTGTATGCAGCAAATTGCAGAACACGTGATTTCTTGTTGATTCGAAGAGCTGGTGCGTGAGAACGTGCACCGGTCGCAAAGGCTCCATGTTCCATGATGATACCCTTTGGTACACCCGTGCTACCGCTGGTGAACACGACGAATGCTGGGTTTGATGGTGGTACGGGCGATAGGGTACCCTCGGAGGCCAGTCGTTCGACGGAGGAACGATCGATGGGGACAACAAAATCGACTAAGGAACTGAACATGTGCTGATGCTGTGGACTAGTAACAGCCACAGTCGCAGAGACATCCCGGGCTATGAAAGCCTTACGGTCTGGTGGGTGCATCGGGTCAACAGCAACGTACGCGGCTCCAGCTTTGAGAATTCCCAACATGGCAACAATAGCGAAGGCTGACTTATCAAAGGAGAACAGGACGTAGGTCTCCAGACCAACACCGAGTGTCTTAAGATAGAGGGCGACACGAGCTGAAAGTTGATCAAGTTCCGTATAAGTAAGTGTTTCATCCCATGAACATACTGCTGCGGCGTCTGGGCAAAGTGCTGCTTGATCGCTGATCAGATCGTGTACAGCGTGGTTGACGGGTTCGATTTGGATATTGTCCTGGTTCCAGTGTTGCAATTCAGCAATGTCAGTTGGACAAGTGATATCAAGCTCTGCAATTGTCTGGGACTGAGCTTTTAGTAACTGATCCATAACGTGGGAGAAGTGTTCAAGCATCCTTTGGCCTCGTTCTGCGGTCAGCAATCGATCATCGAGCTTGAGAGTGAGACCAAGAGTACTGCCAAGTTCTACCTGGAACACTAGCGGATAGGTAAGAAATTCGTCGAAGGCGAAGTCGATTGTGTCGCCAGTGCGCCACAAATCATCAGCCTCGTTGCTTTCCTTTTTAGGTTGAATAACAAGCAAATTTTGGAAGTTGCAGGCTTCACGGGTCTCGCGGGTGAATTGTTTGATGTTTTGTAGCCCGGTATGTTCGAATGGCATCATTTCGACAGCTTGTTGTTGTACATCGGACAAGAAATTGCGGATGGTTTGATCAGATCGGACAGCAACGTGAACTGGAACAGTCGTGATGGTGGGTCCTGTCATGGAGGCAATATCCCTGATTGGAACGTTTCGTCCAGCTAAAAGACAGCCGAATAGCGCATTGTCGGATTCCGCGTACCGTGCAAGTACAATGGCCCATGCTGCTCTGATAAAGGTTGATGTCGTGAATTCAGATACTGATGAAATGGTCGAGGTGAAGTTGAATTCCTTTATTACTGTAACATTCGCCAGTGGTTGAATGGCCGAGGACTGTACGGGTGGGAAATTCGATAACACTCTGCCTTCGGGGAATTGGGATCTCCAGTAAGCCAGTTCTACTTCTTGGTCTCGGTTTTCCAGATATTCAATGAAGCGTGCGTACGGGGGTATGATAGGTAGATTAGAAGCATCAGTGGCATGATAGATGCGAGCTACTTCCTGGAGTACTAGAGGGAGTGCCCACCCGTCATAGATGGAATGATGTGCTGACCAGACGAAATGTGCTTTGCCATTTTCATCGTTAACTATGGCCCAGCGCGTTAATGCTTTGCCGTAGTCCATAGCGTCTAGTTTGTCCGCTTGAAGATAATCCTTGAGCGTACCCGAAGTTGTCCATTGCGACTCGTCGTCGAGAACAACTTGCAGAGAGCCAGAGAGCTCGGTGTAGATGATCCTTGTGCGCAGGATCGTGTTGCGTTTGACACAGAGTTGCCATGCATTTTTGAATCGTTCCAGATCAATCGTAGGAGGCAATGCAGATACCCACTGGAAGTTGTATGTCCCTGGTTGGCGTATAGACAGAACCATTAGGCCTTCTTGAAGTGACGATGTAGGGTATACGTCTAGTACAGATTGTCTTGGAATGTCATATACAGCGTCGAGCTTATCTAAAATTGCTTCTAAAGGCTCCGGACCGCGGAGTAAGGAGAAAGGTTTGAGCTCGCTGGCGCTTTCCTCCTTCAGTTTCGTCGTCATTGATGACATAGCGCTCAATGTGGGATTGCTGAAAATCTCATTGACCAGCAATGATATACCGGCTTTCCGTGCAAGAGAGGCCAAGCGCATAGCAGCCAGAGAATCTCCTCCCAAACCTGAGAGCAGTATTAAATTTTAATATCATCAATTGGATATGACGGGTTAACTTACGAATAAAACTGTCATCCAAACCGATACTCTCGACTGGGATGCTTAGGACTGCCGCCCACATGTTTTGCATCTTTTTCTCGGCATCGTTAATAGGGACCCTCTTCTTGACATCTGAAAGAGAGAAATGCGCAATCTCTTCGTCGGTGAGCTGCTGAGCGATTCCTTGAAGGCGACGCCGATCCGTCTTTCCTGAACTTGATAGTGGCATCGAGTCTAGAAGAACAAAGAGTGTCGGAACCATGTATGCAGGTAGAGTGTCTGTAATGATGTTTGTCAAGGCTGTTAGCTCTGCGTACAATTCAGAGCCAATGCGACAGATCTCTGGCTCTCCTTCCTTCTCCTTGCTACTATTGCACAGGAACGCCGCAAGGATTTTGGCATTGTTGCGAACGGGGAGATGCACTTGTTGAGCTGCAAGATGCGTGAAGTTGGGGAGGTGCTGCTTCAAGCCATGCTCGATCTCACCAAGCTCTACACGTTGGCCCCTGATCTTGACTTGTGTATCCTTCCTCGAAATGTAGAAGATCGTTCCGTCAGGCTTCATTGTCACCAGATCGCCTGTCTTGTATAAACGCTCAATGGAGCGTCCCAGTGCATTCTCAGTCAACCATGATGGCGATTCGATGAATACTTGGTCAGTTTTAAATTGATCGTTGAGATACCCTCGGGCGACAGTTGGACCTTCAACCACCAATTCGCCCACAGCACCAATTGGTACAAGAACGTCGTGGTTTTCTGAGTTGACCACCCAATGCGTGCCACCAACAGCGCGACCAATATTGTCAGGTCGATCAGATTCTGTGATACGATCTAGAATAGACGAGAAAACACAGGTTTCGGTTGGACCGTACCCATTCGCCAGATGCGTTTTGTTGGCCCATACCTCGATGTTGTCAGCACCTAGAGCCTCGCCTCCAAGGACAATGGTCGTCATGCACGGAATCTGCTCAGGTAGTAACGTCCGAACCAAGGATGGCGTAAAGAATGCCCAATTCGCTTGGAGTCGGTTGATGGCCCCAACCAAATCATTGAACCGTTCTTCGTGTGACACAACACAGATAGTTCCGCCATGAAATAGTGTGTGAAGTATCTCGAGCATTGATGAATCGAAGGCATAGGAGGCATACTGTAAAACGCGAGATCTAGCGTTTAGATTTATTCGTTTTCCTTGCTCCATTGCAGCAGTACAGATGCCACGGTGCTCAGTGACAACACCTTTAGGTTTGCCAGTTGATCCCGAAGTAAAGAGAATGTAAGCAGTGCTCCTTGAGGTGGCCCTGTTGACTGGCGGGGATGTTTGAGTCGGAAGGGTGTTGATTGTTTCGGGCGAGATAACGACAACTTGAGGGGCGATGGTATTCCCGAGGGGCGCACGGGATGAAGACGTAAGTATAAAAGTAGCCTTCGTGTCTTCAACTATCTGCTGCAGACGCTGGGTAGGATGTGTTGCATCCATAACAACGAATGCACCTCCTGCAAAATTAACACCCAGCATAGAAACAATAGTCCATGCTGACTTGTCAAATAGAAGTGGTACAATGATCTCAGGACCAACACCAAGCTTTTGAAGATGATGACCAAGGCGGATGGCATGCTCATAAAGTTGTTGATATGTAAGCCGAGTATCCCACGAATGTATGGCGTCGGCATTCGGCCGTGCGAGTCTCTGTTCATTGAAAAGTTCATCAACTCTCACTTCCAAACCTGCAGGTATGGCGTGGTTGAGTTGATAAATCGCTTTCTGGTCACTCTGACTCAACGGGATCAATGCTTTTAATGGTTTGTCGGGTGATTTCGTATTGATTTGATCAAGTGTGTGCTCAAAATTAGACAGAATCGACCGCAACTGGAGAGCGTCAAGCACAGTCTCGTCATATTTGATTGCCAGCTCCACATTGGAACCATCCACGTAAAACTCCACAGTGAGTGGGTAGGACGACGGTTCAGAGCCTACATGGCTCACGGATGTTTTTTTCCAAAACTCGGCAGATACAGACGGGGCCTGTAGCTCGTGAATGCAAATCAGGTGCTGGAATTTGCAGGCACTTTCAGCTTCAGGGGCACTTTGGGCGATCCTTTGCAAGCCAAAGTATTCGAAAGGCTTCATGCTGTTGGTCTGATCTTGTATATTGCGAACAAGTTGGTTGACTGAAGAGCCCCAATCAATATGCATGCGGAAGGGTATGGTTGCCAAGGTAGGCCCAACGATTGAATCTATACCCGCGACTGGTGCATTGCGGCCTTGTACCGTCAAACCGAAGGTGATATCATCAGTACCAGAGTAGCGGCACAATAGAATTGTCCAGGCAGCCTTCAACATAACAGGTACTTCGAAAGCCATATTCTGTTTCGCAGGTAGTTTAAGTGTGCAACTCATGACTTGACTCGTACCGGGTTGGTACGAGGCGCTCTGTAAGCGAGGGAAGTCCACCAGAGATGCTCCTGATAGCTGCGTTTTCCAGTAGGCGTGCGCTTCATCTTGGTCGTGTTGTGCAACAAATTCGGTATAATTAAAGAAATTCGACGCCATCGTCATGATGGGGCATGGTATTCCGCGTTCGAGATTGTAGTAAGCTGTCTCAATCTTGTTGAGTAGTAGGTTCATTGACCACTCATCGTACAGAGCATGATGAATGACCAAAAGCATTTTCGGCCGTTCTGTTCTATTCGTGATGGAGCATTTAACAAGCGGCTGGCCATAAGTCATTGGCATAATATCCTCAGCGTTCCAGAAATTTTCTTCAGATTCAACTTCTGTCAACTCAAGATGATCGTTGCCTACAAGCTGCAACGACCCAATGGAATCGAGATTGACAATTCTGGTGCGGAGAATGGTCTCCTCAAGGCTGACAGTCTGAAATGCTTTCTGAAGGGACCCAATGCTGACTGATGTTGGTAGGTACCATGAGTATCTTTGGCGGTAAGAGCCAGGACTTTTCAGGGAAAGAACCATGAGCGACTCTTGTAGCGGTGTGCACGGGAAGAATTCTGAGACGGACTTCTTCTGAATCCCATACTGCGCTTCAAGTTGTTCATAAATATTTTTGGAAGACAGATCATTTGCTGCTGCTGCCATGTCGCATAGTTTGGGATTCTGGAAGATGAGCGCGATGGTAAGATGAACTTCATACTGGCTGGCCTTAGATGTGAGGCGAATGGCGCTCAGGGAGTCGCCTCCCAGCCGGAAGAAACTGTCATCAAGAGCCACTCTCTCCAGTTCTATATCAAGAAGCTCTGACCACAAGACAGCAAGTTTCTTCTCAATACGAGTCGAAGGTTGCCGCCTCGGGCCATCCGACAAGGAGTAGTGGGCCAAAGTGGAATCATCCAGTCCAACAACGAGAGTCTGGAGTTGCGAAATATCCGCCTTTCCGGATATTGTGAGCGGCATATAGTTGAGGGGAATGTACATCGTAGGAAGCATGTACGATGGGAGTGCTTCGGCGAGCTTAAGGTCAAGATCCATCAGTTCGCTCACCAAGGGCTCCACAAGTTGCGCCAGAATTTCCTTTTCTTGAGATTCCGTGTCGGTGATCCGATTGAAGAAGGCTGTTAGTACAGGGTCTTTTGAACGACCTCGCGGAGTAGTCAATGTGACAGCTATATCTTTTAGCCCCGTTAGGTTTGACTTGATAGCATGCTCGATCTCGCCCGCCTCTACACGTTGGCCTCTTATTTTGATCTATAATATACATTAGTCCCAATATATAACTGTAGAGTCGTATTTTCAACTTACTTGAGTATCCGCACGGCCAACAAAATGTATGGTTCCATCAAAAGACCATCGAACAAGGTCGCTGCTTCTTATCAGTCCTATCTCGAAAATTGAGTGAGTTTTTCACTGACCCTGTACGATATAATGTCGTTTCTGATCCTTTGATAGACTTAGTCCATCGAGGTGCATCAATAAAGGCCTTCTGCGTCTTGATCGAGTCGTGTAAGTATCCATTTGCTAACGTAGCACCGCCAATCAGAAGTTCTCCGACCGCGCCCACGGGAACTGGATAATCGATATTCTCAGGATCTGCAACGAATAGGGAGCTGAACGCTAGAGGTTTTCCAATATTGCGAGGATCGACCAGATCTCTTTCACTGTAACAGAGACTCGTGACTGCGATGGTAGCCTCAGTAGGTCCATATGCGTTGATGAGCTCAACATAGCCTTTCCACATCTCGATATCACGCTCTGTTATCGCTTCACCTCCGCATACGAGTGATTTTAGGCTAGTAAGCTTCTCTGGCTGCAGTGTTCTGGCAAGAGAAGGCGTGAGGACGACGTGACTGATTTTCATACCGTTAAGCACAGGTGTAATATCATTCATTCGGTCTTCATCAGAGATCAAACATAAGCAAGATCCTGTAAAGAGTGCGCCAAAAATATCGCCAACCATGGGATCGAAGGTGTAAGCGATGTATTGGAGAATTCTGGACCTTTCATTCCAGCCCCAAGTCCTGGCAAGCTCTGGCACATTGGTTGTAATGGCGCGGTGAGGAATCTTTACACCCTTTGGTATGCCTGTGCTACCCGAAGTGTATATCAAGAATGCGCTGCTCTCCGGGTCAATGAGTACCTGACCTGGTGATGCTGGTTCCAGTTTGGAGGCGTAACTCTCAGAGAAGGGGATGAGCATGGTTCCAAGCGGTTCGAGTCTGCTCGCTTGATCCGGCGCACATACGATTAGGCTGGCGCCAGAATTTTTTATCATGGCTCGTACACGATCGAGCGGATGATCTGGAGAAAGTGGCAAACATGTCCCACCAGATTTCAAAATTGCCAGCATTGTTACGATGGCCCATGTTGATTTGTGGAAGCAGAAGGCTGCAACCGACCCGGGGCGCACACCAAGACTGATCAAGCGTTGGCTGAAACGCATAGCGAGATTGTTCAGCTGGCTGTAAGTGTAGTTGCCATCAAATCCCTCAACTGCAATAGCTTCGGGAGACCGCGCAACCTGCTTTGCGAAAAGATCGTGCACCAGGTCGCGAGAGGCAACTTTGTCAGGTGGGGTCCACGACTCTATCTGGACGGCATCGCGTGGACTGAGTCTCCGTAGGCTGTCGATATTACTCTCTGGGTGAGACAGTAATAGTTCCAAAACGTTTTCGAACGTTTGTGCAATGTTTTCCGCCTGCCAATCGCTCATCCTGTCTGACCAGTAGCCTAGATGTGCTTCGGCGTTCTTATCATCGCTATAAATTCCAAGAGAGATGTCCTAAATTGTAAAAATAGAGTTAATATTGTTCAAAGAAAATTGCAAGTAAGCGATGTCCATCGAGCCCAGGGAAGCTACCTTGCTAGCCCATTGAAAGGATATATGTAGTGGAAAGGTTGTCTGACTTACATATTCAGTGGGGTCGTGCGATCCGATGCCCTCGAAAGCAAGTGCCCAATCTTCACCCGTTTTTTTGTTTCCCAGAGCTTGGATCGAAATCATTGTGTTGAAGAGTGGTTGATCAGATAACCCTAGCGCATGTTGAATTTGAGCCAAAGAACAAGCCTGATGTTCAAGACTCGTAGCGTATTCGCCCTGCTTCATCTGAGCTAATGAAGCAATTGTTGAAGAAGATGAGAGACGAGTGCGTGATACCATCAGGTTTATGAAAGGGCCGATGCAAGATTGGATGCCTGCAATGGGCAAATCGCGACCGGAAACTAGGTAGCCATATGTCACATCTTCTACACCTGTATATAGACGCAGGACGACACTCCATGCCAAATGGAAAACACTTGGCATGGTTACCGAGTAGTTCTTGCAGAATCTACGCATCAAGGTGGATAGCTTGCCCAGAGAAAGATGAATGCTGCGTAGGGGTGAGCTGGTATCGAGCTGGTCTTTGATCATGGGAAGATAGCATGGCACAACGCGATGCAAGTAATCTTTCCAGTATGATACTGATGCTTCGATAGATCTTGTGTTCAGGTACCTGATGTACTCGCTGTACAGTGGACCCACTTCAAGTGCCTTCTTAGCCTCGTAAGCCTGCGACAAGTCTCGCAGTAATACTCCTACTGAATCTGCGTCCACCAACGCGTGACTCGCTTCAAACTTGAGGAAAGTACTTCCTGAATTTGTCTGGCATATAACAAGCCGGTGCGGTGGTGCTGTATCAGTGTATTGCAGAGGCGCAAAGTCGGCAAGCATACTGGTAGCTTCCTCGTCATTGCCACAATCAAGCATGACTACCTTTGCAATGCTTCTCGTGAGAACAAGCTGGTAGTATATTCCGTTGTTCATGATGCGATCCGTGAAAATAGTGCGGAGCATAGCATGGGACTCGACGACAGTCTGCCAGGCCCCAATCAATTTTTGGACATCGATACCGTTGGATCGGGTCGATGTGAGCTTAAATGTAAACGAGGTTTTATAGGTACCGGAATCCTGGATTTGAGACAGTATCAGGCCAGCCTGCATAGGTGTGACAGGGTAGACATCTTCAATGTCATCCATAGTAGACAAGGAAAGCTCCGGAAGAAGGCCATCCTGCATTTCTCGAAGTGCATGATAAGTAAGGGGGACCAGTGGGAAGTCATTCAGTGTTTTCTCACTCGTCATGTTTGGCAGTAACTCAGTAATGCTTCTCAGTGACTGTGCACACGTGTCGGCCCAACGAAGCACATCTGCCTTGCGAGCAATGTTCTTATTGTAGAGAAACTGTAGTGAGATAACGCCTCGTGAAACAGTTGCACTGATTTCAAACAATGCAAAGCGAGCGAGCTTCTCGTCAAAGTCGGATTGGGCCGCTCCGTCCGGTAGGGCTTGTTGACATAGCAAACTGTCACCACGCTCAAGCTGCTGGTATTGTCCGAGGTAGTTAAACAGAACTTCCATAGGGCCCGAATCACCGAATGATTTGCGACCTGGGGCTGACAAGTATCGCATGGCGAAGTAGTCAAAGCCATTCTTTGGGATACTACGACGCACGTCTTTGACACGACGCACGACATCCACTACGGTGTCCCCCGATGCAGAGACACTCAGAGGCGACATTGTGGTAAACCAACCAACTGTACCATTAACATCCATAGAAGAATCCCAAAGCTCTCGCCCATGGCCCTCGGTAAAAATCGTGGGTGTTGTTCGGTCGGGAAAAACGATCGCGAAAGAGTGGAACAGAGCTGCAAGAAGCAGTTCCACAGGCTCTGTTCCTAAAGCCGTATGGCATTGCTCTAATATTTTGGTGCTCACATTCTTTGTTAACGACAGTTCACGCCGCTCCACATCAGCGTAGATGTTTGGTTTCCCATCCATGTCCCAATATGCAAGTTTTGAGTTTTGCACCGTGAAGGGTAGTGCGGATTTGACATCCAATGAAGCAGCATAGGTGGACTGTAATGCCAGCCATGATTGAAACGGGATCGAATCAGAGCTCGGAAGACTTCGACCTAGCATCAACTGTTCAAGGTCTGATAGAATGATCCGCCAACTGACCAGGTCGATCACCAGATGGTGCGCAACCAGGTAGAGAAACTGACCCTCCCCAGTAATGTTGATCAAATCAACAGAAAATAGCGGTCCATTCTCCGGATGGAGACGGTTCTGTGATGACGTCATGATAGGTACGGCTAGACCCGCACTCCTCAAGTCATGCGAAGCAGTATAATAACAGCCTCGGGAACTCGTCTTCACAAGCTGCTGCCATTTGCCATCGTCCCCCTTAAAATATCGTGCACGAAGCATAGAGTGCCTCTGAGAGATTGTTGCGATCGCTCTCTCGAGATCCTTGTATGCAATGGGCCGACTTACGCGTAGGTAGAAGCTCTGGTTGAAACGCATGTTCGGAATGCCGCCCATCTCTTCGAACATCTGCTGAATTGGCGAAAGCTCAAATGGGGCTTCAGAAGTCTCCTCTGTACGTTGAATCTGAGTGTTTCCCATTGTTTTCGCGGCTTGAGCCATCTTTGAGATAGTCTTGCTCCGGAGTATGTCGGACATTTTGAGGGTAATGCCTTGTTGACGACAGCGGGAGACCATCTGCATTGCTGTAATACTGTCTCCTCCAAGGCCGATGAAGGACTGTACCATGGAGAGCTGCTTGCTGGGGATATTAAGAATGGTGCTGACTAGTTCGCGAATTTTCGACTCCATATCAGTGGCAGGCTGTTGGGATGCTTCATTTGTGAGATTCTCATCAGCCGCAATACGGTGATAGAAGTCTGTTCCTAAGCGCTCGACCCACTTCACCACACGCTTGCGGTCGAGCTTTCCTGAGGTGTTGAGAGGCATTGCTTCTACAACAATCCAAACAGATGGAACCATATAAGACGGAAGTGTCTGACCAAGGAAATCTGCGACTTCACGTACATGGCCAGCCTGGAGCGACTGGTCAACGACCTGAAGGGGTTTGCCATTTCGAGTTCGGGAACGCAGGGCTGTTAGTGTGACTACTGCAACAAGTGACTTCTGGCGTGGTCCAGCAGTAGGCATCACCACTACTGCGTCGCGCACGAGTCGACTAGAATCTAGATGATGCTCAATTTCCCCAATCTCCAATCTCTGCCCGCGTATCTTGACCTGAGAATCTTTTCTCCCCAAGTAGGTAAAAGCACCATCCTCGCGTTGGCGCACAAGATCTGTAAATCAATATCAGCATCAACCTGACCGGCTATAAGTAGACGAAGCGGGAGATCTTACCTCCAGTCTTGTAGAATCGGCGCCCTGGTGCCCAACTTGGCGAATCAATGAACGCGGCACGTGTTTTCGCTGGCTCGTTCAAATACCCTCTGGCCAATGTAGGACCCTCCAAAAGTAGTTCACCTACGGCACCAACGCTAACAAGTCTGTCGGAGTTGTTGCGATCTGCGACCCAGGTTAATGCGCCCACTCCATGACCAATATTTGTATGATCGACAACGTCGGTATTGATTGTAACAAGGACCGAGGCTTCAGTGGGCCCATAGGCATTCATCAGCCTGACGTGAGGTGCCCACGTCTCGACGTGTTTCTTCGACATGGCTTCACCTCCCAGGACTAGTGTTCTCAGACCTTTAACCGAGGACGGCTCGATGATTGAGGCGAAGCTGGGAGTGAAGAGTACCCAGTTGACTCTCATGCGATTGATAGCACCAACAATTTCCAGAGAGCCTTTTTCCTCTTCTGTTGGAATGCACACAGTTCCACCTTGCATCAAGGTAGTGAGCATGTCCATTACACTTACGTCAAAGACATAGCTCGAGAACTGTAAGACGCGGCTGGAACTATCGATGCCCATCTTCTTGCTGTGGTCTCTTGCGCTTGTAGCAAATGCTCTATGCTCGATCATTGTGCCCTTGGGTTTGCCTAAATCTCGGTCAGTTACAGTGTATACAAAACTGAATAAAAACGGCGGGATGAAAAATGGTTTTTTGCAATCGAGAAATAAGAAATAGATATTTATTGATAGACACTTACCAGTTGTACCAGATGTAAAGATGACATATGCAAGATTCCTGGGTGTTACGCCTTCTTCGGCCAGGCGAGTCGACGAAAAATGTTGAAAAGTTTCCTCGTTGACGAAGATTATCTCGCAATCAAAGCCATTGAAGAGGCTCGCCTGAAGCTCCGAGGTTAGAAGAAGGTCGCCTCGGATGCCTTTTGATTCGATAATTTGGCGTAGGCGGAATTCGGGATGCGACGGGTCCAATGGTACATATGCACCACCCGCCTTTAAACAAGCCAGAATGGAAACAAGAGCCCAAGGACTTTTCTCAAAACATATGGGTACCACGACTTCTGGTCCCACTCCCCTCTTCTGCAGCTCTACTGCTAGTTTTGTTGCAAAGTTATCGAGCTCCGCGTATGTCATGGATCGATGGGCATTGCAGATGGCCTCAGCATGCGGTGTGGACTTGACGCGCTGCTGGATAACATGATGAACGCAGACATTCTCCTCTGCAACTGGCTCATTGTTCCACTGTTGTACCAATTCCTCGTCGCGCTGACTGAAATATTCTAGCTCGGACATCATTCCATCGACTGATGCGACGTCGATCAAAGAACGAATCACTTTCGTTAGAGAGGAGAGGGCATTCTTAGCAATCCAATCACTGATGCGTGGTGACCAGTATGCGAACGTAATGTTAGGGTTGTGGTCGTCTGCTTTCAACGTGAAAATGATGTCGTATTCTGTAGGGTCATGGAAGTGCATGACATCAAAGAACAACTCTCGTCGCTTAGCCTGGGCATTGCGTGATTGGAATTTCGATATTGTAGAAGAGTTGTGAAGGGACGACACTGTCGTTTCGTTAGCTCTGATCCGTACAGCACTTCTATTTGTAACTTACTAGCAGTATTGAAAAGTGGTGTTGCGGCTGAGAGACCGATAGTATGTTGGACACGGCCAAGAGACACGTGCTGATGATCCAGAGATTCGGCATAGTTATCGCGGGTCGAGTGAAGAAGGTCAACAACGTTCGTGGAACTCGTGGTATCTACGTTACAGACAAGCATGTTAATAAGCGGACCGACGATTCGATCTACATCCTTAACATCAACATTTCTTCCTGATACTAGGGTACCGAATGAAACAGAATCGAGTCCTGTGTAGTTTTGTAGAACCAAGGCCCACGCAGTCTGGACAAGATTGGGCAGTGTCACGCCGGTCCTAGAAATGAAATTGCGTAAGAGCGGGCGAATAAACTGGAGATCGACCTCCAACTCTCGCATCTCCTTATTCACCCCTGATGTATCAGAAGTTACGGGAAAATGACAAGGACCAGCTGACGCTAAGCGATCTTCCCAGTAGTCAAGCGCACTCGTGGTAGACTTGGTTTGCAAGTACTTTATGTACTCACTGAATTGCGGTTGGTTTCCGAGATGCAAACCGCCATCGTATGCGAGACGGATATCATCTAATAGTACGCGGAGCGATGTTGCGTCAATTGTTGCATGATGAAAGTCCATGCGACAGTACACCCTGCCACTAGGAGTTGTGCATATAACAAATCGGTGAAGAGGTTCCTTCTTAGAAAGATTCATGTACTCCAGTGCCATAAGGGTTCCAGGTCCGGACTCATTATTGCAATGGATCCGCTGTGTCACACCTTTGAATGATTTAAGGACCACTTGATCAAACAAGCCTTCCTCAGCAACGCTGTCTGTGAAGACAGTCCGAAGCATTGGATGATATGCAACTACAGTTTCCCAGGCGGTTTGCAGGCGATCTATGTCGACTAGTGTCTGACGATTGGTGGTCGTCACTTCGAGGGTCGCATTCGTTTCGTAAGCACCAGCGTGCAGCGCCTGGCCCACCAACAAAGCCTCTTGCATGGGAGCTGTCGGGTACATATTCTCGATATCATCTAAACTTGCAAGACCGAGCTCTTTAGTTCGCTCGTTCCTGAGAACTTCAAGGCCCTTGTAGTTGAAGCGCATCAGTGGGAAGTCGCTCAGTGTCTTCTCGGATTTTCTACCAGGCAGGAGCGCCGCCGCCTCTCGCAAAGCCCGATCGTAAGCTGCCGCCCATGCATAGATACGGTCAATGTGTGCCATCTTTTCGTTGTACATTAGGCGGAACTTCAGCTTCCCGTCGCTTGTATGAGACACAGAGATTTCGAGTAGAGACATTCTCGGCGTTTGACGCCCCATAGCTGGCTCGATTTCTTCTGTTTGTGGTTCGTGAAGTATGAAAAGTCCTTCGTCGCTCTCTAGTTGCTGAAATTTACCAACATAGTTAAAAAGAAGCTCGATCGGGCTATGGCTCTTAAATAGTTCAAGACCTTTCGTCGTGAGATAGCGTGAGGTAAAGTACTGCCAACCGTTTTGAGGAAGCCTTCTGGAAGTGTCTTTCACTGCTCTTAGGGTAGAAATAATGTCACTACCTGTAGAAACATCGACATATAACGGTGCCAGGTTCGTGAACCATCCTACTACCGACGAAAGGTCAATGTCAGCATCCCACGTTTCTCGACCGTGAGCTTCCCTCCAAACAGTCGGTGTTGGTCTATCAGAAAATACTTGACTGAAAGAATGTATGGCGGCAGCTGTGAGAATTTCCGCTGGCTCGGAGTCAAAAACAGTGTTACACTCGTTGAAAATCGAACTGGTCGTGTCTTGGTCAAGCAAAAAGGTGTGGCACGCGGTATCAGCATACACATTGAGTTCCTCCGCCATACCCCAATACTTGAAGTCCGAGCTGGCTATCTCAAAAGGGAGCGTTAACTGAGGATCGAGATGTTCGTGCGCGTATTCAGACTGCAATTTTACCCATGTCTGGAACGAGAGTGGCTTGTCGAGTACTAGGGTTCCCGTAGTCAAAAAATCTTCAAGGTCTTTCAGAACAATGCGCCATGAGACGAAGTCGATGACCAGGTGATGCGCAGCGAGTGCCAGAAACTGTGAGCCATTTTCGCATAACAAGACGTCGATCCCTAGGAGCGGTCCAGACTTAACGTCAAGTCCCTGCTGACATTCAATGAAAGCTTGCGCTAATTCATCTTCTGATTTCAGATCTTTAGTACGAAGTCTGAAAGAAGCAGCAACATCAGTGGTGATTTGCTGGTACCATGAATCGCCTTGCTGGAAGAATCGTGCTCTGAGCATCGAGTGCTTCTTTACAGCAGCTTCGACAGCAGCTTTTATTTGCGATACCGGCGTATGCCGGGATACTTTGAGTAGAAAACTCTGATTGAACTGTCCAGGCTCTTGGTTTGCTTCGAAGTAGAATTGTTGGACAGGCGAGAGTGCAAAGGCGCGATTGGCTTCTTCCGTCTGGACCCGAGAGCTACCTTCGGTACTATCCATAGTCTCTGCCAATTGTGACAACTGGGCAAGACTCTCACTGTGCAAGATATCCTTGACGAACAGTCGGAGCCCCTCTGCACGGCAACGAGAAACAACTTGCATCGCAGTTATACTGTCTCCACCAATGTTGGCAAAAGATCGATTCATGGACAGCTGATCTTCCTTTTTGTTGAGCACGCGAGCAATGACCTTGCGAAGACGCGCAGCCACTGGACTATCAGGCGAGATAGTCTCTTTATCTAAACTGTCGCCCATCAACATAGAGTACGTAGCTGGGTCAAGAGAGTTTGCCCAGTTGACCATCCTTGCGCGATCGAGCTTCTGTGAAGTATTACGAGGAACAAAGTTGACAACCGCCCATACGGTAGGGACCATGTAGCTTGGTAGATTGTTTTGGAGCTGCTTGCGAATCCGTTCGATGACCGGCTCAGTTGCCTTCAGCTCTTCTCCAGTCAGAAGACAAAAGTCACTTTTTGCGAGAGTCTCGGTTTCCGGTAAGTTCAAGAGAGATATTATAGCCATGATACGCTTTGTGCTGGACGAATCTGTTGATAAGATAGCCATGGCACTGTTGACGTCGCTGGAATCTCGCAGATTCTGTTCGATTTCGCCTAGTTCAAGACGTTGCCCATTGATTTTGATCTGTGAGTCAATTCTTCCCAGTATAATCAAGCTGCCATCTTCATCGTATCGCACTGTTCAATTAGTAAGAAAGTCTTCATCTATCCCAGAAAGTTGTTCACTTACCCAAGTCACCAGTCCGGTACATCCGACGCGGTTGGTTGGATGCGTATCCTTTGAGAGTGAACGCAGGGTTAGTCAGGAACGCAGTATCGGTTTTTGCACTATCATTCAGATAGTATCGCGCGAGTAGGGGGCCCTCGAGTAATAACTCTCCACTGCAGCCTATAGGTGCGAGGCGATCTGTATTCCCAGGCTCCACGATCCATAATTTTGTATGTAGACCATGGCCAACGTTGGATACCCTTCCGTTATTTCCAAGCTGGGGATTTAACGTGGCGTACAAAGTGGATTCACAGGGCCCGTATCCATTGTACATAAAGGTCACATGATCTTTCCATTGGTCGACGACCTTTTGTGTGATAAGTTCACCTCCAAGAATCAAGGTGTCGATAGTGGGCACGGTGTTCGGGTCGAGAGTAGCAGCTGTCGTGGGTGTAATACCGATCCAATTGGCGCGAGTAGCCTGAATGGCACCGCTGAGGTCATTAAGGCGCTGTGTTTCTGATGGTACGCAGATGCAACCTCCTCTAGTCAACTGCGTATATATGTCTTCGAGACTCGCGTCAAAGACGTAAGCACTGAAATTAAGTGCACGGGTATCTGGTCCTATTCTCAATGCATCACCATGTGCCTGCATACCCGTGCAGATGGATGCATGTTCAAGCACAACTCCCTTTGGCTCACCGGTGGATCCCGATGTGTATATTACTAGTGCAGCATTGTGCGGTTGTACTTCGCGCTTCAAGATTTGACTTGGCTTGTTAAGTCTGGAAATGCGCTCGATCGAGTCTGCATCAACTGTGATCACAGTTTTGATGTCGTTGAAGAGACCCGAAAGGTCTTTAGTAGTAAGAACAACCGTGGTCCCAACATCAGATAACATTCGCCTGATGCGTCCTTCTGGGTGACTAGGGTCTAAGCAAACAACTGCACCACCTGCCTTCAAGATAGCAAGTTGCGCTACGTGCGCCCAAGCGGACTTTTCGAACATGATAGGAATTATTGACTCCGGGCCAACACCCAGGGTTTGGAGATGAAGCGCAAGGTTCGTTGATAGACAGTCCAGCTGACTATACGAAAAGTCACCATCCCAAGAACAAATTGCCGGAGCCTCTGGCTGCGCTCTGACAACTTCTTCGAAAAGCTCATGTATACAAGCCATTTTCTTTGGTAGATCCTGGTTATTCCATGCTTCTATCAATTGGATATCAGATGGAGAAATTAGCTCTAGGTCCTCCATGGTTTTAGAATGGCTTTCAGTGTTCAACTGGATCAGCACGTGTTCAAATTGCCGGAGCACTCTCTCCATCTGAACTGTTGAAATTGCATTCTGATCAAACTCGATGTGGATATCGATTCCAGTCTCGGTCAGTGTACACTCAACCATGATTGAGTAGTTCTCAGACCCTGCCGTGGAGCGCAGGCTAAATTCCAGACCCGTGTGTCTCTTGCCGTTTTTCTCGTCGGGTGCAAGCTGGACAACAAGAATGTTCTGAAATCCGCAAGCAGCCGATGCATCCTGGCCCCATCGTTTGATCGTTTGAAGACCAACATGCTCAAATGGAATCATCGCAATCATCTCGTCTTGAATTCGCTGAAGATGCTGGGCAAACGTATGCGAGCGGTCGATAGTAGTACGTACGGGTACAGTCGCAATAGTGGGCCCCACAATGTCACTAATACCTGTGACAGGAGCGTTGCGGCCAGTAAGAGTAGTACCAAATATTACATCATCAGAATCGCAATACCTAGCAACTACAGCCCCCCATGCCGCTCTCACAATAGTAGCAATAGTAATGTTTGAAACAGCCGTGCGCTGAAGGTTCAGCGCGGAAGTAAGTTTGTTGTGAGAGCGGCCTTTGCCATCTGCTGTACTGGGAGGGAGAGCCGGAAATGGCGTACTATTTGCATTGGCGAGGTACGACAGCCAGAACTCCTTCGACTGGGATGCATCAGTCTCGGCTGCATGTTTTACAAAACGATTAAATGGTATAAGTGATGACAAAGAGTATTCTGGGTCCCCATAAAGGCAGTCGACCGCGTTCAGTATCAATGACATGCTCCAAGCATCGTATAATGCATGGTGTATGGTCCAGACGAAATATGAACTTTGCTGGGGTGGTGATACAATGGCAAAGCGTGCAAGAGCGCTACCATACTCGGTTGGTATAGATTTGTCTTTGGTCAGATAATCAGAGAGATTGTTCGCGGATCGCCATTCGACACTTTCTTGACTGAGAACAGCCTGCATTGTCCCCGTGGACTCGTGATAAACTATTCTTGTGCGCAAGATTGGGAACTCTTGAATAGCTGTTTCCCAAGCCGACTTGAATCGCTTGACGTTCAGTGACGCAGGCAGACTACACACGCACTGGAAGACGTACGATGCCTGTTCGGTGAATGTCAAAGCGTAGAGTCCTTCTTGCAATGCTGTCGTCGGGTACAGGTCCACAATTGCCCGAGCTTCAACGTCACACTGTTCGGCAACGGAACGCACGATATCCATGGTAGATAATTGGTGAGACAATAACTCGAATGGATTAACATCGTTTTCCATCTCTCCCTCGCCTATCGGCAAGGTATTTGCGGATAGTTGTTTCAATATCGGTGTAATGAAGACGTCCGCTACAGTCAAAGAAAGGCCCGCTTTTATCGCTGCAGAAACAAGATTCATGGCAGAAGCCGAGTCGCCATAGAGGAAGAAGCTGTCTTCGACATGTATCCGATCGGCAGAGACCGAAAGAACTTCGGCCCACAATAGACGCATTTTCTCTTCAGCCGGGGTCAACGATAATTGTGCTTCCCCATTTGCTTCAGTATCGGTCAATATATCAATACCGTCGCTCGCATTAGAAGGAGTTGAAACGCGAACCCATGTTTCATCTGCCTCGGATGAATGCGATTGCGGAAGAGTAACAAAGAAGGCCATCAATTTGCTGTAATCCACATGGTTTTCAGGCGTATAAGGTATGTGAGACAATTGGATGAGCGTAGGCGGTCCAAGTCCAGGCTGCAAGCTGGCCGAGAGAACTCTTCTCAGTTCCTCGATGCCAGTGCTCGTATCAGCCCTCTCGTCCAGAACAAGCTCGTCCAGAGAGGTTTCCTCTTGATGGCTCATCGCCAGAAAGGCTATGAGTGTCTGTCGATGAGTTGAGGAATGGGGTGGTCTGTACAAAGCTGCCTTGACGGCTACGAGACCTGGCAGATTAATTGACGCTAGTTGCTCGATTTGGTCTAAGAAGACCCAAGATCCGTACTTCACCTCATGGTTCTCCGTGTGGTCAATTCTAGTAGGTAGAAGAACCTGCACGTTACAAAGTTCTTGAGAAGGGCTCATGAGCGACGGAAGTTGATGCGATTGGTCCAATATCCGATGGAGTGTTCTGCCTAAAGTACTTGCAAGTCCCATAACCACATCTCGAGAAGAGATACTGGTGGCACATTGCAGGCAAATCGATACGACATCATCAGAAAGGTCGATGTCGACTGTGACATCATGCTATATTATGATGAGTCAAGTGGTGGATATGTACTAGGGAGATGTGCCTACATTTGAATGACTGTCTTGAACTCTTGAGCCAAGTATAGCTGGATCAGTAGCGACTTCGATACTGTCACGGGATACGTGTAGCAAAGTGTTAACATCCGTGGAAAATTCTTTGGCTTGCGTTCCCTGGAGGGCATGTGCTGCCTCCGCTGCGGATTGATCATTATCGATCGTTGTATGTATTTTTGAGACGTAACCTCCCAAAGTCTCTATGAAATCGAAAGCAACATCAGTCTTTTCAGTAAAGCATTTGAGTACAAGAGCCCATGCAAGCTGAAAGACACTTTCGGCGGGAAGCGCGTTGTTGTCGCAAAAGAGCTCTATATCGAGCCCAAGGTCCAATTGAAAAGCCACGGAGTTGTATTCTGCCTCAAATCCGACGCTGCCATTAGTTTCCGCAACTTTTGGGCGAAGATTGGGGAGACAAAATGAGGATTGTTCACCGGTCGAGGGATCTGTGGCGGAAGACATCATGTTCGGCCGTAAGAATGTCTTCGTGGGGATTGGGTGAATGAATGCTATGAAGAGCAACTATCACCACATGTCTGTATCAAAAGTCCAATAGCTCGGGAACTACTTCTATGGATTGAGACTATGAACTACAAGAAACGCCACGGCACTATCTGGCACGAATGGCAGGGGCAAGACGTCGCACTACACTGCACGGCATCCTGCAGCTTCCAGAACACTACTAGGGAGCCACGAGGTGCCGGTTAGTGTAGGTAGAGAGCGGCTCAGCGCGTGAGAACAGGGACCCAAGACGCGAAGGATTGACCAATTATGGATTGCGATGATGGTGGAGAGACACGGGACCATGCCAAGAGCTACCCAGGTGAGGGTTGCGCTAGGTAGAAAAACCGGTGCATCCAAATGTCCCCAAGCAGCAGGTGGAAAACTACGCGTGGCACTACCTCGATGGACCCCAAAAATTAGGGGCGCATCCTTCAGCTAGAGCCTTTCGACAACGATGGCCACTGACGAACCGCCCCCAGCACAAATCGCCGCAACTCCGAGAACGCGTCCCTGACCCTTGCGTCTTTGCTCCTGCTGCAGCACACCCAGCAGCGTGGTCACAATGCGCGATCCGCTACTTGCGAGCGCATGGCCCAGAGCTACTGCTCCACCGTGCATATTCACCTTGGAAGAATCAATTCCGAGCAACTTCAGGTTTGCCAGTGCGGCCACCGCGAATGCCTCGTTGATCTCAAAAGCATCAATGTCATCGATTCTGACATTTGCTCGGCCCAAAGCCTTCGGGACTGCCAATGCAGGGGCCTGACGGGTGAAGGTTGCATCAGCATGTCTCCTCGTAAGTTCCGGCTTCCTTTGCCATGCTTACCGTTGTGAAACTCCCTGGATGCGTGTCGGCATCGGCAAAACCAAGCAACTTTGCCAACGGTTGAACGCCTAACGTCTGAAGCTTCGCCTCGGAGACGAGTATGACGGCGGACGCCCCGTCTGCAAGTGCCGGTGAGTTTGCTGCTGTGACCGTTCCGCCAGAAGCCAGCGACGCAAAGATTGGCGGCAAGCTTCGCAATTTTTGCTCGTCAAACTACCGTTTTGAGGATGAGGTTAGCATACTTGGCGCCAGACCAGGATCATATTACGCCTTATCCGTACGAACCTTGGATAGCGATTCGTCTTCTCTCACCAACACCGGCTTTTGCCCAGGCGCCGCAATTTTGATAGGAGCAATCTCTGGTCGGAACAAACCCTCTTTGGTCGCCGCCAAAGCTCTACGGTAGCTTTCGACGGCATAATTATCCTGCTCCTCTCGGCTGATACCATGTGTTTTTGCACAGACTTCTGCCTTGCTGCCCATGTGCTCACCCTGGCCGTAGGCATCAGTAAGACCGTCTGTAATGAGGCCATTGATGGTGCGCTTTCCATCAGTGTAATTGGGGCAGCCTGACATGGACTCTGTCCCACCGGCGACGACAACGTCAGCATGCCCCAGTTGAATGGTCTGTGCCGCCAACGTGATCGCCTTCATTGACGAAGCACACACCTTATTGATGGTTGTGCAAGTCTGATCGAGGTCAGCTTGCTTTCTGATTATTATTATTTTTTTTTTTGAAGGGTTCCCATACCGTTGTTACCGGCAACCCGGCTCCCAGGGCACATTGCCGAGCCACGTTTTGCCCGAGTCTAGGTTTACCTGTTAGCCAACCGAGTTCCTGCATGCATCATCGACGCATGATGTACCCAGCAGACAGGACATTCCCCATGAAAACTTCATCAACATCTTCAGCTTTCAGGCGAGCAACCTTTGTCAGAGCCGCTGACCAACATTAGCTCATACCGCCTTTGCGAAACAACTGACGGCTTCCTTGCCTCTGATTACGTGCGAGCCCAATTCCACGGCACTCAGCGACGAAAGCGAGCTGTGATCACGATCAGAAATAGCTCCTGTCAGTCTTTCGTGCGAATGCTTACTCACCCTTTGAAAGCACCAGTAGCAGTACGGACACTAGCAACGATGTAGACGGGTGGATTGACCGACATTTTCAAGAAATGAATCAACGATGAACACTCCATCATCTCAACCCTATTCAAAGAGCATTATGTAGTCGACGCTTTCCCGTTGCAGTAGGTGCATATGCACTTCTTGACCAGGGTGCTGATCCCGCCCAGAAAGCCGTGTTTAGTGAGATTCTTGGCATCTACTAGAGCCGCCCGTAATCCGATATGGTTGCGAGATTTTCGTACGATACCTTGCCTTCCAGAGGTCGCGTGCAATTAGATGTCGCTTAATGGCATCTTGCGGTGTTGCTTACCTTATGTGGTACAGCACTATCGATTTCTGATTCCCTGGTTCTCGAGTGTGTTCATACCGCTTAGATGCGGCGCCATTGCTCACCATCTGTCCCTGCACCATGTCTACCACGATAGCTTGACAAAGTCAAGCTTAAGAGAAGAACATTGTTTTTCTATTAGTATGCAGCGAGTCATGTCCCGTGGTTTTCTCAATTAATACTCAGCTATCTCTTCACCGACCCGCCGCAAACTGCATCAATGGCAGCGCTCCAGGAAGTACTTCGGTTCAAACTTATGCATTCTAAGTAGAGTTTATGTCAGCCACTGTCTGTGACACACTGACACTCAATCATTACAGACATTAGTCTTCCTTGAATCACAACTTTCGCTCCGAAATCGATGATTTAAAAGCTCAGTCGTGAACTATGCAAAGTAACATTGCGAGCGCATTGCAACTACAGGGCAAGAGTCCCATCAATCACAATCCTACAACTATACAGATCGCTAAAACCCTACGGAACGCCGTGCCTGGATAGCCGTCATTTAAATTGATTGTCCCCCATGAAGACCAGCAGAATGACTCTCCGGCCCCATGATTCGTTCTTCAGTCTAGGGAGGCATACAGGATGACAGAGAAGAACGAATAGAGATGAAGAAGCCAAGACAAACGCCGAGCAGGGTCCAGGTGCACAAGCTGCACTCTTCAATGCTTGACGATGTACAAGATAGGTAGGTACTGCCCCGCTATATGAAATATTTTCGGTCCCGAATGCGTTGGGTCGGTGGGCTTAAACAGCATTATTCGCGATCCAGATATTGCACAATCCAGTAAAGCTTCAACATCACTCTAAGAATCAAGAAGTGGTAACACAAATGTTGAGATCAAAATACCCGCGCTTTCATAGAGGTATTGCAGCATATGCGATTAGAACTAGCGACCAAATGTATATCACTATTACCTTAGGCGCCCGGAACGCCTAACCTACGCCTAACGTGATCCAAATTACCCTTTATAATACATGGCTTGAATTACAGCCAGCTCTTTTTGGGATCCAAAGCGCCCTGAATCTTTCTCTCATCGAATTTGAAAGCTCAATACTGTTTAATATTATGACTCTGTTTCGTTTCCCGATCCAAAATGTAAGTCCGGGCCTGAAAGGGTTTCTTGGAGGTATCATCTTTTGACTTGAATATTTTCTCAAGTAGAGTGTCCGCTGTATATTTAGTGTTAGTTTAAATGGAAGGAAGTTCAGAATTCGTAGCAATGCTAGTTAATATTCTATCGTTATCTGGCGAATCAGTTGAACACTCTTTCACCTTTAACTTATGTATGCCAGTTTTTATACCGTCATAAAAGAGTACGGCAGCTTTCTCTTAACCGATTCCATATAGTTAGATCCATAATCAGCTGCTGACCTTTCAGAAAAGAAAATCAAAGTACTTTGATAAGCTGTGGGGGTCCATAGGTTTCAACTAATAAATCCAGAATATATCAAACCATTGTCCGGTTGTTGTTTTCGATTCTCACGAACATCTATAATATTAAACCAGACTACTCATAAATTTCGAGTCGGGGCAGGTTACTAGTATTTTCATATATTGACCCTGTATCAATACCCGAAACCGATAGAATCCTCTCGCCAAAAAAGCACGAGATAAGAAATATATTCCCATGTATCAGTTGATGTTCAACAATCATTTGTCACGAAGACACTCATTATGCTTATTATTATTTTTTTATCTTTTTAAGAACTGTCTTTGCCTAGGCCAACCACACGACATAGTCTATAGTCAAACCACCAATGAAAAAAATTCCTAATCTCAGTCTTTCACAAAATGCGCGGGTGCAATTGATCTTGAAGCAGCCCTGCCTCTAAGATTTTCCACCGCTATAACACGTAATAGGTACAGAGTCAAACCAAATACCTGGTCATAAATGGAAGGAAACGAAAGTCCAGGCGGCGATACTAAATCTATGCAAAGGTTATTACAATGGTCGAAAACTCGGCTTTAGAATACTGTAAATGAATAAACTTACATGATCACCAGAAGTCTATAAATAAATCTTCAGTCTTTCAATTAACGTTGCAACGACCTGTAGGTCATACCAACTCTAGCTAAAAGCAAACCAGCTAGAAATAAATTAACTCAAATAGATTTAACAATAAATTTGATCTAATCTTTTCATGCGCCACTTAATTTTACGCTGTCCAGTGGGGAGATGATCTTTTTTATCCAACCATTTTTTACGCTATCGAGCTGACCCGATGCCTTTTTCACTTATCTTTAAAACATAGAATTAATAACAAAAGGTACTATGGAACAAACTCAATAGAAAAAGATGGGTACAATTAATAAAGGCGTAAAGAGTTGAATAAAATAATAGTGGTAAAGGGTGAGTCTTATTACCGTAGTCATGAAAGAGTGTATATAGCTTGAAAGAGCTCCTGTGGTATGGACCTAGCTCTGCAGTATCTGACTATTCATTTTTCACATTATGAATATGTAGTCCACGTTTTTCTGGTTTTAGTAATAGACTGAGTAAGTGGTCTTAAAATGGCACATGAAATGTCTGAAGAGCTCTAAAGGAGTGGTATGTCGTAAATCACGCATCAGGTGCGGAATTCGAGAATGCATTTATTTATTCAACACCTGAACACCAACCAGAAGTAATGATATGCTATAGTTACTCGGATAAGAACAAATACTGCTACTACTACTACCACCTCAAATACCGCTTCTCTCCAGATCAAGTCGCTTCGTCAAAGGTATTTTCTCGTAAGCATTTAAGTATTTCTGGCTTCCGATGAGCACAATCGAGTTCGTTTTGCCTAATTTCTTCTCTTACATCTCCCTTACTCAGTGCCCTAGCTCTAAGCTTTCCGCCCTCGTCTCCACGCCGTTCTCAATGTCTGTCCTAGCTGATCAAATATCTTCAACGATACGTTTCCCTCCGATGACAGTAGATACATATCATCCAGTTCCTGAATCGTGTCCTATTAATGAGCTCCTAGGTCGCAGATCAGGTAGCCTTACTCATTGAGCTTGAGACTGCGTGAAATACCTGGGTAATATCGCTGCACGCACCTCATCTTCAGCGTTTGTAGATTCTCCTTCACAAGCTGTGAACAATATGGTGAATCTAGGATTTTTTTTTGGTTGTGGAAGCAATAGAAAATCGACATTAGAGTTGGAGATCAGTTCAACAATCCAGCTCACTCGTTGATCTTTTGGAGGATTAAATGTAGCGATTATGGCAATAGTAAAAGTTGCCATCGCTTTGTCTACGATGCTTTCCGAAAACTAAATAAGATATTCCCACAGGAATTAGATTCTCGCCTTATCCTTCAGTATGGTTGCTGCTGTGAATGATCTTGTCCACCTCTGTCACTCGATACACGTCTCAGTGAACATTAGATTTGTTCTGTAATCTTACAGCAGCATGTATCTGATTCTTATAATCTGTAGTTACAGTTTGCTCTGTCTCTCCTGCGCAAGTCGCGCAGGTAACAACCGCCGACGTATCTTGTTGCCCGCCTTGGGTATCTCATCAATGATTACCACACCACCACGAAGTTTCTTATAGGGTGCGACTTTCGAATCTACATGGTTCCGTATGTCCTTTAACAGCTCACGTCTATCTCGTTTCGAAACTTTTGCTTCCGGCGTCAGTGTCACATAGGCAATAGGCAACTCTGTTCCCTGCTCCTCATCCCACAACGCGCATACTGCACCTTCGCTCACGGATGGATGCGAGTTGAGATGCGCTTCAAGTTCAGCTGGGGGTACTTGGTACCTGCTCCTAGTCAGTAATCTTCCGCCATTCAATGCTTTGACCACGAATCCTCAGCTTGGCCTCGGAAACATGTTCCGAAATTATTCCTTCGGTTAGGTAGTGCACATACCCTTTGTACTTGATTAGCTCCTTTTTGCGCTCGACGAAGTACCAGTAGCCCTCTGTGTTGACCCTTAGAACATCGCCTGTTCTCATCCACTCCCCATCGAAGGTATCTCGAGTGGCTTCTTCGTTGCACATGTATCGTCGGAATACACTAGGTCCTCTCACAAGCATCTCGCCTTGCTCTCCCTCTGCAACATCTTTGCCATCGTCGTCAACTAACCTCGCCTCGTTACCGGCGAACAATTTCCCTACTGAGCCGACACGGTGGGCAGAATCTGGACGAAGCATCGTTATATTTGTTTCTGTCATGCCATATCCCTGGAGTATATTTGCATGGGGCATATATTTGCGAAGATGTTCGATAGTGGCGGTAGGAAGCGCAGCACCGGAACACATAATGTATTTCACGTGTGAGAGACGCGAAAGATCAAATGTGTCTTGTTTTGAGATAGCCACTGCTATTGTCGGTAAGATCCTTAATGCATTCGAACGCGTTTTCGCGGACAGTTCGAGAAATTCTGCGAGCGAGTATTTCTTTTGTAACATGGTATAAAGACCGATCCAGGAGCCCATCAGGGCTACCGTCATCAAGCCTAATGGAACCTCAGCATCACCCAGTGTATACTCGTCTGCTCCAAATAGCTGCGAGACCGAGACATGTCGTCGGATTTATAGCATGATTTTAAGGGCACGCGATGAAACATTTCAGGACTTACCATAGATGTGACAAAGTGGAGCAAAGAAAACACCCCTTATACTGGAGGCCCAATAGGCGGGCTCGGTTGCTCTAATACCAAGCATTGAGGCTACTAAATTGTAGTGCGATAATTCGACGCCTTTTGCTTTCCCACTGGTACCAGAGCTAAAGCAAACAACTGCAGTATGCTCTCTACTATCGCCTTGCGATAAGTCGAAAGCCGGGAGGAGTTGCTCGTGATCAAACAACGTTTCTAATCGGAAATGCTTTTGTTGTGTCAATCAATATTGATGCGCTCGAGCGTACCCGCTGAACTTACGTTCTCAAAGGGGGACTGAGCCCCGTGCATGGAGATGGTCTCGATGCCAGAGAACCCATGTCTCTTTGCTGCTTCGAACAAGGTAGGCCATGTGCTATCATCGGCGGCGATTAGTCGCGGTTGCGACACGTCTAAGCAATGGGCGACTTCGTGCTCCGTGCTCAAAGGATTGATTAATCTAATGGATTTAGTTAGGACTGTAAACGCTAGTACTCCTGTGAGAACTTACACAGCTATAGCTCCACACCAAAGTATTGCGTGAATAAAATTTACCACCTCAACCTGTGAAGTGTTACTCATGGAAAAAATCGCTTCGAGTAAAACGTCCGTACCGAGTTCGGCGCACATATACAGACCCTCTCTCCTTCTTTCAACCCAATCATGTGCCGCAGTCCATATGCACCTCGCGCACTGTCTTCTCTGATTCCGGCATAGGTAATCCTCTTCCCCGACCAATCATCCTCGCAAATTACCTTGTGTCCGTCCACATCGTCGGGGTTGTATCGTTGCAAAAGCTGCGACAGCGATAGATTTATGGGAACGTGGGGAGCGGGATAACTCGAGGTGTAGATGCGGTAGGCTGTCATGGCTGCATTTTCCGGCTCTCGTGGCGTGCTTGGAAATGTATGTTACTGTAGTAATGTACTGTACATGTGTTGAGAGGTCCATCTCGATATAGGCTAGGGTGCGCTCGGGGGAAGTGGGAAGTGGACTAAAGGATCGGCGGGGTATTGCTACCCGAGCCTAACGGTGGGTGAGGTTTTCCGGGCCAAATACTAAAAGTAGTATCGTATACAGCGATACACGACTCAACAGGATTTGAAACTTGCCTAGTTGGCCATAATCATGAGTTGGGGTGGCTTCCAGGGTTCGTCCCAGCCGTCGCTTAACCGTTCGAGATTAGAGGAATGGCTGCAGGATTCAAGCCAGTCGAAACAAGACACGTTCCAGCACACGAGCAGGAAAAGGGCCGGATATCTCTGCCAGGGCCTAGCAGAGGGTGCTCTCAGCTCAAGCGGCTAATCCCATGGCGGCCCCACGATGCAGCGGGAAGAACAATAGCGAGACGACGCCAGAACAAGTGACGGGGGCTTAGGCCAATCGACGGCTCGCTGTGGACCTTGACATCCGTCCCTCCCTCTGCGGGGTCCCCGCGCGCTATCTACATGTGATGTAGCCGACCAAAAGGAAAGCTCAAAGCGTAGTCAGAGCGCCACCTCCAGCAAGCATCTTCTGCCATGCGTAGTATGGGAAGTGGACCCGGAAGACGCGGCGAAGGAGCAGTCTAGCCTTCATCTTCTCCTTAATTTGATTGTCGCGCGGCAATGCTGCGGCTGCAGATCCGAACCCACCTCTTCCGCTCTTACAAGAGACTGGGAACTTGCAACCGCTTTTAGGCTCCATTGCGTAGATTCACTCTATCCGGTTCCTTGAAAATACGAAAGGCCAATCGAAATGGGGGAAAAGCGCCCCGAGGAGGACAAAATCGTCCAGGAGGAGTATTCAGTGTCGGACTCGGATGCCCTCTCCATCAACGATGCCGCTCGAGGCGACAATCTGCCAGACAACTACTTCATGAGCTTTTCCTTCATCGGAACTGTATTGGTATGCAAAAGCGAAAACAGTCCTACTCAATTGCTGACGACAGACAGGGCCTTTGTCTGGGACAAATTGCCGCATATATTTTTCTGATCCTTCCGACCAATGTTTTCAGCTTCATCAATGAGGTAATCGACCCTGAAGAGCGTTCAATTCCAATGCTAACGCTATGGCAGGACATCGGCCCAAGCCAAAACATGGCCTGGGTCAATATTGCGAGAACCCTCGCCGAAAGTACCATGTTCCTGGTGTCAGGACGCTTGAGCGATCTCTTCGGCCGCCGATGGTTCTTCATCGGAGGCAATTTCATCTGTTTGATCGGAGTGATCGTCGGTGCCTGTGCTCCGAATGTCAATACACTGATCATTGCTTCTGCTGTTTACGGTCTGGGCGAATGTATCCAGCTGAGCTTTGGCGTTGCCATTGGAGAACTGGTCAAGAACAAGCACAGACCTGTTGTCGTACGTATCATTCATCGTTCAGAGCCTGCATAACGCTTACTTGTCCAGATGTCTTTCATATTCGCAACTTCAGCGCCAATTGCCACGTTCGGACCGAAGATAGCAAGAGCTTTTGTACAGAACCCGTCTCTAGGCTGGCGATGGACCTACTATCTAAGTACGTGAATCTGAATCCTGAAAAGTACTACTGAAACTAATAATGGCAGACATCATTGTCATTGGTCTGGCGGTTATTCTGTTGTTCTTCTGCTATCACCCGCCAACGTTTGAGTTGCTCCACGAGCACAAGTCGAAGAAGCAGCAAATCAAAGAACTTGATTACCCAGGCATGTTCCTCTGGACTGCTGGTTTGGTGATATTCCTCATGGGCATCTCTTGGGTAAGGAATTCTAGGGACTTTTGGTGGCTTGCAACGCTAACTCGCACAGGGTGGGGGTATATACCCATGGAAAAGCGCAGCAGTCATTTGCGCAATCGTTCTTGGAAGCGCTTGTCTTATTGCCTTCGGGCTTTGGGAGGCCTACGGAAACGTCAAGTACCCCTTGATGCCAATGCGCTTCTTCTTGAACCGAGGCTTCATATCTCTCGTAGCATGCGCAACAGGTGGGAGTAACCGCTCTGACATCTGGATGATTGTCTAACCATACTTATAGTTGCGTCCATGTTCTATTACTCCGCCGTCCTTCTTTGGCCACAGCAAGTTTCCGTCATGTACACAACCGACATTGATTATGCTGGGTGGCTCTCAGTAAGTATCCAAAAAGCTCCATAAGACCTCGGAGACTGACGAAAACCAAGTGTACTGTATCAGCAGCCACAGCCCTGGGTCAAGTTGCGGGAGGTGGAATGATCAAGGCTTTTGGACATACCCGATACTGGCTCATTCTATCAGCCTTCGGCATGGTTGCCTTTGTTTCATCGTGCGCCTCCCTCACCCCAAGCACGAAAGACAGAGGTATCGCCTTCACGATTATTGGACCTTTCTTCGTCGGTTTTATCGAGCTAGCCGCCCTGGCCTTGGCTCCTCTCTTCTGTAAGCCCGAGGAACTTGGTGTATCCTCAGGAATGCTGGCATCTATTCGAGCAGCTGGTAAGTGATACTCAACTCTGTCAACAAATTAAGCTAATTCCTTAGGTGGTTCTATTGCGGTCGCTGTGTATTCTACCATCCTGACGAACAGGTTGAGCACGACTCTTCCAAATGTTGTCGGTGGTGCTGCCATGGAAGCGGGCTTGCCTGCATCAGATGTTCCCGGAGTTCTGGCCGCCGTCTCAGCAGGCACTGTAGCGGAGGCACCCGGCGTGACACCTTCGATACTGGCCGCCATTGGCGAAGCGGTCCCAACCGCATATAGTCAAGCATTCAAGACTGTCTACCTGGCTTCTCTGGGTTTTGGAGGTATCGCTATCATCGGCAGTCTTTTGACTGTGGACCCTGAAAAGCATCTGACGGACAAGGTGGAAAGACGACTCCATGGTAAGGGAATTGGAGAATCTGGTATTACACGGGAAGAAAAAGAAGAAACGCCTGGGGTTTAGCGAACATAACATCGATAGACAGAACAAGGAATTATCACCGGAGCATAATACAAGGCGCATTTACGTTCTTTCTCCACATCGAGATCTTTGAACAAATAGAATTTGTGTTTCACGTCCCTGAAGCAATACAGTCCTCAATTAATGTCGTTCGAACCTGTACAGGTCAATATTGGCACTGGAAGTTTATCAATGAAGAAACAGTCAGGGTTGTAAGTGGGTCCGGCCGGGTATCGTTCGGCTACTTTAGAAGTACGTCAACGTCAACCCCACCTGGTACGATGCGCGCCCTTACGCACATTTACCGCCGACTACGTGGTCTCCGTTGTATCGTTTTAAACTAGAAAAGATTCTCCCACAGTGTGTTTCTCACTCGAATCGTCGTATAGGGTCGACGATATAATATATTAGACGACACCAAATATGCCGAACCTATTTGTCTTTGCCCATCTGCCGTTTGCAAATAACGAAGTGAGGGAAGAGGTACGTCGATTGCATCAGGCTCTTGGTTCTCGTATTCACCCATTACAGGCTCAAGAAAAGTTAGCCAGAATCAGCGATCATGCCAAACAAAATGAGCCAGATACTCTTCGGTACTTCTTTAGCGCGCCACGAGAAGAATCAGACGTCAAATCAATATACGTGATTGAAGAGTAAGCCGAATTAGTCATGCACGGTAATCGGCAGCCATTGACTTTGTCTAGGTACACTTCTCGGGCTGCTTTCGACACGCATATGGCCAGTGCGGACGTGAAGGACATCGAGAAATGGCTATCGGGGAACATCGAACACTTCAAAGGTGAAGCAACAATTGACATGGCTGAAATTGGTGCATCGTTTACCAGACCGGGAATCGTTCATGCGAAAGATCCATGGATATGCTATGCAGCCATTAAATACAAGGAGGGGAAGCGCGCAGTGGCCCTGGAACCATGGAAACACGTTGCTTCAGAAACAGAAAAGAATGAGGCGGAAACATTGAGCTATGCGATTCTCAAAGACAGCGGAAATCCGGAAATTATCAGGACCCTTGAGGTCTATGCTAGCCAGGAATACTTCAAAGACGTGCATGTTCCAAGCAAGGCTGTTCAAGAGAATGTGAAAAGCTATGGGAACGAAATTCGGGAGTCTATTCAGCATGTCTTTTTACAATATCGAGGGGGATTTCTCGGTCGATAGAAATTGCTTTTGATGCTGAATTAGAATTCACTGATGTTGCCAATACTACATACTTCCCCAAGATGTGATGCCAACACACGGGGTGAAACTCGACCACGGGTGTATACTATTTCCCACATCCTAAGATTACACGCAACCCGATTTCCAAGCATTATATCGACACCCGGGGATACCTGTTTCAATAGAGGGGTCGCTGGTGATCACAAGGCTAGGAACAGGTGGGGTGACTCGAAACTAATGAATCATTAGTTCACCATACCCCACATCTCTAAGCTGATTCACTACCCGCCTTCGCCACGAGGTCCTTCTCCACATCAATCTTACATTTCTTTTTGGAAATGTCTTGCGTTGCTTCGATCGGATTGGTCTCACATCCTACGTATGCAGGATATCCAGTCTCCCTTTTTGAAACATGCTACAGGTCGCTCTCGTATTCCGAACAGCGGAATGTTCCCCGTTAAGCGACAGCTTGATCTGTAGGATGAAGATGTGCTGTCCTGGTACGGTACTGCTGTTCCGGGCTGCAGTGGCGTGTTCAGTACTTAAACCCGGCCACGCACCTCTAGATCTTTCATCGTCTTACTCTTTGATTTCTGTCCGCTCTTCTGCGCATATAGTCTCACTCACTAAGTCAAGATGACACCTCCTGTTCAGAATGGTGTAGACGCAACAGTCTCAAATGGAACTTCGAACGGAGCCAACGGCTCTGGAAAGCGACCTATTTTTGTGGCCGGTTGCTCCGGAGGCGTATACGATAGGAAACGTGCCATTCATGATATGGCTAAGGTAAATTTTTGTCAACTTCTATGAAGACAACAAAGGCTAAACGACACAGAACGAGCCACACGTAGATGTCATCACCGGAGACTGGATGTCTGAATGCAACATGACCCTCCGAGGATCAGACAAGCGTGACAAGCTCGCAAAGAAGCAGCTATCCGCTGTCGGTGCCGCCTACGAACCCTATTTCCTCGAAGAAGTCGACCCTGCGATTCCCTGGCTGGCCAGGAACAAAACAAAGATTTGCGTGAACGCGGGTGCAAGTGACGTCGAGGGTCTGGCCAACGAGGTCAAAAAGCTCGTTGCTAAGCACGGTGTGGACTTGAAGGTGGCATACGTTGATGGCGACGATTGTACTGATGCTGCACTGGAGTTGTATCGTAAGGGAGAGAATTTTCCCAATCTGCCTGCTGGAAAAAATATACAAGACTGGCCTTTCGAGCCAATTTGCGCACAGTGCTATCTTGGTGCCACAGGTATCGCTACATGTTTTGCAGGTCAGTAATTTTTCCTATCTCTTTTGATTCGATCGCTGACCTTGATGGAGCGGGTGCGGACATTGTGGTTTGCGGAAGAGTAGCTGATGCTTCTCCTACTGTTGGTGCGGCAATGTGGTGGCATGGTTGGACTCGCGAGAACAATATCCAAGAGGTAGCTTCTGCTTTGATGGTTGGTCACGTTATTGAGTGCTCAACCTATGCGACCGGAGGCTATTATAGTGGGTTCAAGGACCTTGGCGTGAATGATACCGACATGGGATATCCTATCGCTGCTATCGAATCCAACGGCGAGGCAGTCTACACAATGGAAAAGGTAAACCACGCATCAACCGTCTTGTTACACAGCTGATTGGATACCCAGGGTAAGCATGGCTTGATCAACATTCAGACCGTCGCAAGCCAGCTCCTGTACGAGATTCAAGGACCTTACTATTATAATTCCGACGTCACCGCACAGATTGAGAACGTCAAGCTCGAGCAGGTTGGAGAGAACGCTGTACGAATGTCAGGTATTAAGGGCCTTCCTGCCCCACCAACGACCAAAGTTGGTATAACGGCGAAAGGTGGCTACCAAGCCGAATTCCACTTCTACCTCACCGGTCTGGATATCGAGGAAAAAGCGAAAATGATCGAAAGACAGACGATAGCCGCGATGGGTGATTATGCAAAGGAATTCAGCTGTCTGAAATTCCAGGTAGCAGGGTCTATTCCTGAAGATCCACAGTCGCAAAACGAAGCCACAGTAGATATGCGAATTTTTGCTCAGACCCAGAATGCCGACTTGCTTTCTGCTGGCGCAATGATCGACTCCGATCGTGGTTCGTTTGCTCGTTTTTGTATCGAGAATCTGCTCCAGGGCTACCCCGGATCCACTATGGCTCCTGATATGCGAACCGCAATGGGTAAGCAACTCATCGATCTAGGAAGGAAACATGCACAGGCTGACAATTGATGTGTAGGGAGGCCATTCTTCGAGTATTGGGTCAGTCTGATGCCGCAAGAATATGTAAAGGAGCAGGCTCATCTGCCCGACGGTACCATAGTCGACATCCCACCGCCAACCGTGACTCAGGAGTACGATTTTAACCAGCCATCATACAACACGCAGAATCCGGTCGACCTCAGCTCCTTTGGGCCAACGACTCGTGCCCCTCTCGGCTATGTGGTTCTAGGGCGCTCGGGCGATAAGTCATCGAATGCAAACCTAGGCCTCTTCGTCCGCCACGAAGACGAATACGAATGGCTCCGCACACTCCTCAGCGTTGAGAAGCTTCGGGAGCTCCTTGGAAAGGATGACAAGGGCAAGAACATCGACCGTTGTGAAATGCCTAATATCTACGCGGTGCATTTCTTGCTGCGAGACCACCTTGACCGTGGCTTCAACGCCACGAGTGGATTTGATAGCCTGGGGAAGAATCTGTGCGAATACATTCGGTGT
This sequence comes from Pseudopithomyces maydicus, assembly GCA_026873275.1. Lineage (NCBI taxonomy): Eukaryota > Fungi > Ascomycota > Dothideomycetes > Pleosporales > Didymosphaeriaceae > Pseudopithomyces > Pseudopithomyces maydicus. The sequence continues at coordinate 1,361,929 of JANTUC010000006.1, read as the reverse complement.
AGATATGTGGATATCCCGAACAGGTTTCTGGAGCGTGGTCGCGTCTGAACTGGCAGAAGTATATGTAGTCATTCAACACATTGGTAGTCCAGATAGCGTTCTAAGCGTTCGATGCTCGGTCCAATTTGATCCTAAGCCATTTCAGGCCAATAGAAAAAAATGGGATATTTTAACCGATCCTACTCAGATAAAGGGGCATGAATGGAAGATATATGATCTCGACGCCGCTGGGATTTCGTCCCAGATCGTCGCTCAGCCCACTAGCGCTCCCCTTTACCACGCTAACCGCAAGCACGTTCCTGATACTGGTCCGAGGAGCGGGGGACCCGGAAGCCGTCTCCCCCAGATTTCTCCACACCTTCGGTCGTTCTTCCCTCTCGGACCCTCATGTCCACATTTTTAATCAGCTAGGTTCTGCTAGTAACGGTGAACTGCATGGACGCAACCAGTGTGGGCGCAAACATGGCTTCCACGTCGCCTTCGGACACGACTTCTCCGGCGAGCACGTCGCGTGCAGCCCTGGATTATGAAAACTTGGAGAAGAAGAGAGCAAGAGACCGGAAGAGCCAGAAAGCGATGCGCGAGCGCACAAAATGGAACATCCAGTGTCTGACTCAGCAAGTCGAGCACCTGACGCAGGCACTTGAAACCGAGACGCAGCAGAAGAGCGAACTGTATGAGAGGTGGCTTGCATTGTCCGAGGAGAACGAGCATCTGCGCGTGCAGAAAGCGGCCCTGCAGCTGCGTCTTCTTGGGGACGGCCAGTCGCCTCCTGGGGCTTCGGCATTGCCCCCCGTTGCACCCTACCAGGCTACTCCACTCAACACTAGCCCGACCACGTTGTCTGATAGTATTCTGCAAGCTTTCATAGCGAGCAAGTGGGAGTCGTACGCGTTCCAGACGGCAGGGCGCATCGAGTCATACCCGGACACACCCGATCTGTCGGCACTCTTCAACGCACATCCAAATCGGAACGTCGACGAGACGAGCTCGATTGTCGGTGATATCATCAGGAGCTACAAAGAGATTGACACGCTGCCCAAGCAGGTGGCAGTGCATTATATCATGAGCAGCCTTCTGAAATGGGAAATGCTGAGGACGAAGGCAAGCTATGAGGCGATGCCCGATTGGTTGCGTCCCCTGCCAATTCAGTTGGAAAAGCCACATCCAAGCTGGATAGATCGGTTACCATGGTGGGCAACAGTAGCCAGCATGGCATGAATCGGGCTAATTGGTTACCAGGCCAAAGATTCGGGCATACCTCATCGACCACCCTGAGGTCAAGTTTGATGATTTCGCAGCCGCGTACAGCACGTCGTTTAACATCAAGTGGGACTACGACCCTCAGAATGTCATTATAACCAAGACGGATGACGAGCGTGCTGAGATATCGATCAATCCGATCTATGAAGAGCACTTGAGGCAGCTGAAGAACTGGACCGTTGAAGGAGTTTTCCGACGCAGGTTCGAAGAGATGACCGAGATCATCGATAGCTATGCGAATTACGAAAAGTAAGTACAAGTGAGTGCTTTTACAAAGACGGTGCGATTGATGAGTGAAGACCCAGTACAGGTTTCCCGGGACACATGCTTAATCCCGTTCCTCTGCCGCGATACTCTATCTGAGCGTGGAGTTGGTTGCGGTTACAGCCCACAGCTGCCGCCGCCTCATCCTCATAACCCAAGCGCAAGCTTCACATTGCAACTGAACATAGTAAACGACTTACAGTGCTTACTATCCCCAGTACAAGCATGGGAAAGCGATCTGACCTTTCCGTACGAAGTAACAGTATTTAGTCAGTGACCATCACTGTCACCAAAAAGTCATCCCGCGCGCAGCACCAGGCTCTTTAGGATCAAAGCGGCTAGTCTCAAGCACAAGCTTCAAAATCTAGTGCTTCCCGAGCGTTTTTGTCAGATAAAATCTTTACCTGGCGCAAGAGAGAGGTGGTGAGAAGGAATGACCGGGTAGGGGGTTTACCGCATAGCGAGACATATCTTCAGGCGTATCCCATTGAACGAGAGCGACTAGAATCCATGATGGGACATCAACTTCGTAAGGGCACATGGCTCCTCCCAGCAATGCAGAGGACGCGTGTGCTGACGCTTACTCTCGTTATGTTTTAGTCGCATGCACAGCAACCTGATGCCGCGAGAGATAGAGGAAACCCGGTATCCGGGCATCTAGTTGCGTTAAGACGAGGATCGCCCAACGTTGTTCAGATGTATCTGGTCATAGATCCCCAACAATACATACAGAAGTCTTTCACACGCGGGTGAAACAAGTGACCAAGACCTTTCTTGCATAGCAAAATGTGTACCCAAACTCAGAACACGACCACATTCACCTCGCGACCGAATCCCACCCAACCATCCATCTTCCTTCTTCCCATCAGTACCAAATGTATACATATCTATAAAACATTCTTCCTCGCACCCAACATGTATGTACACATATGATTCCGCACATGCATCCCAACCAATCCCCGCCGGCACACACGCATGACGCCCCACCCATCGCTTAGTCTCCAAGCACCCTAGCGCATGAACCTCCCTGCACATAATCCCCGAGCCGTTTCACGCACACGCGGCCCCGCCCCTCTGACTGGCGCACCCGGCGCGGCATTGCGCGACTGCTAAACGCCAAACACGGGTGGGCCGGCGTCCGTTGGAACGAAACGCCGGGACGCGGCGTGAGTGGCCGGGTGGGTGTTTCGAGGGCGCGCGTTTGGGTGGGATCGGTTGAGGCGGCGCGGCGAGGATGAACAGATAGATGGATGGATGGACAGATATGTATATATGTGGTTGGCTAGGGGGGACGGGTGGATGGTTGGGTACGAGAGTTGGTGAGAGGGCTGAATTCGCAACGACATTGGGAAAGAAGACGAAGCGAGACGAGACGAAACGACATCAATTCAAGTCTTAGTAGCAAGCATAGCTATCTTCTTCAAATACGACGCACTCGTCCATTCAGTACAACCACCACAATGCGCCTCCTCGCCCTCGCCCTCACCCTCCTCACCACCCTCTCAACCGCATCCCCCTCCCCTCCTCACAATCAACGGTATCCCTTCGCATCGTCACCGCCTCCCCTCCCACCTCACTACCGTCGCCAACCAACACCCCCTCAACCCCACAACCAAAACCCTCCGCCTCACCGTCGGCCAAACCCTCTCCCTCGACCACGCGCCCCTCGCCGCGCACAGCATATCCATCGCTTCGATAACGTCTGGGTGGGACGTCTCGCCACGGCCACGGGCAGTCGCGGAGGATGACTGGAGAGTTGTGTGCAAGGCGAAGGTGGGGTATGGGTCTGGGGGCGTGACGTTTGGGGTGGAGGATAGGGGGTGGAATTAGCTAAGAAAGGAAAGGGGAGGGGGAAGGCGGTGGAGATTACGGGGGTGGAGTGTTGGTTGGAAGGGGATGAGGGGTTGGTTGGGGGGTTTTGAAAAGAAGGTGGTGAAGGGAGAGGAGAGAGAGGGGGGAGGGGTTGGGATACTTTTTTGTATATATTTATACCATTTATCATTTTGTATCGTTGGAATTCGACGAAAGAGGATCTCTAGGCTTTTCCTTCGTGGTGGAAGAGCTCCCATTGAAGCCTCGCATGATCTTCTCCATCATGTCTATGCCGGCCTGCTCTTCAGCGGTGGGACCTTGGTCTTTCTTCTCCTCCTGCACGAAGCCGCCACCCTTCATTATGGATTCCATCATCCGGATACCCTTCAGCTCCTGCAGCGGCGGAATATTCTCCAGCGCAGCGGGGTCGACAGTCTCGAAGTTGATGCCAGAAGACGGCTTGACCGCCCCCTCGACCTCGAACACCCGCTCCGGCGTAACCACAAAGTCACACTGCACCTCCGCCTTCTTCTCCGGCCTAATCGGCTCCAACCCGATCTCCGCCTCGTCCACAACCTGGCAGTCGTGCGCGACGGCCACAACCGGCACCCTCTCCCCCAGCACCTTCATATCGTGAAGCAACGCCCACTGCACCTCAAACAAGCCCTGTCCCTCCCACAACATCACACCCCGCGTATTAAACGCCAACCCCCCCAGCACACACAAATCCACCCTCACCCCCTCGTCCCTCAACTGCGCCAACTCGACCCGCCGCCCCACCCCCGGCCTCTCCATCCCATCCAGCCAACTCGCCGCGCGCATGTCCTCGTCGCGAATCCGCAGCGGACTCAGCAGCACGAAGCCCCTCCGCAGCCTGTACGTCGCGACGAGCACCTTCTTGCCATCTCGCAGCGCGCGGTACCGCAGCTCCTCGAGGCTGTTGTCCGGCGTCGTGAGGATGGTGCTGGCGGACTGGTAGCAGGGGAGCTGCACGAGGCGGTCGATGGCGGCGGCGGAGTCGCGGAAGTCGGGCGTGGCGGAGAGGAAGTCGTAGTGGAAGCGGGAGTCGGGCTTGGCGTGCTTGACGAGGGTGCGGTAGACGTGCTGCCAGATGAGCTGTCTGGCAGAGGGGGAGGGAGGGGACGTCATTGGGGGGTGGGTCTAGCGAGTGGTGGGCGGTGGTGGTGAGTGTGTACGGTGCGTGCAATGCGTGGGTGGGAGGGCAAAATCGAGGGAGCGAGACATGCTGGATGGGGCCATGCGGCGGGGGAGTGTCGCTGACTAAAGAGGGGAATGGCGGAGATCTGCCATCGTGACGCTACGTCGTTATACTTACATATGTAGGTAATGGGAAGAAGAGGTGCTTTTTACAATCTATCGCGAAGAGGTCTTTGCCCAGGTACCTACTTGTGACTTTGAGCGGGTGCATATCCGGGCGTTATATCCGGTGCTTATCCGAACGAGGACGGCATCTATTTCTGGGTGCGAGATGCGATCTTGTCGTCACCCAACCAGCGCGGTTGGACATGGCATTTTGCATATCATGCAGACCAATATGGTTACTGTCGTCGAGCCGGTGTATCGTTTAAATATACGGGTTCAATCCCTTCTATATCTTGCTCCTCCACCGATTACATACATCCCTCATGGCCACCACGACGAGCGACGGGGTACTCAACCCGGACGACGAAATCCACAGAGCCTCCATGACCTCCTCAAAAGGCAATCCCAACCCCCAAGACGTGAAAACCCCCCTAAAGACCCCCAACCCAGATCAAGACGCCAAAAGCTCCTCAAAAACCTCACCCGCCTCCTCAAAGCCCAATGGTTCCTCCTCTCCATGTCCCTCCTCATCCTCCTCACCTCCCAAGTCCAAGTCCCCCTCCGCCACCAACCCCTCAAACGCACCATCGTCACCTACCTCTCCGTCAGCCTCATCTTTTTCATCAACGGCAGCACGCTGTCCCCTGCCGTCCTCCTCGCCAACTACAAAAAGTGGCAGATCCACGCCTTCGTCCAGCTGCAATGCTACCTCGTCGCCTCGGCCGCCACCTTCGCCATCGTCAGCCTGTGCGCGACGAACACGTCGTTCATGGATCCCTGGCTGCTGATCGGGTTCCTGTTCCTGGGCAGCGCGCCGACCACCATGTCGTCGAATGTGGTGATGACGCAGCAGGCGAGGGGGAATACCGCATTGACGGTGGTGCAGAGCGTGATTGGGAATTTTCTGTGTCCTTTTTTAACGCCCGTGTTGCTGCAGATGTATTTGTCGAGTGGGGCGTGGTATAGTAAGGTTCTTGTCAGTGGGGATAACTACCAGGAGATCTATAGAAGAGTGTTTAAGCAGCTGGGGTTATCGTTGTTTCTGCCGATGGCGTGCGGACAGGTGGTGCAGTATCTGTTTCCGAAGGCGACGAAGAAGGTCATGGTGGAGTGGAAGATGATGAAGCTGTCGTCTGTGGCGCTGCTGTCGCTTGTATGGCAGACGTTCGATCAAGCCTTTTGCTCGGGGGCTTTCGACTCGGTGAAACCCTCGAATATCGTTTTCATTGTCTTCATCAACATCGCACTATATTTTGTATGGCTTGGGATATGCTTTGCCGCAAGCACCATCTGGCTGTCCAAGCAGGATGTCATTGCTTGCTGCTATTGCTGCCCGAGCAAGGCGCTGAGCATGGTGGTGCCGCTGAGCTCCGTCATGTATATCGATATTAGCCCTATCAACCAGTCGAAACTGCAGATTCCGGCGATTATCTTCCAAGCGCTGCAGGTGGCGATAGGAGGGATATTGACGGTGGTGTTTCGGAAGTGGATTAGCCCCTTGGAGCGCAAAGAGGAAGATGCAAGGCGGGTGGAGGAAGGGGCCGTTAAGCAAGAAGATTCTCGGGGGTCAGGCGATGTTTGAGTAGGTTTTAGAAGTTTGGTGGATTAATTTGTCAAGAGCATGCAAGAGGAATATACGCAATCACCTCCTTGGACGTACAAAGGGCCACAGAGAGTTGGAGAAAATCGCAGCTTGAGAAGGGTAACGAAGTCCATTTGATTCAAGAGATATTGGCGGGCCTCGTTGCACATATTATTTGGGGAAAGAGATCAACTATTTATTTTCATAGTATATAGTTCAAATTTCGAATGAGGGGGTATCTAAAGCCGAACAATGCATCGCTGCACGTCATACAACATATACAAAACGCAAATTCCAAAAGAGCTAAAACGCGACGACCAGCGTAACGCAGCGATCAGCCCAACGCAGCAATCAGCTGTTCTTTCGCCTTCTTCCATACCGTCTGTCTCCCCTCTTCCGGCACACCTCTCACACTCTCCACAGCCCGCTGGCTCTTGATCTGATCTTCACTGAACCAGTTTCCATGCAGACCATACGGTACCCTACTCGGGAGGTGGATCTTACACACCACCGTCCGCATATCGCGAGCATCGAGTACCCACAAATCACTAGTAGCATCAGGTTTGCATTCACCCAACTCATCAAGCTGGGCCTCGTCAAACACATAGAACAAGAGAAAACCATCATCTTCGCTAGTCGCCGCATGTCGAGGTACAAATCGCGCCTCTTGCGCAAAGTGGCGGGGTGGTAACTGGAAAGCCTGGATGCCGTCTTCTCTGGTGTTGGCGGTGACGATTTCCTGCACCGAGCGCGTGTCGAGACATCCTGTCACATTTTCCGGGGGCTGGTTTTGGCGCGTTCGAGGAGGGTGTGGACATCCATTTTGACGATGACGTCGATCTTGGTCGCTTTACCTAGTGCGGCGCCGAAGGAAGCGTTGGAGGTGCTGCATCCATAGATATAGCGAGCGAAAGCCATTTCGACATGGGGTGCGACGGTGGGGAATTCAAAGGGGATGCTGGATAGGGCGTACTGTTCCGTGATTTGGTTCGAAGAGGTGTTTTTCAGGTCGAAGCGATAGTAATATAAGCGGCATTGCTCTTCGTCCAGATCGTCTTTAACGACTGGCGGTTCGGGTGGTCCAGGTTTCGCAAGGCGGTTGTCCGACAAGAGAGGCGTTTCTTCATCAACCGTATCTTTCTCTAAATCCTTGCCATTTTCCTCATCATCGTACTTGGCAAAGAAAGACATTCGTTTCCGGTCTTTATTTTCTGTGTGGTTAGGATGCGGCGGCGGGGTGAGGTTGCCAGCGCTGAAAACTAGTGATGCGGACGTCAATCGACAAGCTAGCATATTGACGGCGATCGGGGTTCCCTCGGGATCTAATTCATCCCAGGTGTTCGCAGTGTGGAAAATACAGCATCCCTTAGTTTCGAACCAGCGTACTGCTGCAGGTTCTTGGCGAGGAAATACTCCGAAGCGTGATGACTTTTTAGGCTCATATGCCACCACTGGTTTATTTCTCATCATGTTGAATGGGGAGAGACTAAGAGGTAGATCCAGGATAACAGTATGGTATTTGGAAACACCAAAATCGTGCATCATCTTGCCACCCGAACATCCTGGAACCGGAGCATTCAACAACTTCTGCACTTGTGCTTTCGAGCTCGAACAATTCGCTGTTCTCGGTATCAGAGAATAATGGACGAAAGGTGGGAAGAAGTTGCAGTGAAAAAGCATCATTTCGCCAGTCGTGGGGTCGACCTTCGGGTGTCCAGTGGTCCACTCGCGCATCCAGCTATTGATTCCAGTGCCACCAAATCCAGGCGCATCATCAATGTTTTCTTCCTGAGGCTCGCCTTCACTCCTGTTACCGTTGAACCAGCCGACGGTCTCCAGTCCTGGAAGTTGGACGCGTATGGGAGGCCCACTCTCACAGGTCGCCAATGCTCGTCCATCGTGATACAGAATCGACGTATTTGCAACACTAATTCTTTTGATAGACTGGGTAGATCCAGGTAGGTGCGATAAGAGGACGAGTATGGCGCTCCGAAATATGCTCCATACAATCACGAGCATCCGCGCCATCGGATTCACTAGAGTCGCTATGCTAGTCATGATTGGCGTACGAAGCCTATTACTCTCGAAGGTTGACAGACAAAGGTCCGTCAGAACGAATTGGTTAACGAAGCGGGGTGTGGCTTTCGTGTTGCCAGCTGTAGTGCGATCGAACCATACTCCTGTGAGCATACCGTCTCCATCGAACCAATGAGCGTCCCGTCCGAGATCAGAGTTTGAAATTGGATTGCCTCCATTCCGCACATACATGCCACCCTGGAGCTCTGCTGGGACAAGACCGGACCATTTTACAGGCTGTGGTGATGAGGTCGTGGTTACCGGAGCGAAGTTACCTGCAAGATACCTACAATTGTTAGTGGTGAAGCGAAAACTTGCCTCCGACGATGTGAACTTACGGATGACAAGAACGTTGCTTTTTCTCATACTCTTTTTGGGACATGGTCAGGCTCCGTAGCCTCCCCGTATTTAGTTGCAGTAAGGACCGACGATTGTTCAAGTGTACTTTTCGGGTACCGACGAGGAGTAGGTTCAAGTCAGATTTAATCATTCAAGCCTCGCCCGAAGCGTCCGGGCGTAGTGAAAGATACGTGGATTCTAGTCAACGGACATGGGTGACCCTTTTCGGGTACGGACTACGAGGTGTAGTTTGTAGTCAGACCTCGCTCGGGCGTAGCGGTGAGCACATGCAAGGTGGTAAACGGACATGAGCTACCCTGTTCGGGCACGTAAGAGAGGTTGCGCGTACTCCTAACTTCTTTATCGTCGAGATTGACCTTACTAGACCATGGCGACATGGAAGATGTGTAGCAAAGCTGTAGTCAGATTACGCCCGGCTATAACAAGAAGGATGCTAATGTTAGTAAATAGATATGAGCTTCCGTTTCGGGAGGGGACTGCAGTATCGCAGTTTCGTGTAAATCGTTTATAGTCGTGATTGACCGGACTAAATCATGGCGACAAGGAAAATGGGGAGCAAGCTGTAGTCAGACTTCGCCCGGCCACAGCAATGAGGATGTGAAAGCTGGCAAGTAGATACGAGCTATCCACATCATTCGACCGTAGCTGTGGCAGGAACGGACCGGCGTCGCATGATAAACCGGCAGCAGCGGAAGTCGGCCTGAAAATGACAAAAACACATCATGACGATGGTGCCTGAACCTCGCTACAGCTCAATCCTGGCATTTGGTGATGATCGGGGACATTTTGGCATGACGACATGAGTGGCTCGACTAGGCTGCACTAAACTGCTTTGGGAGATGATCTGTACGCTACCTGGCACCTTATTCCGCCTCGACCACGTCCACTCAACTCGCCAAGATGGCGGCTTTTACACTTCTACTGCCTGCACGCTGTGCTCTAGAGCGGCTCCCTGCGTTCGGGACCCTTCAATTGACGTGATTGACACGCGCCGACCATTTGAAAAGCGGGCACATGTGAAAGAGCAGTGTCCGAGTCAATCATGGGTTACGAATACGCCTTTGTGTAGGTATCAGCTTGGGGCAATGCAAGGCGTCACTGACATGCACTGTGTAGCCATGTTAAATTCACAATACCCCCAGCAATACTTCTTACATTGCTGTACAGACCATTGTTTACGAGATTGGATGCATACAAAGTCGCATTCTTAGTATCTGTACGTATGCAGGCGCACAAAGTGCCGGCCTCTTCTTACGGGGGATAGATCGCAGTTGTCTCCACCATACCATGGGATTCATACCTTATCCGGACCGGCATCTGGAGTTACCCGACCCATGTGATAATTGGGCCGAAACTGTTCGCAATTCCCGCCGAGGAAGTGTTCTTTTTTGTCATACAAACGTACAACACTTCGTTGCTGTATCTTATCCTGAGCAAGCCCACCTTTCAGCCCCTGTATCTCCGTGTAGAACGGTCAAATTCGCACCCACGTGGGCCATGCAACAAGCAATGGCGGTGGTATAAGCGTGCTGGTCAGCTTTTCTTGACTGCATCGATTGGCTGGGGTTGGAATTGCGTCTTTAAGAACTCCACAGCGACCTATACCGGTCTTATACTGGTTTGGGCATTGCCGTTTCTCCTACTCTTGTGGTACGTTATTGATTTCTTCTGGGCTGTCCGTTGGCTCACAGTGGCATAGGAGTCTCGCATACCAGTTCATCTTGGGCCTACCCCTGTCCAACACCGTCTTACCGATCTTGATACCCACCGTATATCTTTGGTTCGTTGACACATTGGCTCTTAAGCGCGGTACCTGGGTGATCAGCAACGGCACAAAATACGGCGTGCACTTGTGGGACGGTCTGGAAATTGAGGAGGCCCTGTTCTTTTTGCTAACAAATATTCTGATTGTCTTCGGACAACTCGCCTTCGACAATGCCTTGGCTATCCTTTACACCTTTCCCAAGCTCTTTCCCAATCCGGCAGTGCTTCCATCACCCCTCACTCTGGTTGAGGCTTTGTTAACGTCAACGTCGAAATATGACGAGGCACGCCTTGTGGGTTTGCAGGAGGCGGTCATTCGACTGAAGAGAAAGAGTCGGAGTTTCTATCTCGCTTCTGCAACATTCCAAGGACAACTCCGCTCGGACCTGATGTTGCTTTACTCATTTTGTCGCGTCGCGGATGACCTTGTGGACAATGCCTCGTCAGCGGAAGATGCGCAAATGTGGATCGCCAAATTGCAAAAATTCCTTGAACTCGTATATGGAGACAAGGAAAAATCTGGATCACGAGTCGAACCGTATGTCGCGGATAATTTTCCTTCGGACACACAATCTGCATTGCTTCAGCTGCCATGCAACAGGCTATCACGTGAACCACTCCAGGACCTCTTGCGCGGGTTCGACATGGACTTGGCTTTCAACACAGCCCCTCCAATTGAGACGGAAGCCGATCTCGAGCTATATGCTGAAAGGGTTGCAGGAACAGTCGCGCAGATGTGCAATGAGCTCATCTTTCATCTGTATAAAACGTCGCAATCATTAGAGGAGCAGGATCGAATCATTCAAGCTGGCAACCGCATGGGAGTAGCTCTTCAGTATGTCAATATTGCTCGTGATATTACCGTGGACGCAAAAATTGGGCGCGTCTACCTGCCCAAAGCCTGGTTGAAGGAGGTGGGGAAAACGTACGATTCCGTACTCGAGACTCCAAATGGGATGGAGATCGAGGACCTCCGCTCCAGGCTCCTCGATAAAGCTTTTGCATTGTACGAGGAATCACGAGGAGCCATCGAGGAACTACCAGTGGAAGCTCGTGGACCTATCAGGGTTGCAGTGGAGAGCTACATGGAGATTGGTAGGGTTTTGCGGCAGAAAGGGTACGTGGTCAAGGCGGGTAGGGCAACAGTGCCAAAGTGGAGACGTCTTCGGGTAGCTTGGAGGACGCTCAACCAATAGCTTTGCAACAAAAGATTGCTCCGATGGAAAGGTCGATTGTAAATGCACGCGCTCATGCACGTTGCTGAACCGATACCCATGTGGCGACCCTGAGTCATTTTTCCCCGCTCCGAGAACCATGTGAGTGAACGAGGTAGACTAGACTAGACTATGTATGCACAACTATCACGACGCACGTTGGACGTTTGCATATGATACCGTCAAGTTCCGCAGGAAACAACTTTTCAGACCAATGAATGCACATTTCACGACGGACAATAGCGGGCCAGATGCTCATTCGTCGCGGGAAGAATTCATGACCAATGTGATGCTAGTTTCTTTGTCTAGCGTGAGTGATGTAAAAGCAAGCTCATAGAGATCGACGTCAGAGACAACCAAGCTTTTGGAAGCTACGGTCGCTAAACCCCATCCTGTTAGTGTACGATTCTGTGCAAATGTGAATGTAGACATCATCTTGGATTGGGATCTAGTGGCTGCTCTCGCGTCTCTAAGAGGCTTCGGCTTGTCTACCGAGCTAGTCTCAAAACCTCGTCTCCACCTTTCGCGGAATGATTTGGAAACAAGGCTTGTCTTGAGTCAAGCAAATGATCGTCATGGTGCTCTAGAATTTGTGTTACAATGTAGGAGCGAGGTGAGCGCATGATCACGACGTGCGGGTCTAGCATCCTCCAAGGGTGGCGGAGATCGGCAGCTTTCCCTAGATCTACACGACGTTTGTTGGCAATGATGCCGTCAAGAAGGAAGACCAATCTGGATTCTCACCGGGAGGGGCCTTTCGTCATACTTTACTGGCAAAGGCCTCAAAGGGTATATGTTATCAGATGATCTCTGTTGTTTCGTGCATCACCAAATTATCTCGTCTCGTCGCGACTTCTGATATACCCCAAGCGATCTCAGACGCCGAATCGTCACAATGGATGCTCTCAACTCGAGACTCGTCGAGCTTGAACGCCGTAACAATGCGCTGAACCTGAACAATCCGGGCAACAGGGTCAATGGAGCCACTGCCCAAATCGCAATCACCACACGCGGCTCAGACTGGTACTTTGCCGTCTGCGCTGTGATGACTGTAGCTGGTATTGCGTTCATGGGTCTTGCGCTGCGCAAACCACGTCACCACCGCGTTTTTCACTACCTCACTTCGGCTGTCGTCTTCACGGCGGCTATTGCCTACTTTACGATGGGCTCCAATCTGGGGTTTACGCCTATTCAAGTCGAATTCCCACGTAGTGATCCTAAGGTCGCTGGACAGGTACGTGACGCAAGCCCGTATGGGCATACCCCAAAGTTCAGTGTCTTCAATCGCCTACTGAGCAATCCACATTCTTATACAAACTCTCAATACTCCCTATAAACCATTACACCCCACTAACTCTTGTCCCAGTTCCGTGAAATCTTCTACGTTCGATACATCGACTGGTTCGTCACGACGCCCCTCCTCCTCCTGGACCTCCTCCTCACAGCCGGCATGCCCTGGCCCACCATCCTCTTCGTCTGCTTCGCCGACTGGGTCATGATCATCACCGGCCTCGTCGGTGCCCTCGTGCAATCGCGCTACAAGTGGGGCTACTTCACCTTCGGCTGCGCGGCCCTCTTCTACATCCTCTACCACCTCGGCTGGGAGTCCCGCCGCAACGCCAACCGCTACGGCAGCGACGTCGGCAAAGCCTTCCTATTCTGCGGCTCGCTGACCGGTGTCCTCTGGCTGCTGTACCCCGTCGCGTGGGGCGTTTGCGAGGGCGGAAACGTCATCAGTCCTGATAGCGAAGCCGTTTTCTACGGAATCTTGGATCTTCTAGCTAAACCTGTGTTTGGTGCGCTGCTTATCTGGGGACACAGGAATATTGAGCCGGCTAGGCTGGGGCTGAAGATTCATGACTACGATGATGTAGCCACGGATGATGCGGTGCATAAGAAGCGTCCGAGGAACGATTATGGGACTCCGGTCGGGGCTAACGCTGCGGGAACTTCTGCTGCGCCTACGGATGGTCTTGGTGGGAACACGCCCGCGAACCCGACGCACGACGTTTAGACTGGTTCTCGAAAATCATGAGGACTGATGGACTGAGGAGTGTTTGGAACGTGTAATGTCATCTGGAATGATGCAAAGTAATGATTGTCGGACTTGATGTTCGAAATGCTGTATTGTCAATTCGCGAAGACAGATGTTTGGAGTATGTGCTGGATGATTTTCGGTATTCTGATTGCATTTACAAATGTATATAGCCTAATGAGTAATTATTGGCACGTTGAATGGGTTGTTCTAATGTTCCGAAAGATATCAGTGATTTTTTCATCACCGACTTCAGTATCATGATACATTCCACTGCCGGCCTCGAACAATGCTGATTGGAATGAATGACACTTAAATTGTCTTTGAAGAGACATCTTCTTCTCTCTAGGGTTGATAATTCAAGATACGGTGAATCAGGGGGTGTTTCCGAACGCACCATGAAAGCAGGCTGGGTGACAATAAATCTGATCACTAACCAAAAGCTGGTTGCCAAGAAAATAAATATTGGCCTGGACACTCTGCATACTTGCATAACCTGGAATAAAGAGATCCTACCACGCTTCAGGATACGGATGGAGAAATAACGGCTAGGTTTGGAGTGGCTGTGTCGCCCCACCAAACCTTGTCCACACGAAGTGGGCGCAGGCTAGCGGCACGGCTGTAGCCTTTCGCTCCACTTATATAGCCGTTTAACCAATTGCACGATAGTACCTGCTCTATTGATTCTAGTGAACATTGTTTATCAACACTGAGGTTGTTTGGGTAGTTCGAACAGCAAACCCCATGGAGTTGTGGTGGGCGTGTAATTTTTCAGGCTGCGGCATGGCATGAGGGTAATTGAGGGCTCAAATTGCTGACAGCATATTTTCCAAGTATCTGAGCATACCAGAAGCCTATTTTTCAAGCTCTCTAACTACACCATCTTCCCCAATTCATCCCCACGGGAATTGCTCCTTGTGGAACATACGTAGGACAAAGCGTCGCTCCCTCGGAAGTTTCCCCATTGGGAACAGCCCGCTCCCAAGCCACGTGGCGACGTAATCGCCCTCGTAAGCACACAGTAAATATAATAACATTGAACCCCAGAACCTCATAAGCATCCGTGAACAAGCATCCCCGCACAATCTTGCTGTTCCATCGTGCCTTGCGCCCCCAGCCCGTATCCAACACTCCAATTGTACCTGCTGTGGCAAGATGCCCGCCCCCAAGAATGTTGGCATCAAAGCCATTGAACTGTATATCCCAGGGCAGGTACGTACGCACGTGCACGCTGCTTCTTTGTAGATATGTTTACGGGACTGATGTAAGACATGTTTAGACGCTGGACCAGGCCCAATTCGAAACCCACCAGGGCGTCTCGGCGGGTAAATACACCATTGGCCTCGGATTGCGTTCGATGAATTACTGCACGGACCGAGAAGGTAATATCATGCTTCTCGCCATGTTCCTGCCGCTGGCTGACTCGTATTCTAGATGTATGCTCCCTCGCGTTGACGGCCGTTTCTTCGCTTCTCGCCAAGTACTCCATCGATCCGCAGTCCATAGGCAGATTGGAAGTTGGTACTGAGTCGCCCTTTGACAAGGCCAAGTCGGTCAAGAGCGTTTTGACGCAATTGTTCGGCGATAATCACAGTCTTGAAGGAGCCGATACCGTGAATGCTTGCTACGGTGGTACGAACGCCCTGTTCAACGCCATCAATTGGGTTGAATCCCGTTCCTGGGATGGCCGAGATGCCATTGTTGTGGCGTCGGATATTGCTCTGTACAAGCAATCTGCCGCCAGACCTACGGGAGGTGCTGGGTGCGTCGCTATTCTAATTGGTCCCGATGCCCCCATCGTATCTCTTCCCGGATTGCGCGGTACTTTCATGAAGCATGCATACGACTTTTACAAGCCCGAGATGTCCTCTGAATATCCGTTTGTCGACGGTCATCTATCCATTTCGTGCTACCTGTCTGCGCTCGATGGATGCTACGCCGATCTACGCCGCAATGCTGAGCGGGTATCTGGCGATGTTGAACGATTCCCAGAGGACAATGCAGTTCTTGCTCGAAAGAAAGAGACCTTCGTCGATATATTTGATTACATGGCCTTCCACACCCCCAATTGCAAGCTCGTCTCCAAGTCGTACGGTCGCCTCATGTACAATGATTTCCTTCAGGACAAGACACACGAAGCTTTTGGAAACGTCCCTAAACACCTTCATGATCTGGGCTACACCGATTCTCTTGCCTCGAAGGAGCTGGAAACTTGCTTCGTTCAACTCAGCAAGCCTCAATTCAAGTCCCGTATCGAGCCATGCATACAAGCACCGAGCCAATGTGGCAATATGTATACGGCTAGTCTATACTGCTCACTTCTTAGTCTGATCACAGAAATCGGATCTGAATCGATTCAAAACAAGACCATCGGCCTATTCAGCTACGGCAGCGGTATTGCTAGCACCTTGTTCACTATGCAGGTTGTTGGAGACATTAGCCACATCATCGAGAAGGTGGATCTCACTGCTCGTCTAAAGCAGCGCCATGTAGCCACACCCACCGAATACGAAGCGGTACGATTTTGCACATACCATTCTACTAGTTTTCGTCACTAATTATATGACAGGCCTGCAAATTGCGTGAAACTGCTTACGGAAAGAACAACTACACGCCGCAGGGATCCCTCGAGAACATTGGAGAGGGTGTTTATTATCTGGAGCACGTGGATGATCAATATCGTCGCACCTACGGTATCAAAGGCCCTGCTACAAACGGAGCCCACTAAAGATATGTGTTCTTAGGAACTTTGGTAATGACTTAAGATGAGATCATGAGTGTGGAGAGAAACTACACACCATACTTCCTTGGGGATATGAGGTTTCAGGGTATAAAGCTCGATGACTGTAGGGGTACAGTTACTTAAGGACCATATACATCATGATTCTGTCTTTAGGGCGTAATTAACACTGCTGAGGTGTGCCCCGACTGGATCACAGTTTAGACGGTCCTCCAAATCTAACTTATCATCTGAAAATTGGTAGTCCAACAATGATGGAAATCTTCGAACGTTTCTTGTCGATTGTCAATGCGCTCTAGCGATATGAAGCTGTCGTGTCCGAAGATTGATAGACCAATCTAAGCCGACTTGCCCTCATCAGCGCGCCCCTTCATTTTCCCTGTTTAGCACCACCGCTTTCTGTAAGGTTCATGAAGCAACTAATAAAAGCTTTTTTTAACTATTCGTATTCTTTTTGCTGTGAATACCTTTTTTCTGACAAAACAGGTGGTTGCCGGGTTTCAGTCCACCGTGTAATTAGGCCTCGCATACCCACACGTCATCCATTCCTTACCTGGGCGGCAAAAATGTATGCCATGAGCGAATACGGTGTCGTAGTCATCACAGCCGATGTGAAGTCAACGCCCATCTTTGCATCTAGTTGGAACGGCCTGTTTCAGGACCTGATATGGTAAGGTGCCAGCCTTACGTTTGGCCCCCAAGCCATGCTCAGCCCCCTTCGAATTCCACAAAAAACATGACTCCACCTTGAATTCCCAATCCATCCTCATACTTTTAAACGCGGCTTCGCTATCTACAAGAGCTTGGGTTTCCATGCATACGATTTATCATGGACTTTGTCGAGCCGCCGTTCGGCGGAGAAGGTGTAGAGGTCCCCCTTGTTAGCGCGACGGTTATGCGACCAGACGACGACGAATGGTACTCTTTTGCCACACGGCTTGATCTTTCCCAATCTCAAGAAGAAATCGCAGAATTCATTCAATCGTGGCTTTATTTCGGCCTCCTTGCTGTGCTTGCGGATAGAACCATAGATGGACGCGAGTATTCGACACCCGGGAAACGCGGATCCACCATTGTAAGCTCGCACCTAGTTGCAGCGACACTTGTTGAGATGAAGCTCGGTGTGCTTCGCTTGCCACAGAGCGAGTGTATGAGTGTACTGGAAAAACATAAAACAATCCTCGTAAGAGCGGACGAAGCAGTGCGTCGCACAGAGGAGCACTTTACTAGTCGCACCAGCGGCCTCGTCGACTTGATATTGCTTTCGGTTAAAGTACTGATCGGAACCATCGTTCACTCTTACGACAGTGTGGTCAATCACATGTTCGAAAAGCTATGTGGAACTACCATCCAATGGTATGACATTGCACGAAGAAGGCGCGGTCCTTCAAAGGCTGCGGATCGAGCTCTGGAGGCCAAGATGATGGAGAACGGGTGGTGTGTACACCAGATTGACAAGATCCTCTCTACCTTCAGTTACCAAACTGCCTATTACTTTGCCCGGCTACCGCGTCCTAGGAGCGCAAGACTCGGACATGATCGCTGCAGCAAGGCATCATGTAAGGGGTGGGACTCTAAGCCGGGTGACACAAGCGCTTGTCACGCGACTGACAATTGCACTTGCTCAACAGTAAGCGTCTCATCAGTGGAGGTTGCGAAAATCATACGAAGCAATCAGATCCCATTAATTTCCATCGAGGAAGATGTGCATGGTGCGCTCTCACTCAAGCTTCACACAAAGACGAGATCTTCAAAATATGTTGCCATATCTCATGTGTGGGCAGATGGTCTAGGCAATGCTTTCGAGAATGGTCTACCCGCGTGCCAGCTACGTATGTTACAAACATATCTCGGCCAGATATCCAAGGATCGACCAGCAACTTGGCCGAATTATGCAACATCGCCGACTACAACACTCTTTTGGATGGATACTCTATGTATTCCAGTCCAGGTCGCGCCTCCAGGGATCCCTTTCTCTGATCAAGACCTCAGAGAGATCAAAGGCAAAGCTATAGACAAAATGAACATTGTGTATTCCTCAAGTAGTCATACGCTTGTTCTGGATGCGGAATTAAGGGCAATACCGGTATCAGCAGATAACCCCACGAAGCTTGCGTACAGCCTAAGCTGCGGCTGGACTACGCGATCCTGGACGCTCCAAGAGGGCTGTTTGCCTCCCCTGACCGTGTACGCGCTGGCAGATGGTATCTACTCCCACGAGGCCCGGCAATTCGGACAACGTTTTAGCATGGGAAAGCTGAACTACGCGATTCGATTCGCATACGTTCTTGTCAAGAAGAGATTCACTGCTCCTAAATTTGTCATGGCGGCACGAGGCTTAACACCGGAAATTGTAGCACAAGATTTTGAGTATCCCGTACATCGTGACATATACACGTCATTTGCGACTAGAAATTTCAACATCTGGGATAGCGCGTATTCTCTGGTTCTTTCCGGAAGGAATATGCTGCATAGCCGTAACAAGTATGCTGAGATTTGGAACGAGCTTCTTGACCGGTCGTCGAGCCAGCCTGCGGATATACCTGCCATTTTTGCGAATCTGATCGGTATCAGTGCTTATGAGGTGCTCAAGAGAGATTCAGAAGAGAAAAGAGTGGCGTTGATCATCCGACAACAAACTGTTTTGCCAGTAGAGATTCTTTACAACACTGGTCCGCGTCTACGGGGGAAATTGCATGCGCAGAGAGTGCCTACGATCCGGCAAACACAAGAGCCTCTTGATTTACAAGACGATGTGGCTGAAGAATCGATTGGCTTACTGAACGTTTCTGAGCCTGAAGTCCAGGTTTTCAAGAATGGATGGGTGCCAGCTACTATAGATGGCGATGCAATCTCACAGTCTCTATCATCAACGAAACTGCATCTTCAGGTCCTGAAAGATCGTTTGCAAGTACGAAATGGTGATAAAGAATACTTTCCATGCATGTTCAGTACAACGGATGTTAACATTCCTACATCGGAGTTTCTCTTGAAGCGAACATCGAAATGCCAGGCGAAGGACAAGGAAATAGCTGTTACGAGAGTGATTGATCCTTCTCCCTTGAATGATTCGCAAGGTGTGGAAGAAACTGTGCAAGGACACTGTTTTATATACGACTCTGGCTCCTTGAGGGCCATGTCATTGGGTCTTATCGACGATGCTCCAGGCGCTCATATGGTCATCATAGGCCGTTCTAAAGAGCGCCTCACACTCCGTTACAGCGAGCCGATCCGCTTCACTCGTATTACCCGTAAGCGTCAAAACTTCGGAACATTACCAGTAGTCGAGTGTCAATGCAACATCCACGAAAGCAAGCAGTTTGTCGATATAGTCTATGGTAAGTTGCTTACCCATCTCTCTGCGCATGCAACGATCGAAGCTTATGCCCAATCTAGATGCCGAAGACCTAGGATCACTACTAGATGGTTCGACCAAGAACCCTAGTCAGCTGTTCCTGGAACACTGGTTCAACCCCATTGCTGTATTCGGCATGCATTATTATTTTTCTGGCGGTCTTAGCCCGTTCATTGGGACATTGCGACCCCATTTAATTAATGTAGCATGGTTTGTCATGCCAATACTGGTGTATACGTATCAGCACTTCATCGTGAAAGGCGCCGCAAGACGGTTATTCCTCGCGCCGCTAAACGACCGCGGACAATTACAACAGCCATCCAGGTCCCCGGTTGGCAAACTTCGTCATGGGCTAGATACGTTGATCGCGCATCCGTGGTCGGTAATTCTTGTGGGTCCTGTGCTTGACGGATTGTTTTGGTTGGCCCTGAAAGCCTCGGAAGGAAGAGAGGCTACGATACGTTCCAAGAAACGATTAGTGATAAACACAATCGTTGTTTTGTATTGGTATTTGTTCATTGGAGCCGTCAGGTGGAAAGTTACGAGATGGCTTTTCTTCGTTTCGGTTGCGGCAATTGTCTTCGGCGCGATGCATGACTTGTGGACGGAGGGATTATCGTCATATGGATTTGTGCATTATGTTGTGTTGTTCGTAAATCTCTGGATGGTTACGTTTACCATGGACCGTCTTCGTAGGGATAAGCAGCGGTAGTTGGATATTAGAACTGTAAGAATATGTTAGTCGATATTAGTTCCTTCGGAATAAATCTAATCGACTTGAATGGGATTCAGATTTCGATCCAGGTCTTCATTTCGCCCATTGTCCTCCAGGGCGGGGAGAGTGGCCTCTGCGTGGTTAACCTGCTCCTTGTTAACCAACGATATACGTAAGACGACGGGGCACATCGTGTTCACGGCCACCAGAACCGATTTATCCAGAACCTCATCGATTTCCTGGAAAGCCGCTCGAAGAACAAGGCGCAGTGGACTGATTGAGCCCTGTCGTATGGGGGTAGGTGTAAATTTGTGTGTGTGTGTGTAAGTATATGGATATATGCTTGTATATGTTTGTGTATATGTGAGGGAGAAGGAGATATATGTGTATATATTTTTATGCATTTATTAGGGGGAGGATGAGGAAAAGCAGTAGACAACATAATTTATCTATAAATGAACAGGCTCACTATGAATTTATCTTACGTGTAACAATAGCAAAATACACTAGGCTGGTGTGCGCAGTGGATATGTAAAAAATCTAATTGTGAAAGTCTTTAAGCTAGTGAGTAGGTCCATGGTTAGCGTAAATGCATGGGATTTGTGTCGCCTTAAGGCAATGGCGTACTTCAGGAGAACCCGTATCTGTATTCTATACTCAGCAGTTAAGTCCACGTGTAACTACAAGGTCCACTTAACTAAATAGCTTTTATCTTGCCCTGAGCTGGTAAGTCATACCAGGACAGTATGTGGATTGATACATTTCATTGACAATTTGCTAATGTCCTGGATTCGTATAGAGTGCGGTCTTCTAACCTACCTGGATTGGCTCGCCTGGTTTTACTACGCCAAAATGAAATGTCGTCAACCCATGAGGGCTGAACGTTGCTCGAGATCATCGGCTATCCAACTAATAATATGAATATCATCCCAGCCAAAATCCAATCCGATCCGATCCATCCAAAAAGCCAGAACCACAACGCCTCGCTCTTATAAAAACGTCCAAAAACCAAACTCTTATAACCTACAAAAGCAGCCCATACAACGCATTTTCCATCCCACTAAAAAATTCCAATCACTGACTCTGCAGCGCCAAAACCTTCCCCTGATCCACAATAACCTGCTCATCCAGCCTCGCCTTCACATCCCCGTATTCCAACCTCTTCCACGTCGATATCCTTCCCTGATTCGTGTCGACCTCGAACACGCGAATCCTCCGATGATACCCATTATATCCGCCGTACCCGCCGAACCCGCTGCCCCCCGCGTAGCACATCCACAGCTCGGGCTCGCCCTTCTGGCTCTTGGACATTGCGCAGTAATCATTTGCGTGATCGTGGCCGCACGACACGACTTTGATGCCTTCTTCCACCAACGCGTCTTTGAACATTGAGTTGAATTTGGGCGCCGTGATGCCTTCTTTCCATTGGCCCAGGCGCTCGTTTTCCACGATGCCGTACTCCGGGAGGGGAATGTGGATGAAGGCCATGTCGAGGTGGATGTGCGTGTATTTGCTGTGGGGTTCCTTGAGGCCCTGCGCTGCTTTCTTGAACCACTGTATCTGGTTTTGCTTCAGCCAGTCGTAGCCCTTGTGTTTCTTCTCATCCAGGGAGCGGGAATGCGTGTCGAGGAAGTAGAGAGTGAGCGCCGAGTGCTTGCTAGAGTGAGCCTGGACCTCGACGTAGTAATTCCCGACGCCCATGGAGCCATCCGGAGACGTGGGGCCCGCTTCGGAGAGGGAGTATGGGAGGGACTCGTAGAGTTGCATTTGGTTGAGGCGGTTGAGGGTGCCCTCGTCGTCGTGGTTGCCGAATATGGCGGCGTATGGGATTTTACGGGAGATGAGGACGGAGGTGATTTTGAAGAGAGCCTGGGGAGGGTTAGTTAGAGGGAGTATGGGTGGTGGTGGTGAGAATTTACGCTGGGGAGGTCGGGGGCGGTGCCGCCGTTGACCTGGTCGCCGGAAAGAACGACCATGTCAGGTTTCTCGTCGTCGAGAATCTTCTCTATGAATTCCATGGTGCGGCTGTCCGCGTCGCAGTGGCCGCCGTTGTAGCCCTTTGGCTCAGGGTCTCGGCAAGGGCGCACGCCGGTGCTTAAGTGCAGGTCTGATATTTGCATGATCTTGAACTTGCCATCCTTTGTGATGGTGGGAACAGGTTTCTTGACCTTGACCGGTTGTCCTCTCCGTATCGTAAGGTGCGGTGACTTATCCTCGCCACCGGTATCCAAGTGCAATGCTCCGTTGGGCACCAGTTCCCACCCTGGCCTTGATTCTACCGCATCTGCGCCAAACAGGACGTCTACCGCGGTGATGGTTTTCTTCGAGTCACTCGCGTGGCGCTTCGCCGAGCGCTTGATCCAGATGCCGGCGGGCCGCGATTCCCATTTTTCTGATGCTTGGGTCTTGTCGCCAATAGACGGATCCAGCTTCCCTGTGCGCACATCTACAATCACCCGATCATCATCGGTGAGCTCCTCCTCTTTCTTCCGCTTGATGTGGATGTACGCCTGGGATGCCCAGCTGGTGCCGAGGAAAAGATCCTTCTCCACGCGATGCCATTTTTCTTGGTCGAGCTGGCACTTGGAGATGGGGTTGAGCGACGAGCATGACTGGAGAGTAATGTCTGTGATTACGAGGCCCTCGTGGTGGAGGGGAGGTGGTTATGGACGGCCTGGGGCAATACACCGTAGCGGCTGTCGAGGAATAGCACGAGGAGAAAGACGGCCAGCCCAATCAGACCGAGCTGGACCGACGCTCGAACCTTTCTTTGAGGTTAGCAAAGCCGACAGCAGTTGCATGGGGGAACCTGCTATTCTGCGTGGCGCGGGCATGGCTCTGGCACCTCCGCGGGGAAGCTTCCGTACTCAGTCCGCAGCCGCGATGGTCCGATGATATCAATAAGGCGTAGAGGAGGAAATAGCCATATTCGCGTGTGTTTGCGTGAGACGAGGGTGAGGGGAAAGTGAAGCGTTAGGGCGCAGGTGACTTGTTTCAACGTCTGCAAGTCAACGGTTGTTCTGGCCTGTTGCTTGGCTCCAAGCTTCGTGCCACTCCGGGCTCACCTCCGCTCCGCAAATAAGTAGACCCCCTCCCCTGCTCACATGCAAGCCATGCGCTTCTCGAGAGCTGCCGCACGCGCATCTGCCCAGCTCTGTACATGTTCCAGCACGAGGAACTTTGCGACCAGTTCTCTTCGCAGCCGAGCTTTCCAAGGCAAGTGTGCAGCTCCTCAGGCTCTGCAACGTGCTGGCCAGACGCTAATGGTTTGGCAGAGGGTGACCTCGTGCTCCTGAAAGACAAGAAGCATGGCAGTAACGAGGGGAAACTGGTTAAGCTTCAGGCCTCGAAGATAATCCAAAGCCACCACGGCAATCTCGCGCACGCAGACGTGATTGGGAAAGAGCCGCGACAGCTCGTGCATTCCTCCCGAGGTCATAGCTATCGCATTCATGAGCCTACCCTAGCAGAGTACGTCCGACTTACTCCAAGGCTGGTTACTCCTGTGCGTCCACTGCACCAAACGCGCATCGCCGTTACCGATATGGCCGAACGACAGCTGATGGACGCCAGATATACCCTTCAGATGCGAACCTGATCGTTTCGCTCCTAGACATACACGTCGACAGACCTTCGGGTGTCCCCAATGGCACCCCAGCTGTGGAGATCCTGGAGGCAGGCACCGGTCACGGGGCGCTGACGTTGCACCTTGCTCGTGCAATTCATGCTGGAAATCCAACTGTACCCAAGCTGCAGAGTTATGCCACCGAGCAAGAGGCAGAAGATCCAGTCTATCTTGGAGAATCCGTCACAGACCTACAAGAGGCTGCTATGGACTCCTGGCGGAGAAGCCGGGGTGCTGTCGTCCACACTCTCGACATCTCGGCCAAGCACTCGAAGCACGCACGCAAGATTGTCGAGGGCTTCAGAAACGGCATGTATGCCGACAGCGTTGACTTCTACGTTGGGGACGTAGCATCCTGGATAGCGGAACAGCAAAAATCCAGACAGAGTCAAACACCGTTCTTGTCTCATGTCATCTTGGATCTCCCTGGTGCAGATGGTTATTTAGAAGCGGTGGCCTCGGCGCTAAAAGTCAATGGCCTACTTGCAGTGTTCAACCCCAGTATCACTCAGATTGCGGAAGTGTCAGAGCTGATCCGCAAAGAGAGGATGCCCTACTTGCTCGACCAAGTTATCGAACTGGGCGCAAGCACCATCCGCGAATGGGATGTCAGAGCAGTGCGGCCACGGGCGACGCTGAAGAAGATGGAACGGAGAGATGTGCCAGCTTCCCCGCCCAGCGAAGGAGCAGTAGATGCAGTCGAAGGGCAGGAGGCCAGAGACGAGGAGCTGGCACAGGATCTGGCTACGCAGGAAGAGAAATGGGCGATGGTTTGTCGACCCAAGGCCGGGCAGGAGGTGGTCGGCGGCGGGTTTCTGGGTCTGTGGCGGAAGATGGAGCCGCCTTCTAGCACGGGCGAGTCCCCAGCGCGTGATGAGGCGGCTGGGGGAGAAGCGTAGAGTCTTTGAGCACGAATCAGCAATGCACGAAATGGCCGTACCAGTATGAGCATGTTGGACGCAACGCGGCCGGTGGGCTCTGTGACGCCACGTGACGTGTCCGTCACCATAGCATGGTACCCCGCGGCAAGGATGGAGCTCTCTCATCCAGCAGATGGGGCGTCGCTGGGGCTTCACGCTCAGCACTATCACGCACCAGGCAACGCCCTCTCGAAGAGGCAATGCATTCTGTGTGCTGGCACAGGGCTAAGACGGCTGCTCTGGCGTCTGATTGGCTGATCCGCGGATGGGGAAAGCGCGACCTGCGGTGTGAACGCTCACTGGATCGCGTTAAATAAGAGATACATCTGCCCACCCCATCTCCACCCCACCAGTTTCCCTCTGACGCGAAAATGAGCGGTGCGGGCGAGAATCGGTCAGCTTTTCCCGACGCGTGCAGCCCAAGTGCAGTGTTGACAATCACCAGGAGCAGCTGGCAGCGGCCACAGGGACGGGGCAACCGCGCCCCGGGCTCGAACAATCAGAACAAGGACGGCGGAAGACAGCAGGGCATGTCTCCGGCCTCGGGCAATGCCTGGAAGGCCAAAGGCGCTCCCGGCGCGCAGAACCAAGCCCAAGCCCAAGCCCAGGCGCAGGCGCAGGCGCAGGCACCGACACCGAGCACCTCCTCGGAACATGTACCTGTGAAAGGCTTCAATGCGGGCGAGGTCAAGGAATTCTTGAAGAAGAGTAAGCGCACAATCCACGCTTTGCGATTGCGGGGGGCGACAGCTTGCACCATGGCTGTCGCTGCAGGCACCGCACTTGTATAGGCACCCGGCTGACGTTGATTAGAGTATCTTGAAAGCGTCGCAGGTACGTCTTCGTACAGCACCGCGTCTGTCGCGAAACGTCAGGCTAATCGCGCATCTCCAGGCCAGCCATCTGCATACCACAAGGTCCAAGGTGACTCGGTGGCGAAGCGATCCAGCGGTGCTTGGGGCTCCCGAGGTACGTACCAGGACACACACCAGCCAGCCATGACTCAAGTAACACGGACGCAGGCAACATGCCACACCTCATGCCCAGCGGCCAGGACTTCTTCACGCAGCTCAAAAAGCAGCTGGCCGCCCTCGACCAGGCCAAGTCGTGACGACCACGCAACGGCTCTTGCGCGTTTCCTTTCAGCGGCATTTCTAGGCATAACGGGAGTTCACGGTCTGTCGCATTCTTCGCAATACACTGCACTACACTACACTTGACCG
The DNA here is from genome assembly GCA_026873275.1 of Pseudopithomyces maydicus. Lineage (NCBI taxonomy): Eukaryota > Fungi > Ascomycota > Dothideomycetes > Pleosporales > Didymosphaeriaceae > Pseudopithomyces > Pseudopithomyces maydicus. Next base: position 1,335,658 of record JANTUC010000006.1, on the reverse strand, counting down.
GTGGCTGTCTTACGAGGGCAATTCGACGTTGGACAAGACGCGGTAAAATCTGTAAATCATGAACGGGCATTGCAGCACCAGGCGTTGGCGGAGCATAGCGATTGTTTCACGGTATTGGAGGGATACCCATGTACCTGGACTCTTCCATAGGGGCGCCGTTCCATGTTTGAAAAAACTCCGGGAACACATGCGTGGTCTGGAGAGTGGCTGGATTTGGTACTGTAAATAGCCTATGGGAGATTGGCTGTTGCGAATTCTGTTTTGGGGGTTCGCGTGACGTGGGAGGCCGAACACAGATGAGATTTGATAGACATGTGATGGCAATGGCACCTGATTCTGGCGGTAAGGTTGTTGAACGAGTGTGTTGGGGTGTAGTCCACCTATAGTCTCTGCTATGATGAGCTGGGAGCAATAGCGGCAACGGCGTTGTCATGCCGGAACCCCCTCGACCCCGTCAACAAACAGACGGCGCACGTTTCTCAGGCTCCACTCATCACGCCCCTGTGTCTTTCGCTTGTTTCAACGCCTGGTTGTTTTTGACCGTATAGTGCTCGCAGGCCTGCTGCTTACCCTGCGGACCTTCCGAACACACATTTGCGACATCACTAAGCCAAGACTAGCGACACAGCACATCGCCTTTCACGGACAGACCCACCATACAACGCACCCGGCGCTACCCCTCGTTTGCGGCGACTACTTGTTCCACGGCTTGAACATCTCGGAGGAGCGAGAGATACAGTCTCATAAACACACGCCGCCCTACGCCCCGGTATAGACCGCTTCACAGCACACCCACGGATGCACGTCCTCACCACTCGCTGCAACAGACCACGCTCCTTCGCTCTCCGGACGCAGGCACAGCTGCAAACTTAGCGCGCAGCATACTGCTGGAAAATCATGTCCTCACCGCCGCGAACGCCCACACATGGGCCATCGCCCTCACACCGCCGACATCCTTCGAGCCTGGATATGTCTCATACCACGCCCTCCTCAAAACGAAATTCGTACCGTCGCCGCTCCTCTGGGTACTCGGCAATAACACCACGGCTATCGCAAGAATTCGACAGCCCTGCACACAACTTTGACGGTGGTGGAGACGGAGGTTTAGGCAACCTGGCGGACGAACTCGGCGAATTGGATGACTGGGACGAGGACGAGGACGGATCAGGAGGCGACTACGAAGATGACTCGGATCTGCCACAAGAAGACGCGAACGACATAGGCGTGGCAGTGGACCATGACGGGAGCGTTGGTACTGCGAACGGCGTCCGGGACAGCGGAGTCGCAATGCAGTCTTCGCCTGCGGCCTCACGGCTCAGTCCACAATCTGCAATCAAGAACCGGAAGCACCAAAGACAACACTCGCTATACGATGGGTCAGACTACGGCGACGACTCCGATCTAGAAGCAAACGAGGGCATCTCCCCCGCGCTCGAAACCCGCATGGCCGCCATCGAAAGCCTCGCCCGCCGCGGCATAGAAGAAAACGGCAGCGCAACCGACGGCGTCGTCCTCCGCGTCACCGAACAACTCCGCGACCTCGGATCCCAAATTGGCATCGAGAACGGCGCCACAAGGTTCGTTTCTCCGTCCCTTCCCTTCCCTCCCTCCCCCAACCCTCAACTAACAAAAATCCCAGACTCAAAACCGCCCACGACGCCCTCACAACCCACCTCACACACCAATCCCGCACCCTCAACTCCGCAACCGCAATCCTAACCGGTCCTCGCGCCATCCTCCCCCCCGCAGACGAAATCCAAGTCCTCCTCCCCCTCATCGAATCAACCCTCGAACTCATCCCCCACACCTCGCCCCAGGTCCTCATCGCCCTCTCCCAGCTTACGCACTCCACCCGCGAGCTGCTAGAGCATTTCTCCAACGTGTCCGACTCGCTGCACATGAGCCGGCAGAAGACGCTCGAGGCGAGTCGCAAGCTGCGGTCGTCCAAGGACCAGCTTGCGGAGTGGAAGAAGGATATGGATGCCAGGGAGGTGGGGACGCATTACATCGAGGCGGGAGATTGGGACCGGAGGTTGAGGGAAAGGGAGACGGGGACGGCGTGCGGAGATGTGGTGAGGGGGTTCGAGGAGGTGTGTGGGAGGTGGAGGGAGAGGTTGTGCGAGGGGTTGGGGGTCGCGAGTGCGTGAGAGATGTTCTTACTTACTTGCGGATGCGCTTGAGCGACGTTGCTTGTACCCCCTTCTTCTTCTTGTCGATGTTTTCTTGTGGTGTTGGTGGCTGAGAACACAACACAACACCACACCACACTTCCACCCCCGAGCAAATATCTTTTCATCTGTTTAGTTTTCTTTTGTCATGTTTGCTATTTTTTTTTTTGTCCCAGAGCGAGATGGGTAGCTGGGGCTGACACGTGCGATTTGCACAGGTGATGAGTGCCGAACACCGTATACCGAGGAGAGGGAACGCGATTCTCCAACCCTTACTACACCTACCACTCCTACCTCAACTACTACAACCATCGTCAAACACGACACACCCACAAAGGACGGAGATCCCCATGGGGAGAAGCGACATGTGGTTAATTTCAGCACGCCTTTTCGGAAACGGGTTTGAGGCGGTGGTGGCGAAGAAAACGAAGACGATGAAGAAGGATAAGGGGAAGGGGAAGGAGAGAGCGTGTACCTTAGGAAGGGAGGTTGGTTGTCCGGTCATTCGGTCACACAGATTAGCATTTTTGGGCGGTATGGCGTGTGTACACATGCCGGGCTTTGTTTGTTCGTTCACAGTTTCGTCAGATAAAATACCCCCTATATATAAAGTACCGGCGGCGTTTTTTCTGTTTGGGAAGAGGGATAGATATAGATGGGGATAAGTCTTAATCGAGAAATTGAGGTTAAGTGGGAGGTTGCGAAGTGTACGTGTATATATTTATACTTCACTTGAAAATGCATGGAACCATGGATCCATTCCAACCTCATGAAGTAAGGCACGTGATTTCATATTTATCGGGGCAGGTGTAGGTTGGGTTGAAGGTAGCGGTGTGTTGCTGGGTTAGAGGCATACTAGACGTCGTTTTGCTGTTGTGTGAGGAGGACGTAAGTAGGAGTTGTCATACATAGAGATCTGGTTGTATATCTTGAAGCTTTGAAGCTTTGAAGCAAGACGCACGATTGAAAATAGCGAAAGACATATTCCAGGCTTAAGTGGTGGCTGCGTTGGAGGCATACTAGACGTCATTCTACTCCCATGCGGATTAGTCTAACGGTATATTCAATCCAAATAATTACCGTGCATGAATCCACATGCAAACTGTAGAATAGAAAATGAGTTTGAAAAGCGAGTAACTAAGCAATTTGCCATCCGCAGCCCTCGAAACACGTGAACAAATCAATAAATAGTATCCCCAGGGCTCTGCCGAAGCTGTGCAGAAACGTGGTGGTGCAACGGCGTCTCCCCAGGGCTAACAACGCGCCTATGGGCGTCCTCACACCACCCGCTCAGCCACGCACTAGCGAAACCAAATCGGGCAAAAAGCCACCATTTTTGTTCGTATATGCCGGCTTGGGGCTGCTTGAGCTGCTAGGTGAAGTCATTGGTGTTCCAAAACTGGGTCGCCAGCCGACTTCGCCTCGTGAGGCTGTCACTGGTCGCAGATACTTGGTCGTCTTCGGAGATATATTTACTGGGTCATGGCACCGACTTTGAGTGCAAGACAAAACATCCATACATCAATCATACCTCAAGAACAAATACACATCTCTGGTCAAAAGTCATTAATCATTTTCACGATGGGTATTTTCAAGCACAATAGCGGCGCCGTCACAAGGCACGACGCAGAACAACCCCCTTCATACTCCGACCCCATCCCTTCCTATTCAGAAGCCACACAACCATCTTCCGACGCAAAACTCCCGCTCCCACCCTCGGACCAAAAGGACGCCTTCCCCCCATCCTACGACGACGACACCCCCGAATCATCTCGAACCGCCGCCTCAAGACCCCCTCCCACCTCTTCCCTCCAACCCTCATCATCCTCACTCTTCCCCCCAACCTTCAACGTCTACATGAACTTCTCCACCTTCACCCTCGGCCCCCACAAAGACCAGCCTCTATATACCATCCTCCAAACCGGCCTTCTGAAACCCCTCACCCTCTTCTCCGGCCCCGACAAATCCTCCTCCCCCTCGCAACCCTCAAGCAAAAACGCCTCGGCGCAACCTCCATCATAACCGTCTTCCCCACACCCACCAACGCCCTCTCTGCTCCCCTCGAAATCACAGTCGAAAACCATGCCGCATACCACCGCTTCAGCGTCGCGCCGCCCGGCCAGCCTCCCCGGCTCTTCGAGTGGCGCAGTTCCTGGACGGAGGAGATCGCCGCGCTGGGTGGTTATAAGAGCGGGTGGAAATTGGTGTGGATGAAGGAGGGGAAGGAAGGAGGGGAAGAAGTGATTGTGGCGGTTAGTGCGTTGAATGCGGGGTTGAGCGCGAGGAAGGGGTTGAGGTTTGGGTTTTGCGATGGGAAGGGGGGATTGGGATGGGGGATATCGGGGAGGTGTGCGAGGTCGCGGCCGTGGTGAGCGGGGTCTCGGATTTTGAGACGTATGTTGCTACTGGGGTGGCGGTTTTGGGGAAGGCGCATAAGTAGAGGGGAAGTATGGGGGAGGGGAGATGTTGAGTTGATGGGTTGATGGGTTGGTTGGTCTGGGACTCAGTTCATCGTTATAGTGGTTAAATTATGATGGTTATGATAGACACTATGTAATTCATATGTTTTCACAAGTCACTTCAGACGTGTCGAGGTACTTAAATGCTTTCATCATGTTGTGAGACAAAAAATGGTGGAGTGGCTGGAGGTCAACTGCGCAGAGGCCCATGATTTGACGTGAACGTGATTCAAAAAGAAAAAATCGTTTCCTTCCTATTTTTACCAGTGAATACAAAGGCATCGGAATATTTCTTTCCATTAAGAATTATACTAAGATTAGGATAATCGAACCTCACTGATGTCATGGGCTGCACGTGCAGGCCCCACCCCTGCCGCTCGGCTAAGCCGAATACGGCACTCTATTTTGGCCTAGCTGTTTACGCGTGCGGCGTCGGGATGCACACCGCGACCGTCGGCCCTGTGCAACGCTCCATCTTGGCTATCGCCTGTGTAATGTGTAGTTTAGGGTTTTCATGACGACTACTGTGTGAATACGAACCGCCGAACCCGCCGAGCAATGTCCAAAGCAGCCGCTTCGAAAACGCGCATCGAAAACGTCGAGAACGAGCTCCGATCCACATCGACATGCACCGCCGCCACGGTTGCTGAGCTCCAGAGCCTATTATATGGGGATGCTTCACAGGGCCAAAAAGAGAATGTACGCTCTAGAAGTGCAAAGACGACGGGTGCTCGGTCTACGGCGCGCAGTCGGCCTGGTACTGCGGCGTCAGTCAGGGCTGATGATGTCGCATCGAACCTCTCACCCCGGCAGCGATATGTGGTCGCCACGCAGACGGTCAATACCGCTCTCAGATTGCTCTCCGATGCCTTGAAGACACCAACTATATCGCGGTCGACGCAGACAGCGGCACAATCCAAACCTCCCGCGAACGCCGCTACGAATACGCAACGCTCCCTAAAACCCGCACGAACACACTCGAAAAGCGTCTCTTCCTCACAGCATCCTTTGAAAGAGAGATCAGTGAGCCAGGTCACAAACTCCACCGCCAAGACCAAAACGTTACGTCGCTCTTCCTCCTACTCGAGCTTCACCACGCCTGACCCAGGCCTGGTCGCAACGGCCGAATGCGCTAGGATAGCGTTCGCATACCTGACCTCGCCTGAGGCCATCAAGTCGGCAGGAAAGAACGCGCCTGAGATGACGTTGGAACATGGCAGGCTGGCACTCATTGGCAAACTAGTGACGCATGGGTTGGATAATCTTGCTGTCAAGGAGATGCGACTGTTAAAGAAGAGGTTGGAGAAGATTATACTTGGGAACGAGAAGAGTCAGGACGCCGATCGGCCCACATCGCAACAAGCACCTACGGCAGAGAAAGAGAGTCTAGCAACGCTCTTGGACTTTGGCGATGTCGAGCACGGCCATTCTGCGGTCCCTATCATTACAAACCTACAAATATACGTCCTACGCATCATAGCACGAGTTAAACGCCCGCGCCTGGTAGAGGAAGCTTGGAAATACCTGAAGATGTCGCATCCTTCCAACCCAGCAAATTTAATATCACACATGGCGAAGGAGGAGCAACATCGAGTTAAGGCTGCACGACAACTGGAATCGCTCGCTCAGGCTATTCTTCAATTATGTCCCAGTATTTCTTCGTCTGCCGATGCCGAACAATTGCAACCTTCTCCCGATATCGCTATTTGCTTACAACATCTGGCATTTGGAGTTCGGCAGAGGTGGTGGGCTCTTGCAAAACACCAGGGCGATAAATTTAAGGAATTGGTCGAGCCGTTCAACAAATGCCTTGTGGCCTTTTCGCGACGGTCTACGCTTCCCGCGTTGAAGAAATATAAGCTAGCCGAGTCGCTGTACTCGAACTTGCTAGGGAAGGCGGAGAACACGGATTTTTCAAAGAGGAGTGAAGATGATGCGGTAGAGGCAAGTAACTCAACGCTTGCCTCTCTTGCTCGTGCTGCAGAACTCCCTGATGAGGCACTCCGTTGGCTTGGTACTTCATCTTCCGAAACTGAGGAGACTCCAGTGGCGAGTGCGATTCGATCAGTTCGCATCGCAGCTATGCGGCTTGAAGCTTGTCTGAAAAACAAGCCGTCGGTGCACCAAGATTCAGCTGTCGACGTAGCACTCGAAGCCCTCTCTGGCAATTTGAATGGCGCGGCGAAAGATCTGGAGAGTCTTTTTTGGAAGCTCACACCTTACGGCGCGTTGCGACTAAGATAATTCTAGTAAAGGCATCGAAAGAGAGTACAGAGGAAGCGTCCATCATTCAACAATGTTTACGTATCATAGCGGCAACCATACGTTTTTCGAAGAGGTTTATTGGGAGCCGGCCGCCTGATGAGTCCTCTCCCCACAGGAAAGCAACGTTCGATACATATCTAACCATGGCTGCAAAACTAATACGGAGTGTGGTCGATTCGGTATCGGCTAGCTGCAGACTGCCACCCACCCCAGACACTTGGAAAGAGCTCGATGTGTTGATTCAGGACAGCGTCCGATTCGTATCACAAGTGGAGGAAAACGCAATCGAAAACGAGGCCGTTGACACCATTCTTCGAGAGACCTCGCAGTCTCCATTCGTCAAGTTTTCAAATTTGTACTGGTCTTTCCGTCGACCACTACAAAAGGTTGACAACAGTTCGCTACTCGCCTTGAAAACAATGCAACGATCTACAGGACTCCTTGAATCAAGAGAAAGGACGGAACAAGATGCGGGACAACTCGGTCATAAATTGGAGCAGCTTGGCGAGATGTTGGCAAGCCTTGATCGGATACAAGAGTCCCAAGATATGTTCAGGCAATGCATTGTGCATCTCCTAGACGATAGCCTGATATCTACAATCACGGAAATAACTTCACACGAACGTCTAAGCCATGCATTTGGGAACACACAACAAATGGACGATTTGGGAAGACTTCTCAAATCATACATTCGCTCCTTTGCGAAGCATGGGTTAAGTGAAGACGACGAAGTAGCCTTTTTTGACGATGATGAGTTCACACCCAGTGTACGCGGTGCTCTTCTAGAATCTCAGCTGGAAATCTACCTTCAAATATTGTCGAGAAACCGTGCTTGGAATTCATCTCTAAACAACTCAATCCGGGCCTTGGTGGAACGTATCTCAAACATTTATGAACCTGCAAAATTTCCTATAAGGCGTCAAAGACTATATTTGCTCCTTTTGCAGCTTCAACATGGGTATCCTGATATGTTATCAGATGGCTATATCCAGGACAATTTCCAGGTCGACAGCAGCCCAGATGTCAGTAAAACAGAAGACAAGAATCTATCGCGATTTGGAGACCATACAAAAGCTATCCTCGTACTCAAAACACTATTGCAACAAAACGACCTGGCGATCCAGAAAATACAGGAGTGTTTTGGCGTATGGCAATCTATCATTGATGCCGCAAAGTCCTGGGCAGACGTGGCCAATCGTATTGATGATGCAGAATATTGGCTTGAAGCGGTACAAGCTACGGTTGACCTACTCTGTGCCAAAGGGGAAGAGTACCAGGCGCTCCCAATAATGCATCTGATTGTTCGGACGTTGGAGCTACAAAAAGCTTCTGACCCTTCACAGCTAGTGCTGGCGTCAAGTGCTTTGGGTGTACAATTTCTTCGGTTGGGTTATTCCGGAAAGGCTGGTTTGTCGTTTGCGAAGGCTGAGGCGTTGCTTTCCAACGAATACACATCGACCGAGGCAAAACTACGGTGGCATATAGGTTATGCTGAGTATCTTTTGGGCATTGGAAATGTGTTGAAATGGTATGTCCCCTCTTTCTGATGAGTATTTCCACTGACGTGCCGAAGTCAATCTACGCTTGCTACAGCAGAGTCGATTGCCCGCAATGATACCTGCTTTATGGGTCTATCTAAGTCGTCCACACCGCTCTCGGGGCGGTTGATCTTCCACAGAGCAATAGCAGACGCTTGTTATGTCTCCTCCCTCCTCAGTTCAGCCCACGGCGACCACAAATGTGCCGCGAAATATGCTCGGCAAGCTGTTCTTGTCAACCGACGTATCTGGGCTGCGCTGGAAGCCAATGCTGCCGCTCGCAAGGCTGCTTTTGCAAATCAAGAAGAACTAGCATCCGCATCCTCCGATCCCATGAGTTCGACACGCGACGATAAAGGCGCTCCTGTCATAAGCTCTATTACCCACGAAGCCCTCAAAGGGCCTGACTTCTGGTCGCTGATCCCCTGTTTATACAAAGCACTGATGCAGCATTCAGCGGTCATCGCCAGCCAGGGGCTGCTTGACGAAGCCATTTATATGATCCAACAAGCTGAAAAGGTCGCCGCGGCTGTGGGCTCCCGCACATTATTGATCGACAATGCCAGTCGTCTTGCAGACATCTGGATCCAGAGTGGCAGACCCGACAAAGCAAAGCCTCTCCTCGATGGTTTAGATGTGTCCGAGGCATCAAAACATCTAAGTAGCGTCCCTTACCATCTATCCCTGGCGAGAATGCACAATGCAAGCCAGAACTTTGAGGATGAAGTTGCTGAGTACGATACATTGGAAAAATTGCTGCGCCATCTATCGTCGACTACGTATTTGACATCTTTGGAGAGCTTCACGACGGATCTGGATGCGTTAAGTATCAACGTGTCTGCCCTCACTCTGAATGAAGCACCACCGGAAAAAGCCAAATCATCACGAGGTACGAGGACTCGAGCTACAGCTAGCAAAGCCGCCCCTAAAACTGCCGCGAGAACCACCACACGAACAACTCGCAAAGCGCCCCTCAAAGCTGCGCCAACAACTGTCTCCAGAGTTCAGAGTAAAGCTAGTATTGTATCAGGCTCTGAAACATCCAGCGCCAGTGATCATTGTACCTCGCTCCATGCGCTCCACGCCGAGATAACGTACCGAAGAGCAGCTACACATCTTCTGCAGGGAGAAGTAACGAAAGCTATGGAAGTTCTTAGCAACATTGAAATGGAGAAAGAGGATCGCGACGGCTCTCATGCTTGGGTGCATTTCAAGGCCATGCTGGCACAAGCTATCAAGAGCATTGCCGATGATTTTACTTTCAACACCTTGCCTGAATCTACGATCGCTTTCCCATCGATCCCTCCCAAGGACCGTCAATCCTCTGAAGGAGTTGCCAAGCGCCCAACGATCAAGCCTCCAACTAAGATTGTACGGGGCAAGCGACAAGCACCTAGCTCAGAAGACTTCGTGCAACTGATACAGAATGCGCGTGAAAAGCTAGTAGATGCTCACAGTCGATATGCTACCGCCGCCAGCAACCACATCTTTCGTCAGCTTTCTGCTGCATTGAGTCAGGCTACTGTCCTTCTCTCTGCTGTGTCTCAAGGTCGTATTCGTGGGTCTATTCACCCGCTGTACTCTGCATACATGAGCGGTAAGGCTGTCCTTTTCAATCCTCATTCAATCACTAATTATTTGCAGAGCTTCCCAAGCAGCACGCTCTAGCACTTGCGCAAGGCTCAGTCGAGGTTGACCATGAACCAATGTCGCGGGAGATATACCTTCAATGGCCAACACCAGCTATGGAACCAACAGTTATCGCGTCACCGGCAAACTTCCAGCATGACTACATCGATATTATACCGGAATCTTGGGCAGCAATTTCCTTGGCGTTGAGCGAGGAGCAAGACGAAATCTACATCACTCGATATGAAAGAAACAATTCGCCATTTGTTTTGAAACTGCCTCTGGCCCGCCATTCTTCTCGAGACTTGGATGAGGAGGAGTTCTTGTTCGTGGATGGCAAGCGAGAAATGGAGGAAATCATCGAGTTGAGCGACTTTACGACTCGGAACGCGAAGAACCTGACCACCAAAGAAAGCAAAAAACAATGGTGGGAAGATCGTGAGGCGTTAGATACCAAACTCCGTGAGCTCTTGCTCAACATCGAAAATATCTGGCTCGGTGGCTTCACAGGGATCTTCTCAGATCATGTCCGCCAGCCAGCCCTCCTTGCGCGCTTCCGCAAATCGTTCGATAATATATTAAGTCGGCACCTCCCTTCGCGGCAGAAGAAGACGTCGCAGAAGAAACCCAGTCTCGACCCTAGAGTTCTAGAACTCTTCATCGGCCTCGGAGATGCTTCGAACGAAGAGCTCGATCTTGATGAAGCACTCACTGACCTTATCTACTTCGTCGTCGATATCCTCCAATTCAACGGTGAGCCAAACGCCTACGACGAAATCGACTTCGATGCCATCGTCATTGAGACTTACGACGCGCTGCGCGCCTACTACGACAACGCGCAGCATCTCCCACAAACCTCGCATACTATCCTGATTCTCGATAAAAACCTACACATGCTCCCATGGGAATCTCTCCCCTGCCTCGAGAAGCTATCCATCTCGCGTCTTCCCTCTTTAGCCGCATTAAGAGACCGCCTACGAGCCGCGCGACAGCCAAGGAATAGCGATGCCCCTGCAGGCCATTATATCTCGGCTTCCACCGGTGGAACCAGCATGCTGAATCCCTCTGGCGACCTCAAACATACCTCCCAAACTCTCAAACCCCATCTCGATGGTATGGCCGGCCCTTGGACACACATTCGTGACCGTCCCCCCTCGGAATCCGAATTCGAAGCTGCGCTTAGGGCTGAGGCCCTTTTGTTGTATTTTGGACACGGCAGCGGGAATCAGTATATACGATGCAAGACGGTGAGGAAGCTGTATCTTAGGTCGAAAGAGAGGTCGGGATCCCCACCACCGTCACCATCGGAGTCGGAAATGGAGATAGATGGAGATGCTGGAAACGACGACGCAAAGAAGCCCCCTGCGCAACAACCTTCCTCTTCGGCTGTTCCAGCGTTCACCTCAGCGAAAACGGCATCTACGAGCCTAGCGGTATGTTGAGCTCCTACTTGACTGCCGGGGCGCCTGCAGTCTTGGGTATGTTGTGGGATGTTACAGATCGAGACTGCGATCGTTTAGCTGTTAGGGTCGGCGAATTGTGGGGGCTGTGGCCTTCCTCTTCATCATCTTCGGCCTCTTCGTCTCCTGCCTCGGGTTTGGCGCAAGACGATGCTGGCGATGTACCGCCTACGGCTAGAAAGAGGAAAGGAAAGGGCAAGGCTGTGCATTTGGGCGATGCGGAGACGGCGAGTAAGAAGAAGGGGAGAGATGCAGAGGGGGGACGGGGCATGGGATTAGACGAGGCGCTTAAGGGGGCGAGGAGCGCGTGTAAATTGAGGTATTTGAATGGAGGGGCGGCGGTGGTGTATGGGATTCCGGTTTATCTAGAGTGAGGGTTGGAGGGTGGGGGAAAGGGGTGTTTAGGCAGACGGGGAAGATTATTTTTATAGGAGGTTTTGTGGCTTGTCATTGGGATGGGAGTATATTTTGACGTTTTAATTGAAGGTTCATTGTATGTTGGGAATTGTTCTAGTCATCAACGATGTTGATGATGTTTACAAACACAGGCGTGTTGTATCAAGTCTTGCTTCTAACGATGACGTTTTCCTGCACCCGTACCGTCGCTTGGGGAAACTCGGGTCTTCGAGCAATGCTAAAATGTTTTATCATTAACGAGTCCATGTTAAACTGGACCGAAACGTTATTATGTAAATATGAATTCCATGGAGATACATAATCAAGCGCAATACATAACTGTTTCGCTCTATGGATCCAAAGGTTAGACCAGAAACGCTGCATTCATCTATAGGTTATTCTTTATCGTTTTGCTGAAAGGGTATCTAGATGACATTAGACCTCAACTATTTTTCTTCAATGGAAATTATTCTTGAATGCATATAAAAACATGTATAACATCGTAACAAACTTGACTCGACAGAATGTATGAAAACTGGCGGGCCATGGGATATGATTGAACCGAAATGCATCTAAAAGTATCTTATTCCCTCACTCAATCATGATAGGTCTCAAGCTCTCTGGCTGGCCAGCAAGCACATCCCCAAACTCCACACCGTGCACATAGCAATCACCCAACAGCTCAAACCTCTCATCGCCAATCCCGGCTCCTTTCTCCTCAGCAGGCTCTCCGCTTTCATCCAGCTGTGCCACTTGGTGCACTTTTCGTAGTACAAATAGAGTCTCACCATACGCAAAGTAATGTACTTCATCGCCCTCCTGCGTCCCCGGTGGCACCAATATTGCATGCCCCTTCTGCGTAAATCCCACTTTCCTCCCCACGAATGCTGCCCTATCTCTGCTACAAACTTGGTGTTTGCATGGTACACCTCGTCGGTGAAAAGTCTTTCCATCTTTTGTAGCGAGGCAACCCTAGCATCTAACGTTTCCTGGTCCGCCCCGATGGTCATGTAGTCTTGCAGCGCTTGTCGCAAATGCTCGGGGCCTGTGCGCGTGCCTTCAGGAAAGTCTGGGATGGCAGGAAGGAGGTCGTCTAGGAGGTTGATTTGTTGGAGATGAACGCTCCAGCACTCGGAGTAGTTTGCGATGGAGGAGGGAGAGGTGGTAGTGGAGCCGAGGAAGAGACGCCAGAGCAGCTGGTCTCGCGGTATGGTGGGGATGGGGTAGGGATCCGGGACGAAGGCGTCGAAGGCGGAGAGGAGATTTTTGAAATCTTTTCCGATATGCAGCATCGTCTTGAGGTAGTTGGGTGCGAGCTCGATTGCGCTGCTGAAGTTCTGGTCTTGCAATAAGGGATGGGGGGCGGTAGACACGATGGTATCGAAAAGGGCGGCGTGGACCTCAAGCAATGTGCCGTTTTCTGTAGTATGTGTCCTTGGAAGGTGTTCAGGCGAATGCTCTGTCGAGATTATCGACCGAAGATGTGCTTTGGGGAGCTGCGAGCTCCAGTTTGGGACCCATGATGGGAGATCACTGTCATACAGGCTGCAAATCCGAGACTCTGTGGTCCGGTCACCGAAGCCTCGTCCAGCATACTTGAGGAACCATAATGGTTGGTCAGTGGGAAGAAACGTCAACGTCGCTGCCAGGAACAACTCCCGGGGATGAATCTGGTAGTTTGGGTCAATCTGGGGCGGAGTTGGCACGCCAGCTAGACCAAGGAACGCGTAGATGTTGTCCCGTGGATCCGTCGCATTAAACCGGATCCCATTAGAAAATATTTCGTGTATCATCAGTCCACCATTCCGATACATATCTCGGATTTCTGTAATGGTGTTGACTTTCATGACATGTGCTAGCGGAATCGACCCTCCATCAAACAATACGCTCAGCAGATCGAGCGTGCTCCCATTTTCAGGATTACGAAACGCCCCAGTGAAGCTCGATAAGTCCTCCCAGGATAGTTCGTTATCGCCATATATAACGATCAGTTTCTTCGCCATGGCTATCTCTTGCACAATCCACGCGCGGTTCCAGTACTCGCGGGTGAACATTCGAGACACCGCTGCCCACCCTGGTGAAACCCTCTGCTTTCCTGCTTTCTTTACTTGGTCAACTTGCATTTTCAAGTCACCTACACCATATGCAACCTGTTTGTTCGACTTCTTCAGATGATGCACAACAAGATCGCTATCATCCAGATCCACTGGCGTTACCGTATTCAACACAACCTTCACGTCCTTTGCCATTGAATATATTGCTCCCATGCGTTTCACCTGATTCGCGCGTTCGTACACATCTTCCTGGTTGATACAAATAAAGTCCACCCAGACAAATCGCTCTCCGCTTTCCGGTGCCATCGCCATCACAACCTCAAACGCACTCTCCGTAACATCGAGTTTCTTTCCATCGATCCCGATGCTCCTTGGTCTTGATGGATCCGGACCCCAAGCATAGCTCACTGCTGTGTATGCCGGGACATCAGCATCGAGCTTCACCGGCACAAGCTCGCACTCTACATCTGTCATAATCCACGCTCTTTTGACCCTTAACAAGCGTATCTGACCCTCTTCCAGCATTCCATAGCTATATCGTTCCCTCTCTTCTAGATTACGATTCCAATCCCCCACTCCGTCTTGCGCCTTCTTTTCCATTACATTCCTCCTCCGCCATTGATCTACACCTTTAATCAGACCCCCGCCTCCCAGATGTACCACCCAGTCTAATATCGGGAGGGCCTTGCTCTGAACCAGGAAAGTGAAGACACAACCTACTGCCTCACTGATCGCCCCTAATGCAGCAGTCCAAAACCCAGGCCACTGCATCCCTACTACCCACAATCCTATCCCTAACGGAACCACCCAACTAGACGCCCAATACATACTTTTCACTACTTTCACCAGTAGCCCTACACTCAGTTCTGGAATCCATGTCCACGCTATCCGCGCCCCAACTCCCCAACTCATGATCGCGCCACCGCCCCAAAATACTTCGAATAGACCTTTCTCCCACGGTAGCGCACCTCGAGAGGAAAGTAGCACAATACGTATCATGCGTTGGGTACCTGGCATGCGTAGAGCAAGTGAGGCAAAATACGAAATTAGAAGAATGTTGGTGAGGCTAGTAGGGAGGAGTGCGCGTGCAACGCGATGAATGGCCGCAGGAGGGATGGAGATGGCCGAGGAAAAGCCCTGCGAAACGAATAGAAGGATGCGAGGGACAAGGGTGGAGATAAAAGCGATAGTTTCGACTTCCGATGTGGTGGGATTCATGGTTAAAGGTGAGGTGGATGGGGTGGAGATGTTGCCGAAGTAGGGTGAGGGTGTGTACGTCCCAACTACCAGGTACAGAGTAAGACCTAGGCCACGCACGAGCTTGGAACAACGAGAACTCTATGATTTAAAGCACTTTGCACCTAGAAGTTACGAGAGGTACATGCATACGGGCTTGGCTATGTTGTAGAGGGAGGCGAAGCCGGTGCTTGCGGCCAAGGTGCGGCTGAGCTACTTACACGAATACGAGGCAGGGTAAATATTAGACACAAATATGTATGGCAGGTCGCGCGCATTTTTCCAGGACTTAATTGTCAGTCCCATTCACTCACCGGTATCAAACATCGAAACGAGTCAGCAAAAGTTGAGTCAACGTCGTTAACACAGCATGTGGGTATTGGGATTTATTGAGCCCTGCGCAACACATCCCTAAATCAATACGAAACCCCGTGAAATCAGTGGCCCGGGTCTACATAATGACAATGAATCTCAAGAATTGCTCCATGTGTCGAAAATGTCTACTTGATGGGATAAACATTATTGCTAGCCCTGGAGAACGAGGAATCACGTGACATGATATTATCCATGTATACAGTCAACTGTTCAAGCCCGGTCCCTGTGCCGATACTTTTGCGCTCACGGGTCTACTATACTAAAAAAAAACTTCTGCTGTCAGCTGAATTGTCTTTGAGCCATGGGAGTCCGTGTTATCCACGGGTAGTTCTGCTCCGATGTCGACATTCCTTAAGTTCAATTGCGGTTATTGTAAATAGACGCCTGGGAAAAGCTCAGTGGTATGGCGTCTTTAATGAAATAAAACCCAAATATCTAGGCATATCAGCTTTAGACAAACTACCAGCAGGGTTGGTTCAGGCTATTATTAGCTGTGTTCACACACCATGCCAAGAATTTCTACCATGTCCTCTCCACCAACCTACCATCGAAAGCATTTCAATCTGTAGCTCAGTGAATCCAGTACAACAGTTCTTTTTTGTTCAGTGCCATCATAAATATATACTTCATCGATCACATGCAAGGCGCGACTCCGGCGCCGAACGCTACCGATTTCTCGGGGTTCGGCTTTTAACGTCTGCGATCTCTCCACACTACATTCATGGACAGTATTACAAGCAATTTGGAGCACGCGACATTTCCTTGCAACCTGCCTCAAGCTCGCGCGAGTAAATGTCTCACAAAATAGCAACACTCTCCGGATGAGGATAGTCCGCCGACTACCGTCCTCTTACACGCCACATGAGGAGTTCACAACGCGGACCTTTTTTCGCCTCTCACTCTATGGATCGTAGGAGACACTTCCCCGCAAAGTGGCGTGGAATAAGCTCTTCTTATTACAAGGAAGCCGCTGTCAATGTGCTCGTCCCTGCAGTCTTGTGATCTTTCTTACACTTCTGAGGTCGATTTTGTGGCAGGATTGGAAATTTACAGGCGCACGTGAGCACTTGAAATCTCCAAGACGTGGCAGAAGCCTGCATGCGTTACCAAGTGCATATTTTAGAAAATCCAGGCTGAGTCGTTGTGATCGGTGTGTCTGTCACATGTTGTTCGAGTTCACAACGATAAACGAGACCGCTAGAGCGAAGCCCGATCTCATCTACAAGTGTGGGGCAACAAAGTTTTTGAACGATGATTCTATGCTGGTGTAGCTTCAGCGCCCGAACATAGCCCATGGTCGGGTTTGTCTAAGGCTCCGAGACTCGGACACGCCGTCATGTAGAAACTGTGCCCCAGGTTATACCCGAAGTCCACTCAAAAGCCGTAATCTCCGATGTGTCCATCGAATTCAAATCTGCTAGGCCAAATGAAAACACCGTATTCTTGTGTTACAACGGGCCTGCATGTATTGCGGGAACAGAGTGGAGTCCTGAATATCCTCCGATTCGGATGTGCCTTCAACAGGCAGCTAGTAAGAGCGGAAATGATGCTGGACGTGAGTCGATGAGACAGACCAAAGGCCATCTTTGCTCGCTTAACCAGAATTGTGCCCAGCCAATAAATCAGGCATGGCGAACAGTGAGCCTCAAAATAGTAATAATTCGAAAGATGGTCCACCTGATCATGAACGATTGTGGAAGAACTCATCTCTGGGTCTGGTTTCGTTTTGCCATTCAGATCCATCGAGGCTGTCACTTCCAGTGTAATAGCTAAGCCTACGAGGCTGTCCCATATCGTACAGTAGCCCATTGTGGGGTTGGCTCAGTGCGTTGATCCAGCCAGCTGGAACTCCCGTGCGGTGACGTCCTGCTCTTCGCTTTGAAATCCTTCGGCCGGCCCCATCAGGGAAGCTCTAGCTATTTGCCCCGCACTGATTTGATCTAGTTTGGGGCTTAGGGCTTGCATCACGTAGGTATGGGGCGATGCGACGTGTGCTCAGAGCCACATTTACCGTCTTAAAATGAAACCTGGAACTCACGATCTCTGGCTCTTAAAGTGCTGACCACCTCACGCCTTTTTCTTTGCCTTGCTTCCTCTCCCATCTGTCCTCGGTCCTATTATCGTCCTGAAAAGGTCTACGGCATCCTTTCGGGAGTATCCTTCGTATCTAACCCAAACGGTCATCAGATACGATGTCTTTATCCACATTACCAGCAGAGCTGCGACAAATGATTATCGCGGATGTTATCACGACTCCATTGTCACCACCTAGCGCCCCAAACGAAGTCCGGTCGGAGAATTGGCTGTATCCACACGAGGAGAAGATCCGAAGACACTCGCACCCTCACATAGGTGAGATCGAGTGTAATCCCGCCATCGCATTTAACACACAGGGTCCATGGGGAAATCATCATCTTCCATTGTTGCTGGTTAGCAAGGCGTTCAGAGCTGATACTGAAAACGTATTGGGTCGCATTGGGCGGCGCATCCACCCTACTTTAGATGTGATGCTTGAACGTGACGGCGACTTCAAAGCTACATGGCTGCTTGTCCCGCCATCTACAGCACCAGAGACTGAACATCTGAACGTCATCATTCGAACGCTGGGGTGCATGGAGATTTTCGGTGCGGGAGGATCCAAGCATGGTAAGCGGGGAACCCTCACTTTGATGACTCCAGCTAACCGAATACGATTAGTCCCATTTAAACGCAACGCGAACGTCTCTGTAGACCGACTGCTTCAGCGCATTACCAGCGTCGGTCTGAGCCCATACGCGAAAGATCGAGAAACATTCGGCACCGAGATTCGCAAACTACGAATTACAGTCGTCGTCCCAGAGGAAATGAAGGATTTTGAGACGGAGGACGAAAGAGCGCCACTTACGACCAGGCTGAGCGAGTTCCTTGCCCTCGGTCACTTTGGAGCGCTGAGTCAGAAAATCGACACCATTGAAATCTTCGTGGACGATCGAAGGGCATACGTTTTCTCGAAAGAACAAAGTCATTTCAGATTGGTTTGGTCTCACAAGTGGCGACGCGATAGCGCTATGGAGGAATAAGGAATACCACCCCAGAGAATCTATGGTCGGATGAACATCATTGATTGTAACAACAAATGTACTATGAACAATGTGTTTGCTCTTTACGCTGCATTGATGAGCTAGATAATGGTTCCCCTTATGTGTTGATACCTAGCTGCCAGGTACGGTGTTAATCCTAGGGTAACACACTGGTCTAGGAAGACACGATCTATATAAACAATTACTGACCATTTATTTCTACTATAGAAGATTACAGTAAGCTCCTCATTACCCTGCTCCACATGAATAATATTTCATTTGCACGTATCAGATGTAGACATATTGTCTCAAGCACATTCATACATGTAAAGCTCAACCTCATCTATTATTATTGTGAGGGTCACAGAAACGAGAGAGAGATTTGGTATTTAAATATATTGAGATTGGCCTAGTAACTAATTGTGGGAGGCCACATAGCTGCAGTCACTGAGAACAGCGGTTAGGCAACTCTTTTCTCATTAGCCGTGACTGGCAATAATGGACCACTATATGTATTCTTCAGCAATTGTTCCCTGTGATTCGAGCAGTATACCACTCACGGCACTTGTATTCTAGTCCCTTTCTTGTCTGCGATAGACGAAAGATTGGCCCCAAAATTATTGGCCTAGACGCTGGAACGCATCAGTCCAACCCTTGAGCGCATCAGCTTGAGTCCTGAGCGCATTGGCCTGAGCCTCGAGGGCATCGGCGTGGGAATTGAGTGCATCGATCTGGGCCCTCATTCCTTGAAGCATCCTCTGGGCATCAGTCATGGCCTCGGGCTGCTGTTCGCCAGATTCGACTTGCCCCCTGGCTTTGGCCATGGCCTGATTCTCCCCGGCCTCCCCCGCAGCATCTTGGCCTACCACAGGGCTGATGCGGAACTCCTCAAACCATTTTTCGAGGGCCCGTTCTTTCGTCTGACCGTGGAGGACGGCTATTTCGTATCGTTGCCTTTCGGCCCCTGTTAAAGTTACCAACCTGTTCCGGCAAATATCGATGCATTCTTTGTTATTGGCCAGCTCTTCACGTTTGAAGTTGATGTCTATAGCAGAATTAACACGGAAACGAGACTATTCGACCTTGCTATGCATACCGGCTTGCGAAGGCGGCATCTTATCTCTCTCTCTCTCTCTCTCTCTCTCTCTCTCTCTCTGTGTGTGTGTGTGTGTGTGTGTTTGTGTGTGTGCGCGTGTGCTTGTCGAGAAAGAGTAAGAGAGTGAGAGGCGATGCCAACTTAAACACTTAGTACGTGCAAACGCGCTGCCTGCAACGAGCGCTGCTGCCTACAAACGCGTCACCACGCAGCTTATCTCTCCTGTGCAATGCAAACAGTAAAACAACGGGCATTATGTGTCAGCTACGTAGCTTTCAGAAAATCTGCAGACTGAATATTGAGGCAAAAATGCGAAGACACCTGTTAGCACTCTGCCAGGGTACTTTTGTCTAATTAGGTATTACGTGGTCAGGGTATGATTAGGTTGTCACATAATTACACGGGCAATTTAGACAGCAGAGATAAAATGATGCCTCGAATGGCCTTTTAACAACTCGAACAGGTACCCAAGTGAGGTTGATGGAAGACTCCACCGACCCTGTCTAAGCAACATACTCATCGACATTCATAGATCGGTGTTCCGCCCAAGCATTTCTAATCTCAGCTTCTGCATCATACCCATATGCCCAGCTGGCAGTGAAAGGATCGCCCCACTGTACTGGATTGTCCTTACTACTGCGTCCGTCCAATCCCGGCCTCATGGCAGCGTCTCTTGCTTCTTGCTCCGGTCCATCCGGAAAGTGCCAGATCTTACCATTCACAAGACTAGCTTCTTGCATTTGCCCAGTACGCAATATTCGCTGTCTCTGGAACAGCTCGAGTGCAGGGCGCAGATCTGATAGCGAGTCAATTAGTGACAGGATTTCTGCAAGAGCAGCCCCATCCTCGACAGCCATGGCAGCACCCTGGCTCATGTAAGGTACCATGGCATGAGCGGCATCGCCAATGATAAGTAAACGTCCAGAGGGCGAGAGCCAGTTGTCCAAAGGCTTACCGCAGAGGAGCGGCCACTTGAGAGTCTTTTCGATCATGGAGATGAGCTTCACCAGACTTTCGTAAGTTAGCAAGGTAGTGTACAATATGCCGACGTGACCTACCATGGATCCCAGCCTTCAAAGTGCTTCTTCATATCTTCTATGACGTTCTTCTGGTTCCATGTCGAAGGGTCCAAATTCTCAGGATGCGCGAACACCATGTTGAATGACTTCCCGCCAGCGATACTATACGACATGACATGTCGTTCTTCTCCAATCCTTGTCTTTATCAGATTTCTGTTGTTTCTATTACGGGGGCCCACTCACCAGACGTTTTGTCCGGGGACATCTAATAGCCATGCCAACTCAGGATCGTTTCGCATGACTTCTGTGTCAACCATGGCCCTATAGGCAGCAGAACCGCGCTGCTGTGGTGGCTGATCTCTCCCTCCTAAAACTATCTTCCTCGCTTCAGATTTGACTCCATCTGCTGCCACAATGAAATCTGCAGAGTGTGTCTCCCCGTTCCAAAGTGTCACGCTTGGGGACTCGCTATGGTACTCCTTGACTCCTGCATTTACCCTTATGTTGATGCCCAAGCTCACCGCAAGCTCATACATAGCAAGCTGGAAGTTTGCTCTGTGAACAACAAAATATGGCGCCCCGTATAGCTCTTGAAACTCTGGACATAGCTTAGTGATAGAGATTAACTCGCCACTTTCCCATCGGCGTATTCGTATAGCCTCGGGCTCCATGGCTTTCCCTTCAATATAAGGTCCTAGACCCCATTGTAGCAGGAGCCGACTGGAGTTTGGTGGAACCTGAATCCCGGCACCAACCTCTCCTAGTTCGGGTGCTTTCTCAAAAACGCTGACTTCATGGCCTCGTCGACGAAGGGCCACAGCCGTTGCAAGCCCACCAAGCCCAGCCCCGACCACAATGATCTTGAGTTTCACTTTTGCTTCAGTTGGGACTTTGCTACGATCTTGCGGGGTGTATATGCATTGTGTTACTTCCTCATTAGAACACGGTATGCCTTGGAGCCGCTTCAGGAAGTTCAGGCTGCGGGACGGATATGACGTCTCCTGCTTTCGGTTCAGTATGAGTTTAAAACTATGAATAATCGGACTACCTCCAGTCCAGCGCTACCTTCGTTTTCCAGTAGGGACTCAATGTGGTTCTTGCACTTCTCCAGTACATCAGATTTTGAAATCATTTTTTCGTGTGCTTGTTCGGGCACTTAGAGGACACCAAATCGCTATCAATGTCGGGATTATGTATTATCAAACTCTCGTTTGCTAAGATCTAACTGGTTCATGTCAGCTTATGCATCAGTGAATTACTCATCTCTCCTCGATCCTATCTAGGTATAAGTATTCGTATATGTGGCGTCTTAATTGAATGGCTGACGATAGGATGCGGGGAACCGAGGGCTAGCCGCGTCGCCGGTTTGGTTCCGAACGACGGGAACAAACGCTCAAATGGTGTCGGATGCCGACCCTCTTCACATTCATTGCCATGCAATGCGTGAATAAAGTTCTATCTACCGAGAAGCAACCTAGCCCAAAGTATCGGTACGTCGACCTGGCCCGCGGTGCAAACCAAGGCAATAAAGCTGACCAGTAATGAGCAAGTAGACATGGCTAACGGGGCCAGCAATTCTATTCAAACGGTAGACGATGTGATTCAAGGCGCTTCCAAATTCAATGCCGTGCCTCTATGGCCTCAAATGGCAAAATACAATCCGCCCAAGCCAAACCCAAAATGTATCCCTTTTCTCTGGCGATACGATGATATACGTCCGTACCTTCTCAAGGCCGGTGAGCTTGTCAATGAGAAAGACGCAGAAAGACGGGTCTTGATGTTGATCAATCCCGAAAGAGGTGCGTATTGCATCTATGCGCACGCATTGCATTGGCTCGTGCAGGGCATGCCACTAAAAGTAAAAACAGAGGGTCCCTACACGACAGACACCCTCTACGCAGGTCTTCAACTCGTGATGCCCAACGAGACAGCACCAGCTCACCGCCACACCGCTTTCGCTTTGCGCTTCGTCATTGAAGGAAATGGCGGCTTCACTGCTGTGCATGGACAGCGTATCCAGATGAACCGGGGCGACGTGATTTTGACGCCCACGTGGCATTGGCACGACCATGGTAAAGATGGCTCTGGGCCGATGATCTGGCTCGACGGATTAGATTTGCCGCAGTTCCAGCATTTCCCGGTGCACTTTGTGGAGCACTTCAAAGAAAAACGGTATCCCGCTGCAAACGCGGACTCACGAATAAGTCCTATTGTTTTCCCATGGTGCGAGATGAAGGCTAAGTTGGATCGGGAGCCAGGCCAATGGGTCGCATGCGAGTACAGGAAGGCTGATGGGGGTTATGGTGAGATTTGATCTGATACTCGTGTAACCCCCACTGATTATTCACAGTGAGTAACACGCTTGGTCCTTCAGCTGAGAGAATCAATGCAGGCGCATATTCTGATTTAAGGCAAGAGACAACCTCTTGTATATACCATGTTATCTCTGGCTGCGGTCATTCTGTGATAGATGACCGACAGTTCGAGTGGAAGGAGGGCGATACGTTCTGCATCCCGTCCTGGTACCCGTATCAGCTGTTTGCTGGTGAAGATAGAGATGTTTACCTGTATCGATTCGATGATAAGCCCATGATTGAAGCATTGGGGTTCTACCGGGATAGCGTGACGCAATCTGATGAATCGTAGTTCTACTAGTACATTTATCACTCCAAACCACATTGATAACTTATCCCATGCACCCGAGTGACGCAAAGCTCACCCTGAAAGAACAAATAACACTACGCCCATGACTATAAGGCGAAAGATGTCTTTGCCCGAGTCTACATAGAGCCAACGACGCCATTCCAACATCTCCACATTTGCTGGTGGAGATGTATTCCAGCCGACCAATGATAAGTCCCCATACTAGCCGGGCTCCATCCCGCGGCCTCAACCCGCACCTCCCCACATTGCGATGCCGACATCGCCTCGCATTAGAGCTACATTGTCTTTCCTCTTCATCTTGTAGGAGCGTTAATACATACACCTACGACTGTGCAGTTTCATCACGATCACCATGCCATCTTGGAAGCGCCTCATACGCTTCGAGTCAACAGACGGCAAGATACTGCGGGGTGAACCCATCCTCCCATCGCCAGATTTCGATGTCGGAAAAACTACCGAAGAGACGGGCCTCAAGGCGAAGATAATTGATGTCGCCAATAACGATATATTTGACCCTGCGACCAAAGTTACGGACCAGGAGGCGACGGTCAAGCGGCTGCTTGGTCCCGTGACCACGGACGAAGTTCCTATAATCCGTTGCATTGGGCTCAATTTCATCAAACACAGTAGGAGAGTTCGATTTTCGTGTATCATTACAGTCACTAAATCTTATGGGTAGTTCAGGAAGGGGTCGCACACTCCCACCTTACCCTTCCACCTTTATCAAGGCGAATACTTGTTTGAACGACCACGGCGCACCAATCGTCATCCCTAAGCTTGCCCAAGATAGCCAGGCCGACTACGAAGGTGAACTGTGCTTCATTATTTCTAAAGATGCCAAAAATGTTTCAGAGGCTGATGCGTACGAATATGTTGGCGGCTACCTGTGTGGTAATGATGTCAGTTCTAGAAAGCTACAGCGCGACCCAAAGCTGGCCGGTACCGTGCCTCAGTGGAACTTCTCCAAGGGCTTTGACACATATGCACCGCTGGGACCACAGATTGTGAGCACTGAGGTCGTTCCTGACCCTTCGAAGCTGTATCTAAAGACTATTGTCAACGGAGATGTGAGGCAGAGTGAGACGATTGACGATCTGTGCTTCAAGATCCATACTATCGTCAGCTACTGCAGTCAGGGGACGACTCTCAAGAAGGGAACGGTGGTTATGACTGGAACTCCTAGTGGTGAGTCATATCTCATTCCCTGTTTTGAAAAAATACTGACGCGTGATGTAGGCGTGGGGTACGCTATGAAGGAGCCTCAATTCTTGAAGCCAGGCGACATTGTTGAAGTAAACATCAATGCCATCGGCACTCTCCAGAATCCAGTAGAATACGCCTGAATTACCGCAAGGAATTAAATCAGTGGCAGGTCTAAAAAATGTCAGCCTTTTATTACATATTCTCGCATGTCTCAGTCTTTCCTTTTTCAAGCAAACTGACGTCGACTTTTGTTCCGGCATGCGAATAACCGTCCGACCAGCTGCGATTGGTCAAAACCGCCTACAACAAACCACAACCAGTCGCCGCACATGGTCACGTATGTTTCACAAGTTCCGCCGATCAGTCAGTCGATCAAGTCGCCCGTGACAAAATCTACACCTGACGCCAGAACATCATCCTCACATTCACCGTTGCACTTGATCCTCCCGACCTCGATTTTTTCCGCGCCGCCCAGCACCCAACTATCTTCCTACACTATCGCTGGTCAACACTGCAATCCCACTCTTGCAGTCAGCTTACCCAGCGCCGCCTTCACCATGGCGCCTCCCACAACACCACCACCGTCCGATTCCGATTCCGACGTTTCGGACGCCCTCGAATCTCTAATTTCCCGACGACAGCTCCCCTTCTCCCCAGCACCATCGCCCCTATCTACACCTCGCACCTTCCCTCATTCTCCCACATTCCACATACCCTCTCTCTCACCCAAGAAACAGTCAACGCAACTCCTCATCTCAAACGCCTCCAACAAGACCTCCTCCTGCTCACCAGCTTCCCCGATAACACCACGCTCTCCTGGCGCCCATCCTGGTTCGCCCCTCCGAGCTTGTCATCCGCATACTGGACGCTGCATAACCCACCGCACGTCGTAACCGAAGTCTTGCCTAGAAGCGAGGGCGCGGGACATAGCATCGTTACTACGCGACGGCTGAGAGGTGAACATGATGGAAGCGCTGGGTGGTTGAGGACGGAGAAGGAGTGGGAGAGATACTGCGGCTTGTACGGTGTACCGCATGACTTCTTAAGTGAGGATCAAGTGCGGCTGATGAGAATGGGTTTACCGAGAAGAGAGGGAGGTGGCGTTTGTGGTATGTAAATGTGGTTAGCTGTGGAGTGCGAGAAAGGAAGCGAACTAACGAGCGTACAAAGCACCGGTGCTGTATCCGATGTATCCCGAGCCAGCGAGAGATAGATACTTGCTGCAGGAGAAGCCAAACTTACCGCGGAAATTTCGAGGCGTAGGCTTCGATACGAATGAATGTGTTGTCGTGGATACGGATGGGACGCTTGATATCAAGGAGCTGGGAATCGATGCGAGGTGGGGCAATCCAGGAAGGTGGAGTTATGTGCCGTGGACGAGAGAACAGGAAGTCAGTTGTCAGCCATTGACGATGAAGTTGAGATTTTGGAATTCTGCGACGGAGGCGGAGCAGTGATGGGAAGCTCTGGAAGATTACAGGATTCAATGGGCTGGGACCAACGAAGGAGCGCGGGGCGGTGAGGGGATTGAATATTCACGGCGATACCAGAAAGGCAAAAGTGCATGCCTTTCAAGCTGTCTTCGTACAGGAGATAATATCTGTCAGTTCTCCCCACAATACTTGAGTCACTACGCTAATTCAGCATTTAGAATACACGCTCAGACAAAGGGAGACGACGCTGAGACACTGAGAGTTTGTATGCTTTTACAGTAAATTGACACAGGCTAAGCCGTGTCTACTTAATTTATGCCTGGCAACTCGGAGAATGACTAGCCATAATTTTCAGACTACTACACCTTGCTCAGATGATTGAACATCCTATCCCTCAATGGAAATACTTCCACGTCACGCCTCTACACATCTCCCATCCCTTATCAAACGCCCCCAGTACCCCTTCTCCCAACGGGCCCTTCTCAAAATCCTCCATATTCTGCCTCAGCTGTGCCTCACTACTTGCCCCAATAATAACCTTATCTCCAAACCTCCTCTCCAGCTTCGAATGATGCATCAACCACCTCAACGCTGCTTCACTCTCCCTGACCTCCACCTTGCCCACCTCCTCCCTCACCACATCCAACGCATCCCAAAAACTCTCATTCCAAAACCTCGCCCGATACATCCTTCCCAACACCCTCTTGGAATCGAAGCGACTCCCCTCCTCCACCTCCTCCTCCCTCATATCGCGTCGATACCGCCCAGTCAGATACCCCCCAGCCAGAGGATTAAACGCGTAAAACGAGATACCGTATTTTCTCAGACAGGGCAGTAATTCGTTCTCCACCGTCCGATGCAACGCATTGTACATCCCCTGGTACACCGCCGGTCGCAACCACCCATTCCGATCGCAAATCTCACATATAGCGCTAACTTCCCACGCCATGAAATTACTAACCCCCCACCTGTCAAACTTCCCCTCCTTGTACAACTCATTCACCACTGCAAGCGTCTCCTCAAGTGGCACGCTGCGATCCGGCGCATGCAGATACCACAAGTCTACTTTCTCGACGTCGCCGAGGGCGTGCAGGGATTCAGCGAGCGCGGCACGCATGTCTGCGCGGGAGAGATGCGTTTCGGGACGTCCCAGCAAGCCGGCGGTGTTGGGGTAGAATTTTGTGGCGACAGAGAGGCCAAGAGAGGACCAGTTCAGGGCTGCGAGGTGGGTTTCGGAGGTGCCGTTGCCGTAGAAGCGGGAGGTATCGAGGGAGGTGCCGCCGTGAGATTGGTAGGTGGAAAGGATGGAGGAGCAGGTTGAGAGAGAGGAGGTGCGGACTTGTTCTTCGCCTGGAGGGGGTTAAAGAGGGTTGAGGGTGGGAATGGAGAGGGAGAGACGTACCTTCTTTGCCAAAAGTCATGGCGCCGAAGACGATGTCAAGGTTTGTTTTGGGTGTCATTTTGGGGTGGGATTGAATATCTTGAGGTAGATAGGCGTGATTGGAAGGAGGATGCTAAGTCGGGCAATGGGGGATTTAGGCCTGATATTTAATGAATGAACATTGGATTTCATCTCGGTATTTATACATGATCGAGTATCTACCAATCCTAATAATTGGAATTCCCTTCCTCCCATTCTAAGTCGTTGGCCTCAGAACTCACCGTCACGGAATATTCCCGGACTTAGCGGATATATCGCATTACCATTATCGACATCGAGGCATCATCCCCACTAGACGCCCGACACCACAGCCGTCCCTAAAGAGTCTAACGTCGAACTGCATACCCGATCCCGTCTAGCCTGGATCAAAAAAGAGACACAAATTACAGATGGGATATGCCACACGTAACCTCTCATTCAACCTCACGTCGTAATTCTCTCCACATCATTCTCCTCACCCTCCTTAATTCCGTTCTCCTCTCTCCACGTCAGCCTCTCCACGCTCGATACACCGGGGCCCCTGTACACGCTGCCGTACTCCCCGCTAGCCCAGTCCTTCCCCTCGCCCTCCTGCTTCGCCCGCTTCCGGTACCACTTTCCATAAGTCAGCAGGTAGTACAACCTGAAGCTCAGCAACGCAAACTTGTCTCTTTCTAGATCTTCGGGGTATCTCGCGCCTAAGTCTACGGCGGCCGCAATGCCGCTCATGACCGCTACCTCGTGGGCGTTGACCAGGGTCCACGCCGCCGCAAACCGCGTCCTCTTCCTCCCGTTTAGCGCCCACATCCAGGGGACGACAAACGCGTAGTGCGTCCACGAGTGGCAGAGTTGATGCCACCAGTCCTTTCTAATAATCTTGCTCTCGTCGATCTCGTCGATGGGCCAGAGGTCCTGGTTCTTCTTGTTGAGGTAGATGGTCTGGAAGACGTGCTTGTCGAAGGGAACCTCGGGCGGGAACTGGCTCTGGTAGTTTGTGCAGTCGAAGCACATTTCCAACTTGGACAGGTCCTGCGGGTACATTTTGATCATGTACATTGGTTTGAAGAGTTTCTGGGCGAAGGTCAGGCGGGAGGATTGGTCGACGCCCGAGAGCGAGGATACCGCTTGGGAGGGGTTGTAGAAGTTTTCGTAGTGCTTCTTCATGTAGGCAGAGTCCCAGTGGGTTACGGTGATGTCGTCGGCGAATTTGGCGGAGCCAAGGACGCGCTTTTCGCGGAAGGTGGCGGTGCGGGAGAGAATGCGTTTGGCGGTGTCGGCTCTAGGGGTTTGTCAGTGAGGAAGAGGGAGAGATACGGTTAGTAGGGGAACGTACAAGACGCAGAGAACGATTTCATCGTAGTGCTCTGTTTCCTCGGGGGCGTCGGCATCGTTCAGGCCGTTCTCCGCATTTTGAGGTACACCTCTCCTATCGCTCTCGGTAACCCACGCGCTCGTAGGGTTATGCCCATCCGGCGCCGGCGTCCGTTTGATGATCTTCACCGTCACACCGCTCTTATCCCTCTTCACGACCTCGGTGACCTCGGTCGATAATCTAACCGTCACCCCTCTGGCCTCCAAATCCTTCCTCCAGTCCTGGTAGAAGTGCTCGAAACGCGGGAACACCACCATCGGCGGCTGATTGCTCACCACGCTCTGCTTATCCGCTGGGTACCACATCCCGTACGTCGGGCTCGTGCAAAGCCTCTCCATGATGATAGCCGGCACATCAGGTGCATACTGGCCCGTCCCCAAGAACAGCGCCACCATGGGCAACGCCACCACGTTCGTAAACTCGTCCGAAAACCAAAACATCTTCATCAATATCTTGATCGGGATCAGCGCGAAGAAAATCTCAAACCACCGCACCACCTTCAGCATGCCGACGAAGCGCTTGATCTCCTTTTGATGTCGTTCCAGCAACTTGGTCGGGAAAACATTGCTCCAGAAGAGATCGTCCTTCCCGAAGGATACCTGCAGCTTCACGGGATCTGCCTTGTACCCTTGGCGCGCAAACATGGTCATCGTGTGGTGAAAGATGTAACTTCCGCCCTGCACGCCTTGGTTCAGCCACCCGGCCCCGTGCCGCTCTTTATCCAGCTTGATGGAAAAAGCTTGTCCGCCGCAGTAATCCGCCGCATCGACGAGCGTGACGTCGAACGCATCGCGGTGCTCCGCGAGATGGTGTGCACACGACATGCCTATCACAATGACCCACGTTAGACCATCTTTCTGTAATTTCCGCCCAGGCATCACATCACGCGCTCGCCCACTCACTCGCTCGGTCACTCACCAGCAGCTCCGGCCCCAACAACAAGCACGCGCTTCTTCCTCGCAGCATTTTTCCCGTCGGCAGCCATATTGGAGATGGGCAGTATGGGGTCCGTTTCGCGGGCCGCACGCAGTGGCATGGAAACAGACGTATGTATGTATGCTACACTATCGGTGCGTGCAGCAGGATAGACCCGTGGATATGGGAATATGTACGTATGTACAGCGACACGGCTGCCATGACGCTCACATATCTACCTACGTATGTACGTCTGGGGTGTCGCGCGCAGTGCGTCATGATGGGACAAAGACGGATAGATCTAGGGTGCACAGACCCTTGCATAGATCCAGAGATCGCAGCTAGCACTTGAACGCGATCGCGCTTAGCTGCTTTGGGGTTGATGCTATCCTCGCTGTGTGGATATGTGTAGGGTGTCGCCTGATTAGGACATATGAGGGTATTTGGGGTTTTTTTCCAAAGATGGAGTTTCCTGCGCGGTGTCCGGTGAGCTTTTGCTCTCACCATGCGGGGTAGCGTGGTGAGTTGTATTAGGTAAATGGTTGGCTTCGGGGATGGTGCGGAGCTATCTTGATTGTTGCTTGGATCCTACGGTCTCGACTCGTTTTGTTAATCTATTAATAAATGTGCTGGACACCACTTGGCGGTGGTCTATCAAACATTTTGAGGATTCGATCGTCGTGGTTTTGTCTCATTGGGCGTTGGATGATTTCCACCTTTCAGTTCCACGAATTTATTAGTCGAACACATTGAACTGCAGCCTCACACACAATCACCAAACGTTGTTTTCATAGATGTATCCAAAATGCTTCAGTCGGACGCGTAAACTTAATTCCTACTAACTTACGCTCTTGAAACACGAAGTACGTGTGTTTGCCTGCAACCGAGAAAACGAAACTGCAGATCGAGGCTTCTCCTGATATTGGATGCTATGAATGTTTATTCGATACCACACGTGTGCAGCCAGAGCTTAACCTCCTGGCGAACAAGCGAACAGTTCTAGAACACTGTACGAGCTCACGGAAAAGCAAATGGGCCCGCAGGGCGGCGTAAGAGCTGTTGGGACGGCCACAACACACGCCCGTGTCTGAACAGCCGAGAAGGCATACTGAAGGCGTCAGTCTGAGTGAGAAACCGAGATCTGACACGGCTCGGTCGCTGCCTGTTCAAGCAGTTCAACGCGAGCATGTCCCATATGCGCCTCAGACTCACTGCTTACGGCCTAACAATCTCCATCTTATGCGCAATACATACATACATGCCCACAGCAGCCCCAGGCGTTGGCATCCCCAAAGCTCAGCCTGTTGGGGCGTGAGTACCGACCACCATGGTGCGACGCAACCCTGAAGCCCATCCCGTCCTGACAGGAACAAGTCCGCTCCCCCACCACGTGGGAACTCAGCGTGTCCGCTGGATGATCGGCACACGATGGGCGCACAACCGGCAAGGCCTCACACGAGTTGCGAATCAGAAGTCCGAAGGGCGTCGTCCGAGAGCAAACATCAGGGTGAACAGCTGGGATGGTGTGATCATGTGGGTCCGAGCGTGCATACCCGCTGCAAGCTCTTTCACACCCACGTGTGAGCAACGTGGCGCGCACGGCCCTTCTCCACAGGAGGCCTGGGTAAGCCGGGGGATGCGTCCGTACGGAGGCCATTCGTTGCTGACCTGCCTTGGGGACGCCACGCAATACTCGGATTTGCAGAGGAGGTGGTGTGTTCGGTGGGGGTGGGTGTTCAGCAATCAAGGCAAATAGCCTCCCGCAGGTTGTGGTGCGAGGGGGC
The DNA here is from genome assembly GCA_026873275.1 of Pseudopithomyces maydicus. NCBI lineage: Eukaryota > Fungi > Ascomycota > Dothideomycetes > Pleosporales > Didymosphaeriaceae > Pseudopithomyces > Pseudopithomyces maydicus. Next base: position 1,304,113 of record JANTUC010000006.1, on the reverse strand, counting down.
GCTGGGCGGAGGCCGGACATGGTCGGATGGATGGCAATGCATTTGGAGCCGTCGTCTCGCGAGGCTTTGGCATGTGTTGGTACTGCTGACTAGGGTTGGAACGCATACGTTGCGAACGGCGTCCGTCTCTAAATTTACCTGTGGTCCAGGGCCGGAGTATGGGCTGGAGGCTAATGTGGAACCCGGCAAGGCGTTGCGCACGGTAGGTTTGGCCGGATGTAGAATGCTGCGATAATCAAACGTGTAATTGTAATATTCTAATGGCTGCACGGGACACGGGATACTATCGCTGCCACATGGCGGCACAATCTTGCAGGTGGTTGGTTGGCTGTGCGACACGCATGCTAGACATTAGCTGCAGATGCATGAAAGAGGTGCGTTATGTCACGACTGAAGGCGGACGGGGGTGTTCATTGTGACGTTGGCCGGTAAAGAAGGCGAGATGAGAGGGAGGCGATGAAAGACTCGCCGTGGTGGTGTTGTGGAGAGACAACGAACCATGTACCTACGGGTACTCGAACGACTCGAGCCACTGCGGGGGCTCAGGGCCGCACAACGTGGCAGCGGCGTGCTGATGACAATGAATGGCGGGTGGGCGGCGTGGCTGTTCGGAGAGTCACAAAGACGACCCCTGTGCGCTCAGGGCGCGTTGTTTCAGAGTGCGTCCGAGTACAGTCAAAGGGCCGCTGCTCGGCCGGCAGCACAGATAGTCTACCGCAGAGGTGAAAGATATATGTAGCAAGCAAGCGGCCGCGCTTCTCTTACCGCGTCTACCTACCTAGACTACCCGCTGCGCCGCGCCACAGGGCATTCACCAGCAAGCAGAAAAGCGCGCCGTCTCCTTCACGGTCCGCAGCTCCCTCCCACCTCACACCCTCTTCGTCAATCGGCCGTCGCGCACCCCTTGCCGATCCGCTCCCTTGGAGAGGTGTGAAACCCTAGGCACAGCACCGACTTTTCTGCGCGCACCTTGCGGCCACGACTCGCACCCGCTCCTGCACCTGCACCCAGACTACCCAAACTACCCAAACTACCCAGACTACCGGCCCGTCCTCTTTTCCTTTGGCGCGCCTGCCAGCCCGTCCAGCGCCCCCGTAGCCACGCCCCCAAACTCTCCGTGGCGGCAATAAGACTCGCCTTGCCGGCCGCTCCTCCAGCCTCCGAAACACACCACACGCTCCTGCACCCTCCTGCGCCCTTGTCACCATGACGAACTCTTTGGAATCATCCAGGCCCATCCTGGCCAGTGTAAGTAGCTCCACTATTCTTACGTCTTTGCGCCGTTTCAGCCCTCCCCTATTTCTGGTCCAATCGTCTGCCTGCCTGCCTGCCTGCCCTGTTCTTTTGCCGACAATTACCTGCACTTGTACCTGCGGTATCTATACTTGCCCGTCCTTCCCACAAAACAACAGCAACAACACCAGCACCAGCACCAGCACCAGCACCAACACCACCCACCCGCCCACACAATGTCCCAACCCAGCTCTGACCAGAAAACCCCCCAGTCCACCGGCAACCGCGCCTCCACACGCATGTCGACCTACAGCACCGCGCCCACCCTGACGCCCTCGGTCGCACCTTCACACCTCTCGACCGCCTCGTCCACCGCCGGGGACCCCAAGGCCCAGGAGATCAAGTCGTGGAACGACGGCTTCGAGCGCCTCGAGGACAAGCGCCTCGTCCAGCAGCGCTACATGCTCAACAACGAGAAGACGGAAAAAATGAGCAAGCTCGCTCTCGGCGCAAAGCTCGACCGCGCCCTCGCGCGACGCATGTCCGGCCAGGACGCCGTCTTCCGGCCCAAGGCCATCAGCGAGAAGAAGGTCCAGGCATGAAAGCGCTTGCCCACCTTCCTCTCCGCATCATCTTCTTCTTCCGATACCGAAGCTGCTCGCAGCACGATACCACACGTTGCTCTTCCTGATTCCCCTCACCACGCATGATATCCCCACCTACCTCAGGAATGACCAGGCCGATAATTGCGGCCTTTGCGTGTTCCTATTCCACACCAGATCGATCACAGCATGAAGCAGTCCGGCCATAGATGGGGGGAATGGCATTGACGGTTGCACGTGGGTCGTGGGGTTTACAGGCCCCATGCATGGACATGACATTTCCTAATACTTTTGCACGGGGGTTTTTTTTCTAGGGGGTGTTTCCTTTATAACTATCTGGGGTCGGGATATCAAAGGCGTCTGTTTCTCAGCCTGGCTAAATCTGCGGGCTCCTGTCTACTTTACTATGGCATGTCACCAGCATCAAAACAATGCAAACACAAAACATACCCACTGCGCTTTCCTCTCTCTCACACTCACTCCTTAGTTCCTGCCCAACAGCGCCACCTTTGCCAATACAACGACCTTCTCGCCCTCGCGCTGATACTTGCCCAACTCGGCCGATGGCATCGTCACCGATTGTCACCCGGCGACCCTGCGCCTGTGCCGCAAATCCATGCCACCACGCCGAGCGTAGAGGAACGACCGACGATTCAATCCGCCCGCGCGAAATTTGCTTTTATCCCACACGCAGATCGCGCCCTTTCCATGCACCTGCTCCGTCAAACACAATTCCTCTCCTCCCAGACTATTGGTTCCCCGACTCAGGTCCCAGTACCTCGTCTGCGCCACACCAAACGTTTTCCTTCGTCCCTCCCAATACCAAGCTTCCACCCACCTAGCCCGGCGAACCGCCCCCGTCTAGCGCGGCCTAGGCTCCACACGCCTAAATGGAATAAAACTATATCTACACGTATGTAGGTAGGTATCACACCATCACGAGATTGGTACCTATGTACATGTACGGCGCTATGTAGCTAGCGGCGTTTGTGAATTAGGGAATGCGTTTTGACCCCCAGCCATGTCAAGGCAGGAACGTGCTACACACGTACATAGGTACGTCAGGGTCGCTTGTGATAGATCGGCAGTTTGCGTTTCCTCCCACGTGCGACGTCACGCGCGTTATGCAGGGCAGTGGGTGCGCTAGAGCTCATGGGGGTTTAGCTGGATGGGAAGGGAGAGGGGGCCATCATGTGCGTGCATGGCGGGTGTGTGGTGTGCAGGGAGGTGGTTGCGTGTGCCTAGGCCACCTATACATACTGGTACTCATCGTATGATTTTGGGGTAGGTGGTCAAAGGCTAATCGATCCTATGTATAATTGCAGATACTATGCACTAGGTTTACGCGGGGTTGTGTGCTACCAGTGTGAGCATTGTGGAAGTGGTTTGTGGGAATAAAGAAACTCGGAATAGTAGATGGAGAGGGTTTAGCCATGGAGATCGTGGGTAGGGATGGTTTCGAGGAAGGAATAGGGTAGGAATGGAGAGGGACGGAGGAAAGTTAAATCGAGGTAGTAGCACGGGGTGCTGGATGCTGATTGGTGTAAGATGATTCTGGGCACCGAGTCTGACGAGAAACTCGTGATTTGCCGGCCGCTCCTCAATATATATACTGCACTCCTACTGCAGCCCAATGAAAAGAGAGAGACCGTAACAATTGCACAATTTTTGCAGAGGCTGACGAATTGTTGCTAGCATGTGTGTATCATCATAATCATTTGTTATACCGCACTTCTATTGCAGCCCAATGAGAAGAGAGAGAGTGTGCGATAATTGCACATCTTTTTGCAGAGGCTGACGCATTGTTGCTAGCATGTGTATATCATGATCGTTTGTCGGTGCCCGGACGAAATCCGCTCCAGCTGACTACTCACACCGACTGCGAACTTTTACCCAGGATGGTATACAGATTGGTCTATACAAGCATGTATCAGTCTGAAACCAGATGTCATCTCTAAGCTTCTACCATTCATTCATCGGACGAATATTGTATGACCATCTGCACGCATCATAAAGAATCCACATTTACCAGAAAGCTTACAAACTATACACATCTATAAGAACAGCAATATATCCCATCCCATCCAACCCCCACCAAAATCCACAACAACAGATCACACACCCCTCCCTACAATGTCCAGACCCAAAATCCTCATCGTCGGCTGCGGCGCCGTCGGCCTCTCCCAAGGCTACCTCCTCTCCTCCGCCGCCGAAATAACCTACCTCGTGCGCCCCAACCGAACCCCGGCCTTCCTTCCCCCAAAGCACCTCTACGACTACAAATCCAACACTTTGCAAACCTTCTCTTCCTACCGCGTCGTCGAGAGCACCGCCGCCGTGGCCGGCGAGAAATTCTTCTGCGTATTCGATACCCTGGATGGCCACGCGGCGCGCTCCGAAGGCGGCGTCGCGACGTTAAAAGCAGTGGGCGATCTCATCCGCGATGAGCCTTCTACCTTTGTCATGTACGATGCCGTGGGGTTGGACATGGAGCAGCACTATGCTAGCGTTATGAATATCGACAAGAAGAGACTTGTGCTGGCGATTAGTATGTTGGCGCATCAGCCCACGGAGATGATTTCGGTGCCGCCGGCTGCGGATAGGGAGTTGGTTGCGAAGGCGAACCTTTTCTACGCGCATGTGGGGAAACAGGCTGGGCTTACGGTTGTTGGTCCCTCGCCTGAGCTCATGAAGAAAATCGAGAGCGTGTACCTCCCGAATGGGCGGTTGAAAGTCCAGCGGGTGCCTGCCATGGTGGGGAACTTGATGCCAGTCGTCGTCCCGCAGCTTATCGCGTGGCATCTTGAGGGGTGGGCGGCATGGCCGCACTTGAAGCAGAGCGGGGAGTCGTGGAACTTGTTACTACAGGCGCAAAAGGAGGTGTTGAATTTCCCGCGGTTTGGGTGGTTCGGGAAGGTGCTATCGTGGTTCATGGGGTCGTGGGCTACGGCGAAGATTATGGAGGGGCTGGATAAGGATGCGGCTCCTTTGCCCTATCATCAGTTTAATGCGTTTCACCATGGAGGAAAGGTAATTTTGCAGGACGTGGAGGCTCTAGAGGAGATTGTGGTGGAGGGGGAGAAGGCGAAGAGGGAGGTGACGGCTTTGAAAGAGATGTGTCGGCGGGCGCGGAAAACGTTGGAGAAATGAAACCCCTGTGCATCAGAACCAAGAGCGATGATTCTATGAAAGAACCATTTGGCGAGGGTATCGACACATTCTCAGTCTTTATAAGTATTGTGGCCGTTTTATGGCGTGAGACTATCGGGAGATTCGATTTCTATTCGTTGATTATAGACAGCGCGAATTGTTACTACAAGAGTCGATATTTACAAGAATCGATTAAACAAGGAAAGATTTGCGTACCAATAATGGCGTCGAGAATACAATAACGCTGTAATACAATGCACGACTAACGCAACATACAAGGGTATATCCAGGTCCATAGCCTCCGTTTCGATACAGAACCCACCGCACTTGATGAAAATTGCATCAAGACCTCTCTGGAAGTTCCGCGGGAGGAACATTGTATTGTTGTGGCGTCTGATATGCATGCTGTGGCGGTGTCTGATATGCGTGTTGTGTCGGTGAATGCATATATCCCGGGACCTGCGAATACGTTGGCTTCGGTGGCGATTGCGCAAAGCCTACAGCCGCTGGTTCATAACCAGACTGGTTCTTTTGTCTCTTTCGCATGAGCCAGGCGATGTAAGCCAACAAAGCAAGAACTGCTATGCCTGCTACAGCCCCGACTGCTATTCCTGCGGTCGCTCCCTTGGACAGCCCATTTTCGGTATTACTCGATGTGTTTGTTGCCGATGGGGTCGCATTGGAACCTGTGTTAGATACCGTGCTCGACGACGACGATGACGATGATGACGAAACGGATGTTTGGGAAGTTGATTCTGTAGTAGTCTAGACATGTACGCTTAGTCTTGAACGTTTTCCGCGGGTGTAGCCCAAGAACTTACCGCCGCAGCTACGATCATGATGTGTCGCTGGTACATGCTGCTGACAGACGACGAAGAAGATACCATGCTCCACAAGCTTTCGATTGAGTAGTGTGAAACACATCCGAGCTGAGTCTCCCAATCATGCTCGTCAGTCGAGGTCGCACATGTCATCGATCTTGATGTCTAGCATTAGTTGAGATGAATCCGCAAGGTAACAATGGTGCACTTACCGAGGACAGCAGCTTACAACATCTTGGACCGAACCCTCAAGCGTGATAGGAGCCTCGCAAGCACTTGTCCACCCTCCAGGGCAAATGCCAGGCGAATACACAATCGACGTGATGTCAAAAGGGTACGCAGATGGAAAACAGCTTGCAGTGTTATCACCGCCTTGTTTGAAAAATTGAGTCTCTCCATATATAAGCAGGGTATTTTGCTGGCAATCCACTGGAACAGTAAAGGTTGTCGTAAGTGGTAGAACCACTGTAGTGGTAGTCATGTTTCAAGTCGATCAAGTCGTTTGTTGATTATCGAAGGGACCAGACGACAAGTTGTATCTTTAGTCTTTGTGCGAATTATCTTGTCACCCTATTTCAAGAAAAGCATGCGCCCTCGTGGTCGCCTGAGACTTGACCGATATGTCTCTCGTGCATGAAGGCGAGGTCACGGATTTAGGAAGGTGTCTCCTGAATATCCAGCTTGATTGGGTGAATTGTTCTTACGGGCGAAATGGTACATATTTTCTTCTTGGCTGTCCTGTATGGTATCTTCAATTGGCCAATACCATGCTTGTCAGCCTCATATTACGCCCCGATTCGGATCCGACATGGCTGTGTAGTCCATGTGTAAGGCTGAAGTAGAGCTGGCCTTAACACAAGCCACACATACACCGCTACAAAAAGTACCATTGGGCTTGTCAGCAACCGCCTTTTCTCCCGATAATCCGTCTCCAAGAAATTGGTGTGCAATACTGATGCAAATGAAGCTCCCACATTTAACTAGATCGTAATTATGAGTTACTTTTACTTACTGACAATCGACGAAGTATGCGTAGCTTCAAAAGTCCCGAAAAAGTAGAGACACTAAAGGTATTGTCCACGATGTAGTGATAGTAGTAGTAGTCTCTTTACATCTGTCCAGAAGATTATTGTGTTCATACAAATCAGCACAGACCGTGTTTTAGGCAAACGTTCCAGTCTACTAGTCTATTTTCTTCCTGTTTGCCTACTCACTTGAGAGCCGTAATCCCACGTAAGATCGAAGGAATTTCGTTTCGACTTGTTGTACTGCTATCCGATGAGCAATGAATACGTTCTCCTGCCACTACTATCAATTGTTTAGAATTCAAGGACTAGTTTTTGTTCATGGAAAGTGGTGACTGTGTGTAATTGCAATACTATACATATCACTATCATTCTCCCCTTCATGGCTCAAATGCAGCTCAAATCAAATGCAGGCTACCCATGTCCCTTGCAGACCTCTCAGTCCCAATGCGACCTCATTCCGCATAGGGAATATCCAATCCTCGGCAGGCCCCCACCCCCTTAACCTCTCCAACTCTCTTATATTATGCAACCCCCTCTCTAGTACTGACTCGCCGCCTGCTGGCAGGCCTTCAACTGATCCAGGTACCACCCGCAGATGGTCAAGTTGCCGTTGTTCTCCGTCATGCAAGTGTTGAAGTTCTTGATGTCGCCAGCGCAAACGCCAGTCGGCTGCGACTGCTGCGCCTGCTGGTGCTGCTGTGCGAAGTCGGTGTTCTGGGGCGACGCCTCGGCAGGCGCAGAGCTACCGCCGCTGAAGAAGCCACCGATGGCGTGGCCGATGGAGGATCCGACTGCGACACCGCTGTTGTTCCGTTAGCGCTTGGTCTCGATGTATCGATCTATGGGACAAGTGGCAAGAATGTTCATTCGGTCCGGCGCAATGTTTGTTCCGCGACTAATTTCCCACAACCACGTCCAGGAATCAACACTTACGCAGCAGTGCTGGCCATCTGTCCGAAAAGTCCGGGGCCCTGGCTGGCCTGGGGAGCAGGCGCTTGCTGGACTGGCGCGGGTGCCTGTTGAGCCGGCGGGTGGGCAGCGGTGGAAGAGTGACGGGCGGGCGCAGGAGCCGGGGCAGCAGGCCTGGCCGGGGCAGCCGTCGGGCGGCGAGGGGGGCAGCTCCTCCACGTTGACGAGGCATTTTGGATGTGATGTGGGGTGTTGGTAGTGGGAGAGGGAATAGGACTGCGATGTGGTGATGGCGAGGAGGGACTGTTATGGAAGATGGCAAAAGCTAGAGCTCGGGTTCGAGAAGGATCGGCGTCGGGGTTAAGCCGAGGCGGCCGGAGCGTGGGAAAGAGAGACATGCAATTGGTCCGCCGGCGGAGCCTCAGGAACAGACCCGTTCTTCCCTTGATCCAGAGCGAGTAGGTGCTGTATGTAATAGCCACGGTTAGTTTGGCTCATGGTAATTATGCGAGGATCTTGGAAGCACCGTCGAGGATAAAGGTGATTGGTATTGCATTGAAGACGAGCTTGGGAACACCACCGAGTCTTTGGTTCATCGCATTGCACATCAACATCTTAGGTAGTATACACATAGTTCATTACCTGTCCTCCTCCTTGGGCCTCCTACTCTCTACCTCCGCCTTAGGAATCACATCCGCCAGAGGCACATCCTCTCCTAATACATCCTTGATAACGAGCTCCTCCTCTCTCGATCTAGCCTCCACGAATGGGACCCCATCACCCATCTCGAAACTGATCACCGCACGCTTACCCTTCACCATATGCATCAGCATATAGTTCATGAAGCACTTGATGCCCAGTTCCTCTCCCTTCTTCACGATATACCCATTGATGTAATCAATCTCCGTCTGCTTGCCTGCCCGAACATCTGCAAGCATGCTGGAGATGTTATCTCGGGTGCTATTGGCGATGCCCACGACAACAGATTCCAGACGTCCGGTGTCGAAGCGTTGCTGTACATTTGGAATGTGCTGAAGCTCAGGGAGTGAGCGTATCACAGCCGCGATTTCGGAAAGGAGAAGGCGCATAACGCGAGTGAGAGAGTAGTTGTATAGGATGGACCCATTTCGAGCATCAAGCATAACCGTGAGCGGGTTGATTATGCAGTTGACCACCAACTTCTCCAACTGCAACTGGAGCAGGTCTGGCGGAGAAAACCCTGTGGCACACAAGACCGGAGTGCGGAGGAGCGTTCGTAGAAGGTACCTCTGATTTGGAGTAAATTGGAAGGTCGCCGGGGTGGGAGGTGGCGTCGAAGGATCTGGATTTGCGGGATAGGTTGGCTCAGCGGGTGATTGGGAACTGTACGCCTGTGACTTAGGCGCGTATGGTGCAGGCTCACGGATCCTTTCGTTAGGCAGTATCCCGAGAGCGATGCTCCCAAACCCAGCATGGACGACGGTGAACGGATCGTCGGTCTCATGCATGCCATGGGAGTTGATGCCCACCATATAATGCGGTCGTGTCGCAACGTCTGGGAATATCTCTTGGCTCACCGCTTCCACGGTCCCCATTCCATTCTGCAAGAAACAGATGACAGACTCCTTATGCAAGCGGTGCTTCACTGAAGACAGTGCCGAAAGAACCTGGGTCGACTTCATGCATAGTATGAGCGAATTGATTGGCTCTTCAGACTCTCCATAAATGATTCCAGGTTCTTCCGGAGCTTGCGACTGGGCTTCAGAAGTCTCCTGGGGTGTGGTACCGGCGCGCAACCCGATTTCTTTGCCATGAAATCTGAACCGCGGTATCGCCAGTTCTGCATCAAAATCTTCGCGCCTTTCGGTATCCCCGTCCGTAATGCACTGCAGCCTCTTAGGCGATTTTTCCCACTCTTCCAATTTTTTTCGGTTATGGAAGACCAAGGTCACTGGTGGCGCATTGGGTATCCCCTTGAGTGAATGCGCAACCCACTTGCCAACGCTCCCCAACCCCATGATATGGATTCGGCGATCGATTACAGATTGCGCCCTATAAAAGTCTGCGGGACTGTTCGGCGGTTTCGGTACATCGCTGGTAGCTGGCTCGTCATCTCTTTCAGCGCTACACCATGTCAGTTACGGTCCATTTGTAGAGCAGATAGACGTACCCGATCCCCTGCTTCGCCTGAGGCTGCGCGTTCTCAGGACTAAGCCAGCTCTTCATCCCTCCGCTTGTCTGGTAATATGCCACCCGGCCAATCCTACTGCTACCGGGGCTGCATGGTACCCGTATGTGTCGTATCCGCGGCCGCAGCCTGGGGATGAATTGTAAAAGCGAGAAGGAAGACAGGTTGGCAAATTTACACTAGTTTACATATATGAAGGGAATAAACCTATTTAAAGGTGTTTACAGCGCACGCAGCAAATCGTTACAAGGAAAGTTAGGGAGCTAAGACATGATGTGTTGACGTCTTCTGCGGCTCTTGCTAAAGCTCTAGCCGGAGCGGAGAAAAGCTCGGCCCGCCCGCTCAAAGAAAGTTCACCATCAACTTCCCGCCTCTCACTCCCTCGCACAACTTCACTTCCGCACCCTCCCAAGCGCTTGGAATCGCGCCAGCAACAGCATCGACTCGTGCACACTCGTGCTCTCCGACCACAACACGCAATCATCAAGCTCATCAATACGCCCACTCCACATTCCACCCAAATCTCTACCTCGCCGCAAACATGGACCCTGAAACGAACCTGCCCGACCTCACCGAAGACCTAGCCGATACAATCGACGACCTCTCTGCAGCTCTCGAGCCCCTTCTCTCCGCCCCCTGCACACTCTCACCTCCACCCTCCCCACGCTCGACAAGGCCAAATTCCACATCCTCACCGCCTACACCATCGAATCCCTCTTCTTCCAGGCGCTCCAAGCGTCAGGTGCAGACGCCAAATCCCACCGCGTCTTCGCCGAAATTGCGCGTCTGAAAAACTACTACGGCAAGATCAAGGCCGCCGAGGCCGCGGGCGAAGGCAAGAGTGGTCCGACGACGAAGCTCGACAAAGATGCTGCGGCGCGCTTCATCCGGCATGGTCTAGCTGGGAATGAGCGATACGATAGAGAGCGTGAGGAGAGGGTGGCGAAGGAGAAGGCGAGGGCGGCGCTGAAGGCGAAGATGATGGCGGAGAAGGTGAACAAGAAGTTTGATGATGGCGAGGAGTCGCGGGTGCAGGAGGAACTGGGGAGGAAGCGAAAGGTGGATGTGCAAGAGGAGGAAGATAGCAGCGACGATGACGACAACGACGACGACAATATTCTAACCGGCCTGGAAGAACCTGGGCAGAGCGCAAACGCAGAGGTCCCCGGCAGCGAGGAAGACCACGTCGACAGCGAGAATGCAGAGTTTTACGGCGACGATAAAGACGCGGATACCCCCGCGAAAACACAAAAGAAGGAGAAAAAGGATAAGAAACCAAAGAAATCAAACAAGCGGAGGAAAAGCGACATGAACGCCGTTCCCGATAGCGACTCCAAGGCAAAGAGCAAGAACTCGGCGTCTGCAAAGGGTGCCTCGAAGAAGGCCCCCGAATCCATCATCCCGGAGCGAGGTACTGCGCCACGAACCCGCAGCGAGACGTTCAACGCTTTGCTCTCAGGCGCGTTCGCGGAGCAGAAGAGGGAGAAGAAGGATAGGAAGAAGAAAGGGAAGAAGGCGTGAGGTGGTGTCGAGCGTGCTGACTTGGTTTTGGATTCAAGATGAAAAAAAAAAACGGAGTGGGGCAATCCTATTACGTTCACTATGTGATGGACTTGCCTGTTGCATATGGCTGGCTGGGAACCTGGAGTGGAAGAATGGAACTTTACATGCGGATTGCGTGTGTTAGGAGTAGGTAGCATGAGTATAAGATACCCGAGATTGCGACTTGAATGAGTAGTCATGAGCTGCACACAAATCACGCAGCTACCAATTGATCAATTGCAAATGAATTCATCCAATTGACTTGTACACCGCTTCTCCCATCCACTTCTTATCACTCACAGACAAATGTACAGCAATAACCCAGTCATTAAGCGTATGTATTATGAGCTTGTAGCGGTATATATAACCCCAAGCCGCGCCCTCGCCCGTTTATTCCACCCATCCATCCACCCATCCACCCAATGCAACCCAAAAAGTCGGTTTCCCACCAACCCCAGCCACGCTCTATCCCCAACCAACCAAAATGCACCCACCCATCCATCCCATATCAATATCTTACAGTAGCTGTAAATAAAAAAAAAAACGCGCAGCGATGGAACGTAGATGGAATCCGATCAGAACTCCTGGTATCGTACTGTACACAAATGAAAGACCCCGCAACCTTTTTAAATGTATATATGCAATGAACAGGCGGGAAAAAAATGACGAGACTAATATAAAGATACTGTGTGGTCGTGACCAGGAGGTGAAACCATGGGCGACAATCAGTGAAGTACGCTGCTTTGCTGCTAATATGGAAGTCGTTTTGAAAAATAGGTTATTAAGTAACTGCCGTCACAGTCGTGGTTCCGGTAAGGTGCGTATTGACGAGGAGAGCAAAAACTACTCGAAGGAGCCCGGGATTGTCAGGCTGAGCCTTTCGTCCTTCTTCTTCGACGATGGATCCTGGGATGGCGGCATGGAGACTGGTCGTTCGTTTTGCTTTGCGTTCTCGATTGCCTTGGCATCCATCGACTTCCGCACTTCGTCTTGGAGTTGAGCTTCTGCCGCCTCCTCGATCTTCTTCTCTTCTTCTTGCGTCAACGAATCAGCAGGTTTTGGTTCGCCAGAGATGACTGTCTTTCCGATCGAGACCCTTTTGACCTTATCTTCATCTTTCGACTGGAAAGGATCATCCTCGCTCTTGCGTGTTTCTTTCGGGTCGTCCATGTCGACTGCGGAATCCAGGGCCTTTTCAGAGACTTGAGTCTCTTCGCTTGACCGAGCTCCGTCAAGCTTGCCGGCACCGTTGGCAAAAGTTGGGCTGCGTGGGCTGTCTCGAATGGCAACAAAAGATGGGACTACACCGCCACCAATTCGCGACCAGAACATGCGCTCCCGCAGGCGTACACTCTCTTCCCAAGCTGCCTTTTTCTCTTCCTCGCTCTCTGCCTTCCAGTGTCCGGCAGCAACCATTCGGAGAAAGCTGATGTAGTCACAGGTGCTCCGGATCCTTCCCAAGCACCAATCGCAGAGGGGATGTCTTGTATCGTCGCTCTCGGATGTCTTGAACCTAAACTTGCGGGCATATTCATCGCCCTTCCTCGACTCTCCACACAGAGAGCATGCGAAGATGGCACCTCGAAACTTTGGTGTGGGTGCTGGTTCTACAACGAGTGATCCAGCTGTAATGCTGTTGATGACGGTACGTCGTGCCATCCAAGAAAGGCCAGGTGCAATATCTAGGCGAAGCGTCGGTTCGATATCTTCGGTAAGAGCTCGCTTGTAGAACTTTTCATCCTTCAGATTAGCGGTGCCTGCTAGAGATTCACGGGGTGAACTATTTCCGGGTGTGCCAGGGGACTTGGAAAGCGGCAGAGAGCTGGAAGAGCTGTTGGAAAGAGAACCCAGACCAAGCACATTCAAACTGCTGTAGTTGCCGCTTGATACACGACTGTTGGGCGCAGATCGAGAACTAATCTTGAGCATGTCCTGGAAATCTTTGACTGATGTGAGATCAGATCGAAGGATCGGGTGGATGAGATGTGTGAAATGCAGAGGATGATTAGGGCTGATCTCTTCGGAGCCCGGTGTGTTTGGCGTCTGGCCGTTCGTGTCGAACATCTTGCTCATCTTGTCGGCCGGAGTAATGCCAGGAGTTGAAGGAGCGGTAGTGGTGGTCAACGTGTTGCTCTCGTCATCGCCGTGCGCGCTCATCTTTTCCATGACACCCTTGAGATCCTGCAATTGCTCTTGCATGGATATCTGAAGGGTTTCGGCGTCGTTGAGCTGTTGTTTTAGCTGTTCGTTGCGCTTTTCAGACGCCTCTGTTTCTTTCCGCGCAGCTGCAACCATCTGGGTCGAGGGTCAGCGTTTCAGTAAAGTGCAATAAACAGAGCAGGACTCACTCCGTTGGCTTCTTCAAAAAGCGCAGTGGTCAAGGTCTCAACCTCGTTGTCGGTCTTCCTCTTGGCCTTCTCTGCGTCTATCCGCCTCCGCTTCTCCTCGCTGAGTTCACTGGACAGTTGCTTTTCCATCTTGTCGTAGACTTCCTTCTCGACCAGCAGGCCCTGTGAGACCTTTTGCTCGTGGACCTTGACCTGCAGCTCCAACTGGGCCAGCCTCGTCCTTGCCGTCTCCAGCTCATGGCGGGTCTGCTGCAGGGAATCGTCCAGCTTGGTCTGGTGGTTGATGGCATCGATCAGCTTTGTGCTGAGAGTCGCGACTTCCTGGCTCAGGTCGGGGTGCATGCTGGAGTCGGTGGAGTTGTTGCGGGTCACTGTGGGCAGAGGCGTGGCGGATCGTGGGTCGGGAATGGTGTTGAGCACCTCGCTTTCAGAGCGCTCGAGCGGTGGCTGGGTGAACTTTTTCAGTTGCGGAGAGGAGACCGACTTGGTAACGGTTTTCGGAGGCGGGCTCAGGGTCCGCAGTTGGGACTGGAGGCGGGACGGGGTCACGGTACCGGAGCTGCCGCCCTGGTGCACCCAAGGCGCGGCGTAGATGAACCTAAACAAAAAGCAATAGGTGAGCGCGGGATTGGCTACGAGGTTGCAGCACAAAAAGTGCTGAGCATGCAACGTTTGGCTGCAGACGCGGTGGGAAAAACGTACTCGGCCATGACTGACGTGTGGTCGAGCTCTTGCGGTACCGGGTGGACTGGGAGCGGAGCTAGCCGGTGGCTGCAGCGGGCGAACAAAGGAGTGACGAAAGAGGGTGCAGGCGAAGAAAGTAGCCCGATGGTCAACAACAGCGCATTGGGGGCAGGCAGAAGTCGCACGGCGAAGAACTGCGCGGGGGGGGCGACAGCTGGAAGGAAAGGAAGCACGGCGAAGTAGCAAAGCAAGGCGGGAGCCGTGACGGGGGCAGAGTGGAGTGGGCACACTTGATGATTGATGGTTGACGCCCGGGGCGGCAGGCAGGGACGAGCCATGCAAGCACTGGGCACTGCCTGCCGCGACCCACGCTGACGAGCCCTCGCAGCCCCGGGCCCCCGGCCACTGAGCCACCACGCACGCTGCCGAGAATGGCTGCATGCTGTGCGTGGCTGCATCTAGGCGCCGGCGGGTGCGTCGCTTCCTACTGTATTCATTCTGCTGCGCGGTTCTCTGCAAGACTACAGTCAGTCAGTACACCAAGTACCCCCAGTGCGCTGCAGCGACGCGCAACCAAGGCTGTGCTCCTGTCACACCCACACCCGCCGCGACTGTTTCCCAGGGCCCACGCATGAGAAACACTCCCCGCCTGCCGTCATGCTGTTGCCACTTCCCTGGCACCCGCTGTCGCATCCCGCATCCCGCATCCTCAGGCAGGTAGGTAGGTAGGTAGGTACCTAGTCTATTGCTTACCTCACCGGTCCTGCAGCGTCGACAGTCACCCCGTGCCAATGATTACGCTACCCTCTAGTACATACGAACCTCATCAATAAACTCGTCAATCCGCTGTCTCTACCGGCAGAGCCGCTTGTCGCGCCCGGGGGTCAAGCTGCACAGCCCGTGCGCAGTCGATCAATCAGGCCTGCCCTGGAATTGGCCCCAGATACCGGTAGCACACTATGTAAAAGGAAAGTCGAGCATCACCCACGATAGGCCTATCGCCTGCGCAGTCTCACCGCAAGCGCCCACGATGCGAAGTAAGCTTTGCACCTCTTCCCAGGTGCGGCCGATGCGGGGGTGCTCTGGGGAATCCCGCTGCACTTGATTCCTGGAACAATTGGCCCTGAGTTTCAGGCAGAAACGCGGAGACTCCTACAAGCCTCCGCATGCCAACCGGCAGAAATCGTCGCGAACGAGACAATATATTGACGCAGGTGCCCGGAGCTACTCCGGTCAGCCTTGGAAGTTCGTCACCCACGTGCCCGACCGAGGTCCACGGGCCCCTCTGGCGCCGTTGGGTTGTGTAGGTAGCTAACTAGCCACCAACCCGACTTTCCGAAAACAGCAGCTTCGAACCCCCATTGAATGCGGCGGCCGTGCGACCTACATCATCGTCTCGTACTGCAGTGTGTGTGTCCGGCGTGACGGGGTCAGTGCGAGTCGTGCTGTGACTTTTGCCATTTCTTATCAGACGGCGCAAGTTGAAGTAGGTTTGACAGCTGTTAAACATCGCCGCGCACTTCGTACCAAGAGCGCTAGAGATCAAACTAGCTATCTAACTTTCTTTTTCTTTTTGTGAAATGTCAATTACGGTGCCACAGAGTTGCTTAGGAGTACTTCGAAATCAAACTGCCAAACAAGGAAACCCTCAACCACCGTCGATTGCAGCAGGCAAAGGCTCACTTCCTTCACCAACCTTCCAACAGCTTTCTGATTGGTTGTCGTCTACCCCTTGCCATTTCACAGTGACACGATTGGTGGCCGATATAAGCTTAACTTAAGCGACCTACTAGTCTCACAGTAGCGTAAACGCTTTGACATGTCTAGCTTCACCCTGCCGTGTGTAGACTCCAAAAATAACAGGGTATACCTGCCGCCAATCAATACTACCCACCGTACTCACAAGAGTCTCTGTAGGGAACCTCAAGGAGTGAGCTGTAGCTTTTGCCAATACATCAAGTCATTATTCTGCAGCGATTTCTAGCAACCACTCACCATGTTGCGATACGAGCCCAACCGATACCAACTCTAAATATACTCTCGTGTAAATATGTACACTCGCATGACCGCGAGAGTTAGATACTCAAAATCGATATTGTGATCAGCATGTGTGTACTCGCTAGTATATCTATCTCAGAGCCCCTTGAAAAGGGTCCACAAAAGGGTCCCCAAAAAAATATGACCCTTTTCCTTGTCGGCAAATATTTACTAATTCGGTCTCTCGTGGTGGCAAAACTCATCAGTGTCTCCTTCTTCGCACATGCTGTTTCATGTTTCAATACACCCTCAGCAGAACATGAGGGAATTTTCTACTTAATCTTGTCCCTATTCCCGCGCTCGGGCGGGACAAACGATCTTGGCTGCGCACTTGGTCAACCCCTTTACTGGGTGCTTCCTTTGTTATTCTAGGAGATAGGTTGAAAAGGGTATGGTCGATCTGTCGCTAAACAATCATGTATTTTCTGAAATGCATCTGGTGTATACATGTCAGTCATGAAAGGAGGCATCCGCATGTGGAGGGTCAAAGAAGCATCTGGGTATTAAAACTGTCAGTAGGCCAAACTTCACAACAATTAACAATTCTGGTAAGAATATCCTGAATTCGCATCATATCAAGGCATTTAGTGGGCATTACTCTGACCCCCAACGCTACTGCCATGCCATCAAAACACCGCGAGATACCTAGACGATGCCAGGTATCGTTGAGACCCAGGAGCTGTCCGAAACAACAAGACTAGATAACAAGAAACCCTCCATCTAAGCGAACAGCACCGCAAATCATAAACCACTCATCCATTCATTCGTTCACTTGGATTTAGCCACTGATTCCCTCCCCACATCCCCCTCCACCCCACCATCCCTCCTTCCCATACACCTTTCCAACTCTAATCCTTCTTCCACCTCACCATCCGCCACCGTTTCCACCTCAGACGCATCACCCACTGGCCCTTTCACTGGAGTGTCGCACCGCTCTCCATCATCAATACCAAGTCCAACGCCCTGCCCCCCTTCAAGCGAAAACCTCACCCTCCTCTTACCCACCTCCTCGGCCTCACCAACGTCCTCGCCGACCCGAGGCGTCGAAGGGACTACATCCCGGAGTGCGACGCCTTGGGGGAAGTACATACCGTTTCTTCGGGAGCGGGCATATCTTTTGGGAGTTGTGGTGGGGAGGGCGTGTGTTTTTGCTTCTGTTTTTGTTTTTTCTATGCGGGGTTAGCTGAAGTAGGAGTAGGTGGGGTGGGATGGGAGAGGCAGGGGAAAGGGGAGATGTACATGGAGTTTCTTCATACCTGGGTGCTTTGCTGGTTTTGGGGAGCGGGGTGGGGAGGAGGGTGTTGGGAGGGGGATGGGTTGCTGCTTGTGATTTTGGTGATTTTTGGGAGTTCTGGGGAGGGGGAGCGGGGTGTGAGTGGCGGGGAGGAGGACGAGGAGGAGGGCCGTTCAGTGGATGGGGAGCGCTTGGTGGGCAGCGAGCAGCGTTCCTCCGGGGGAGAAGCTGGGAGTAGAGTATCTGGGTAGATGAGCGTCTTGTAAATAGTATAGACAAATGATAACGGTTTTACTTACCCAGTCTTTGATGACGTCGTCGTCGGCAAGTGTTATGATGGAGTCTCTCTTGGGGACGCGGGGTTTGGCCTCAGGGACTGGCTCAGGAGCTGGCTCATGGACGACCTTCTCAACAGCAAATGTAGCATAACTAGCCTTGATCTTTGCACTGGCTTCGATGTCCTTAGACGCTTTGCTTGGCTTCGAGTGGCGGGATCCCATAGTGGCTGTTTGATTTGCTGCTGTGTGGTGATGAAAGGAAAGATGCTGCAAAAACGACAGATGAAAAGCTTAATGAGCTGGGAATGCTCTCCCATAGCATATAGCCAACCATCTTGAAGTAATACTGGTTTTCTTGTTGAGCTATGGAGCCTTTGTACCGGATGTTCTGGTTGCTGTTCTGTTGGGACGGGGAGGGTTGGGCTGTTGAAAACCCGGACGCGTATACATAAGCAACTGAAATGATGCCAGTCCACAGTCTCGAAAAGTAGCAAGACATGTAACTCCTGGCGCCCGCGTGGTTGAGACCCACCTTGGAGTGAACTGACTAGATTCCGAGACCATGGCACTGCAGGCAGACCACCCATTACGGTGGTGCAAACAACGAGCCTTTGCAATAAGCAGTGTGTCGTACAGTACTCCACAATTTTGCAAAACCTGGGTCATATTACAGCTAGAGCTGGCTGTGCGCTCCTATTATCGACTCTCAAAAGCAAAGTCGCGCTCAGTTGTCAGCGCGAACCGCTCGTAACACAGCTTTGCTCAGATTCACCTTCACTCCTGCTCAAGCGAAACCGAGTGTCTCTCTGGCGCTAAAAGTTGACTGTCTCACTTTGGAATTACGAATAAAGGCCAAAAGTTCGCTGGTATACAGACACACACACACACGCATACGCACACACTCAACCAGTTCGCCAACAGGCGTTTGCCGCCCCACATGGAAGACAAACAGCAACTCTCACACGAAGCCCAATTCAAGCTGAACAAGCCACAGGCTATCCAGCTTGCAACCATCATGGAAACAAATCCAATGCAAATCACCCACCATCCGAATCCGATCCCAGGGCTACCTTCACATTTCTCTTCGATACACAACTTACAAAGGTACATGGACGACCAGTTGCTCGAATTCAGAAGCCAGCTGCACCTCCCGGAACTGGAATACTGGCGGGAAGAATACATGTATTCGCGCGAGCAACAGCTCCACGCCCGCAGAGCAGCAAGGCTTGGTAGCGAGCAACCTGCTTCTGCGCCTAGCTCTTCTGCGTCTTCGCAATCTCAACCGAAGGCCGTATCCGACGAAGATCCGCGGGGCTCGGAAGCAATACACAACTCTAACATGGCATCCAAGCCTCAGAGCAACCACAGCAACATTGACTATAGCACAGCTGGTGGACGCTTCATATCAGGCTCCTGCTCGCCGTTGGAACCAAGCATCAAGTCCAGGATCGAAGTCTACATTCCGCCCACGATACTGAGGCTACCGATCGGATTCAGACTGATGGCATTGAGGGCATGGTACATGTACATGCTTTCAAGCCAACCAGAAACGCGTACAACACTGTTGCCGCCCCAGCGCGTGAGAAGGGGGCCCACGGGAGCGGTGGTGCCGTGGGATAAGGAGATGTCAGAGTGGAGTGGGAGTTTTGGTGCGGGGGCGGTAGAGGTCATGAAGAGGGAAGGAGGGAGGTTTACGAAACTCGAGAAGAAGGCGGTAGACATGCGGCAGGTGGATGGAGAGAGTGGCCATGGAAAGGGCGAGGACGGGAGAGCGGAGTGGTTTGAGAGAAGCGTCGGGGATGGAGAGACGTGGGATGTGCTCGACGGGCACGTGCTGGGAATGGATTGGGCATGTGGCAGCAGAGGGACGGTGGTGCTGGTGCACGAAGAGGAAAGGGCGAGGGAGAAGCGCAAGGACTCTGTGCTGGACAAGATGGTGGGGGCGCTGAAGCGGGCGCTGTCGGCGTGAGGTGGTGCACAGGTGGCAGTGGCAGGCCTAGGTAGAGGTGAGAGGGGTGAGAGGTGGGGATTGGGAGTTGTGGGTGAGCGGTGGACATCGCAATGTGCATGCCTCTGACAAGATGGTCGGGGCGCTGAAGCGGGCGCTGTCGGCGTGAGGTGGTGGGAGCCCTGGAGGGGGCGAGAGGTGGGAGTTGGGAGTTGTTGTTCGACGAGGTTGTTGCTTGTTGCGGGCGGGTGCTTATCGATAGCGGCGGGTGCATGGCGACTTTCGGCAGGTGCGGTCGTGGCCCATGGTGTTCACTCACGTCTGTTTACGTACTCGGACAGTGCCCACCGGCAGAGGCTGTCTCTATCACGTCCCGTTTCAGCATCGGGTACCGGCAAGGTGCAGTATCAGTGGGTAAGCGCGGGGGCGCGCATCCGAAAAAAATCACAAAAAGCTGGCCCGCTGGCGAATGGGCGCGTCGGGGTGTAGAAATGTAGATTAATTGTCCGTATTACCAGCTGGGCGGCGATTCCGCAGCACGCAGGCCGATGGCTGGGTGAAGCTGGTGGTGGTTCGGTGGTTCGGTGCTTGATTCAGACGCTGCAGTAGCCCGTGGCAGGGGCCCTGCAGTGGTGTGTCGCGTCCACAGAGTCACGGTCGCATTGGTTTCGCGGATGGCCTCTAGACAAGAGCCGAGGGGCGCTGGCGTGCGACGGCGGCCGCGTGCCCTTCCCGCGCGGTCTTCGTGCTGGGCGAGTGCGGAGCGAAGGCCCCCCAGTGGCCACGGGCTGCTGAAGGCGCCCTATCAGCGATCCTCGCTCTGGCGGCGGTGGTGGAGAGGGCGCGAGCAGGGTTTGAGACGGGCGGTGAGGGGACCTGGTCTCTGCTACCGTCTTTGGCCTTGGCTCTGCTGCTGTCTCGAAAGAGTTTCACAGCGCCGTTGACTTGACGCGCCTGCTTCTGCCAAAACCCGCTGCTGCCCGTCTGCATGCTGCACTGCCTGCCTCCTCCACCACCTGCATCTCCGACTGCATCCTCCATCGCCTGCCGTTGACCTCCGTCGACCTGCCCGCCCCGACTGACTGACTGACCGCCCGCCCGACCTAGCGAGCACGTCCGCCTACCCTCCCGAACCCCCCGCCTAGCAACCCAGTGGCCCGCGCTGCGAGCATCTTCCAAGCTTGGTGCTCCCGCCTCGCCTTGCCTGTAGCCAAGCGACAAAACCGCCCCTTCTTGCTGCATCTCGCTCGCTGCTCGATCCCCATACTCGTCCGTCAGCCTCGCCCGTCCCAACCCTGCGCGACCCGACCACGCTGACCCAGCCCTCAAAAGACCCCTAAATCTTGCCTCGTCGCTGCCACCGCGACCTCCACCGCCGCCGCAAGCACGCCCTCGACAGCGCGCTCCCAGCCTCTGCAACATGGCTGCCCCCACAACCCAATCTCTAAAGGTACGCCCTTGTGCACCGCCCCATTGGCGCCCGAGACTCCAGCTAATCGAGTGCAGTGTGTCGTGACCGGCGACGGTGCTGTCGGCAAGGTGAGCTTGGCTCCTGCCTCGAGCACCTCCTCCGCTAACACGCCCCCTCCAGACATGTCTTTTGATCTCCTACACCACCAATGCCTTCCCCGGAGAATACATCCCCACTGTGTGAGTAGCACCAGCCAAGTCTTCACCTCACCATCACCTCCAGCTGACCCGCCCGAAGCTTCGACAACTACTCGGCAAATGTCATGGTTGATGGGAAGCCCATAAGCCTCGGCCTTTGGGACACTGCTGGACAGGAAGATTACGACCGCTTGAGGCCGCTATCATACCCCCAGACCGATGTTTTCCTAATTTGCTTCTCCATCGTCAGCCCGCCCTCATTTGACAACGTCAAGGCAAAGGTACACCCGTCATCACGCGTTCCCCTCTCTAACAGCCACTAACATGCACGTGCAGTGGTACCCAGAAATCGACCATCACGCGCCCGGTGTACCCATCATCCTAGTCGGTACCAAGCTCGATTTGAGGGACGACGAAGCGACCAAGGAAAGCCTCAGGCAAAAGAAGATGGCCCCCATACAGTACGAGCAGGCCGTCATGGTTGCAAAGGAAATCAAAGCCCAGAAATACCTGGAATGCTCGGCGCTGACACAGCGAAATTTGAAGAGCGTTTTCGACGAGGCAATTCGGTACGTCATCTACTACTTCTGTTGTTGCATCTAGCTAATCCCGTTGCAGTGCTGTGCTCAGCCCTCGTCCCCAAGCGTCAGGCAAGACCAAGAGCAAAAAGGGTTGCACCATCTTGTAGGAGATGGTAGCAGTGCAAAGATTGGTGGGACTGCGGTTTGGTGTACACAGGTATGAGGTTTGAATACCATTCGGTGAATTACGAGAGCACGACGGATCGGATCTTACTCGCAATAATACGCAAACAACGGCACGATGTGGAACAGATACCCAGCACGCCGGTCTTGATACACATATACGCTCCAGGCGAGTACAGCCGACACGTTTACCCAAGCGGGGCCGAGCAGGTTCTATTGTTTGGATTTTTATTCACTCTATGGATGCATCAAGCCCGGGGGAGATGTCAGCTGTGTGTAGATAATGGAGCATGTGTGGTTTTGGGTCTGCAACTCTCCTTTGGCATGGAAGACATTGGATCACGGCTTTTTATTCCCATAGATTTTGGCATTTTGATGAGCATTGCATTACGCTTCTTCTACTCGGTCAACTTTCGATACACGTCGTGGATCAGCTGAGTGAGACGATGCATGTGTCCAGGTGATTCTGCGACGCCGATGGGTGTCTGACCAAGTGGCAGCTCGCAAGGGCCCCGCTATTACCAGCTTCGGCCGTGTCATTAATGGTATAGTACAATGAGAGGTCGCTCCGCTGATGGATATGTTCTGTTCGATACCATGTATCTACGAGGCTCGGCAAGACCAGCCCCACGGTTAAGCTCCATACCCCTGTTCCTGCGACAGTTCCCCAAGCTCCCTTAACCCCGCGACCAACCAAGTGACCACCCCAACATCCAACGATAGTTCGCAAAGACGACATGTTCCACCAAGGAAACCTACAAAGCGGAATTGCCCGGGCCATACAAGAGCAAAAGCTTGTTGGTTGTTTCGTCAGAGGTATTGCGCATTACGCCGGCGTGCATGCATAGGCTGACATGTGAAGACGACGGAGCAGAGAGTACCACATGGGAGGACCAGTGGCTGAAAAGCGGTTGGGTGAGCACAACCCCCAAGCACAGGAAAGAACAAAAGACTTACCTAGGTAGCTCTCTAGTCTTCTCGAACAAAAGGCGGTGCTTCTCCGCCTCGAGGCAGGCTCCGCAGAGGCCGGCTTCTTATCAGCTTTCTGCACTATTTCTGCAACACCCACGTTTATCGTGATACAGTACGTCATATGCCCTCATTCGTGTTTTGTTTTAAATAACATGCCATAGGAACGGGCAGCTACAGGAACAGCTCAGCAGCGGTGTCAGCGAGAATGAGTTCGTGAACCGTGTACGGAAAGTGCTAGGTGCACCACCGATTCCAGGTACAGCACAGCCAGCCGTTCAAGCACCACCGGCTCCTACACCGGAGCCTGTACGGGCTCCTGCTCCTCCCCAGCCTACTCTTCCTACCGAGACACCGCAGACTTCATCTTCCGCGCCAACGCCACCGCCCTCTTCAAATGCAAAGGGTAAACAGAAAGCTACGTCACCAGCTCCGCAACCAGCCTCGTCAACATCAGATGCACAAAAGGCTGCCAGAGAAGCGGCGAGGAAGAAGAAAGAAGAAGAGAAGGAAGAGCTTGCACGTATAAAAGCTCGGATCGAGGCGGACAAGGTGGAGCGCAAAGCGCAAGCCGAAGCGCGCAAAGCAGAACGCGAGAGACTGGCCCAGCCGGATACTAGAACCCCCCTCCGACAACAACGAGCTCAAGAGGGACAAACGCAAAAGATGTTCATCTTAACGTCCGCATGTTCGATGGAGCGACTATCCGCTCCACGTTCCCCCGAACAGCAAAGCTACAAGATGATGTGCGGCCTTGGATAGATAGGGAATTTGTTGCAAGGGCCGAGACCCCGAACGAGCAACATCCACCGTATTACTTCAAGCAAATACTGGCGCCGCTTCCAAGCCGGGAACTGTCGGCAGGGGAAGAGAATCAGACTCTGGGTGACATCGATCTTGCTCCGTCTGCAACTCTCATACTTCTGCCAGTGAAGGGATACACCGACGCATATTCTGGTAATACTGGTGGGATCGTCGGAGGTGCTGCGGGTGGTGTTTTCAACATCGTCGGTGGAGCTTTCAATCTGGCGGGCTCTGTTGTAGGTTACATGAGTAATACTCTATCTTCAGTCCTCGGAGGGAGTGGTAATGCGCAGCAAGAAAGCCAGCAACAACAGCAACGACAACAACAACAACAACAACAACAACAACAACCGACAGAGGGGAGATCTCTGGGCAACACATCGCAGGAGCCGTCCAGTTCGGCAAGCATCCGCGTGCGGACACTTGCGGATCAGCGGTCTGGGGAGCCGAGAAACGAGCAGTTTTACAACGGAAATCAGGTAAATAGAATTGATGCTTTCAATTGACATACGCTAACTATCGTCAAGTTGAATTTCGAGCCACGAGATGATAGCTCAAACCGTTAGTCATTCGATAAAATTGCGTGCTTGGAGGAATTTTTCTTGTTTTGTATCAAGGGCTTTTTGTTTTGGGGGCAGCACTTGAAGGTGCTGGGGGTATCATTGAAGCTTATTCTGCAGCGCTATTTCTGTAGCAGCCAGCGTTCGTCTAGTAGAACATGAATAGACCATCGCCGTCATCGTCTCCAACGAATTCCTTCCGCAGCAAAAGCTTAAGCAATGGCTCGTGCAGGTCCTTCATATCCAGAATGCCGCGCTTCTTCTGGTCAATATACGACACATCCACCACCACCCTCTTCAAGTTCGCCGTCGACAAAGCGTTCTGATCGAGCAGAGCAGAAAGCCTATCCGGTGTGCCCACACCAAAGTCGATCCTGCACATGGTTAGGATGTGTCCACAAATCGTTGTATGCATGCAGACGTACTTGTTCTTCTTAAGATGCTCCACCTGCTCTGCCACTTTCATGTGCTTCGCAAACAGCTTCGCAACGTTGGGGCTCTTCACCCCGACCTTGGGCAAGCCAGCCTTCAGCGACCTGAACACGTCCGCAGCGCGGATCCCCGACGCCGTCACAACGAGCGTGTGCGGCGCTCCCGTGGGCTTCGCGGGCGTAGCCTCCATCTTCCCGCCCTGCTTCTTCAAGAACACAGAGAGGTTGTCCAAGGTCCGCGGCTCCGTATAGCCACTCGTGTTCTTGACCGTCCTCGTCGGCAAGAACTTGTCCTCCAGCTCCACGCTGCTGAGTTCCTTGCCGTACAACCTCGTCCGCGCGTTCACGTAGTCGGCAAGCAATTGGCTGTCCATGCGCTCGAAGGCCCGGTTCACGCCCAGCTCCTGATCCAAGTCATCCTCGTTGATTTCCTTGAGCCGTAGCTTCTTCTTTTCCTTGCGCTTTGCCTTTTTTGCGGCTTTCTTGCTGTCTTGCGAGGTGCCTTCCTCGGCTTCGCGCTTGCGCTTCTTGGAGGTTGCGGTGGGATCGAATTCGGCTTCGATGAGGGGAATGCCTCCTTCGGCGTCGGAGTCTGACATTTTGGTGTGGATGTTCGGCGTAAGATATGTTGCGGATTTGCACTTTAGAGAGGCACGCTGGGCGAAACTTTTTGAGGCGCAGGCGGGTGTGGCGCATGCTATCGATAGGGGAGGGCGCTAGCAAGGGACGCGATGGGACGCGTTGGTGGCATCCGTCGTCAACAGCGGCGCAGGAGGGACGCCCGAGTTGTGCTGCTTGACATTCGCAACACAGTCACCATGTCGGAATCTGCGCGCAAGAAGCAGCGCCTCAGCCCGCGCGAGTCGGGGGATAGCTCTTTCGTGGAGAACTCGTCTACGCTCTATAACGACGTATGCATGCATCGTAGCCCGCTTAGCTGGACTTCACTGACGAGCAACAGCTTCACCGTCTAGCGAGCATTGCGCCGAAGCCAGTAACTCCATTTCGACGCGCAGCAAGCGCAGGCGTGACCCCACGAAGTGCAGCGATTCGCACCCCAGGCACCGCGCGAACACCCCGCGGCGGCCCTGCTACCCGGCCTCTTCCCTCAAGGAGAGCGGCGCCAACAACACCACATGCCATCCGAGCCCTGAGAGAGCGCGCAAATGCCGCAAGGACACCTGGACATGTACGACGGCGAAGCGGAAGGATACAACGGGAGACCCCGCGCGACGCCCTGCGAGCTCTTAGCAGAGTCCTGGCCCCGATCTCCCGACCCGTCCAGCCCACACCACGCGCGCAACCCCGACTGAGTCGCCAGTCTGCCCTTGATCTCCCAGATATTGACGATGAGGAGCCCACGGCGCCGCGCCTATCCATGCCGTTGGACGACATGTACGACGATGATAGCATCATGGAGGAGCCGCCTCGCCAGTCCCTTCTTGCCCCTCTACCAGACTACGATTACGACAACGGAACCGTCCATTCCATCGAATTTGGGCGGCGCGCGCGCAGCGAAGATCCGCGTCTGAACCAGATGTTTGGCAGGAGGATCAGCGAGCATTTCGGGGAGTTGGGCGACATCACTATCAACGGCGAAGAATACGAGATCGAGGGGAATGAGATTAGGAGGAGGACGACGCTTCACCCTGATGATTTGCTGGGTGAGGTTGCGGAGGAGGACATGGATAATACGACGACGGAGATTCGGGCGTTGACGGGAAGGAGGGATGGAAGGCCGAGTGATGTTGATTTGGGTGTGTTTGGGGAAATGGAAGATGAGGATGACGAGCCTACGTTTCGGTTTACGATTCCTCCAAGGATGGAAACAGTTGCCCAAGACGAAGAAGAGAGCGAAGGAGAAAGGATCGAAGGAGGGGAAGGGATCGAAGAAGAGGATCCAATCGGAGAGGGAGACGAGTTAGACGCCCACAACGAGACCCTGCGACAACTGGCCGACTCCATTTTTAATCTTGACGACCTCGACAATGAGGACGATCTGCAAGTGGACATTGATCTGGATGCAAACGAAGAAATCGAGCCGCTGATGATCGACGACTACGAGACTGGGCCCCTCGAGATTGCCGGCTGGGAATCCGAGCCCAATGTTGAAGATGATGCAGATGTCCAAGCCTACCGTGAAGAGCCCTCGGCCATGGATCGAAGCCTGCAAACACCCGGGCCGGAGACGCCTGCCAAGAAACGTGCTGGACGGCAACGAAAGTCACTCAACATCTCTCGATTTGGGCATGAGTATCCCTCGTTCCCAGCAGCAACGGTCAAAACCCTTGCAAACGGCTTCATCAAGTCCCAAGGTAGCAAGTCCAAGATCAGCAAGGAAACATTGGCGGCGCTTGTTCAGACGTCGGACTTCTTCTTCGAACAGGTTGGTGAAGATCTCGCTGCTTACGCGCAGCATGCGGGGCGGAAACAAATCGAAGAGAGCGATGTGATTGCTCTTCTGAGGAGGTATGTACATTCTATCCTTTTCACCCGTACCGACACATATACTTGCTACATGATGATCCCTACACATACTGATATCCTCCCAGGACACGCCAAATTACAGATAGTAGTACATATTTTTCCCTGGCGCAGAAGCTGCTTCCCAGAGAGCTGCTTCAGCAGCTGCGCATGGAGCCTTTGCCCAAGCTAAGGCGACAAAAGCGGAAACGTATGGATACAATTCGTGAAGAGAATGAAAACGGCGACTGAAACAAGGGGAGGACTGATGAGTTATGACCAGTCGACGCTGTGGCGCACGCGTTTTTGGGTGCCGGAGAGCGGCTTCTTGACCACCATCCAGAACATCACCGAGGTGGCAAGGCTCAACGCATACCTGTTCAGTTAGCTTTGAGGGACCGATTCAGGATCGGAAGGGGCTCACCATGTGAAGATGTACTGCGTATGGTTGTTTCGCAGGTTCACAGTTGGCGCCCGTCCAATAGGGATACCCTTTGGCTCGCGCTCATAGCTGACGAGTAGATCCGGTGCTGTCATCGATTAGATACCCATTCCCAATTCCACATCTTTCAATCATGCACTCACTCATCGTCTCCTCCACCCACACCGGCTGACTTCCCGTCCACTCCGCCATCTCCTCCACACTGGGGAAAAACCACTTTCCCTCCTCGGGCACATTCTTAGGCGTAAACATATTCCCCTTCGGCGGCACCCGCAACAGCCCCTCCACCACAACCTCCTCCTCAGGCAACGCGCCATTCTTCTTCCTAAACCACTGTTTCTCCGCATCCTTCCTTATCCACCCCCTACAGCACAAAATCTTACTCTTCCGCCCCTCCCCGTCCTCCCTCTCCAATGGCGTCACGACCGTATATCCCTCCT
Organism: Pseudopithomyces maydicus; assembly: GCA_026873275.1. Lineage (NCBI taxonomy): Eukaryota > Fungi > Ascomycota > Dothideomycetes > Pleosporales > Didymosphaeriaceae > Pseudopithomyces > Pseudopithomyces maydicus. The sequence goes on along the minus strand of JANTUC010000006.1, from coordinate 1,275,711 downwards.
CCCCCTCCAACATCCTCGGCCCAATCAACATCTCCTGATCATGCCGCAACCGCCCTTTTGCCCACACTCTCCTGTAATCAAAATCCGGCACCGCCTCTGCGTCAATTCGCAAAGGGAGTTCCAGTGGCGGAAACGTAAGCCGGTCCTCGAAGCGCGCGACCAGCTCCGTCTTCCACCCCAGCCGCTGCACCTGCCAGCACCCGAGGAGGAACGCGGTAATCGGGATGATGGCCAGCACGATGAGGCCGGGTCCGTGCTGCTTGCCGACGCGCGCCATTTGCGCGGGGCGGTCGAGGATGGAGACGAAGTTTGGGTCGAGACCGTGGTTCGAGTCGGGACCGCCTTGGATGGTGCGCCGGGGGCGGAGGAGGAGGATGTGTGTGCGGAGGCGGGCGCGGAGGCATTGCGGGTGGGGAGTTGGTCGGAGGGGGCCCGCGAGGGGGTTTGAAGGACGGAGTGGTGAAGTGGCGGCGGAAGAGGGTGAGGAAGGGGTTGGGTTTCGCCATCGTTGTGGGTTGGGCGCTGTGTGTTTGGATATGCGCGTGTGGTGGTGAGGACGAAAGTTGAGCGGGTGGGTGGGGCTGCATGGGGTTTAGTGGGGAGCTATGAACTTTGGGCGCCTATCGCCGGGTGTACAGTACGTGTGTACGTCGAGGATAGAAAGATATCGCCTTTTTCATCAGTGACGCCGCGGAGAAATTCAGAATGGAACAATCTACCCAAGGGTGGGAAGTGATGAGAGATCGTGAATTCTTGGTCTTGAAGCTGGATCGGTTGTTGGAAGAGTATCTGCGGACGCTGGATGCGTACCAGCAAGCGCAGCAGCAGCTGACGAAGCATCTATCTTCCGTGAGCATTCTATCAAGATTCACTTTCTTATGGATTGCTGACTTGATCTTCAGGGTTTCATGTCTCTGGCGCAGGCAAATTTCTCTAACAATACGCACACACGATATGGACAAGACTACTATGATGAAAGGATGCAGGCGACCCGCAAGATGTGAGTGAATACTCCTTCCCATTAAACAATGGCAGACTTTGTTGATAGAAGATGCTAGTGCGATTCAAAAGGAAGAAGGTCTATTTAGCTTCGCCTTAGCTCCCGGGGTGCCTACTCCGTCGGATGATGATACCATTGAGGAGTCCCCTCTTCCTGAGGAGGCATCCGAAAATGACCCCACCAAAGACCACCCAGAAGAAGATTCAAACACACCAACCGCTGCCAAAGAGGAAGGCCAAAAGTCCGACTCTGAAAAACCATCTCCGCCTCCGGACCCTATACGATGGTTCGGCGTCCTCGTCCCACCCGCACTGCGTTCGGCCCAAAAGTCCTTCGTGACAGCGGTCGAAGGACCCGTGATCGAACTATTCACTCTGGAAAGAGATATGCGGCAGCATGAAATCGAAATCGGTAGGGTGAGGAAGCAGCTTAAGAAGTGCTATAGCGCTTACCCTAATGCACGGATACGTTAGCTGGTAGTCAGCCCATCAGGGTCGAGCAAGAGGTATGAGTTAGGAATCTAATTTGGCTAGTATTCTAGACTGCCCTAGTCATATGTACAACTCTCTAAACTTATCGACCATGACTATCCAATAGCAGAAGGCGAAACGCACGATGCTTCCATTTTCATTATCATCAGCACCCCACTACACCATGACGCTCTTGTGAGTTGCTCCAACCAAGTCCACTCGTCACTTTGACCCTCCTGCTCCTCCTCGCCTGGCTTCTTAGGGGAGTAACTTTTTAAAGATTTATGGTATGTCATAGCCACTGGGCCAAAACGCCCACGGATCAGCATGCCTACACATAAATCTGACCCGTACACCTTCTTTTTTAGCCTCCTTTGCAAGCCTCGCGCATATTCGCTTGGCTGCTTTGGGTGAGCTACGGGGAAAGTATACTTCCTTGAGATTTCGTAGATGAACTTTGCGTGTTGAGCGAAAGTGGCAGAAAAGACCATCAACTGCCTTGTCAATGTTTGTTCCACCATAAACCATCCACAATACAAGGTTCTCGACCGAGCTTGGTATCAGATCGCCGACGAACGGATTGACTGAGTCGTTAAAGCGATGCTGTAAAGAGGTCACCATGTTCCATTTGATTCCCATTGCCTCCATATTGCATAAGACAAGTTCCGGCGGAAAATCAAAATTCCTCAGTTTCTGAAACCGCAATGTTGCCTTTCCAGGTAAAAGAGAGACTGTCTCGATTCGCACCGAGAGTGTGTCAAGATGACTTCCAGCTTCAGCTGATATTGCGTTTACAAATGCGCAGATATCCCAGGTTGGAGGATGGTAATCTTTACATACCCTATGTGAGTATAGTAATGTTCGTAGCTGGGGAGTATTTCTAAGAAAGTTGGTGATGCCCAAGTGATCGATACAGCAAAAGCGAAAACAAACTATCGTGAGCGCCTCGGCCATGTAGGGCGAGTCCCTAAATACGAACGTATTTGGGTTTGTGCCTGTTGAAAAGCCGAGAACAGTTATGAAATTACTCACTTGCGGCTGCGCGAGAAAGGGGCCGGCCCAACTCAGGCCCAGTTCCTCAAGTTCGAAATCTGATGGGTCTCCGTAAAGTTTCCCAAGACTCCGAAGACCAGAAGACGCGAAGCTAGATTGCTTGGCTTCACAGGAAAGAGCATTGAGTAATTGATTTGTGGCGGTATTTGCATGCCATACTGCCACCATTCTGAGGTCTTCTAGATTGGGGAGTAGCGTGAGGAGAAAGGCACATGCATGTTGCGAATACTGGTTTTTTTCGACATCCTCCACGATGATAGAGTAGTACTCTTTCCAATCTAATCCGGCTCGCTGTAAATGTCTTGATTCTGAAAAGAGTCGGACGACGGGCCCTCCGTCTTCTATTCTTGGAATCGATTTTGGCGATTGAACGCCCAGTTGAGGGTCCGAAGAATATTCGCTATCCCAAGACAAATTTGCTTTCTGGATGTATTCGGAAACCCGAGGTTCGACAGCAATGCGGCTTATGAGATCAAAGGCGGACAGCAGACGATGAGCTTGTGGGCTAGTCCTATTGTTGTACTCAAAACACCTAAACTGAGCACACAACTTCTTATGGCGTTGGATATATGGTGCGCATCTTGTATAAATCTTTTTGCAGGTTCTTGCCAGTTTCTCAAATTCATGTGGCATAGAGAAAAGGATAATGATATCAAGAAGCTCGTTGGGAAGGTTGATGAGGGTCATGGCAGACATTTATCCAGATGGTATCCAGCAGATGAGGAGCGATGTCATGAGAAAACGACGGTTCTCTTCCAATCAGGCGGTGCTGGTGATGACTTGAAGATGTCACAGGGTCGAAACAGTATAGAGCTACTTATTTATCTACCAACGACTGCCTGGTAGGGCTGACACGACACGTGCTCGCCTAACGCTAAGGATTGCACTCAGCCACAAGTCATTCGATTATTTCGATTATCGTCGCAAGGATCATGACAGGTCAATTCATGTTCGTTAAACCTGTAGTTGATTAAAGAAAATTTAATTAAAGATCATCTGACATGGTTTTTATATACATACCCCTCCGTCCATACATCTAAACAAGCTCATCTGCGTGGGTTTCGTTATTGATCAACCAGTAAATATCGCCTTCTTGCATGGATGATCAAGGTGCGGAACTCGGTCCTGTCAGAATCCAGGTCATTGCCCCAGGACTTACTTAATTACGCCCGACAGTTTCAGATCCTGGTAGATTACTGCGCCTCCCAGTGTGAGTGTTATACAAGGTTAATCTCCGTCGTGTGTGCTGGCAGAATAGATAAGTTGGTAGACCTAAGATTTCCTTCGTTACTGATTGACCTGGAGATCGAGAGAATGCAGCGTCAGAAGACGAGTCGACAAGGTTTCCCTGACTACAATCCATAAGATTAGATATGTAAGTAGGCAATATCATTGTTGGATTCGTTACGTCTAGTTTGCCCTTGGTGGCTGGAGTCGGCATGACCTGTATAGGTTCTTACGACAATAATTGAAAATCATAGGATACAGCCATGCTGCACAGAATTATGTACTCAACGTGACCACTTGTATCTGGCAAGCCAAAATACGAAGAGCGTGAGACGCAGAGCTGGAAATTATCCAGCAATAATTAGTCACGAGGAAACAAATCTGCTCGGTTCTCATCACTAGAAGACTCTATACCACCAAATCTAATATCCTCTTTCACCCCAGAATACATCCATCTCCCCCCACCCCATCTCTCACCCCCACCATACCCTCGCTACCCCTTCTTCTCCTTCTCCCCCTCCTTCTCCCCCTCCACCTCCTCCCTCCTCCTCTGCATCTCCCTATTCCCCCTCACACTCCCCTCCAACCCCGCCCACCTATCTGGATCCTCCCCGGGAATCCTCATCTCAAACACCTCCCTAACTGCCGTATACTCAAAATACCCACACCTCGCAATCGGCACCGTTTTCTTGATGTCAATCTTCCCATCCGTCAGTACTGCCTCGTCGATGTGAATGCCGACCACTCGCCCGATGACCACGTCGACGGCGCCCATGGGCGGGTTCCCGGGGAGCCGCAGGGTGGTGTAGTGGGTGCATTCGAATTTGATAGGGGAGGCTTGGACCATGGGGACTTTGGTGGGGAGGCCGTTGACGAGGACGGTGGAGAGGTGGGAAGGCTGTTTGTCGAGGTTTGCTTTTTGGAATCTGGGTGGGTGTGAGCGGTGGGGGATTGGAAAGATAAATTGAAAAGGTGTTGCGGCTAATATGGTTGATCCTAAAATGATCGGAGAAGAAATGGCGTAAAGGAAGGTTTGCAATGACAGGTGTTATATGCAAGCACACTCCTTCGAATGCACATCGCAGTAGGAATTTGTAAAAAGAAAAGAAAAACGCACTCATCAACCTCGGGCCCGACCTGCTCTGACGTCGCATTCACCGCATCCTTCAACGCATACGTTGCCAGATTCCAGCAAAACACCCCCGTAGCCTCCACATTGACGACGGTGTCTTTTTGGGCCGCGGAAGGGGTCTGGTTCGCGCTGAACATGACGTAGGGGGTCGAAGGTTAGGTTGTTGAACTGGGAGTAAGGTGCTAAGTTGGGGGTGCCCGTGGGGGAGAGGGTGGAGATCCAGCCGATGGGGCGGGGAATGACGCATGCCTTTTGGGTGGGGGGTTAGAGAGTTGTTGTGGGTGGGGAGAGGGGTGGATTGGGGATCTGAGGACATTGTTTGGCAAAAGTATGTACATGTGTTTAGAAACAAGGTGGTAGGTGACAAGATTAGAAACAATGTTGGAATAGGAGGCGTAGAGGATGATTCGAACGCCTGGGTACATATCATTTGGCAGATAAAAAAAATGCTGATACCGTCCGAAACGGTGATTCGATACTAACCTTGAAGGGATCATGAGGAAGGTTGTGGTCTGTCTTTCCCGGTTCGTAAAACATGCTGGGCCTCGAGATGGTGCCTTGTGCTAGGAGCTTTGCAATGGTAACAGTAACTTGAGAGAGTATCTATCCAGTTCTAAAGATGTTGACAGTGCAATGCGTAGATATTGTATGTACTCCCAACTACCCCACACTGCGGGGACGCCACCGTATCGAGACCAACCAACGCACCTCCGGCATCGTAAATCGGGACCGAGGCCTCGAAAGTGTGCGCTAATGCAGGGATCCGTCAGAGCACCGCTTAGATCCCGATGCTCTTCGCACTCTAAAGTGCATGCATTTATAATGCTGTCTCCTGCGCGAGCACCCTGCGAACCCTTTCTTTGTGAGCGTCCTCGGCAGCCCCGGTGGTCATTTGGTGTTGGAGGTAGCGAGCACGTATAGCGGGTGCGGCCATGGCGCTGTAACACCAATAACACACGATGAAGACCACAAATAAGCATATAAAATGCATTATCCAGACGGCGATTGCGATATCCCATGGGCGTTCGATAACAATTCGGTCAAGGGTCAATGCGGCATTGCCTATCATAACGCTATCCAACATGGTGCGGTGGTCGACACCTTTATAGCCGTCAGCAAGCTTGTCAAATGACCTACAGCCTGGACAAACTCACAGCCTTCGAAATCAGGGTTGTCAATGAAGCTGATCTGTCCATTGTTGTTGTCAGGCAGCCAGAGCTCTGCTCGGAGCGGCTCGGTGAGCATAGGCGAAGTGACAGACATGACAACCCGGCATATGTTGAGAGGAAGGGGGTCTGCTGGGGTCGACCAGCATGAGTTGTGCTGGGAGTGTTTTTCGTCCAGTGAATGTCCTATGTAGACGTACCGCGTTGCAACAACTCTGACGAGGCCCAGACCATAGTGCATGAAATTGGCCATGTCGATCCCGGCAATGTTCATGAGGCCATGATTGTCTACGCCCTTGAGATGGTTGCAGCGTCGCTCTGCTGTGGCGCACACGACAGCGGGCCAAAACGAGGTTAGGAAGAACACAAGGACAAAGGTGAGCATGATTTTGTTTTCACGGAGAGCTGTGAGGGGGCTTTAGGAGAGCGTGAGGATTGTCCGAACGGCATGCAGTTTAGGAGGTCGAGTTTGTGTCTGGAAAGAGCACTGGTGCAAGCCGTTCCGAACCGGCGTTGGGAGGACGCGTCTCTGGAAAGGGCGCCCGAGTGATCTTCCCCGCGACTTCCAAATTGCCATCCACCGAGGCCACAAGGCTATCCAGGGCACCGAATATGTCGCCCTGACTCCTTTCCCGGGCCTCTCTCAGCTTCGATTCCCCAAGCTGACTCTTCCCTTTGCCCTTGTTCTGCCTCGGCACCTCGACGCCCTCTATCTGTAGCATGTATCCCGAATCTGGCGACGATTCGTCAAAGGAAGGCGCGATGCGTGTCGAGGCGTTGGTAATCTGCCAGTCGGGCGACATGGACTGGGCATCGACAATGGTCTGGCCATCCGCAGCGACATCGATGATGATGAAGCGCTCGTTGGTCGCGGAGAGTGGTGGCGGAAGTGGAGACTCTACTGGCAGCTCCTGATCTGGTTCATCGTGCTCCCTCTGATCTTGCTCGGGTTGTGGGAGGTATTTCGTGTCGTCTAAACCGAGGCTCCGCATTGCGGCGGCAGTGACGATGACGGGGTCATCGTCGGCGAATACGTAATGAACGAAGGGATGGTAGTGTTCACCCGTCGAGGGATCGTCTACAACGGTAAAGAAGGGCCTGAAATTGGGCGGCGGCAGCAGCGTATGCTCTGAGGTGGGCTCTGGGTAAGCTATTTCGTCTTCGTCTTCCCAGGCAACGCCTTCAGCCTGGTATTCCTCGGGCGGCTCGTCATGAGGCTCATCAGACTGAAAGACGGACGGCGAATGCGGTGGATTCGGCGAGGGCGCGTTCAGCGATACGGGCGTCGCCCTCGCAGGCCTCGGACTGGCAGACATGGTTGGAATGTTGGGGTAGGGGCGGGTAGGGCTGAAGGATGGGTTGGGGAGCTCTTATCGATAGTGAGACGTGCCAGAACATGGGGTTAGGCTACCGCCAACGCGTGAGCGCGTGTCCGACGCGACCAACACTTGTGATGTGATCCATAGTCTTGATGGAGTAACCTTTCTATAAGCCTATATACGCAGGGGGCAACAAAGGCTCGGGTGATGGGCCGCAGAAGGGCATTCAATGGGTATCTTCCAACGCCAAACGAAATTATGCCATGCTATACAACAGATCAATCGTGCCCACGTACGCTCAAGAAGTTCTACACTATCCAAAAGTGCGAAGCCGGGAAGCCACCCCCAAAAAAGCCGGTCAAGAAGAGCACACGGGTCGAGATGATGGAGGAGGTCATCACAAAGGACTTGTATCCGGGTTGGTGTCTTGCGTCTCGGCCTCGGTGGCACCAGCTTCCTGGTTCTTGCTCTTGAATGCTGCGTCTGTTAGAAGAAGCTATTTGCATCTTGGGAAGTTTGTCATACGCTGGCGGCACATGGGGCATTTGTCCTGGGCGCTCTCCTGCTTCAGCCACGAGAAGATGCAATGCTGTCCCATGTCAGTCCAAGCTCATGTCCACGACACAGGATCGCCTTACCATGTGGAAGGAGTGGTTGCATTCGCCGAGCACTATGCAGCGTTAGCATGTACATAGCTGATGGCGTGACCATGTCCACATACACAGCGGGCAATCGTCGCCTGGAAACTTGCACTTGGAGCAGGTGCTGTCGTACGGGTTGCGACAGATACCGCACACGTCGTCATCGGGCATGTCCCATCGCCAGGCCGCGACGGCGTTCCACTCCTTGATGGTCACCTTCATGGCGTCTTCTCAAGCTTCGACCTGGGTCGCTGGCGAGGCTTGACGGGCTGCTTCGGGCGGGGCGACAGACAAACGCGCAGGGGTGCGGGGGCTGAACTGGACGTCTCCGCTTTTCCTCAATGACGGAATCCACGCTAATGTTATCGACCTTCACGCTGATCCAGCCCGACGACTTCCTCGCCCACGTCCAAACGCGCCCCCGTCGTGCCAATCTATCGTATTGCGTAAGCTGAAGAGCCGGCCAATCGATTCTTTTGCCGCTTCCAGGGCCGCCAGCCGCCCGCGGGAACGCACAAACATCGCGCATGCACTGATCCGCAAGCTCGAGCTACCCATCCGCACTTATAGAGCTACTGACCCTGGCCATTGCACTTCGGCTCTTCCCACACGCTGACTACTGACCATTGTCGACCCACTCCAGCTTCCAACATGCTCCTTACCACTTTCCGTGCCACTTTCCGACCCCTCCCCTCCTTTTCCGTACGGCCGCTGGCGGGGGAAGACGCACAATGTCTCAGTACACACTCACCTCGTACATTGTCACCCCAGCCGAGCTGGACTCTGCCCTCAAGAAGAATGTATACAGCAAGCTTTCGACCGCCCCGCGGATCATTCCGCTCTGTGCGTCGTGGTTCCTGCCCAACGATGGCAGGACGGGGATCGACACCTTCAAAGAAAGCCGCATTCCCCACGCCCGCTTCTTCGACCTGGATGATGTGAAAGACCAGAACTCTCCCTACCCACACATGCTGCCATCCGCCAAAGATTTCGCCAACGCAATGGGCCGCTTGGGCATCCGCAAGGACGACAGCGTGGTGGTCTACGATTCGAAGGAGCTCGGCATCTTCTCTGCGCCCCGCGTTGCATGGACCTTGCAGATCTTCGGTCACCCCAACGTCCACATCCTGAACAACTTCAAGGTCTGGGCCAGGGACGGCTTCCCGACGGAAAGCGGTGAACCGGAAGAGGTCCAGAGAGTCGACTACCCCGTCCCCGAACTAGACAAGAGCAAAGTCGCTGCGTTCGAAGAGGTCAAAGAAATCGTAAAGGATCTGGGCAAGGAGGGTGCCGAAGAGGTCCAGGTGCTAGACGCCAGACCAGCAGGCCGATGGGCGGGTACCGATCCCGAGCCCCGAGAAGGTGTGCCCTACCCCCTACTACCTATAAACCGCCCTGACGCACCCACGCTAATTGCATACCCCAGGCCTCTCCTCGGGCCACATGCCCCAGTCCACCAACGTAGCCACCACCCACCTCCTCCACCCCGACGACAAAACCCTCCTCCCCGCCTCCGAGCTGAAGCAAATCCTCGCAAAGCTAGGCGTCGACCCCTCGAAACCCATCATCAGCAGCTGCGGTACTGGCGTCACGGCTGCCATCGTGGACACAGCATTGACGGAAGCGGGATACCCGCAGACGAACAGGCGTATTTATGACGGGAGCTGGACCGAGTGGGCGCAGCGGGTGAAGCCCACAGAGGGCCTGATTCAGAAGTCTTTCTAGCTACGTGAGATAATGTCAGAATGATACCCCGTTTCTTGTTTGGTGTTGAACTGGCGGTCTTGTGTGTGGTGTGTTTTTGGGTGGAATGGGCGGGGCGTTAATGGGATTGTACATACGCTACTTTGGGTTCGACATCTGTGTGGTGCTTGTGAGAAATGTGAAAATTGCGTCAAGATTTTTCTTCTTTAAAAGAAATTACATAATAAATACCAAAAGCTTTCTGAGGAGAGGTGTCACTTGGCTGGCCTGTTGATTTTTGTATTAGTCTATGAGTTGTCGTCGTGGGGACCTGATTAGATCATTTCGATAGCAGCAACCCTAATGCCATAAACATGGTTCTTCAACAAATGTATAATAGAATGACACGTCGAGCATGAAAGATAAATGAGATTGATGAGAGGACGCTAGATGTGAAATCTACCGCTACACCTAACCTACATCGCCCACGACGTCTATGCAATGAGACAACTCTGTAAGAGGAACATACTTATAAGCGAGGGATATTGCCTGCGATTGCACTCACAGAGGCTGACATGAGTAACAAAATACACTAGAATAGATCATTCTCACACAGCACATAGCTAGAGAGAGTGCCTTTTGCACTGCAAAATACCCAATCTCTTTAATTTCATGATACACAGTGATTTCTTTTCTTTTTGCAAGCTAAAATTGTTCCGAAGTACAAACAGCGATATAAGATTTATATCTATCGGTATTATGGCCTTGGGTGAGGGCCAGCAAAGTAGAATTGCTAGCCGACTTCTTTAAGCTGTTCATACGGCGTCTCACTTGATTATCGTAGAGGACAGTATGTGAAAGAGTACGGTAAAATCGCAGGTTAACTATCTGATCACTTCTTTAGTCAATCACAAACACAACCGCGCTTTACGCACCACTTCATGGATGATGTTCAAACTTCTATTGCTCGAATAGACAGCACTTTTAAAATCGGGCTATTTATCATCATTTATATGTTCCAGAGCGCCATAAATCGAGAGGGGTTACTTTAATCTCTTGAAATAAAACAATAATTGCAGTAGAGCGGGTGGGGCTCCCACATCCTGCACACCTGATGGTATGGTATACGTTGAGCTTATCCACCACCACTCGAAATGCTGAATCAGAGTTGCACTAAATAATGTAATCTATATCTTTTTTCATACATGTATGCATTTTACTCAATTGAGGTTTGCATCAACTCTCCGCGTTGTGAATTTAGCGAGACCCACAAACTAGATTATTTTTTCCGTCATGTCGCTTCGACAATTGAGCATGGGCTAGGCCCACCCTAAGTGGGCAGTTTGACGGATCTACAAATCTACATTGTCGCACACATGCACAAATAACATCTATATATAATAAACTCTTAATCATGTGATCATCAATCAAGCAACAGCATTAGCCAGTTGCGAATACCACGGTGGTATGGTCTAGTGGTATGACGTCGCGTTGTGGAAAAGCACATGTAATTCCGCGCCAGCCTGGGGTAGGTTGGCCCTCTCCTAAGAGGATATACAACGTAAACAGTGTACTGACTGTCGTAACAGTTCGATTCCCAGTACCGCCAGCGACATTAGTCTCTTTTTTTCTTAGTTATCCTGTCTGTCGTTGCTTGCCAGCAGGTCTATTTTTCTTTCTCTGAACACTCGCCGGCACCTTCCATTACCACCCAGGCCAGATCTCACCACTCTTGATTGAAGCACAAGCATGATTTTACTTTTTTCGGTTCATAATTGCATGATTACTGCCTTACTGCCTACCCTTTTAAGCTTTTTCTCACGAAACCACAAGCACCCATTACCATTCTTGCGGTGCCCCTAGGCCATTTCATGAGTACAAATGTTGTAGCCAGCCCTCCAATAACCAATGCTACATGCCAATAAGCTTGTCTCATCCACTTCCCATGGTTCTCACCCAATCTTCTCCAAGATTCAGCCGGCATATTACCTTTGGGAAACTCTTTCTTCGGGACTTCCTTTCCCAGGAATTGGCACAAAGGCTCCCAGCCATCCTGAACGCCCCATTCAAGAAAACGCTCTGGGGGGACCAAACCTCGTGCCATTACACAGTGTTCTCGGTAGATCTGACAGGCGTATCAACAATCATTATGGGTAACTGGCAGAGAGGCATCAGCTCAAACGTACCCACTTGCCGTTGGCCCTGAACTCTCCACGGAAGAAATTAGGCAACAGATCACGATGTACAACGCGTTTAGACCAATACAAGTCACTAGAAAACCATGAAAATATGTACGACCACCATTGTCTTCCGTTTGCCGCTAAGGTCGCTTCATAGCTCTTATACCATGCGTCTACATCTTCTCTTCGGTTCAGGATGATCTTTGCCTCTGGATATGCGGCGGCTAACTCGGGAGCAAAATTCGCACATGGCACTGTGGGGAGAGATACCAAGTCAGCAGAGATACGCACATGTTTGCGATCGACATTGACCGTGTAACGTCACCGCTAGCTTGTACAAACTTTACGCAGTCCTAAGTCTTAGTGGAAGGAGGTCAATGGTGAAATGTATTTGTCAAGCGCGTTAAACTGTCTTTTTAATTATTTGGTGTGCAAGAATTACATACTATCAGTCAGCGCGTCGTATTCACCAAAGATTTGGTCGAATTCTTCAGCTGTAAAGGTGATATTGCCATCTTGAGAATTGCTGTGGTACTTCTTTGCGACAAGCTTTGATAGTATAGGCTTTTGATGTCGATTCGTTGGGAGCATGGTTTCATAACCATGGAAGACTTTTGGGTAGCCAAGCTCAATCAGCGCTTGTTTCAGTGAATCCTAGATATCATGATGAGCGAGAAGTGATTTAGTTCCAATTAGCTTGCTCCTTACCGTGCCGGATCGCGACGGGCCGATGCATATGACTTGTAATGGTCGTGTGCGCCTGCGATCGGGAACCGGAACCGAATACAAACGACCGAAAACGGCATCTATGGCGTTCATATTAAGTCTCAACTATACCGAAAATCGTGAAGATTGATAAATGGCAGAATCTCTCCAGGTAAGAGACTTCCTCTATATATATGACAGGAAAGAACGACTTGCGAGGTACCAGCTAGGTCACCAGTGACGATTCGCTTCTACTAGGCTTAAAAAGGTAGTTTATTCTTGTCGTATGATCGGTGAGACAGCTAAATAGTCTAATTGGATAATAAGTAGCTCAGATGACGGAGCTACCTTGTTTAGCCTAGTAAAACTGAAATACCTACCATAAATTATGCGGTAAAACTATGCTTCTGTTCTAATTTCTTACTCAGCTTCGTTGAGCGGAACTGTAACGTCATCTTGCGTTGACAAAGTCGAGAACATCAATCTATCAATCAAGGGAAAAACCAAAATTTCTCATGAAAACATCAAATCGAGATTGAAAGTGACTAGATGCAATATTCATACATGTATCGAAATAATTTACAGTCCCCGTTCCGACTACTAAATAAGGTACCCCTATTAGCTTGTGATTGTCTTCTAGGACTATAGCACTATCTATCTTACACGGCAGAGTAGAAAAAACTGCTGTAAACGTCACCAAACCCTCGCTGGATATACACTGCTTTGTAATTCGTAGGCTAGAATGAGGCGAGGCTTTTCATGGCATATGTTTCAAACCGTATAGCTATAGCCGTTCCATAAACTGTCAAGGAACGCAGAGTTATCGAATCCATTCTGTAACGGAAGTGTTTCCATGAGCTCCTCGAATCCCGTCATATCAATATCGAAATCGTTTGTGCCCCAGACTTCGTCTCCTAGAGGCGGCTCCAGGGGCTCCCGAGGGGATGCTGCTGGTCCGGGTATGGTGGCGGAAGCCGCGTCGGCAAGAGCTTGAGGGGCAATATTAGGAGGGAAGTCGGGGTTTTGCGTACGTGAATTTGGCCTCGATGTATCTGATTTCTTTACGTACTCTTGCAGTAACGTATTTAACAAGCGAATTCCGTGCGCGGCGACCGAACTCGTTGGCCTAAAAAACGTATTGGTCTAATGTTAGTCTAGGTCTCGATAGTGAGGCGTGGTATTTTGTGATTGTTTTCGAATCGCGAAAAGAAAGAAAAAACTTTCGCGTGAAAGATACGTGCACGCTATAGTCAGTACACTTACCATCGTTGAAGTATCTTGATTGCTTTCTGCATGCCCTCGTGATCTTTGGCACCTTCCGGATCTTTTTCAGAGCGGTGGACGAGATCGATGCCTAGGCAAAGGCCAGCTGTGACTACAAAAGCCTGTTTGTGCCGTTAAGAGAGGAATCCATAATCTTCCAGTGAGAATTACCTGCTCAACCCACCATTGAGGTTCCTGGGGCAGTCTTCCCTCCATAGCCTCGATAATTATCTTAGCACTGCTCAAGCACGCCCATCGAGAGTACGTATATCGAGCGTCGTTGAAGCTTTTACCTAGGAAGCTCTGGTGAATCATGATAATTTTATGGGCGGTCGATGCTTGGTAGGATCTTCTGACCCATTTGGTCCACTCTGGCCATGCAGCATTGTAAGGTGTACTCAGTGATAACCAAGGCGGCATCTTTTCTATACACAACCCTCGCATCAACGCATCATACCTCAGGACAACATTGTACTTTGATTCGATATCGCATGCATCCATCATGCCATCCAGATACCGTACTAGGACATGAGCGATATCATTGAGGTAGTTATTGATGTGTGTAAAGACTGGTTTGGAATAGTTGTGCACCGGTTCCCACGTCTCTTCGTCGAAATGACGCGGTAGGATAGATGTAAAATGTCGTTTTTGTAAGGTGTACATGCCTTGCGATGTCGAACATAGCCAGTCCTGGGATGTCAATGCACTCCAAACTCTCCTTCCGATCTCGCGTTGGATAAGTGCGTCCTTCTGCTCAGGCGTCATGCTGGACGGTGGGATTGTGTCCTCTGGATGCGGACCAAGCCTAACATGTCAGTTGAGTTGGATCGATATGTCAGCTCATAATAACTCACTTGTTCAAACCCAAGCCTCTCGCAATAACGGAGGAAGCAGCCTGGTAGACAGCCCACTCTTTTGCCGATCCTACCAGATGTTCAGAAGTGTGCATATTCATGATGGCCTGGACGGAATAAATGTGGTGTTTGGATGCATAATCCCCGAGTTGCAGACATGAGATCAGTGAGTTCCCCCATTGGCGAGATAGCTTTAGTTTGTCGGCATCGCAGAAACCCCAAGACACAGATACGTCCTCGGGTGCACCAATTATGCTAGCTGAAAGAATAGAGAATAGCAATGCACACCATCTCCAGTCATGGTCTCGAAGATCAAGCTGATCTGAATTCCCGTATGCTTCTAGTAAAGCTTTTCGGAAGGATGGGCCATGGTAGATACCTCCAACCCAATATGCCATGTAGTCCTGATGGTAATCGACTAACCAAAAAACTTGTTCCTTCGAGGGAAGTGTTGATTGAAGATGGTAAACTTCCACTGCCTGTGCAGCTGGTGAGAATATATCAGTTGCGCCCTCATCCAATACGGTCTTGGTGCGACTCTGATTGAGGGTACGGTCCATAAGCGACTGGTTTCTTGCATACTCATCTTTGCTATTAAGCAGAGTTCCCATGTTGATGTTTGAGAACTCCGATCTTCCATATGTTATGAAGTCTACATTGTTTGACGAAGGAGTGGGAAGCTGGGATGAAGGTCGCCTTCCATCCGACGAAATGGAGAAGGAACGGTTTCGATCGGTGCCATTCCCAGCGCTGGTAGTTTCACGGTCTTTCAACGCTTGACTGGCATCTTTCGAACGAATGTTCAGAGGAAGCTGGCCAGCTGGCCAGGCCTTATCAATGCTGGACGGCGAGACTTCCGATGAGGTGCTTACGTTAGTCGAACCTTGGTTCGTGTCTGAGTTAGGCTTTTTCGGATCTGTTGGAATGTGTTACGCGAGCGCCAATCGATACGTGCAGTTGCTTACATCTGCGATGAACAGCAGGATTGTATCCTTCTTTCCATTCCGTGGTGCAGAGGCTGCAAACCCTTCCATTAATCTCACACCAGAAAAGCATACGGCAATGAGTGATTATCACTTACTGTGCTTCCTTGTTCAGTACGCACCTCGTGCACGGACTTTTACGGTCGCACTTCTGCCGTCGCTGCGAGCACCTGGTCTTAATGAGGATGTACAGAGTTAGCCAACGTGTCTCCTCTTAGCTTCTGCGTTTCACCCGCATGAAAAAGGGGAGTAGTGCGCAAGAAAATTCTAGACTACAAGAAAATTCCAACAGTTGTACGTACGCAAGTCTGTCTCTGTTTAGGCATATCCCCTAAGCGTATTATAACCAGGTGGGTACCAGTTCTAGCTACGGAGGTACATAGCAGTATCGTACAAGTGGCTATCCCGGATCAGTAAGGCAAGGGACAGTGCCGCTTGGACCTGAATAGGCGAAGGGAACCAAGACAGTAATGGTCGACCTTCGAGCCAAGATCCGAAGATGTGCATGCAAAGTTGAGAGGTGCAGAGATGCAGTTGTTGTACGATGTTGGCGTGATTCGTACGAGAAGTCATGTACAACACTAGCTGAATTAAGCTAGATCAATACAGTAGCACCTGTGAGCCCACTGCGTTCTTGCACGGTCCCTATGACGAGATGTAAGCATAGCCCTGGAGGGTCTGAAGTAAGATGCGATATGGAGAGCTGATTCTGTCTACAAAAAATTGCGATGCGCTATCTAAGTGGGATCGAGTTTCTGATCTTCATGCTATCCAAACTCGTTTCCAACCTGTTACGACCATTCTAGTAAAGACAAACATAATACCTCCCGCGATCATTAACACTCCTGCAAAGATGTTTACCTAGTTAACCCGTTAATCGTTGTCAATGGTTCAGGACACATATGCCAAGTTACCTTTTGGAAGCCTGTACCATCTACAAGTGCCCCTGCAATCGGGTTACCGACCAAGCCCGCAAAGCTGACGCATGAAAATAAAACGCCACTCCTTATTCCAATCTCCTGCAAATCGGATATTCTCGCGATCTGTGCCGGTGCAAGTGAGACGAAACCACCGGATGCGAATCCATATAGAACAGCAAAGACAATGAAGGCTGCATTGCTCGACGCGGGCAGGCCCAGTGCAAGACATAATATCCCCGTGAAGAAGCTCATGACGAATTGCATGTTGAAGGGCCCGAACTTGTCAGCGAGAGCACCGGGGACGAGGCGACCAAGGATGCTGTCTCGCGTCAGACATGAATATATAAGCCGGATAACATCTCGAACATACCTTGCTGCGTTCAACATGGAAAGAAGGTAACCGGAAAGACGTGTGGACATGCCGCTTGTCATGGCCTCGACTTCGATAAAATTGATAGGGATGAAAAGCCCTAGAAAGAAGAGGAAGGAAGCAATGGCCATCACTAAATCGGCAGGTACGAAGTCAGCGCAGTCTAAATATCAGGTGGTACACGGCTGTCAACGGGTGTATCATAGCCTGACTAGCTAAGAAACTTTTCATTCCTAACATGAGGAGACAGATCTTTCTGATACTCGGTATGTACGTACTGCTAAATCTAAGATCCTTGAAGGGTTTGATGAAAACCTGTAGTTCGAATTTACGAATCTTCGGCGGTAGCCGCGATTTGACGGTTGCGATCGCGATGAGCAACAGCGCGAGAATGATGAACGCGAAAGTGCGCCTGCTTGTATCAGTATCGTTCCATGATGAAATTTTAGCTCATCGTGGATGTGAGAGAGTTTTACTCACATAGTCCATGCATACCCAATTCGTGGTATGAAATGTGACGCCATGATAGGAAAGAGAACACCGCCCAAACCGCTCCCAGCAGCGGTAACGCCATAGGCTAGACCACGCTTCTTTAGGAACCACGTCGGGAGACAGCTCACAGCTGCATTGAATATGCAGTTGAGTCCAAGTGGGCTGCATATGCCTTGTGCTAGAATAAACTGATAGTATTCAGTGCATAGGCTGGTCATCATCAGGCCGAAAACATGGAAGAAAGTTCCCACAATAAGTAGGTATTTTGGGCCGTAGTTGTCGAATACAAACCCGACAATGGGACCAGGGAAAAACATGACGAATATCTGTAAAGAGGAAATCCAGGCAATTTGAGACGAGGATTTGTCGTGTAACTGGTGGGTTTGATAGTAGCTCTGGAAAATGCCCACGCAATTGAGCCAGCCAAAACTGCAGAACAAACAACAAAAGCCACCAAGAAGACAAAGGAAGGCATCTTTTCCGCCGTCTGGAAATTGCGATGGGTGCCATGGATTCACGGGCTCTGGCGTTGTTTGCGATTTTGGTTCCTCTCCATTCGACTGCTGCTCAATGTCGGGCTCTTTTTCGCGTGCCGCTTCATCCATGGAGATTGTAGAGCCTGTCATTTGTGACATGGCCAATGTTGAAAAATGCTGATAATGATGACGATGACGTTGGAGGGATGGGGGCTCAGCATACGAATGGCTTGCGAGTTTTGTTTAAGAATTGATATGTGAGTTGCAACAGCTGGCAACAATATTTTAAATCAAACTGATCACGAGTGAGCAAACAGGGGTTTAATCGGTCTATTGATACATCCATGGCTGCGTACAACATGGTACGAAGGTTCTCCGACCTAGTCGCACGCCAAAGCCGACTGCAAAAGGGACCGTGGGGCTGAAATTTTGCAAAATGCAGATATGAGACAAGGGCACGTTGCTTGATAGTCCAATAAGAGCCATTCTTTGAAGATAGCTTTGCTCGGTGCTCGGTGGTGTTCGGAGGATGGCTGTGATCTCCGAACGCGCTCGGCGTCTCGCGCTTTACCAAAGTGCCGAGACTTCGGTTGAGACCTACACTTAGATAAAATGGAAGCAGATACACCTATGCCCTTAAATGATTTAGTGTAGGATTTTGATAGCGGATACATGTACCTACATAAAATATAGGAATTCATTGACCTAGATGCTACCCTAGCTCTGTTTGAAATAGGCCGACGTCGCAGGTTCTAAGACGGAGCAAAAGGAACCAAAACCTCCCATGAATATTACCAAGCCACCATCATGAACATCAGGTAATCCCGTAAGTGCAAAAGTGTGTCATCCAGAGTCTTATTAGTCTGTAGCAGCGACGAATACAAGACTACAATGGGCCAGCCAATCGTGCACTATCGCTCGCTGTCACTAGGAATAGTACGAGTTCTAGCTCTGTATATGTCGATGCAAATTTTATAAATTGGGGTATATACACAGAAAGAAGCCATGACCAGCAAATTGAAACCTTTGGCCTGTGCTGTCAAAATTATAAAACACGTAAATCTCGAAGTATGCCTCCTCTCAATCCGAATTACACCCATCCGGTGGGAAAACTGACTAAGCACCAAATACCGCAAAAGAAAACAGGTGCATGCTCAATATCATGATGCTCATTGCTGGACAGCGTCATCAGCGAAGATTTGGGCATCTACTTCGGCACTTCTCGGAACGAGAATCCCTCGAATGATACAATCATTCCCATTATCAGGGCACACGTTGTTGCG
This sequence comes from Pseudopithomyces maydicus, assembly GCA_026873275.1. NCBI lineage: Eukaryota > Fungi > Ascomycota > Dothideomycetes > Pleosporales > Didymosphaeriaceae > Pseudopithomyces > Pseudopithomyces maydicus. Next base: position 1,256,494 of record JANTUC010000006.1, on the reverse strand, counting down.
TCCCAACTGCTTGTCTCGAGGGCCCGTGGGTCCAGACGAGTATTTGGCCTGACCAAAAATCTTTACCTGCCGTTTGTCGCTCGTGGGGTATTCCTGGTCACCCCAGTGTCCGGGGAAGTCCAACCAGTTTATGGGACTGGTTCCATCGTACGCGGTGAAGGTGTTGGAATCAGCGTGGAACTGGTAAAAAGGGATGACTGAAGCGGGTCCCAGAAGATATCTTTAGCAGTGTGATCCTCCAAAACACCACCGGGAAGGTTGAAGTTGGGAATAGTGTGATCGTGGGTTCCACCGATGGCATAATTTGCATGTGAGCCATTGGCCGAGTAGGCGATGGGTCGCAGATTGTCGGTGTGCTTCTCTGTAACAGAGTACTTGAAGGCTTGACCATTCGCATGTTGCGAGTACCATACATATTGCGGCTCACCGTTGGAGAATCGAACCATGTTGTGCTCCCAATCACCGACGTGATTGCCTATACTCCCAGTCAGAAGTCAAAAATATGTGTACGTGATGAAAGTAGCTCACCAAAGTTCAAAGAAGACAACCCCAGCACCTCGCCACCCCAGTTATATGTATAGAAGTCTAAAAATTCTCAGCACTGCGAGTATGGCTAAGGTAGCCCGAGGAAACTTACACATGTAGAAGGCATCCACATTACCATCCCCCTTGTCGTTGACAATGACTGCAGCAGTGATGCCCTCCGTCTTGCCATTGCCATCGGGCCTAACACCTTTGAGCCAGTCCGGGTTGGTAGTAATATCATCATTGGAAGTCAGGTAAACATCGCCACCAAGCTGATTAAGGCTGTTCAGGTCGAGTGGGTTAGGCGCAGCAACGCCGTTAAAGTTTACTTTAGGGGTGGTGTGCGAGATGTGGGTGTTCAGATCAGATGGCATGTATGGATCTTGGCCATGCAGATACACGACAGGCGCTACGAACAATTAGCCAATAGCATTTGGGATGATGGGGGGTGTTCAAGCCGTTGGGGGTGTATCACGTAGAGTGTACAAATCAGGCAGGTCTGAGGGGCCATCGGACTTGTGACAGTTGCTGATGAATCTCTCGCGCGCTTTGGGGGCTAAGCTAACAGAGTAGATGGATCTTACACCAAGTCATGGGTGTGAAAGCGAGAAAGAGTATACTTGCCGTATTTGAGTACATAGTCGGGAACTCCACTCGGTGCCTGTCTCTTCGCGGGTGCAGACACGACGCCAGTAGCCAAAGCTACCAGTCCAAATGCTTTGCCGGCAATCATTGGGACGCAGTCAATGCAGTCACGGTGGAGGTGGTGGAAACGAGGGAACGAGGGAGGGAGAGAAAGAACGGAAGTCAAAAGGCGATCTGCAGCGATGTGCATGAAACGTCCACGAGGGGCGCGGCACTTTTATGTTCAACGCCAGTTTGAGAGGCCACCCCAGGCTTTCCATCTCATCTCCCAAGACTTACGCCCTCCGCACAAAGTCCTGTGTCCATGGCACCAGGACACGCAGTGATTCGGCCTTCCCACGCGCACTCCCCACCCCCTACCGACACGGCTTCTGGACGACCTCCCGGTTTCGCGCTGGCGCCATGCGGTGGGCTGCGCTGCAACAGCTCACGCACACCATTCGCGTGCTAGGAGCAGGTGGGTGTGCTCGGAAGAAGCGACGGGAGCGTGGGTGGAGTGGCGCTGCGCATTGGCGGGGTTCCTGGCATCCACCCCAGGAGCGTTAAACGCAGCGCGGGAGCGGGCATATGCGAGTCTGGATTGGACGGGGCCACATGAACCTGCCGCCGGGTATGGTGGACACACGGCGGGGATTGGTCGTCTGAGGCGGCGCTGGACGATATGTTCATCTTTAATGTTTGACCTTCACGAGGGGAGGGGGATCTACGGGTGCGCGTGGCAAAATCATGAACTACCCCCGGGCATCACAAGCCCGATGGCCAATCGACTCCACCAGGCGCAAGGCGAAGAAATGTACCTAATGGCTCCGAAGGTGCAGCCCGAGCCACTCCACGCCTGGTACCTGGTGGCTGTGTACCGTAGTGCCGTCGCGAGTTGTGTGGTAGAACACGCGCGATAGATACGGACAGGCGTTTCATCAGCTTGCGCCCGGCCGCTTACAACAACAACAATGTCCGCTCCCTGCTGATTCATGTAAATTTCTTGAGCGAATCACGATACGCCGATTGCCATGAAAAGAACAGCCCTTGCGCTATGGTAATTGTCCGACTACATGCCGCTTGTTGGATGTTAAAACTGTCTTGACAGCCTCTGCACGAATGTCTTACTCATGTTCATATTGGCACTTTTGGTGATTGGGATTGAAGTACGCCAAGATTGGTGATCTATACGGGCTGCAGAGATGGCGGGGCTGAGCAGGATTCGTGAGCCGCAGCCTTGTGTCGTGATCTGCACCTCTTGCGCAGCTGAACTTACATGAGCCATCTACGGTAAACCTTGTGGCCAACAACACTCGTACTGTTTCGAATCGAAATCTCAAACCTACCTCGCCTTCTGCATTATTATCTCGTATATATATCGATACATCATGGAGGCACTTGCCGCCGTCAGCCTCGCGGGAAACATTCTTCAATTTCTGCACACAGCAAAGCAGTTGGTATCAGTGACTCGGGAGGTAATTGAATCGGGGGCAAAGAATGAGTACATCGAGCTGGAAACTATCGCAAAAGACTTGCAGGCTCAAGCGGATCGAATCAAGGTACCTCAGGATGTCGATTCTACCACGCCGGACGCCCAAGAAGAGTCCATGGCGGATCTGGCCTCCCAATGCAAAATCCTCACCAACCAACTCCTCGCTGTTCTCTCAAAACTGAAATCAGATGGTTCAAGTAATAAGTGGAAGAGCTTCCTGCAAGCATTAAGATCACAGTGGCATGACAGTGAGATCGAAAATCTACGTAAAAGATTGGACCACATCGGACAAGCTGTTCAGGCGCGTTTATATCATATTGACAGTAGACTTATCATCGATCGTCTCAACACCCTACTCGAGCGCAATCGACAACTGGAAATTTCAAGAATGGCAGACATCCAAGCGCTGCAGGCCCAATTTGCCGAGGTCCTGAGATCTAAGGAAGATTCAGGCGAAACCCTCACTAAGATTGCACATGACGGCTTCCAATATAACGCTGAGCAATGGATTCTCTCCGAGCTAAGATTCGTCCGTTTAGAAGATCGCTACTCCTCCGTTTCTGACGCTCACCGCAAAACTTTGACGTGGCTGTTTGGTACAACTGATACGCCAGGACGGAACGTCCCAGCTGCCAATTTCGTCGAGTGGCTACGGTCCGAAAACAAGATCTACTGGATCTCGGGGCGTCCTGGCTCTGGGAAGTCTACCCTTATGAAGTTCCTGTGCACGCATCCGAAAACGACGACGCATCTCGCCGAATGGTCGCAGGGAAATGATATCGTCATTGCAGAATATTTCTTTTGGAATGCAGGCAAGAACCGACTGCAAAAGTCCCAGGAGGGTTTGTTGCGGTCGATTATATCTCAAATCCTGCGGCAATACCCTGACTACATTCAGATGGTGTATCCGGCAACATGGAGACACTATAGTACAGAAAGCGCCGGATTCACGTCGAATGGCGGCAATAGTCTGAATAGTGAGCTGCCTCTCGATTTGAGTGGACTGATGGGTGCCCTGAAGCGTACTTGCAAGCTTCTGACCCAGGCCGGCAAACGGCTCTTTTTATTAATTGATGGTCTCGATGAATACGAAGGCGACAAGCTGGACATTATTAGTCTCATCGTAGACCTGAAGTCTTTGGATCTCGTGAAGATTTGTGTTTCCAGTCGCCAATGGAATGAGTTCGAAGATGCATTTGGTCGAGATGGGACATCGAAACTTTATATGCAAGACTTCAACGATGAAGACATCAGTTCCTATATCGATGATGTTTTGTCAAGAGATGAGAACTACCAAGAGCTGGAAGACAAGGAGACCCGTGGACAAGCTCTAATTGCAGAGATTGTTTCGAAATCCAACGGTGTGTTCTTGTGGGTCGTCTTGGTGGTTCGTTCCTTCCAAGAAGGTCTTCGTGAAGGTGATAGCATCGCACGCTTACAACACAGACTTCAAGACTTGCCGGCAGAACTTGAGGAGTATTTTGAACGGATTCTGTTCCAAGATGTGAAGCAGACGTATCGCGATCAAGCTGCTCAGATGTTTCTTGTCACCTTGGAGGCGAAAGAAAACCTTCCTCTCATGGCATATTGGTTCCTTGATGAACCAGAACTTCCAACGGAGCGCCAGCCATTGAAGATGCAACAAACAGTCAAACGCCACAGGGCTGCAAAGAAGCGTCTAATCGCCAGTTGCAAAGGGCTGTTGGAACCTAACTTCCTCAGTGAGAAGGGTCAACAAGATTCACTGCCCTCAGCCATATTGTTTGAGTACAAAGTGGACTTTTTACATCGTACGGTTCGAGACTATCTGGAACTACCCACTACTAAAATTCGAGATTGGGTGCCTCGAGATTTTGATCCTCACATGGCTATTTGCAGGGTACTGTTTGCGCAAATAAAAACAGCACCACAGGGCGTCGAGTACGGACCTCACATCTTGGATCTGTGCAAAGTGTTTCACTACCATGCCAAGGTTGTCTTACAAGCTCATGCCCGAGATAGCTTGGTACTAAAACTGAAGGCTGAGATTGGTGACATAGAGAAGTTATACAGTATAAGCACTACGGACTTGTCGATATCTCAGACCCTCAAGAACGAAATCAATTCTGCAGCGGAGACCGGGAATGACGAAAACACGGTTCCCATAATTGTGAAGCCTGCGGGTGAGGAAGCTCCGATCGAGCGACCATCAACAGTGAAACGTTGGGCTTCTAAACTGGGCCTTAAAAGATCGAAGTCTAACCAAAACACCTAACACAAATTGAAGACCCTCTCTTCAAGAAGATTGACAGAGGCTTCCATTTCACCAAACATCATACCGTTGACGTAACATTCGCCTATGTTCTCATACAACGTTTCTCCTTCTTGGCCATTGAGTGGACGGAAAACATGTGGAACCCGGGATCCATGGAGAATACATACGAGATCGCCACGCTTTGTGGCTCTCGGAACGAGGCAGAAACGCTTGCCTTTGGTGATGCCGAATCTTCTGTCATGAGAAGGAAGGCAAGAAGCGTAGAATAGCTGAATAGACCGGCTTTCAGTCGCATCAGGGTTCTCGAGGAAGTCGAGGAACCCTTTTATCTGTTGCAAGCGAGCCTCTTCGCTCTCCTCTGATTTTTCCCACATGTGATTGCAACCTTTTGCTTGAATCGTGTTCGCAAAATCGAGCAGTATTTCCTCTTCTTTCCGTTTAGAGAGTGACAAATCTTTCGCAAAATCCAGCCATGTATTGAAAAAATATGAGTTATCTCCGCTGGCGAAGTAGTGGTCACAGGCACGCCGTGAGGGTAGATAGTCACTCAGCTCACTAATTGTTTCAGACACAAAACCCATGCAAACAAAATTCCTGATCTGATCGCAAGAAAGTAACCATGAGTTTGCTACCCATGACGCAGTGAATCTACTCGCAGGGTGGTTGAGGAGGAATCGACCTGAGAAAACAGACCAGTCCGCGCTCCAGGAAGGCATTCTTTCAGACTTGCGAAGGGTTCTTTCGGGTAGCGAAAGGCTTAGAGGCTGACCAGTGAAGTCATTTACGTCTGATGAAGCCTGACTATACTCAATATCGACCAATGAAGTGCTACCAGGATTTATGTTGAGTATGGAGTACGCGACATTAGAACGGTCTGTTTCCATAACTGAATCATGCTGGACATTACGCAAAGCCAGAAGAATATCAGGTACCGTGAGTTGAGATTTTTTGTACTGGCGGTGCATTGCTTCACAATACAAAACGAACAACAACCCTGGAGAATGTATCAATTGGTCCGGTACCAAGAATGTACAAACAAGCAGTGTTGCAGCAAGTTGGGCCCATGGTATCTCGAAAGCGTATGTGAATATAACCGGATTCGCGGAGCAAATGACATCTCGTGTCAACCAGGTTCTCAATCATAGTTAGCGACTCTTCTTATAATCAAGGACCTTCAATTCTATGTACCTTGAGAAGTACGTCGTGTCAAGGAATGTGTCCAATGCGTGCCAGGTAGAGGTAGTTATGGCGGTAGTCGCTGCTTGAAAAATTCCAAGATCCTCTGCTGTGGGTTTGTAGCTGGAATGCAAGATATCTGTGATAGAAAGCATTTCGGTAATCGCTGCCTCATATCTTTGAACGAGAGCTGACATGTCCTGCACAAGTCGTTGTACGACAAGAGCGTCATCCGAGCCAAGCCAACATAGAGTACGATTTGATTTTTGATATATTTTAGGCATGAGACGTATTGTTTGACTTTTCTCTTCGAAGCTGCTCTGATCTATACACAGCTGATCAGTCCAGATGTGTGGCAACCCTGAACGGCGTCGTAACACCAAAAGGAACGAATGGAGGTTTGAGCTGATACCAAGTGTACTTCGGCCGCACCTTATTGAATATATGTATGGATTAATATTGCCCCACTGGTACGAAAGAGCATAAAAACGTGGCGTCTTCGCCAATTTATAAGTACCCATGGTGATACGAATCGGAGCATCGTCTTCATCAGGCTGAACAGTCACCAACCGAATTTCGAAAGGGTCTTGTTTCAACGGAATGTAATGATAGTCACCTCGAACATTCGACATATCTTGGAATTGTGCGTGTGTGCGTTGGAACTCTGGAAACTGGAGGCCACCTGAAGCAGATGAGGGGCAATACAGTACAGCCACGAAAAATAGCAGGGGTAAGCAGCCACTCACATGACACGCTGTGCTTCAAGATTGTACAGCATCTTGAGCTCAACTGTTGAAGACTTTTCTTCGTCTATTGGAATAAAACATGAATATCGATCAAGGTGTTTACTCTATTCCATTTGACACCTTCCTTCGGGTCATACTTACACCTATGCTTACCTCTACAAATCTACTGAACGATGTCCATAAGACAACCATTTGCACAATCAGCCTTTGCATCACGCGCAAGAATCTTTACGCTCCCGGCTGTTGCAGCCCCACTTGTTGAGATAGTCTTTGCGCAGGTCTCGGGCTGCAATCCTATGCATGTTCCTCTCGCTGAGTCAGTCCAAGACCTCGACGGACATCTGTGCCATGCAAACAACCTCGGCCACTCCACCGTTATCATTTCTAGCATGCACAGGTCATAGCGACACCACCTGTTCCAGTATATCGAAACACGACAAATTCCAAGATACAGCAAAGATGCACAAGAAAATGAGACACAAGACACTACAACGCTCCAATCCTCAATGACCAATTCTCATGATTGTATTCAACATTACTTGATCCATAATTATAAGTTAACATATACATACTAAATGAAATCACGTGGAAACCATCACAAGCGTATACCCAGGCCGCTAGACCGGGCTTGCCTGTCCACTCGCACACGTCTTACCCTGCGTCCCGCACCTCAATGTCAACGCATCACTTGCCTCCCCGATCCAGATTCCATAATCCCCACCAACGTTCGGAACGATCCAGTTCTGGCTCACGACGTCCCAAACGCTGAGGTCCTTGCGCGTGACGCGCAGTTGCAGAACCTGACTCTCACCAGCTGCGAGTACTTTGCTCTTTTCAAAGTCGCGCAGCTGGATAATTGGTGTGTCGAAGGAAATGCCAGAGGGGTACTGGACGTAGAGCTGCGCGACGGCTTTCCCGGCCACCTTGCCGGTGTTTTTGACTGTCACCGAGACAGTATATGCAACGTCGAAGAGCGCTGGGTTACCACCTTGGGCCCCTCCAGCTTTGACACCGGGCTTCTGCTCGTTGGAGTAGCCAGGGGGTATGGGTACTGTTTGGTCGAGTTACCGATCTTAGCAGCGGCGTCGGCATCCGACTTATCAAGCCAGGAGTATTTGTAGCGGAAGATCTTGTTGAAGTTGGCTGGCCAGTAAGCCTCTGATGCCGGAGGAATAACGGTCGAGTAGGCGGGGGTTTCACCCTTTGCGGGACGGGCCGGAGGGGTAGAGGTCAATGCAGTCACGGGCGTGATGGTCGCATTAGAAAATGAAAAGCTGGTGTAGCTGAGACCGTAACCGAAAGCATAGCGTGGGGTAATGCCTTCTTTGTTGAAGTGCCGATAGTCGACGTACAGACCCTCGGTGAAAGTGTCTTGGGGTTGCCCAAGTTGGAAGCCAACCAAAGATACGCTGTTAGGGTAGTCATCTTCGGACTTGGGAACAGTGTATGGTAGATGACCTGATGGCGAGACATCGCCGTATAGCACTTGCATCAAACTGTCTCCTGCTTCCTGACCCGGCAAATGTGCGAAGAGAACGGCCTTAACCGACGGTAGGTCGACCCATTGCTCCAACAGCACCGGACCCACAGTATGGACTACGACAACAACATTGGAGTACTTAGCAGCGACGTCTTTGACAAGCTTGTCGCCGTTGTGCCACAAGTTGAGTTTTGAACTGTCCCGATCCCCGGGATTTCCTTCGACGGTAATATAGTTTTCTCCGGAGTCCGCAGTCACAAAAACAAGTGCAACATCGTCCGGCGAAGGATTTGAGTTTGATGGGAAGGAATTGCTGTTGAAGAAACTGTACTTTGCGCCACGGGACTTGAGGCCATCGATGGGTGAGTCAACATATGGGTAGCGAGCAGAACCGCTACCCCAGCCCATGCCGAGCGTGCCCTTATTGCACCCTTGGTCGGCACAGGAGTTTATTCCATCAGGATTCTTTTCTGCGTCCGTTCCAAATACCTTTAATGTTGAGCTCAAAGACAAAGGCAAAGTATCATTGACGTTTTTCAGGAGCGTAATAGCATCACGAGCAACTTCCTTTGCCACTACCGCGTGATCCCCTTGAACGTCCACAAACTTGTTGACAACGCCCTTTGGAGAATTAGGCCAGGCACCTGGGTACAGATCTCCTTCCGCGTCCTGTGTGTTTGCGGAGAAATTGGGTTCAGGGTAGTTTTTATCTTGGCCCATTTGGTACCACGCCGCAAGGATGCGGGTGACGGAGTCGTCCAGCCGGTCGACAGGAATTGAGCCATTAAGTATAGCTCTCGAGTATTCATACATCCAGTACGATTGAGCTGTAACCAAAGGAATAGTATGAATGTCGCCGGGCATAGACATGTCCAGACCAGCCAAAGCTGAAGGCACACCTGAGATTTGAGCTAGCCAATCGGACATGACAAAGCCTTGGAAACCAAGCTCATCCTTGAGAACAGTGTTGATGAGATAGCTGTTCTGCGAGCATGCCGATCCATTGACCGCGTTGTAGGCGACCATGGCCGAGCCTACGCCAGACCGGATACTCTCTGCGAAAGGCCATGCATAAAGCTCATGCAATGTCCTGTCATCAAGGTTGGAAGAGATACCCTCTTGGACCAGACTATACATTCTGTACATTTCTTGTTCATTCGCAATCCAGTGCTTGATGGTCGCGATGACGCCCTTACTCTGGACACCTTCGACCGTCAAAGCAGCGCCGTAGGCCTGAAGAACAGGATCCGAGCCAAAGCCCTCCCAGTTTCTTCCTCCCCGTGGCTTCCTGCCAAGTGGTCCTACCGAAGGTCCCAGGTAGACATTGACGCCCTTTCCTCGGAACTCCTCGCCAATTGCCTCACCACGACGCCGCATGAGATCCTTGTCGAAGGTAGCACCGATGGTGATACCGGCTGGAAATGCCGTGTTGTGATCAGTATTGCGTACTCCTAGCGGGCCATCCTGGAGGCAGAATTGAGGTAGCCCGACCCGTAGAGCACTGCCTGTGTTTCCCACGCACCGTCCCATGAAAATGCCAGATCCGGCAGTGATATTTGTCTTCTCGGCGAGAGTCAAATTGGCCACAAGATCGGCAGCCTTTCGGTAACTTTCAGCCCATTCAGGTACCCAACCGCCATGCGGCGCAGGGTACGACGAGAGTGCAACATAGCCTGGCGGGACGGCGACGCGCTTGTCGATGGCCGCAGCGGCAGCGAAAGAAGTCAACGACAACAAGACTGCAAGAACCATGGTGACGCAATTAGGCTCTGACACCAGAGGAACTACGAGCGGGTAGGAGGCGTGTGGCTGCCTGCAGATAATGGTAAACGGAGAAAGCAAGTTACTTATACGAATACCCATGGTAGTACTAAGAACGGAGTATAACGCTTCTGGGAACGAGGCTGCTACGCTAACATTGTTTTGTAAGTTGATAGACGCGAGGTGCTGGGCGCTGAGCCCAGAAACGATCTTGGTCTGAGCAAGAAGGCCGCATGAGAATGCTAGTGAAATGTGGTAGCTACGTTTGAAAGGGTTCACGGGGGCGTGAGTGCTGGAAGGCAGGGCCGTCAACTCGCGACTTCGGTTGCTGGTAGCATCTCTCAGGAATCCGAGGGATGTGACTGTCGCAGCGAGTTCGAATTTTCCCGTTTGGTTGGTGCGATATTCTTGTTTGGTGATGCATAAACACGGGCCGGGGTGACGGCTCGGTTCATGCGGGGGCAAGGGCGGTACCTGGGCAAGCTGCCTCGGATCAAATGTCGGTCTGGTCGTCAGTCGCCAGGTTCGTCATGCGGGGGGTCACAAGGACTGGAAGATGCCAATGTTATTGCGCAGGGGGTATGCAAAGTGGGATGGAGATCTAAGCACGAGGATTGTTGTTGTTCCTGACGATCAGGAGAGTGCACGCGAGCCCTTGAGCAGCCACACACGACACCATCTTTTCAACGTTTGCTCCATTGTATGTATGTAGTCAGGGCACCATCCACGATGCGTATCTCACACATGGACCCACGGTCAGTACGCAGTATTGGCGGATGGCGGAGCCAAAAGAGAAATACTCGGATAGAGCGCTCTGGCACATGATTGTTCGGCTACCTAGGCACCTCCATCCATGCATCCTGTATTGGATCGACGCGCCCTCCGTTACCGAGATGAGTTGTCCAAGCGATGAGGTCAGGAATTTGTACACCAATCTCCACAACGGCAACGCGCAATCGAACGGCGCCAACGAGGGCCGGGGCAATGTCAATCCCTATCTTACATGCACGTGCAACCTTAATTGCAGGTATTGTAGCCGGTGGATCCACAGCACTTTGGAAGTGCCGGTTTGCGAAGCCCAGAAGGGCAAGGCACGACTATACCCTCGCGCCTTCGAGCACCTTTACTACGTCGGGCAAGACTGTGTCGGCACTCTCGCTACATCGCACGGCATGCCTACCGGTGTTACTCTCGGGGACATTGGTGAAGAAGGTGTCTTCACCGCGCACCCCTCCGATGTTCAAGATGCCAATGGGCATACCCAGCTCTTTCGCATGCTTGACCAGACGCCATGCGGAGTAAGTGGCCAGGCTACTACCCACGACCAGGATCCGTGACGCGTCCTCGACTGCCTGCTCTGCGGCCCTCTTCCTCTCTGGCGGGATGCTCTCGCCAAACATGACGACGCTGGGCTTGAGCACGCCCCCGGTGCTGCCCGCTTTCCACGCGCCATCTTGGTCGACGCCCACGCCCGGCTCGTGGCGAGACAGACAGGTCGGGCAAGCTGGATATCGAAAGGTGGTGTAGGGCGCGCCCGGGATATCGACGTCGCCGTCCGGGTTGGACTTGAGGCCGCGCTGGCGCCGCTCGTCGGGGTTCTCAGTGTCGAGAGCGCCGGTGGCGAGCATCTCTTGCAGGAAGGCGGCCCATGGCGGGTTCAAGCGGGCGAGGTCGGACTGGAAGGTGTTCCTGTCGTACGAGCTCTTGCAGGTGAGGCAGGTGAGGGTGCGGAGGTAGCCGTGCAGCTCGATGGTGGGGAGGGCGGGGTGGGCTTGCGGGTGGAAGCTGTCGACGTCTGGGCTGGTCAGCAAGGCGGTGGGCGTGGATGGAGGGAGGACAGGCGGGCGTACTCTGGGTGATGACAGAGCGCACAATGCCCAGCTCCCCGAGCCTTGCGACGGCAGCGTGTCCTGGGTTTGGCCTCGCCTTGCGCATGTTGGTCCAGCCCAGGAAGCTCCGGGCCCAGTACCGCTTGCGCATCTCGTGGTTCTCGCAGAACTCATTGTAGTAGATGGGCCGGTACGTCTTGTTCAGGGTGTAGGTGCCCTTGGTCCCGCGGTAGTCGGCCAGGCCCGAGGCGACGCTGATGCCGGCGCCGGTGAGCAGCAGGGCGGGCGCGCTCTCACGATGCAATGGCCGGGCCAGGAAGTCGACGAGAGCAGCGACAGCGCCCGAGGCAGTGCGGGCGCCCGGCGGGATGATGCGCGGCGCCGGCAGCGGGTTCGTGTACGGGATGCGCAGAAGAGGGGCACGAACGGGGGCATTGCTCGTGCAGCTCGTGCAGCTCGTGCAGCTGTCCTTCTTCCATGCCCAGGGACAGTCCCTCGCAGGCTTGCAGACTTGCAGCCGCAGGCACGGGCGCGACGGGGCGAAGCATCCGCAAAGTGCAACGGTTAGGTCATCGATGCGGAAAGCGGCCTAGCCGGGCGACGGTAGTGTGCAGCGGACAGTGGGGGTGGGTGCTGGCCGGGTGCTGGCCTGGTGCCGGGCCTGGTGCCATTCACTCCCAGACGGTGTCATGCCGCTATTTTTAGCGCGGGGTGCGCACTCACATCCGTGCCATGGCCCACGTCGATGCACGCCTTTATCGATTTTGGCGGCCGTGGGACGACGACGACGGGGACATGCAAAGGCTCTGACCGGCTCTGACCGGTTCGTGCACGCTTCACGCTGGACGCTTCAGGACACGGAGCTGTGGCCAAAGGTTGTCACTGTACGCGCTCTCATTCTGCTCCGTTCTATTCATATCGTATGGGTATCTCGTCAAATCAGTCATGTCGCAAATGCTCACACACGTCCTCTCCAATGCAGGCAAGGAAATAAACGAAAAAGAGTAATTGAAAAACTCGCACCCAAAGAGACAAGTGAGACTAAAAGGAAAGCGAGGAAACGTAGATACAGGAAATCTATCCCCCGTCCGCCCCATGCCATATCTCTTAACGATAGTGATGCGAGACGCCATGTATGCCCCTTCCCAATGCTGTCGTCTTATTCGTGAAGCGAGTGTCCGCTGAAAGAAATCCCTGCCCGATTACAATAAAAAGGAGACGATGAAAATGAAATGTAGAAGTAGAGCTAGGAAATAAATAAATAAAGAAAAGAAAAAAAAAACAGAGAAAACCTAGCCCCGAGTCCAGGTGCATGTGCACTAACTGAGAGTGTTTCCCAGTTTGCCATTGTGCTGGCTAATTCCGTCCCTTCAAGGAGCGTGAGGGGTATTGGTATAGAATAAAAAGAGATCCAGAAATGACAGCAGGCAATCGTGAGGGTCGTCAGGGATGGTTGGAAATTGAAAAGACAGCCGAGGCCAATGGAAAGAAAAGAAGAAGGAAATTAGAAAGAAGTTGAGAAATCCCGCCTGGCGGACTCGTCCGAGAACAAAAATGTGGACAAGTGCGCCTAGTTAGTTGTGTGGCACATAGGCCGACGTGTACTGCTGCATAGACTGGTGATTCATGGCTTGCTGTGCCATGGGCTGCGACTGCATCATCGCAGGCTGGGGATGGTGCTGGAGAATCGAGTGGATCGACGGCACGCGCGTCTGCTGGAAGCCGCTGGCTTGTGGGTAGGCCATGGGCATCTGGCTCGAAGCGTCCGTCAACACTGGCGAAGGGTTCTCGTTGAGGTCTTCCTCCAGGTCAGAAATGCCCACTCCGCTGTCTTCGTTGATCTCGTATGTACCCTGTTTTCTTTGTGCCTGGCGGTGCGCTTGCGTGAGGTTCTTCAGCCCCTTCTCCATGCACTATGGAGCTGATCAGTACGATGCAAGGCCAAAAGTTCGAACCCGTTTGCAGGTTCAGGCATGTTTGACACACCTTTTGTTCAACGAGCTGCCATTTCTCGCCAACTTTTGCACCCAAGATGCGCCACATTTCACTACGAACCTGCATGTAGGCCTCGGCAAGGACATCCAGCCTCACGCCGTCCCACTGCTCAGCATTCTGCTTCTCCATCAAACGCTCATGTCTCTTGCGGCAGGCATTGGCAGACTTGGACGGGAAGTGTTTGGGAGCTATCTGGTTCCAGTTCAACCCTTGAGCACGCGACTTGATCAAGAGATCGTCGTCTTGCTGAGACCACGTAGAACTCCGCGCTCCGCCTCCCGCAGCCGATGCAGTGGAGACGGAATTGCGGTGAATAGAAGAGACTCTGTCTGCTTTGGGCATGCTGGCAATCATGGAGAAGGACAAATAGGAGAGAGAGGACAAGATGGAGAGATGGAGCGAGAGAGAGGGCGTGAAATGGTGGTTGACAGACAGGAGAGCGAGAGGAGAGGTGTATTAGGATTAGAGGTATGGCAACGAAAGTGAGGATGCTGGAACGAAAGGTAGGAGAGGGACGAGACAGCAAAGAAACGAAGGAATAGGAGCTTTCGTGGATGGTGTTGTTGGGTGTCTGAAGAGCCCCCAAGCTAAGGCCATGGCACGACTTTATATCAGAGCCGCAGCCGTTTGTGTCCATCTGAACAAGGCCACACAGGCCGCCCGGAGAATTATCTGACACAGGGATCTGTTAGAGTAATCGCCAGATGACTTGGTGAAACTGCGGTCATGGCACTGGCGCTTCTCCCAAAGGGCGTGGAGAGGCCCAAAAGATGGTCGCCAGGGCGTCTGAGCCGTTCCCTATCCGGAACAAGGGAGCTTTCCGGGGAGACGAGAAGCGCCTGTTTGAGGATATTTTCTTCTGCGGCTGGCGCACCTATTCTAATTTTGCGCAGCAAGTGCAGCGTGAGGGTGGTGGGCGCTTAGTCGCACCCAGCCATGATAGGATCGCTAGAGACGAGCCTGGCAGCCAGGACAGGGGATGGTCCAATATTCGGTAGGGCTGAGCATCGCGGACCTGCAGCAGCGAGCCTTTGGCGTCCGTCGTAAGCACCCGGGCCTGGAAGAGCATGCACATGGTGAGCCGTCCACAGGAACAGGAAGCAAAGAGGCACGAGGGGGGACGGGGGGAGTCAGAGGGAGATGCCCGCTCCCTTGCAGCGACACAAATGGGCCGGTTGCCTCGTCGCCTTGCTGATAGTTGCTAAGCGCAGGGCGACGGTGGAGCGGCTGTTTCGAAACCGATCGTCGACGGGTTGTGGAGACGGCGCGGTCGTCTACGGGGTCGCGCCGCACGTGCTTTCCAACCACATCGCCATAGGAAGCGCTCAGCGGGCAGACAGCTGGAGATGGGGAGACGCCCAAGGTACACTGCTCCACCGCGA
The DNA here is from genome assembly GCA_026873275.1 of Pseudopithomyces maydicus. NCBI lineage: Eukaryota > Fungi > Ascomycota > Dothideomycetes > Pleosporales > Didymosphaeriaceae > Pseudopithomyces > Pseudopithomyces maydicus. Next base: position 1,241,230 of record JANTUC010000006.1, on the reverse strand, counting down.
TCTCGTCCGAGTCTGCGCCGTCGAGCCCGTCGACGGCACCTGGTGTGGGCCAAGCCGCAAGCAACGGCAAGAGTGCTGCATCCACGATCCATCCAATTCACCCACGGCTTGCTGGCTGCTTGCTTGCTTGCACGCAGTCGCTATTCTAAGCCTCCCATGTATGTACCCACTACGGGCCTATCCGAGCCAGCGAGCCGTCATCCCAGGTACCCAATCTCACCCAGCCGTTCACGCAACCTCGCCAAAGCGGCCACAGCATAGCCTCATTCACGCGGGAGTCAAGCCTCGCTGTCGGCACCCGAGCCCTCACAATCGATAAAAGACGCATGCTGAGACATAATTATGGTTATTACTACGGATCGGCAGGCGTTCGCTTGCCTGACGACTTGCGCCTTCACATCTTCCAACCACCTGTTCGGTTCGCAAAGAACCCAGTCGGATCGTACTGGTCGCGTACGCGACGCGCAAAATCCGCAGTCCGTAGCCGGCCAAAATAGTCCTGCCGATAATAGGCATCGTTTGCAAAAAGCGGCAGGTATGCTTCGGGCAGCTTACCTTCCGTTGTATACTTATCCACCAGGCTCTTGGACCCATTGTACAACTTCTGCGTCGCAGCATCCATGCGCTCGTTGTCCAGTGTCGACAGCCACGAAAAGTCAAACTCCAAGACAATACGGTCAATGTCATCGTCCAGATCGAGCATGTCACCGCCTGCTTCCTTTGCCTTGCGCGCCAGTCGTTTCGGAATCGGCTGGAACGCGACCGATCCGATGAGTCCAGCAGCATCGATGACAGACTCGGTCGTATTTCTCCAGTTGTTGTAAAGGTCGCCCAAGAAATCGACACCCACATCAGCACTCGGCAACGGGATTGTCTCAGTCGCGATAGTATAAATCTCTGTCTTGATCACACCAAAGTTGTTGTGGGTCAACAGGTCGGTATAGCTGCGCGACTTGGTGTCATCCGATACATGGCTTATTGCCGTGAAGTTGTCAAACACGCCTGCAGGTGGTGTGGGGCCATCGTAGAACAAGAACATCAACCACATGTCGATCAGTCCAAGGCTCGTGAGCTCAGCGGTCATGATCTGGATGGAAAGTCAGTGCTTTCCATGTCATAGCTAATGCTTTCAAAGATGCCTGGTGTTGCCCCAGAGGAACGGACTGCACCAACCAGACGTTTTGCGCATGGGGGAAACTCACAATTCCAGCCTTATCGTCAGGGTAATACTCGGTAAAATCCCGGACCGCCGCCAGAATCTGCGGTGTTTTGTCTGACGTGTAGATGATGTTGCCTCCCCAGATCTGACCTTGGGGATGGGCTTTCATCGTGTATGCTGTGATAACACCATAGTTGTTAATACCGCCCTTGAGTGCTTTCCACAAATCTGCATTGTGGCTTTCCGATGCTGTGACAATCGATGCATTCGCGAGCACAATCTCATACTCGACAATGTTGTTCGATACCCAGCCGTATTGCGTAGACAAAAAACTGAGCCCACCACCCAGGACAAGCCTGCATGTTTTCATCAGCATTAGTCTCAACTCCTTTAAACTTGATGGAAAACTCACCCTCCAACACCAACATCTCCAATTCTTCCACCCACAACTGTGACTCCTGTTCCGTCTAGTTTTCCAATAACATCTTCCCAGTCATTCCCAGGGCCCACCCTCACTGTGCCGCTTGCAGCATCATAAATCACTTCGTTGAGTTCCCTTGTCGAAATCAATGGACCTCCATCAATACTAGAGAATCCTTGGTTCGGGTTGTGACCTCCGGATTTGATAGCGAAAGTTTCGTTGTTGGCATTCAGGATGCGGATGATGGCTGCGACTTCCTGGGCAGTGGTGGGGTACAGCTGGCAGGAGGGCTTGAGTGCACCGCATGCAGTGGACCAATAGTTTGCTTGCTCGGCTAGAAAAGCAAAGCAATTAGCATACCGAACCTTGGAACCTTGTTGAAACCTTTGGAACCCAACCTCTCACATGAAGATAGCATGTACATATGTAGAGATGAGAATGGGAAACATACATGTATATTTCGGCTCGAACCGCTTCTTGACTTCAATGGAAGTTGAAGACGTAACGCTGGAACATGTATCTGCGCGCACAAATCCTGCAGACGCTGCAATTGCAGCGGCAAAAGCAGTCCAACGCATATTACGCATTACGATTAGGATTAATCTCTCGACGCACAATAATCTAACAGCGAAAACAAAAAAGAAAGGCGTCACGTCCGCAAAGCATTATATACCCTCGCCTCAGTCCCTATCGATCAACCCACTCCAATCCCTGATTTCGTTTCATGACTGGCGAGAATACCCATGGAGCTGGGCTCTCCTAACGCTCTAGGATGATGATGCACAAGATCCGAGCTCCTAACCAGGTATCGAGGTATCGTTGGCACCCGGAAAGTCGCCAAAGTATCAGAAACCCATAGCATTTCCAATAATACGAGATAGGGGCCAGGATCCTGCTCGCACTATCATGACTCTCATGGCCGCTTTGCCTGATCTCGCGCGGCGACTTTCCCTGTTTTCGCACGCAACCCAAAAGAGAGCCCAAGGTTGGGGTGTCCGAAAGCACGAAGCAATATGGCTTGGGTGTTGCTTTTGTACAAGCTCCCGTGGGTAGAGCTAGGATATATACAATACCGACGCAGGCCCACTCACACCACCTGCTGCCGGTAGATAGTGACATACCCGATTCCTCCTTGAACGAAAGCCAACAGACTAGACGACGTCACCCCGCAGACCGTATTCACCGTGTTCTTGCATGCATCAGATAGGATTTTTTCCCTCCTCTCCACGGAAGTTTCGGGTGTCAAAATGAAGATGTACATAGTACACGGTTGAAAGCACGTTCGCGTATTCTCACCACGAGTAATTGGGATGGCGAACTAAGCCCAAGTGAGCCATGTTATCGCTACGCTTATGCATGGGTAACCCTCCTGGGCAAGTTTCGTCATCCCACGGCACGAGAGCAACATCACTTAATAGAAGCACCGGGAAAACAGCACACGTAGAACAGTAGATGAGCTGAGTTCCCCAATAAACATTCATTACGTAGTGTCGTTCATAGCATATCGAAACTGAAGACCCTTGCTGGCCCCATGCTTCCCTCTCACTCCTTACAATTCCTTAATACACCCCTGTTCATCATTGAACCCGCTCTCTCTTTCTTCTCGTCTTGCTCCAATCACACCCCGTATCGCACCCTAGAGATGCATTTGATATAAAGAAAAAGAGAGCAAAGTGGATACTTGCAGTCAAAGTCCCCATCCCCTCTTTTGACATGCGAGTTAAGTGTTGAGATTGTAACACAACAAAACAAGCCTACCGCCATCCAAGAATGCAGCATTACACCGACCGTTCGTTGTAATAGGTTTCTGTTGACCCGGAGAGTAGCCTTTCCGCCCACTCACTGGAATACGCAACGAGAAGAAATCGAGCGACCACACGCAACGAACCCACAATGGATACTCCAACCAAAAGATGCGAAAGCGAGGTATATCGAGCGAGAGCGGAGGCGCGCAATTCATCAATAGAACATTCCGCCGATGAAATCCACCCGAAGGCAACAATCAAGTAAAAAGTACATGGTGGTGGGAGCGTATCGTTGCTTCCATAACGTCATACGCATGAGCTCAAAAGCAAAGGCAAACCCGGAATTTTGAAGAAAGAAAAATCCCCACAGCCATAATAGGCCAGTTATTTCGACAGATGAAAAGGTTGCTTTTGTTGGCATGGCATCCGGGAATGGTACGAGGATATCGCTAAATAGGAATTACTGCGTAAACGACAAAAAGACAAAGAAAATTACGGAAAAGAGAGGGCTGGTTTCATTCATCGCTGTTGATGGATCGTCCAGGGTCACTAGGAGGTAGCTGGGATGAGCTCCCATGACTGGAGAGCTGTTTCTCCTGATCAGCAGTTCTCCCCGACTTGCGTCTGAAAAAGCTTTTCAGCTTCCTGTACGACTCGTCCGGCCGGGACTTGTGGCTGTAGGGGAGTTCGAGTCCGTTGTAACATTCAGTACTGTAGGATCCAGTGATGCAGATTGCTGCTGATTTGGCGTGTCAAAGTCGCCATTTCGATGATCGCGTTGCTTGCGGGTGGGTCGCCACCACTCTGATCGGCGGTGTTGGTCACGTGAGCCGTCAGACCTGGACATGTTGCTGTCATTGCTGAATTTGTTGGACTCCCATGCCTGCATCTTGGATCCATCATAGTTTCCGTTCGCGGTAACGGAAAGGTCTACTTCGGAGTGGCTTTGCGATGGAGGGTGGGGAACCGGAAAGAGGTTTGTTCCTAAATCAAAGTCAGTGACCATGCTTGAAGAAGGCTGATGAGAGGAAAACGGTAGGAGTGCCATTTGAACAGAATGTCTTACCCTGACTGTGTCGTTGTGATGAAGGTGCTGTGACAGGCCTCAGTGCCTTTTCTTTCGGAGACGACTTCGTCATCGTATCCTTGCGGTTTGCCGCAGGCGAAGGCGACTGACTAGTAACATTCTGATCAGGTTCATTGTCAGGCGTGTCACCCACACCTGATGTTTGGGTTACGAGAATAGCTGTCAAGCTCGCATCTCCGCTTCCTCTCCGAGATTGGCTTTGGTTTTCGCGAGAACGAACGCCGGGAAATCCAATCCCAGAAGAGCGTTGAGAGCCTTTGTCCACTCCCGAGGATCGTCGCGAACTTGACAACACACCATGAAATGAACCCCCAGAGCCGCGTCGCCCTCCGTTTTCAGAATCGATCACCCAAGCTGAGCTCTGCACTGTGCGGCCAAGCTGCGAGGTTGGTAATGTCGCCGGTGGTTGTTGTTTCGAGCCCAGAGGACCACCCGAGAAAGGACTTGGCGTTGGGTCGACAGCGAATGATGGGTTGAGGTGTCCCAAGGAGAAGTGTGGGTTCTTTTTCGCCTTGTTCTTTTCGTCGTTGATTTTTCTTTCCCAAACACTTTTATTTGTCAATATTTCATCCACAGCGTAACGCATAGCAGGAAGTATGTCGGCGACGGCTTCGAAGAGTGGCCTCGCAAATATGTTCATAAATCCGATTTGTGATTCGCCGAGTTTGATAATATCGTCTTGTACTGGTGGCCCGCCAAACAAACAAGAAGGCATCTGTAGCTCTTGTTCCATGACTCCTTGGTTGCTGAACTCGTCGGTCAGAATGTTTGCCCATCGAGCGGCGGTTGGGAACTTTCGCGCCTTTCTTGTGTCAGCTTCTTCTTTGGAAAGTAATGATCAAACTTACGACATTGCTGATGTCGGCACACTTGATCAGTAAACCGCAAGCTAGGTCCTTATTTTCCTCACGGATTTTGACATTCCAACCGTCAATCATGCCTTTGTCGTGCCCTAACTTCTCTTGCAGATTGCCAAGATCACTCATGTACTTGAAGTGCAACCCCATGTCCGTTGCGAGAATACTGTTGATCATCAGTTTTCTCATGGCGGCATCCGAAAAGGCCCTTGGCCAGTACCGGCGAAGGATCTGGGAATATGCAGCGCAATGAAACGATTCGAGAACAGAGCGATCGTTGTATAATTGCGCCAATGGGGCATTGAGTGCGACTAGGAAAGCGTTGTTCACACCGGGGTGTCCGACATCATGTCCGATGGCAGAGACCAGGAGGGTGAGTGCGTCAAACGGTTTGAGGAGCGTAGCTATTGGTGATTCCGGCGCAGACTGTGCTCGTGGAGTATCAGTCGGATACCACGGCAGCGTGCCAATTTGTACCAGAAAATGAAACAAAGCTTGTAGGACGTCGACCACATGGCGAAAGTTGTGATAAAGCACGAATTCGTTGTAGGCCTGTCGACTGGCGAGAAGGAACACTGAAAGCTCGTCTGATGGTGCCTTGTTAGTAGAGGAAATGGGCTAATTTTCAGCATCCACATACCATCAGTCATGCCCCATTGTTCCACTTCGGGCATTAGCAGTGCGTGCTTCAGCATAAGTAAGGCCGCGTAAAGCAGTTCGTCGTCTGTGAAATCGTGCGCAGAGAAGGCCCAGGTACCGACCGCTTTCGCAACGACGTGTTTTCGGTCTTCTTCGACGTAGATATCCCTGACAAGGTTAGCGCGACATGTCAATCTCATGCGCAGATAGTCATACTTGGACTCGAGAGAATCCCCAACTGTTTCTGGATTGCAGATGCCGCCCATCAGATTCGAGACCATGGCCTCGCGCAGATAGGCATACGGTTTTTGGTCATTCACGCCGACCCAGCTCAGTTTCCTGTTTCTCTTAGTTGTCAAGAAACTGGCCTCTTCCCGCGCGACCTCCTTGTGCACCCGATATGCGTGTATGACCAGCCCATGCACGTTATCTTTCGATAGCGGACTGGGAAGAACATCGACGGCGCCAGCGTCCAGGTATCTGGACAAGCGGACAGTGTCGGTGAGCACCTGGGAGCCGTGCACGGCCGAGGAAGGGAGCGCATTCGAAGACCATTCGCGGTCCAATCCGCTCAGCAGGACGACGGGGATGACGAGTTTGGAGAAGTTTTTGGAGGCGACCTCGGAGGAGATGTGGGTGAGCAGGTGCATTCCGTAGATGTCGTCGGGCTCGTCTGGGTTGATGCGCATGAGGCGCGTGGCGGTGGGCGAGGGGGTCCTGGGCTCGCGCGACAGGCGCTTGAGGCGCTGCTCCTCGTCGTAGGGCACGTCGATCAGGACAACGGTGGGCACGTTGTCTTTGGTGGAGTCGAGGAGCTGGGAGATCTTGGCAAGACATGATGCGCCGGAAGCGCACACATGGACTGCGGGCTGGGAGTTAGTGCGGAGCGAGGGTGCCGCGATGCAGCGGTGCAGCGGGCGGGAAGCAGGCGGGAGAGGCGCGTACCTTGGTTGAAGGTGGAGAGGATGCTCTCGACGTTTGCGTGGACGTCGGGCGGCGCCGCCTTGGTCGCGCCGGGGAAGTAGCCCTGGGGCACATTGCCGGTGGAGGTGCGGGCGACGAGCGAGCTGGACAGCGTCTCCCGTCGCACGTGTTCGTCGTTGGCGCGGCGGTCAATGTATATGACATTGCAGGCGCCATGCTCCATCTTCTCCACTCGTGCGGCAGCGACCAGCTCGCACTGGTCTCTGCGATGGGTGGAGCCTCCCGCTCGGTCGGGAGGGTGTCTACGAGCGGCGCAAAACGGGGGGTGGTGGTCGCGACGGGTGCGTGGGTGCGTGGGGCGGGCTGGGGTCGCGGACGGTGAGGGCGCGCGGTCGGGGGCGTGAGGGTGCAATTGGGATGGCGGTCGAGAGGCTGGCTGGCGGAGGGCGAGGTGTTGAGCGCCAATCGCGGCGGGCGTGGGGAAAGACAGATCTAGCCTGAAACGACGTCTGAGCAGCGGCCGGAGAGGGCGCTGGGGCGGGCGAGGAATGTCTTGGGCGTGCTACCCCGGGATGCAGTGGATGCCAGCAGCGACCATGGCAGTGCGCAGGCGCGGGCTCGAGGGTGGTGGAGGATGGCGGAGGATGGCAGCTGGGCAGCCGCCGGACTCGACGCTGCAAGCGCAATAGTACGCCTTCGAGAAGGCCATTTGGAAGCTCTGCCACCGCCGTCCCATTGGGCGCCTGCGGACAAGCTGTGGGCCCCGTCACCCATCACGCCCCCTCGGGCCCTCTCAGCAGTGCGAGCAGAGAGCACCGCGCCTGGCCTTGGCTGCATACGGGGAACCGCACCCGCCCTCGCCCTCGCCCTCGCCCTCAGGCGCACAAAACCACCTGGCCTGGCCTGGGCACCTCGCCCGGAGTGAGTGCCCTCGCCCACCGCCCACCGCCCGCCGCCCACCGCGACGACCCGCAACCCGCAGCCCGCAGCCCGCAGCCCACAACCACCGCTACCACCACCGCAGCGCACCGCCCCGCCAGACGCCGACGCCCGTTTTCTAGAAGCATGCTAGAAGACGGCTAGCAGCAGCCGCTGGGCCCCCTCGACAGCGCTGCGAGCGAGCGAGCGAGCGAGCGAGCCCAGTTCTTCTGTTCGCACCCGACTCGACCCACCGATCGGGCAGGTCGCTATCTGCCACTGTGGCCGCGGCTGATCTTCACTGTCCACACCAGCTTCCACGTAAGCGCCTCTCCGCCCATCGCTCTCTCCGCCCGGCCTGGCATCGGCGAAACTCCACCCTGCAACTAATCACACCTCCCACCGTGCCGTGCAAGACCAGCACCCTGGGAACGCCATGTTGGCGTTTTCTTTGTTCGGCTGCCCGCCCAACCACGCACTATCCCCGCCGGATTGGACAGCACTGGCCCAGGGCAGAACAAAACAAAGAAAAAAACGATGCTATTATCCCAGGTCGGCTGTCTGTATTTTGTATTGGTATATCCTCACATGCAACGCTGATCAATCCCTGTGCCTCCATGCCCGCCACGCCAACAATGCAAAGAACACCGTCCTTCCTCATGCCAATGGACATGTAGTGCGCCAGTATCAAAGCCAGAAGCAATAGACCTCCCCATCATCCACACAAAAAGAAACACCCACCCCCTTCTCTCTTCACTCCTCACCCACGCGCAGAGTCCACAAACCTCGCAAAGAATGTTCGCCACTCCTTCTCTTTCTTCACGCTCTCGAAAGCACCCGCCAGAGTGTGGAGATACTGGTCTACCACCTCTCCGCTGACTCCCATGCCCGTGAGATCCGTTCGTAACCGCTCGACGAATGGCTCACCCGCCTTCTTCACAATCTCCGCTTGCAGATTGGCGGCTTCGTAGAGAAGCTGTTTGGCCTGCGCGTCTTTCGCGTTGAAGCCGGCCGAAGCGGGGATGGACCATATGAGCGGTGAGAAGCGCTCGACGACGTAGTTCTCGAAGCCGGGAATCGGCGTCGTGGTAGACGTCGGCGTCGCATTGGCGCCGGGTCCGACTTTATCTGGCCCGCTCCAAACAGATGTCATGCGGATCAACACAGTAAGGGCCAGACGAGCCGTTGGATAGTCGGATGTGTCTCTAGCAAACGTGTCGATCGACGTTATGATGGTATCGAATGTTGCTTGGTTGGCTTCGCTCACGAACACCGACCCCAATCCTTTCCCTAACACCACTATGATGAAATTGAGGTACTCCCGACGTAGCTCTTGAAGCTGTATCTCGTCATCTGTGCCGGACGGTGTCACTGCCAACGCAGTAAAGATGCGCTGGAGCAGCGGCGTGAGGACGGTATCGAGGATGCTGGCTATTTCTGTCTTGAAAGTATATATCATCTGACCCAGCACCTTCATAAAAGTGGCGATTTCGTCCATGGTGGAGCTGAGAGATAACAGTCCTTCGATCCAAGAAGGGATTTCTTGAAGCAATCGCGAGCCCAGTACAGCTATCATCCGGGAAAAAGCAAAGCGAGCTGCATATCGGATTGTGCTTGATGAATTCAGCGATTTCAAAGCAATGAGAATGGCTTCTGATGCCTTCGCGAACTCGTCTGACACATCGCTTTGTGGGATTTCGCTATTGTTGGAGGGTATCCAATCTGAGAAACCACGTGCCAGAGTACCTATAGCCATGATAATGTGATGGATCTGCAGAATCGAACGCTCGTCACCATGCTGTGCTTGTGGTAACGTTTGTTCCAAATCAGCGAACAGTGGGCTCATGATGGTCTGCGCGTAGAGCTTCTTGTTTTCAGTCGGCACCGTGCTGGAAGAAGCAATGCATCCAACTGCTTCAAACAGATATAGTTGCGAGTCAAAAAGAGCATCCGCAGATTTGTCTTCTTCGTCAGATGACATATCGTCTCCTGAATCCTCAGGTAGCTCGGCTTTAATGGTGAGAAGGTCGCCAATGGCCTGGATGATGTTATAGGAAACATTCCCAAGTTGTGATCGCAAGTGCCGAACTAGACGTAGGAACAAGTACCATGATCTTGAACGAACTTTAACGTGGTTGTTGTGGGTAAGACGAACAAAGTTCTCAAGCACCTTGGGGATTTGGTGAGGGTTCTGTTCAAAAACTGGTAATAACGAACGCAGATCTCCATATACTGGAGCTGTATGGCAGGGTGGGGATGATTGACAATGTCTAGCACAGTCAGTTTTAGGTAGTCTACGGATACCGGACTACACTTACCAGCATCCAACATACTGTTCATCATCCCCACCAGTTGGCCCGCAGCCACCGATGATGGTTCGCGCTTGGCATATAAACCTGAATTGCGCATTGCCATTTCTCCAAACAAGTACATCTCGTAAAGAGCAAGGTCTAGGTCACGCCAATCCACTGCTGAATGGCCGCCAGTAGAGAGCCGAGTGAAGGTATCACTTACTACGCGACTCAGAGTTTCGATATAGAAGTTTTCATCAATAGCTGCGATGGTTTGCTGTAACACATGGAGTCGTTTTCGCAAATCTTGAAATTCTGCTTCATCTGTCTGCTCGCCCTCCTCACCCCAGGAAACCGCCTCGTCATATTTCATCTTTGCAATGATTGCCTCTAGAACCGGGGGAAGTGTGGCCACGTACTGAGATGGCAGTGCCCCAGTTTTCTTGTGCAACTTGCGGAAGAAAGTAAGGAGGTCGGTGAGTGAAGGGATAATGGTCGAGCAGACCTCATCATACTGATCGGCAAAAAACCTCAGCAAGTAGGGTGAGAAAACTTGGAGAAGTGCATCGGCACGTTGGCGAGTGTCGTCGGCCACGTTATCTGTCTCCAATATCCTGACGATATCGAAGACGATGTTGTTTACCAGTTTTGCAACAGTCTCGGCAAGATCGTTATCGTACGTAGGGGTGCTCTGGTCGGCAAGCGCGGGACTGCTGATGAGCTGGCCAACGACAGAGCCAAGATTCAAAATCTCGATCAGTTGCACCTTGTCCGCCGGACCCATCTTCTTGCCCACAATCTCGGAGAAGGTGTTAATTGCTGCGTCGCGGACAGTCATCTGAGGGCTCTCCGTAGACGACGAAACTTGTTGGCCAGCCATCTGCAGCAGTATCATGATCATGTTCTCGTTGACAACCAGACCAATATCGATCCAGCTAACCCATCGACCGATTGCGTTCAAACAGAGCTCGATCAGACCCAAATCTGTCTCCCTCCACTTTGCCAGGATCTCCTGCCACGACGAGGAAATCTTTTGAGCATCACGCTGGCGGATTAAATCTTTAATATCTGCATTTCGCTTCTGTTCGTCTTCGGGTCTTGCCACCAAAACATCTGCGATCTCGTCGTGGACTTGGGTCAACATGCGAAGGTAAAGGAAAGTAGAGTAAACGTTGACCGTGCCAATGGCTGTCTGGTCGCCGGCCAAGGCGCGGAAATCGTCGAAAAAGGACTGCCAGGAGGAGGGGTACAAGGCTACAAATAGATAGGTGATGGTCTGCATCAGCTTGTTCTGTATGTGGGCCGTATCTGTTGGCCTAGCCCCAGTCGTGTATGTTTGGCGGATGTAGTTCATGAGCGTGTCCTTGATATAGGTCATACTCGGGCTGTCTAACCGATGCTCCTGCACGGCATTGTTCACAAGGTCGAGGGAGGTATGGCGAATGATCTCGGACGGGCGGGGATCGCGCGTGAACAGGGTGAGGCCGGCCTGCCATGCAGAGCCCTCAGTGCGCAGCTGATTGATGTATTCTATCGCCTGGCCGCGTAACTGCTGGCTCGATGTGGGATCGGAGGCGATTTGGATCGCATTTTCGACCTGGAGGAGTACACAGTCAGAGCATGTAAACACGCGGGGCACGCCTCACGCACTTGAGCCTCCATTTTCCACCACCGTCCCCGGCGCGAGTTGCTCTTGTTATTATTTCAGCCGGTCTTCTTAGTTGTGCACAGATGCAACAGCCAAAAAAAGTGGTGTGATGTAATCTCTGCGAAGCTACCGGGCCATTGGCGAAAGCTCTGCGATCATTGTACGATTGTTTTGGGCGGTCAGGGCGGGAGGCGGGGCAGCAGGCAGTCGTGGTGGGGTGAAATGATTTGGTCCTGGGCAGTCGCCGGTGGTCGACAGGTAGGAATTGCGTTTGTCCGATGCCGGGAGCAGAGATCACCCCGAGGCCTTTGTTCGCGTGACGTTTGTAGGGTTATGCATCAATGAATCAGCTGTGTGGGCTTGGATTTGGAGGGTGGGACCCGAGCATTTGCGGTGGGCACGTGCCAATTGAATTTACCAACGCAAAGTGCCGAACTGGCATCTCACAACAGCTCGCTAGGAATGTCGCATCGCAAATGTAGTATATGCCGTTTTCTCTATATGACTGGCATCTCCCATGCGCCTATGCGAAGAGGCACGATATTAACAGAACACGGGAAGTGCCCGAAGCCTGCATCTCTACTACCTACTCAAGTCTGCCCACGCTAATGTGGGAGTCGAGTGTCCTCTACTACACACAAATGTCTTACAACTTGCTCCTCACGCCCGAATCGCTTCTGTGGCGGTTAACCTGCAGCACGCCAAACGAACTGTATCACCCACTAGACACCCAGATGCTTCGCGTGGTATGCTACGTGGTCATCTGCAAAGGAGGCCATAAAGTAGTAGCTGTGGTCATAGTCGGGCTGCATCCTAAGGTCGATGCCCTTGTCGTTGCCCGATTGCTTTGCCGCTTCAATGAAGTTCTCGGGAAGAAGTTGCTTTTGCTTGTAAAAGTTGTCGCCCGTGCCCTGCTCGCTGTTAGATGCCATCTTCAAGCCGCTAGGTGAGGAGAAAGTCATGGATGAGCCAACCTACCACATCGATGAGCATTTCCAACGGTCCCTTCCACTCTTTGACAAGCTCGGTAGCATCGTGCTCTTTCCATTTCTGCTGTTGATCCTCGCCGAAGTAGCCTTTGAACGCTTTCTGTCCCCACGGGGCATTGATTGGGTTCGCGATAGGTGCGAACGCGGAAACGGACTTGTACATTCCAGGATTTTTCAAGAACTGTCTCTTGTCAGTCTGATGACACGCTATCATCGGGGCCCTGGAGGCGAATATACCAGTGTCAGGGCTCCATGGCCGCCCATGCTGTGGCCAGTGATACTAATTCGGTTGCCGTCGAGTTCCTTGAAATGTGCGAACAGAGCTTCTGGGAGTTCCTTGGTGATGTACGAATACATGTTGTAGCCCTTGTTCCATGGCTCCTTGGTCGCGTCCACGTAGAAACCCGCACCGGAGCCAAAATCGTACGCATCATCCTCACCCTCGATTTTCAGGCCTCCTATCAAGATAGATTAGATGATGGAAATCAACACTTGGAACCTACCCAACATACGTGGGCTGGTGTCTGGATAGACCACTGCAATGCCCTTCTGGCTGGCACCGTGCTGGAAGAAGCCCTTCTCTGAGCAATTGTCACCCGTGCATGTCAAACCGGAAAGATAGAACAGGACGGGTACTTTTGCGCCAGACTTTGAAGCTTGTGGAGGAAGGTAAAGATTAAGTTTCATTTCTGTGTTTGTGCTTGAAGACTGATGAGAGAGCTTTAGAAGCTTGCCCCCGAAGGAGGCAATTGTCGCAGTCGTCTCAAAAGACATGGCGGAAGCTGAGCGAAGTACACGTGAGAGATACGTTATGGCGGCAAGGGCGTGTTGTTGAAGGGAAAACGTGCGACTTGGGGCAGCGGCTCTGGTTTTGTTTGCTCTGTGACGTTGAGAGCTCCAATTGCCATGCTGCGGGGCATGCTTCCCCTCTGCTGGAGCCCCACCACCATGGCTGAAACGGGTCAAGTATTCCATAGCTCACAGCAACCGGATCCGCTCCTGTCACCCAAGAAACGTGTAAATTCGGTCTTGATTCGGGAGGGTATGTGATAATGATCGCTGTTACGCCATTCGCCGAGCAATTTCCATCTTTCCTCCCCAGAAACTCCGCAAATGCTAATCACGCCCGCCTACATGCCCATCTCCTCCGGCGCACAGATATAAATCCAATCACACAGGCATCCAGCACACGCTCTATGTCAAAAGCTCCTCACAGGTCCAGTCCTCGTAGCTGTGGACATGTTAGTGTGCGACTCTGGGGCAACAGGCTGCAACGACCTACAATCCATCGGGGAGATAGCGGCGCACAACCAGGGGGATCTTCTTCTCCCGCAGCTCCTTCTGGGCGATTTCGAGAGGGTCCGTCATGCCCTCGACATCAATCAGGACAGGTGCGTTACCGCTGATCTGTAGCGCCCTGGTTCCTAATATGCGCGCCTTCTCGTACTTGGTCATGTATGGAGTCGTCGAACGCTGGTCGTTGGGCACCTTCTTGGACTTCTCTGCTGCGACCGTATTCTTGGTCGAGGACTTGGCGGCGGCAGCGGCGCTGGGGTCTCCGCTTTCGACAATGTTGTCTGCGTTGTCGTTGATGGTCTCTGGGTCCTCCTGCTGGCCCTCGCCATCTGCACCGTCGTCATCGTAGAGATCGGGCTCCGCCTCCTCGTCGTAGACATCGACGTCACTAAAGAAGCAAGCGGGTCAGCTCTATTGTTCTTCATGCGGATCCAGAGGAAGCGTCGTACTCGTTGTAGCCGCCCGCGTCGTAGCCGTCGTCGCCTCCGTAGTCAGACATGGTTGCAGTTATGGGCGTGTATGCGCGGGCGTGCAGCGGAAAGCAAAGGGACACCGGCGGGCTGAGACACAAGAGCGAGGCAGCAGTCGGGCGCGAGGGTGAAGGCGCTGGCGCGTTGAACAAAGATTCGCGGAAGCACGGACCTAAAATTTTGGGAAGATCGCCTTGCAACCTTCTCCACTGAATTTTGGCCGCTGCCGCAGGACCAGCCGCTCATCACGCCAAACGTCTTCCCACGTCCGCAATGGCGACGAAGCGCAAGGCTGCGGCTTCGGCCCTTGTGCCGCTGCAGAGCATGACGAAGAGGCCTTGCACAGGTAATCAATTTGCGCCGCCGACCACACAATCCTCGCCCACCTAACTGACGCCATGCACGCAGACGCCATGGTAGACGCACCCGCCGACGCCAACTATGACGACGACCGCAAGGTCCACTACACCGACAAAGGCATGAAGCGAGCCGACAGCGAGGCGCGCAGATCGTGGAACTACGTCTGCGATTTCGCCGGCTGCGGCCAACGCTTCAATCGTCCCTGCCGCCTCGAGTCCCACCTGCGCACCCACACCAAGGAGAGACCTTTTGCATGCGACCACCAGGGCTGCGACAAGACATTCCCTCGAAAAGACCATCTCCAACGCCACCTAGCCCATCATCACGCCGAGCCCGAGCGGAACCACGTATGCGACTGGCAAGGGTGCGGCAAGACCTTTACATCCAACGGCAGGCTACAACGGCACAAGGAGGTGCACCAGTCCAAGTTCTACTGCAACGCCTACCCGCCATGCAACGAGGCTTTTCGGAAACAAGAGACGCTCGATGCTCATGTCAAGACGGTACATATGGAGACCAAGGCGTACCCGTGCACCTTTGTCGATCCTTCGGGAGTGAAGTGTTCGCGTGGCTACCAGACAGAGAACAGTCTGCGAAGACACATGACTTTTTCGCATGGAGAAAGGGAAGAGAACCGATATTTTTGTATGCTTTGCCCCGCGCCTGGCATCGAGAGCGAACTCAACCGGGGCCCCACTGGTGAAGCCATGGTTGGAGAACCATTGTCTTTTGCTACTGCCACCGAACTCAAGGCACACGATAAAGAGGTCCACCCGCCCACTTGCTCTGATTGCGGCCAGGTGTTCAAGAACAAATCAACCTTGGATAGCCACTTCCGAGCATTGCACGCAAGCCCAAGCGACCAGGAGCTGTTCCCGTGTCCATACCCGGATTGCGGTAAAATCTTCAACAGGAGAGGCAACCTGAATGCGCACGTCATCCAGGTGCACGAAAGCCAGTACCGCTTCGCCTGCACCGCCAATGCTATGCAGCTGTCTAAGCACTCTGATTTGAGTGCTTGGAACGGAGAGAATGCATGCGGCAAACAAGTCAAGAGCAAAGCAGCACTGGAACAGCACATCCGCACGCATCATCTCGGCCTTCCTAATCGCAAGGATACCAGAAAGGCAGCAAAGGCTCGAAAACGGCTCATCCCAGATCCGACTCCCCTTTCTATGCTCACTGGTGTCGGCTATGAGGAGGGCCGACCTATCGTATGCTTGGCCGAAGGCTGCCCTCATCGCTTCGCTAGAGATCGCGATCTCAAGCGCCACATGGTCGCTGTCCACAGTTATCTGGATACCGATGTTGAAGCTGATTTCCTGGAACGTGACGCTACGAATGGCGGACAATTCTGGATCGGTGGGCTGGATGATTTCGATCCCATGTCTATGACCGGATCGGCAGATCCCAGTTTGCCGCATACGCCTTTGCCGTATTTTGGTGAGCAGGCCATGGATACAGACATGCGAGGCGATAACGCCAAGGCGAATGAGATGCTGCAACCAGTGCCGATGGATATGAACATGTTTGATATGGACGTGGACCTGGCTAGTTTTCCAGGCGTGGAGAGTCCGGAAGATGAATTTGAAAGTGGCTTTTTGGCTTCGCTCCAGCAGTACAACGAACGTATGTCGGGTTGAGCATCGCCCTCCTCAACGCTGAAATGCACGAGCGATAACGGGCATACGATTTAATGAAATAGGCATAGGTTCGAAATGAGCCGCAATTAGTAACGAATGACGAAACGGCGTATGTGACGATGTTTCAATATAGCTAGATACCCAGAAGAATTTCACGAGGCTTTGGATTTTTGTGTAAATTGTGATTGAATTCTATTCGATCATGCTATGCTATGCAATTCGACTGTATAATCGCTAACCAAACAAACCAATAACAGTATAATACAAGAATCATCTTCCCACCGGCTGCCTCTCAAATTAAAACGCTCTGCACTTCACCTACATGTTGTCCCTCGTCCTCGTCATCTCCGTCAGCTACATATTCTTCCGCATCTGGATGATCACCATCATCTGCGTCGTACCTCTTGCCTGCATCACCAAAACCAGCCAGTGCCTCGCCATCATCGAACTCATCATCCACGAAGACTCGACTCTGTCTCCTGAGCTCCTTGAACAGGTTCCCAGACCTGTTCGGCGACATGGAGCCCGAGCCCGAAATAACTTGGCTCGGCGGGGGGCGCAGCTCAATCATGGAGTTTGGTCGAAGGTTGGCGTGAGGTGAGGGGGCAGGTGGGGAGCTAGATCCCTGTTTCCCAGGACGGCGGCGGGGAAGTGAACTTGAGGCAGGAGCACTGGCGTCGCGAGGAGAGAAAGAGGAAAACCAGCCTGAGAAGCGTTTGCTCAGGCTCGGACTCCCTGGTGCATCGCTTTGTGGTTCCGCGGGCGGGTCTGTAGTGATATTTACGGGCGGTTTCTTTTCTTTTCTAGAGAAGGAGAAGCCCAAGGGGAGATCGATCGGTGTTCCGGGTCGCGAGGGTCCGGCTGACGATGACGATTCGGAACCAGATAGTGGGTACGGAGCGTCGTTCTCGCCCTCATTCTTGGAACGCTTGAGTAGCGATTGAAGATCGTCCTCTGATAGCACGGACACGAAACCCCCATCATGTCCACCCCGCGGTCTAAACTGCCTCCTTCCTTGTTGTATTACATGCTCCAGCTTTGCGCGATTAGCAACAAACTTGAGTTTTGGGTATGTGCACAGTTGTCCAACTCTTATCATACGCGCCAGGCGCTCAGGGGTTGGATCTGTTAAGATGTACCTGAAGTCGGAAAGGAGGGTTTTCGGCCAGATGGTGATGGTACCGCTGAAGCGTTGAAGCCATATTTCGCTCCAATCCTGGCCAAGCGGTCGCGGTAGTAATTCCAAGTGTCGTAGCACTTTCAGCCACTTGTTCAGATCGAGCTTGATGTATTGTTCGAGGGCGGACCCGATGAACCCTCCTCTCCAGCCGCGTCCTCGCCGGTGGGTTACAGGACGACCCACAGTGCCACGGGACGAGAAGAAGAAAATGTTTATGTGTGGGTTGACCTGAGAGACGATAGAGAAGCGGACATTAAAGTGGAGGTTGAGGGCTTTCAGGGGAATATCAGTGCGAAGACTGCCGTCCTTCCATTTGTGACCGAATGAATATGGGGAGAGTGTGCCATCCTTGTTCTTCTTCATCAAAACTACGGGGTTGAGAATGCCGGGGACAGCGGCGGACGCAAGGACGGCGGACCAGATGACGCAATCGGGGGCGGTGAGATAGTTTGCCAGAATTGTCGGCGAGTGAGGGTCAGATGGAACACAAGAGACATTGAGGATGCGTCCGGTCCTCTGGTAGGCCTCTTTGAACGTCATGCTCCCTCTAGTAAACCACGCACATCGTTTCGCCCAGTCCACGCTGTCGAATCTCGCACCTGTTTGACGCCATCTTCTGAACCAGACCCAGAAGCTATCGTGACAGGCAGTGATGCGATGTGCCAGGGCAGGAACCAGCAGCTTCTTCAGTTCATCGTCGGTCCTGGTACCTACCAGAGCAGCTACCAGTGCGCCTCCCGAGGTTCCTGTAATAACCTCTGGCATGAGGGCAGCGTCCAAAAGAGCCTTTACCACACCGAAATGATAGTAGGCAAAAGTAGCGCCCCCAGAGAGGCACAAAGCGGTGCGACCAAAATTTGTGCTCAAATGCTTGAACATGGCCCGTTTGCTCTCGGAAGAGAGGTAGGGTGAGTTCAACAAAAATTGCAACGACCGCTCCGACTCATCGATGAAGTCTTGGAGCAGATTCTTGGAGCCGTAGTAGGTTTCGCTGTACAGGCGGGGATTCTCGAAGCCAGCGAAGTTGTTCTTGATGCAAGCCTCAAGTAGCGTCCGCAGCTCCTCAGCCGTCCTCTGTTGGTCTTGCTGGTCCTGCTGGGCTTCTGCCTTACGGCGCAGCACCACCATCTGGCGATGTGCTCTGTGGATTGTCTTGCTATCGTAGTAGGCATAGTCAGGCCTCTCTTTCCAGGCGTGGTTGCCCAGATATGCGTCCAGGTCCTTGGCGCCCGCGATCCAGTCCTCGTACGAGGCTGCGTCCTGCAGACGGGCCCTCAATTGCTGGCGGCGACCGCGCCATGTCACGGAGCGTTCGTAGGCGTAGATGTAGAAGCGGGTCAGGACGTATGCGAGGGTGAGGAACGCAAGCCAGCCAAAGACGAGGATCAGCAGCGGGTACTTGAGGACCTCGTAGAAGATGCCCTCACGTGTCTCGTCCTTGCCCCTGCGCGGTGGCTTCTTGCTCTTCTTGCGCCGCTTGACGCGCTGGTGCACCGGCCTCCAGTCATTCAGGGCGGTGATGAACTTGGGCTCTTGGGGCTGCGGGGCGCTGAGATCCTCGGTCGACGGCGACGTCTCGGGGGCCAGCAGGGCTTGGGCGAACTCGGAGAAGTCGTCGGCGTGCACAAAGTCGTTGTCGAAGTCGGGCAGCAGGGTCGGGTCGAAGGCATCGCGGGAATCGGGCTGCGGGCCGTCGGTCTCTTTCTTGACGTCAGCCATAGGAGTGCATCGTTGGTGGGCGCTTTTGGTGTTGCGGTTGGGATAGATATGATATCTCACCACTGCCGGCTGTTGAGGGTCGCCGCTACGTCACCGACCGCCGACCGCCTGGCCGACCGCCTGCTGCACAGGGGCGATCAGGGTCCACTGCAGCCGCTTTTTGGGGAGCCACCGACTGCACCGCTGCACGAAGCTCACGACAGACAAGCTGCGCTGCTCCCGCACGCCCGCCGCCCGCCGCCCGATGCGCGTGCGCCCAGCTGCACCCAGGCTCCATGGCGTCCTCGGCCCTGCGCTGCTGGCCCGCCCGCCGCGACGCCGCCTCGTGACCCTGGCCATCGAAACCTCCTGCGACGATACCTCGGTCGCTATCCTGGAGACGAAAGCTGCCCCGGAGACATCTGCCGCCGTGGCCACGCTGCACTTCCACGAAAAGGTCACCTCGGACAATGCAGCCTTCAACGGCGTCCACCCGCTCGCCGCCCTCGAGTCGCACCAGGAGAACCTCGCCCGTCTGGTGCGCGCTGCCACCGCCCACTTCCCCCCAGGCCGGGACAGACCCGACTTCATCTCGGTCACTCGTGGCCCGGGGATGCGCTCCAATCTCTTCACTGGTCTCGATACAGCAAAAGGCCTGGCCGTGGCATGGAACGCAAGTGTCGCCGCCCGAGCCGGATTAGAATCCCGCGTCCTGACACGCTATAGGTACCTCTCGTAGGCGTGAACCACATGCAAGGTCATGCCTTGACGCCCCGCTTGGTCGCTGCCCTCGACACGTTCCAACTGCACTCGCACGAATGGAGCCAACTGCCACACACGCCCAAAGGGGACATCTCACAGACGCCCAACTACCCGTACCTGTCCGTCCTCGCCTCGGGTGGCCATACTCTCCTCATTCATTCAGCCACACTGACCAACCACGTCATTCTGGGAAGCACAAGCGATGTGGCCATTGGAGAGTGTCTGGATAAAATAGCACGCGTTGTGCTCCCGCCAGAAGTACTCCGTAACGGCAACGGGACCATGTATGGTGCGCTGCTGGAAGCCTTTGCTTTCCCGGACAACAAGCTTGCTGAACATCGCTCGACCGTCCGCTCCGATTTAATCACTGCTCAAGATTTCTGCGTCGAATACCAGTCTTTCTATACATATACAGTCCCGCGAACGCATGAAGAAGAACTGCAAAGGAACAAGTCCAATTGGGGTTGGGCCTTCAACCAACCCCTGGCGAGAGCCAACGGTGGGCAGAAGAGCAAAAACCTGGAAATGAGCTTTTCGGGTCTAATGACTGCAGTCGAGCGTGCTGTTCGTTATCAGCATGATCAGTCGACCGGCAAGCTGACAAAAATAGAACGTGCGCCTAATGATATTAGCCTGGAGGAGCGAAAGGACATGGCCGAATTCTCCATGCGCGCAGCCTTCGAACACGTTGCTGGACGCCTTGTACATGCCCTACGATCTACTCCTGCCACCACCGTTGTCATGAGCGGAGGCGTCGGAGCCAATTATTACTTTCGCTATGTGCTCTCTAGCACGCTTTGCAAACACGGTTTTGGCCAAGTCCGCGTCGCCTTTCCTCCACCGGCACTCTGCTCGGACAATGCAGCCATGATTGCATGGGCCGGTACAGAAATGTACCAAGCGGGTCATTGCGACAAGCTTAACATTCGCGCCATACGAAAGTGGCCGCTTGACCAGTTGCTGACCCCGCCGGTTGAGAAGACATCGTAAACCACCTCACCAGGGTAGGAACACCAACATGCTTCACGAAGAACATGTCCTCGGGCCGAAGCCCACACCTCTGAATGATCCGTCGCGTAATAGGGCAAAATTCCAGTAGCTGTTGTTGAGACGAGCATCTCAGGCGCAGGTTCGTAGATGCGCACCTTGCTTGATTTGGTAATCTTCCTCCGTTGCGACGCTTCTTTGAGCTTCAGATACGCTCAGGACCAGCATCCGAAGCTTCTAGATCGTCCGTCTGGCAGAAACGGGAGCCACTGGTGTTGATGCTGCAGGGCAGTATCGATCTGCCCTGCAGCATGTACGGGCTCGCCAGCCCTTTACCCATGTCACAACATTGCTCGGCTGCAGCCGGGTCGCCCGTGCGGTCTCACATCAAATATCCAGTAATATACGTATACAGCAAGTACTTTATTCTTCCAGTTTTTATCCTTAGTCCGTCGAATCATTGTCACGTATCATCTCTGTCATCGGAACTTGCAACTAATTATAGGTTTTTTCAATCATGCTATGATCAAGCATCACCGCTGTTGCACCTTAGCAAGCTTCCTTGGATGCACCCCAAGATGCACTATTGGACCTAGAACCAGGAACAGAAACCGCTTGTCTCTCCATGGAGTGCAAAAGTAAAATCCTCAATTTATGACACGTGAAGGACACTTACGAGACTTTGGCGGTTCGTATATTTCATTTGCTGTATAGTAGTTTGGGTGTGTGACCTGGGGAACGGAAGTGGTCAAATGTGATATAACAACAAGAGTTTTCGCTGTTGTGTATAGATGTCGTAGGCCTGCGCTCGCTTTCAATCAAGGAGCAAGTTAGCTCAATTGCTGATCACAATGCCACCTTCGAGGACCACTGTTCTCGCTTTGCTCGGTCTAGTCACTAGGTAGGTCTCATACTAATCTCTCCCCTGGTTATTTTATCTTACATGGAAAGTATCCGGGCAATCCCTGCTGCCGTTCCTGAGCCTCAGTTCGGCATTGGCCCCCCACAGTACTCGATTAGCTGGGACCTTTCACCACCGGTCGCTACTGCCGATCCTGAAGATCCAGAGGAGCCCGAGTATCCAGCACCAGCACCCAGCGACGAGATCTCCCTTGGTCAACCTTCAGCTACTGTGAGCTGGGATGGCAGTCCCGTCCCCACAGATGATCCCGAGCCTGAGGAGCCAGAAGAGCCAGAATTGCCTCCACCATACACATCCAATATCATCAGTCTCAACCCCCCAGCTTCTCTGTCTCTTGGGATGGTCCACAGCCACCAAAGACCTCCAAGAAGCCAGGGCATCCAAAACCGACACACAAGACCAAGAGCAAGAAATCGTCTACCAAAGGCTACGTAACCGCTTCTGTCAGCTGGGGTAAGGCTCAGGATGAAGCTTTGCCTACACCAACAAACATCATCAGTCTCAATCCTCCTAGTTACTCCATATCATGGGATGGCCCCAAGCC
Organism: Pseudopithomyces maydicus; assembly: GCA_026873275.1. Lineage (NCBI taxonomy): Eukaryota > Fungi > Ascomycota > Dothideomycetes > Pleosporales > Didymosphaeriaceae > Pseudopithomyces > Pseudopithomyces maydicus. The sequence goes on along the minus strand of JANTUC010000006.1, from coordinate 1,218,690 downwards.
ACCTAAGACAACAAAGAAGCCACATCCACCAAAGCCTACGCGTAAGACTTCAACAAAGGGACATGTAAGTGCTTCGATAACCTGGGCTAAAAGACAGGATGTCTCATACTCCATCTCGTGGGACGGTCCCCAGCCACCAAAGCCTACTAAAAAGCCATGGACAAAGTGGCCTCCGGCCTGGACTTCAACTAACGGCTATGTGAGCGCTTCCGTGAGCTGGAATAAGCGACAAGATGAAGAGGATCCGGAGCCGACCGATTTCCCAGAGTTCCCCGAAGACCCTGAATTTCCAGAAGACCCAGAAGAACCAAACAACCCCATCACTCAACCCGCACCTCCTGCATACACACCTCCAAACACTATCGGCATCCAACCTCCTAAGGTGTCGTTTAGTTGGGGCAAGAGACAAGAAGATGAACCTGAACCCACAGATTTCCCAGAGTTCCCCGAAGATCCCGAATTTCCAGAAGATCCAGAAACCCCAAACAACCCTATCACCCAACCCGCACCGCCCGCGTACACGCCGCCCAACACTATCGGCATCCAGCCTCCCAAAGTGTCATTCAGCTGGGGGAAGAGGCAAGAAGATGAGCCTGAACCGACCGATTTTCCAGATTTCCCTGAGGACCCCGAAGAACCTGGCAACCCAATTGGCTTTCCGGGTGCACCAGCGCCTACCCCTCCTAACAGCATTGGCATCCAGCCTCCCAAAGTATCGTTCAGCTGGGGAAAGAGACAAGAGGACGAGCCTGAGCCGACCGACTTCCCCGAATTCCCTGAAGATCCTATTGGCTTTCCAGGTGCACCAGCACCTACCCCTCCTAACAGCATCGGTATCCAGCCCCCCAGGTCTCTTTCAGCTGGGGTAAGCGCGAAGCAGCTGCTACTACTAAGCCTTCGTACAGTCTCAGTAAGCCCACCGGCTCTGTAAAGGTTCCCAAGCCTCCGAAAAGTACCACCAAAGCATGGATATCATGGGGCAAACGACAGGACGACGAAGATCCAGCCCCTACAGATATCTCTAACCCTCCAGGCCCACCTCCTAGCGATCAAATCACCTTTGTCCCACCAACTGCATCAATTTCATGGGGCAAACGACAGGACGACGAAGATCCAGCCCCTACAGATATCTCTAATCCTCCAGGCCCACCTCCTAGCGATCAAATCACCTTCGTCCCACCAACTGCATCAATATCATGGGGCAAGCGTGAACCTGAACCGCAGGCACCGACTTACGGCCTTGGCTTCCCAACCTTCTCATGGGGATTCCCGCCAGTCTTTCCGTCTTCTGCTTATATCAGCTGGGGGAAGCGCGAAGACGATGACAAGCCGAGGCACCCTACTACCTTCCAAACACACAAGTCACGGCCACATCCAACCATTACTGGTAAGCCAGTACCAATACCGAGCTCTTGCCCAACTGTGACAAAGACTATCGTCCCGCCATGTGTACCGCCGACGTGCCCGAGGGGCTTGTAGGCTGCAAGGTGGGTGAGGCGAAAGTACTAGAGATAGAAAAGACCATTGTGACGATCACTACGATCGCCAAGCCGACTTTGAAGCCGACACCAACGAAAAGTGTGTGCACGACTAGCACAGTGCTTGTTAACGTAGGATGTCCGACATGGACGTGTGTGCCAGGGGGCAGTGCGCGCAGTTGCAGGTGGCATAGAGGTCAGATGATACCAGCAGGATTTAGGGGGAGGGATTTCTTCAGCTAATTTAACTAGCTTGCTGTAACGCTTACGGTGGCGGGAATATATTTTGATTATGTTTTGTTAATGCTCGTGCAAGTCGTGGTCAAATATGCGTTGAGCTACATGGTTGATTGCCACACAGGTACGGTATCCAGGTCGCATAGAATTTCAGAACGTCTTGTCGCCAAATATGCGATATCTACCGCGTCCTGGGGATTTTAATACCTCGGAAGGCCTCCAAGAGTACGGCTGCCCCATGGTCTATGCGATGCTTATGATTGGTACATGGTCAAAACAGGGAAGCGAGTGGTGCTGCATCATGACGCTAACCAGAGGCGCCACCTAGATGCCACACCATGACGATCGTTCAAACGGCTGGTCCAGGCTGTACTGCCTAGTCGCGACAGCTCCTACGTCATCTATCTTAAGAAAAGCCTGAAAAGCCGTAGCGAACCTTAATCGTAGAATGATAACTCTTAACCCTATTGCGACAGCTCATACCTTGCGTGCATTCCCGCGCTAAACATTCTTTCTGCACTTTGCGTCTATCTTCTGCACGTAATCGCCCTCTAGCTAAATCGTCAAAACGGCGTCTCCAAGGTTCCAACTGCCTAACCGCCGCGCCGTCGCCTCTCTTGCCTTGGTGACTGTGCTGTCCGCCATCGAGAAACAGCGCAAAGCGAAGGCAGACCGGCAACTTGACGACGACCTGGCGGTACAAGACATGTCAGGAGAGCTGCAGACTGTCCCGGCGCGACATGGTGTGGCAACTTTTGTGCCGAGAGGGAGGACCATCAAAATCATAAATACATATGGAAAGCAGGTGGTCAGCACATGGGCGTTTGGACTAGCCGCGCCGCCTGAGGAAGGCGAACGTGAAGTGGATGAAAAAGAGATAGAAGGACAGGTAGATGAGCTACAAGAAGAGCTGAGTAAGGGTGAGGGTGGGGATGACGAAACGAAATCCAATGTCGGAAAGGTAGAGAACGAAATAAAAAACGAAGCAGAGCAAGAGGGGGAAATACCGAAGGTGCAGATGAATCTCATGAAGAGACTCAGCAGGAGGGGATAAGTCTGGTAATCCTGAAGTCCAGGTCAAACAAGATGCAGACGACCCCCCAGAGCAAGCGCCCGAGACACCAGAGAACGAGAAGGCTACCGACAATAACAAACCTGGGAAGCGAACATGGTCCTCCTATCTCCCATCAATTCCCTACCGCTCCAAGAATCAGGGCCAGGGTCAAGGCAAAACTAATCCCGATGCAAAACAAGACGAAAAAGCAGAGAATGCAAAGAAAGAAGCGAATTCAAAGAGATGGTCCTCCTACCTACCGACTGGGAAGGGTTTCTCGAGCTACGTACCTAATCTACAAATTCCAGATACACAAGGTGTAGTCAGCGCGTTCAAGTCGAGCAACAGCTGGGATCCAAATAAAAGCTACGCTGAACAGCTCTACGACTTCTCAAAGACACCTGTAGGTGCAGGCACATTGGCCGGTAAGTTTCCTCCCTATACTTTCCCTCCCAGTAAAACAGCGTCAAAAGCTACCTGGGAGACACAATACTAAAAATCCTTGAATTGTTTAAAACATTATTATACACTATTCTAACTTTATTATTCAGCTGCCAGCGGGTCCGGCACTGCGTCCTCTCTTTACGCTGCATACAACGCTTACACCAAACTGAACCCCTACAAAGACAGCCAGCCACCCATGGAGTATCTCTCACTTCCTCACACTCGTGCTGCGACTAATCATCTCGTTCCGGAAGTTGAAGACACCCTTTTGACAAATCTTCGCAACCCACTTATGACACTCATTGAGGATACTTCGAAGGGGGCTCACGACACCCTGACTGCTGCTTGCGACGCAAACATGTACGCCGCGCTCGGTGTCGACAAACCCGAGGAACACGGTAGTTGCGCTGAAAACCTTGTTCTCGCGCTCAAAGAGCTCAACGAGAAAGCTGGCTTGAAGGGAACGAAAGCGGTTGGCGCTGATATCACCGTCAACATCGCACCAACGCCTCTACATTTGTTTATGAATGCGCCGTTGCAATTCGCTAGTGGTACACAGAGCGATGGATCAGGCGCGAAAGGCGCAAAAATCCATGTCGAGGAGCCGAAGAGTAATAAGAGGAGTTATGTCAGATTTAGGGCAGAAAGAGACATAGTTGTCGTGTTGAGCGCCTGTCCGAATGAGGTCGGACCGCAGAATGGGGGAAGGTGCATGGCGGCTAACTTCATGGTTGAGGAGGTCGAGGATGACCTAGCTGCCTCATCATCATCAGCAAAGAAAACGAAAGATACGCCGAATAAGTCGAATGTCACGACGAAAGATGCTCCAAAAGAAAATAAGGAAAACGAGGACGATCAAAAGCCAAAGGGCATGCCAAAATTAAGAGGCGGTCCACAAAAGCCCGCGGCAGTGAAGAAGTCTGCACAAATGATAGCCAAAGGCGACGATGATCCACCAGAGTCTGAGCTACCCGAAGAGCCATCACTGAACCCAGAGGGGGCTCCTAAAGAGCAACCTAAGCCACAGAAGGCTGAGGACCAAGGCGCTAGCCAGCTTAAAGATGGTCTCGAGGGAGATGAGAAGGCAGAGGGAGTGAAATCGACCGACGATGCTAATAAGGAAGAGGTGCCAGTGGAAGATTCCAAACCAGCAGAGGCGCCAAAACCTAGGAAGAAGCCGAAAAAGCTCGAGCGACGGAGTGCTACACCGAAGGGCGAGACTTCTTGAGTTAAAGTGAAATGATTATTTTCCCGGTCGAAATCTTTTTTGACCAGCTTGTGTCACTAGTTTGTGAACTCAGGTGATACCCTGTTTCTTACGACTGGCAGGGAACTTTCATGATTACGCATACATGGATGGCACCATCTTTCTAGGTGTTGGGATTTGGAATATGAATTTTTCACGTATATTCTTTAATCGTTGTTGCACCCTAATGATGTTTATTCGCCTAACAGTGGCACTGTGAAGCGCGTAAGAGTGTTGCAAAGGCAGAGTGTGAAATACAGGCTAGCTCAGCGCAAGAATAAGAAGTTCCACTGTTGAAAATTACATTATCTTGCGATATACCAAGGCACTGGTTTTGAAAATGAATTCGGGTGCTCTATTGAATTATGTCATTTGGAAGGAGACGAATTTACTACAATGCTGTAGCGACTTGTCATGCTCATCAGTTACATTCACCTTCTCATGTTTGTTTTATTGTTTTGGTGCGCTTTATACGAATAATAGATCAGTTGCGAGTAGTTTGCCTTTGGCTGAAGTAGCCATAATCTGTGTAGATACTCACGACGATAATTTGAAGATTGTAGCGATTAGTTGTTGGAAATACCTGCGGTCAGTGTTGCATCCGTGCTCTATCCCCCTGACGCAGTGAAAGGCTACCGTTCAGCGATGTAGAAAGAGTGTTTCAATCAAAATGGCTGATCAAAAAAGGTGGTGATAAGAAGAGAAAACGTCCCCCTTCCAGCGACGACAAAACGGCGTACATGAAGGTGTGGAACAAAAATGAGTTTATTGGTCTGATCATTGCTCGGCCGAGTGAGAGGCTATTTCATGTGCTTTAAGCTCTATTATAGGCATTCACATTCACTTCGGGGCTAGCGGAGAGGTTGAATGCGGATGTTGACTAGAAGGCCGTTGCTCTCCCCTTCACTTTCTATTTCGTTTTCACCACGACTTCCAGGTTTACAGGCAGCACCAGGCCTCCAGACAGATATTTTAAGACCCTGGATTTTCTACTTACTGATCACTCGACCTCAGAGATCCCCCCACCTGGTGGCCCGGTCAACTCACAAAGTAATGTTCAGCGCAGGCCCACACTCGCTCGCTACGGCAGCAATGCTATGCCTTCCTGACCCATCGGCGGCTAACTTTGGAAACAAGAGCTACTCTGCGACAAATTTACCTAGCTCGACATCAAACTTCCAGGCTATCAAAAAAGACGTCGGTGGAGAGGCAGACATCAAGCATGAAGAAGGTGCGTAAAATTTTACTTAGATGAACTATTCGCACTGACTCCTTAAGCAGACGCTTTACTGCTCTCATTATATCCGCTAATGTCGCTGCCAGCGCGATCAGCGCTACCTTCGCTACTTGGCTATGTTGACAATCACCTCCTGCGTCGACGCGCTGAGTGGAACCGGCCACCATCGTCGGACGCAATGTGCCGGGTGTGCAACATAGTCTCCTACAGTGGTGCCCCCCAACAATCCACGTACCTTCCTCTCACGTGCGGCTGCTGGATTCACTATAACTGCTTTATTTGGCACATCGTTGGCACTATGCCTAACTATGATCCTAATTTTGGGCGTCCCAACGACTGCTGTCCAATCTGTCGCAAGCGTCTTTTCGCACTTGAAGGTATTACCATGCTGACACTTGCCATACGTACCAACATACCTATGGCAGATGTTCAATTTCCTGGTCCCATGGACTCTTACTACGACGAATATTCCATGACCCACATCTACTCCGATTATAGTGCGTATGTCGCTGATTGCAATCTCATCGAAACCCTTATCCATCTTCGATTCATGGGTCTCTTCGACGGCCAGGTCCTGCGCGTGTTAACATATCCGGACGGATCTCCTGACCTGAGGGAGTGCTACTATAAGATCCTTGAAGATCTCGATAACCGTGGATACCCGAAGTCACGCTGGCTGCAGTTCAAGCGTAAGGGAGAGGGAAAGTTGAAGACCGTCGGGTTCTTCCTGTTCGGTATGCTCGTTGCGCTGAAGATGCGAAGCTACATGATTGAGCATCATACGAGGATTGTGGAGACGGAGGCCTGGGCAGATTTTGAGAATTCTCGAGAGAATTTGCAGAGACTAATTTTGAAGGACGTCCGAGGCAGTGGGTGGAGCTGGGCGAGCAATCAGCTACCCATCGCGTCCTAGGGACTATGGCGCGTCTCCCGATTCGTTTAGGAAGGCGCCCATTGGGATGGATGGTACATTCGCGTTATCTGGTTCATAAAGAAAATGGATGAATCCTAAATATGTACCCGGCGAAAGTTATACTAGAACCAAATGCTTGATTCCAAGAACTCACTCTGCGTAATTCATGTGATGTATTTTCATTCATCTAACACTTCTGTAACACCAAGTCTTCTAGCATTTCTAACGGATCTAGTCTTCTTAATCTCATGCTTCCAACAAGCCTTTGTGGATAATCTTTTCTCCCTTGGCCCTAAGGGCTTCCCGATATTCGATACTTTCCCGGGTTTGTTCAAAATGCACGCTACCGTACCTCAACAGCTCGCCAAAGGTACCCGGTTCACAATCACTACCATCGTTTTGGTCCAACAGATACCCACAATGAACATCTGTTGTCAAACCCTTTCCATGCGTGATTTTCTGCATACTACTTTGAGTCAAAAGCCTCCACGTGGTGGTATACGCTTTCTGGTACTCTTCACTCGTCGGATCTGCGTCAAGACGTGTGGTGAAAATGGATTTGTACAAGATCTCGCCATCGAAACCGGTGATTGGTTCGGCAGCCCATATTTCACTGAGCGCGTCGAAGCAGAGGACCTTCTTGGCGTAGTAATCAACACCATCGAATCCGCCTTCGGGCTCTTGAAGGGATGAAAGGCGACACCAAGAAAGCACCTGCCCAATGTAACCCAAGATGTGAACTATAAAATTGTACAAGTCAGCTTTTGGTCATGGGTATCTTCTTGGTACGTACCTGGATCGACCGTGAACTTCCAGTGGAAGCCAGCGTCAACTGCTTCGCCGAGTTCCATGCGCTGGAGAATAGGTAGTACAAGCGGCGATGCGGCAATGTTCGACCAGTCTGTTTGGCCTTTCCATAGCGCCATAAAGATCTCATGCCACTTCTTGATGAACACATCTCCTTTTCGCGCCGCGACAAACGCGTTAGCCATCACGTTGCCGTACTGGATCACCGCGCCGACAGTAAAGGGAGATTCTTCATCCGCCAATTGGTCCCAGCAGATTCTGTCCAAGCTTCGGAACAGAATACAGCTAGAATCCATCCACACACCGCCATATCTATACAGTGCAGGGGCACGTAAGAAATCTGCAGAATGTGGGCCAGTATACGGTCCGACCATGGTCCCCTGGACAAATGTTTCAGGCAATTGGTCTGCGTCGATCCAATTCAAAGCGTGATTTTTGTGACCAGGTACGGTATTGAGAACGCGGACGGTCCAGTCGGAACCGTGGATACGAATCCAGTCGCACATTGTGCGTTTGTTCCACGTGGGCATGGCATCGACACCTGCGTGCCTAAGAGCAAGAGCACAAAGATTAGCTGGGATGGATATTCTTCACTACCTCCTATACTTACCAGTATGTCCAAATGTTCTTTTCTGAAGTAATTGGTGCATGCTCATTCAATGTAGCGATGATATCTGCGTCGGTACGTGTGTCTTTACTCGGTACGTGACGGAGTTTGGAAGCGAATTCTGCGGGAATCTCGAGACCCATGGTTCAATTACTTATTGTTCGGTTTGTGATTGATAAATGTAGTCCGTGTTGAGTAGACTGGTGTGTAAAGTGCAATGTATATGGGATACGCCTCAGATTTATAGACTTGCCATAGAGACTACCGCTTACGGATTTGCCCCACATGGTTCAAATCAAACATTGATAGACTCATGGGTGTAAGACATATGTCTTACATGTCATTGCGAATTATATTAATGTCATGGCTCGATCCCTGCCTATTGGAAATACGGTAGGTGCCTATGGTGGATAAGTACTCTTTTGGAGAATATGTGAGTTGCACCCTAAACAACATTCATCATTGGCGTCTGGGCATAAGACGAGAACAAACTAGCGATCCAATTGAAAGACGATCACTCTGCGCCCAAAGGGTCTGACCCGCTCCCGCGCTGACAGTATCACGTGATACCAAGCACATGATTGGACGCTCAACCCGACTGTTCACCAATTTGCTAGAAGCGGTCAGCCAGAGTCTCCGGGACCGGGACAAATTTCTGTGCTCTCATGCGGAATACAAGATTAGATCAGCTACTACGCAAGCTGGAGTCGTTATTAATAGCTGCAGGCACGGAAAAGCCGAAAGAATACGTCCGAAACAGAGGTTTTATCTTTATTGCTTACTATCCGCAGGAATTTCCTCTGGTTTTGAGACTTCTGTGAAGTCAGTTTATGTGCGTTGGTCTTGTAACCTTCTTGCTGGATATTAACCTTGCATTACTTCTCGGATAAAGAATCAACATTTTGTAGACGTGACCATCTCAGTCTGACGGACTGCAGGTGGAATGCTTAATAACGTAATCTCGAAGCTCGCAGTGGTATTCTGCAAATCTTGGGAAATTCGCCAGAAAACGGAATTCGGTGAAAATTGATGATCCTTACATCCAGGAGACTGGATAGATTCTAAACATGTTCAAGGTAACATTCGGGCAACACTAAGTTTTGTGTAAAATTCATTAATCTCTTCGTAGCTGTAGACCAAACTATGGACAAGGCATCAGTTTTTAATCTGTGGATACTATCGACAGTAGGACTGTTAGCTTCATATGAACGGGATTGGGTAGACAGATGATGCAGCTTGACCAAAATGGAAACTTGTTTCAGACATATCAACGTTGCGAAATACTCCCACCATAGAACAACGAGATTGGCCATGCCGTCACTATTGAAGTGTCGCTTCTGGTTTTCGTGATGTGCAGGGTGTGATTTACGCAGATGAAATAGAAATTACTTGTGTGAATCATCATGTAGTGACGTCGTCCCTGCGGATGTGTTTATTAGATCCCGAAGCGACGGAGTGCCTCAGCGAGGCGTTCAGTGGATAGCCGAAGGGGGTCGTGAATCATAGCATCCAGTTCATCCTGATAACTACGTGCCTGACGACGTGGTATGCTTTCGTTCGCTCGGCCTACTCTGTGGCTACTCTCTGGAATAGTTGGGGGTGGCACATAGGCAGTTGGTGCACTGCCATCCGGACTCTGCGATCGGGCCTTCTTTTCGTCCATTTCTTCCCGCAGGATCTTGACTTGCTTCTGCATCTCCTTCCAGAGGACAAGATCATCGAGATTGGAGTGTCCTAGCGTTTGTGCCAAAGCCATGTGCAGTGCTTGCAGATCAGTTCGTGGGGCAGAGGCGTCGTTTCCATCGTCACCGTTGTCTCGCGCAGCGATGGCAAGTAAGCTTGCTACGAAAGCCTCCTGCATATATGCGAAAGAAAACTTGTCTGTAATCTTCGCGATAGCGGGACATAGATCGTCAGGGAATTCGATAGCGTCATTGGATTCCAACTTGGCTTGCCAGTATTTTGCATACTTGACACGTTGGTCATAGTCAGGGTCGGAGAAGTAGTATTTTCTGTCGAATCGGCTCGGTCGCTTCGAGATACCCGGGTCTAGGCGGTCGAGGTGGTTTGTCGATCCCACCATAAGAATGCCGTCGTTTGACTTTAAACCATCTACTTCGTTGAGGAAGTAAGAGCGAACACTGTCGTTGACAATGGAGTCAAGATCTTCGAAGACGAGGTAACAGGGAGCCACCTGGCGAGCTTTGTGGAAGATGGCTTGGAGAGAGTATTCGGGGCCGGCGAAGGAAGAGAGACTGCGCACGTAGAGAGTGGGCACGGACAACTTTGTGTTGCCGTTGACACCGCGTTGGTACAGACTATGCATCATGGCCTTGATGCTGATCGTCTTTCCGTTTCCGGGGGGACCGTAGTAGATGATTCCTCGCTTCCACGGGACCTTGAGGTTTTGGTATGTTTCCCTTCCGTCAAAGAAATTCTCCACGTCGCTGATGATCTGCTTCTTCATCCCCTCTTCGAGTATGACATCTTCCCATCGGCTCTTCTGAACCGCCTCCCACAGCTCGCGGCTCTTCTGCCACCAGCCCTGGTCAAAGACCCAGACTTCGTTGTACAGCTCCTGGCCCCAGAGGGTGGCTTCCTTGATCAGCTCGTCGACCTTGTGGGTGTCCTTGGTAAGAATATATTGGTTGTCGATATCTGGATATGACTCAGAGCCATCCCTACCACTTGCTACATAGACAATGAGCTCCTGATCCTTCCACGCGTAGAGAAATTTCCCAAAAATTATTTGCTCGGCAAAGACGCCGGGGCTGCTGTCCAGGCGGCGCGACGGCGGGAGATACTGGCGCCACGAGATGGGAGCACCATACACAGGGTCTTTGATGGCGTCTTGAAGCGGGGTGACGGTGGCGTGGCCAGCCGAAGCGTATGCGAGGAGGCTCGCTCCGCGCGTGGGTACGACGACCAGGTCGAGGTTCCTGTACTGTTCGCGAAGGGCTTGCACCAGCACAAGGTCTGTGTTGACGCGCTGGCCCGACGAGTGGTGGAAGTATTCGCGGGTCGTTTCATCGCCGTGGTGGCCGCCGTGACTGCCGGTCATGGTTGCGACTGCTGAGGCTGCGGGTGCTGATGCTGCGGGGAAGGCGCGGAGATGGAACTGGCAATTGCGGCCGGGCGTTTCTGCGTGGGAGTTGGAGATGCACGGTAGCAAAAGTATCTTGGTGCCGATGGCAGTAGAGCCAGAAGTTCAGTGGTGCAGACTTGCTGGCTGGCCGGGCTGGTGCTGATGTTGTTGGTGGTGTTCGTGCTGGTGCCTGGTGCCTGAAGCTCTGGAGGAGCTCTCCCCGCGTCATCGATGGGGCGCAGCTAGGGCACACCAAGCGGTGGAGAGACTAGCTGACGCGTCGCGTCCCATAGCGTGTCGCTCGCAGTGCACTCAGTCCTGCTAGTAAACACTGTAGGTACTGTACTTACGCTCTACCACGCCCATCAGTCCATCGCACAGCGCAGACTCACCTTGCATCTGCCTGCTGCAACACCCACCACGGCACGGCAGTCGGCCTCCCCAGTGCCAACCCTGCCAAGGTACCAAGTCGGAAGGATCAACGCCACCAAAAGTCTTCACGCAGACCTCTGCCCATGGCCTGATGCTCTGGATGCGAACTCATCTAACTGTTCAGTGTTCCAAGACCGGGTCGTGTGCTTTGGACGCTCGTGCTTGATGCGCAGCTATCTGTCCTTTTCTCTTGCTCTGTTTTCTCTTTAAATCCTGGGTCAATCTCGCGCATGCAATATCAAGTGCTTCGGCTGTTGACAGTGTGGCCCTGAGGGCACCATGCGAACAAATGGAGAGCGCTTTACTGCTTTTCGACGTGGGAAGACTTCTGCAGGGCCATTAGGCTAATATGCGCGTTGCATGCAAGTGGAAACCTCGCGAAGCGGTGCTGCAGGGCCCAAGTTGTCAGTCGTCGTGAATCGTCAAGTCTACATGCGTGGTAGCTGGTGTTATCGACGTCTTCGAGGTTACCGCACTTAGATACCATGCCCTGGAGCTGTTATGGGAGCTTACGCCCGGAGAGAGTCGAGTGAGTCGAGCGACTCGAGTCCCGTCCTGTGCGGAGCCATACAGCAGCCAGGAATGCAGGCACCCGAATTGGCAATGCGGACACTATCGAACGCTTTGAACGCCCTCCCGCTGGGCCGAACGATGCGTCTCCAAAAGGCCCCCGAGCTGCTCCACATCCCCACGCATGGCAACCGAGATCCAAACGCCGGTTTCCAGCGAGCTCCGCTTGGACCCTGAGCTACTTCCAGATATGGATCTTCCATTCTGCGGCCCCCCGTGCTGATTTGAATTTTGCAGGTACGGTAGTCTAGTCTACGGGTCCTACATACTAGGTACTTAGCACGGTGGGACGCGGTCAGGTTATCGTTATGTCATGCCTCTGCGCATGGCTGATGCCGAGCATCTCTGCAGAAGCTTAGCACCTATCACCCCTGTCCCGTCCACCGAGCCGCTGACTGCGTTATGCCATCTCCGCTTCTTCCGGTGGTCGACCTACTCCCAATACCCACCCACCACCCGGAACCGACGGCGGGCGAGAGGCCTGAGCAGGGCCTGAGAAGCACGTCGCCCTACCCTGCACTGTACTGTACTCGCGTGACTGGGATTTCCATCTGGGGCCTGCATCGACGCGGCCCACCAACAAGCATCACCCGCAACCGAAGCCATGCCATGCTCGCTCATTCGCGTTTCGCCGTGCACAGAAGCATTCCGCGCCGCTTCCATAGCCGTTAGCGCATGCGCTGGTCAAGTGTTGTGATTACCAAAGCAGAGGTCGGCACCAGTTCATCACGATGATGCAAGTGGTGCGCCATGGTCGCCGACAACCAAGCCGCTGCTCCGCGCCCACATGGCGGCAGATTCGTCCTCTCTCGGGCGCCCGCTTGCACAGATCCCATCTTCTTTGTTCACTCTGTCCGGGGGCCTCGGTCCATCTCAATGGCGCCGATCTATTGCACAAGTGGCTGATGCGTCGATACCTTGCCCGTCCGTCCGTTCGATGCTGGACCCCCGCCCCAAACTACGGCCACAATTTTAGCCGGACTGGGGTGGAGAGATGGGGAGCGTCTGCTCTAGCTCTTGTTTGGGTTTGATTAGCATGCGATGAGCGCCTGCTGGGTCGGGTGCTTACTGCAACAGGCCCATTTGCTCCTGGCACACGTCGTTCCGGACCGGCGAACCTGATCTCTTATATGACCCCAACATCCCCGGATTGTGCCCTAGTTGTCTCGCTCCCCAGATTCTCCATCGGCTCGTAACCTCAGACTTCGTTCCTATTCTCGAGCTTCCACTGAATACAAGTCTAAGTCACAACAATGGCGACAGCCCAAGAACACAATGATGCCGTAAGCTTGCCCATGCCAAACATAGAGAAAAGCGTGCTAAACGTCAGACAGCAGGCTGGCATTGCTGGTGAGAAGCTCCACGATATCAATGGCAATGGCACCAGCACCATTGACCATGCTCACAACGGACATCAAGCTCATGTTCCCGTAGCCAAGGAGAGGAAACCTTATGACTATGGCGGGAACCCATTGGCTCACATTGCTACCAACAACCCGGACTATCGTCTTGCTGCCTTTGGTGGTGAATTCCAGCCTGGTCTATACCGGTATGATACTGTCTTCTACTGTGCGCTCGCTTGTGACTGACCCCCTTTAGCGCGCCCAAGAGCAACTTCGCCAATCCCGCTCCTTTAGGCTTGTCAGCTTTCGCCCTGACAACCTTCGTCCTGTCACTGATCAATGTTGGAACTCGATCCATTGGGGAGCCCAACATAGTTGTTGCACTTGCCTACGGCTATGGCGGGCTTGTGCAACTACTTGCAGGCATGTGGTACGTGAATTTCTCCCAAAACGAGGTCCAAAGATATGAATTTCCGGCAAGCTCACTGTTGATAGGGAAATGGCAGTTGGTAACACTTTTGGTGCCACCGCGTTGTCTTCATATGGCGGTTTCTGGCTTTCATTCGCCGTCATCCTCACCCCAGGAGGCTTCAACATTGTTGGGCAATTGGAAGCAGACAGTTCTGCACCGTTCACCAATTCGTTCGGTCTCTACTTGATGGGTTGGTTCATCTTCACCTTCATCTTGCTTCTGTGCACCCTACGATCGACCGTGGCCTTCTTTTCGCTGTTCTTCACTCTGGACATGGCCTTCTTGCTGCTCGGCCTCGGTTACCTTTACGCCGACCCAAAGCCCCACTCGGGTTTGATCAAAGCCGGAGGCTACTTTGGTCTCTTTGCCGCGTTTCTTGCCTGGTACAACGCACTAGCTGGTATTGCGGACAGTTCCAACAGGTCAGTGGCGCCCCTACTTGACGAGGTACCGTGTATTAACCTGTCGCAGCTTCTTCGTTATCCCCGTAGCTCACTTCCCATGGTCTGAGAAGGGTCGGGAACTTCGTGGCAAGCCCACTGACTCGTCCGCTGCGCATACAGCTTAGATGCACTCTCGAGCGTATCGCCCTCCAGATTAAAATACGAGAGAAAATGAGTTTGAGTAAATATATAACGGCCAAGATTCCCAGCGCTACGAACGTGCGACGTGTATCATGCGCTCCTGTGAGTGACGCGCCTTGAACGCCACCAGCACATAGTTTCGTAACTTAATTAATACTATGATTTTCGAGCGTTCACCACAGCCATTTTCTGCATGCATTGTTGTCTGTTGTGTTTCTGCTCATTGCGTCAACAGAAACGCCACTTGCGCCTCGCCGCCGAATCACTTCCTACCCCGCATCCACCCCAGGTCTCCTCAGACAACCCATATCAGCGGCTCTCCTATCATTCGTCCACCCCAATTGCTGCCATGGCCCTACTTACGCTCCATCGCCACAGCCAATGTGGTGCAGCACGCGGGCAGCATTTAAGCTTGCCCAGTCTCACGCACGCTTACGTCGGCCGTGACTCGCGTAGTGGCTAAGCTTTCCACGGCGCCGCGGAGGCCTTGGGTGCAGGAGTGCATACAAAAAGTTGCGTCATGAGGGTTCGACCATGTCCCCTCGTACGCAGACCCATCTCATGTACGATTGCCTCGATGTAATCTGCCCAGCGTTTTACTCTCCAAACATGAATAGCGATGCTGCTGTAGGTTTACGCAAAACACTGACATTTGAATGTAGCTCAATCTCCACCACCACCACGTTTTCTCGCACAAGCAAACCTATTGACGCCCTTCATTTAGACTACCTGCATACTATTGTTGATTCATTCATACTGAAATTCTTAGCGTATCCAATGCGCACGCGGTACAATTATTGTGTGTTGCGTAGCTTGACCGTCGCATCCATCCATCACTTTGTTCTCATAGCACCCTCGTGGTCCGGGATATGAACCACCCTTATCTACCATTCCTGATACAGGTCGACACTGCGGACTTACCACAAAATCCTGAACATTATTGATGCAAAGCAAAGCCCTAGGTTTCGATACCTGTCAAATGCTGCTCTCGTGTAACGTAGGGCCGGAAAAGTGCACCGGAAAAGCACCAACATAAGCGCTAGACACTCCAAAACACCATAAAACTGTACAGTGAAGCTCCCCCAAACATGAAAACCAGCAGAGAGCTTTTTGTTTTGCATTGAAAGGCACGTTAAGAGCTGTGCGCTGCACTCTTGTTAAGAATAACTTCTTTGCGGCAACGATCAGCACATCGAATGCTGGAGTAACAACTGGTCAAATTCGCACATTGGCGACAGCGCATAGAATGTCTCTTCCATCACCGCATCTTCTTCACGTCACATCCTGTCCAACTCAGGTATCTGCTCAAGTATGGAAAGAGTGGTACAGATCCGAACACCTTTACGACTTCGTCAAGTCTAATGCTGCGGTCCGCGCAGCACTCTACGAAGAGATCGACCTGGTCGGTAGCTCCTCTCTAGAGTCACAGTCAAGTTTCCTGGCCGTGTACCAGACAGATTTTAAAGAATGTCTAAAGACACCCAATTACCAAGATGTACGCAGTACAAGCACATTGTTTGAGAATAACGGAGCGAAGTCGGACTCCATCTGGGAGAATGGAGATTTCGACGCGAGAAACTACGAGCTGATACAAACGTATGATCCACAAAGTATCGGTGAAGGTATGCAGATAGTATTAAACACACGTTCTTACTCGGAATGCCGTCCAATCGTTAACCCAAACAAGGACCGTCTCCCGAGATGCTCACTGCAGAAGCACAACCTGAGGATCCCGCTGACTATGACGATTGGTTTCGCTCCGAACACATCAGTCAGCTTGCTAGCTTTCCAGGCTACAGGCGCACGCTACGATACAAGCTGGGTGCGAAGACATCGCAGACAAAGGATGGGGACACGCCGTTGTTTCTTGCAATACATGAGGTAGCAGATGCAAAGAGGTGGATGCAAGGGAGGGCTGAGGCTGCAAAAACGACTCGACCGAGTGAATGGGCGGTGAAGAATGTGAAAGGATGTAAAGTGTTTGTTGTGCGCGGGTGGAGATTGGTGTGTACAAATGGATATACAGTTTCATGATAAAGTAGTCAATAGCTTCTGGGAGAGAAAGGGGATTTATTTTCCTCTGCTTCTTGAAGTTATTGTGGCCTTGAAGACCTGGGGAGCCATCTGAGGGCTAGCACTCCAAATTTACACATTTATGTATGCTTCTCTTCTGTCAGGGATAGAAAGAAAGATATAGGTAGCGGTGATGATTACGATTTATCATCATCATCACCATCATCATAGGAACATTTATCCCATTTTAAGCAAAGCATCCAAGCACTCGTACCTATCACATGAACTCGAATAGCAGTATTTCTTTTATCCTTCTGACACACATTGTCACTTAAAATATCTTTCGTTGATGACTTGAACGACGTCTAATGCCAAACATCCATGTAGGCACTTGAGCTGTGATTCAGTCCTTCCGCTCATATTCCACGGATCGAAAGAGACTTTTAGTCTTCCACACATACTTCCTTCCCGGAGGGGTTTCTAAATTTCTCAACTTACATCAATGGGAAGAGTCGGTATTTTATTTTCTTTTAGTCTCCGTTCAGTACCACATATAGTTCTTTTAGTCCTCACACCACACATGTGGTACTTGAACGGCGGATTCTTTTCTCTTTCTTCCTAGTTTCATTTTAATGGTCCCCGTCTACGGATAAGTTGTTAGAAGAGAGAAAAAAGAGTGTATATTTCAGCAGGCTGAGAAGTAGATATTTATAAACATGCTCGGCGTGAGATAAAGGGTTGACTTGCTGTAAAATGGCGACACGCATCATCGGCATCATCGTCAACAAGGTATACTTCCCCATGGGCTGTAGCACACCACCTATTCCCCACATACAAATACAAGTGTTCGACTTTGTTTTAACTTGGTCACCAACGATTTAGCCAGACTCCAAAACTTAAACATGAATGTCTTCTCTCTTCCTTTGGTCTACCTACTACTACTATAGTAAGGAGTTGTATGTATGCGAAACAAATCACAAAGTGAGAAAGAATGGGATTCCTTGCAGGAGTATCTCGACACGAGAGAAACGTCGTAGTGGAAGCGATGATGCGCGCCGTGATCACCGTATGCATAATCTACTTAGCTGAAGATGATGATGCTGTTGCACATCTGGTACTCAAAGCTCACACATGACACCTCAACGTATCTGTTTTAGTCCCCTTCCAAAATTGTACATGCAGTCTTGCATGCTGGTTTTTAATCCTGTTTCTACCACCCAGGACTTGTGTGAGGAATGGATCTCGGCATGAGAAATAGGTGTCTGACTATAGATGTAGTTGGCGTAAATGAGAAGGAACGATGGAAGCTGTGATGGTGGTGATGATGATGAAGAAGATGATGATGCGTATCATAATCGTCATCGCTCATTTATAGTCTATATCTTCTACAATTCATATTCTTGCGGATACTTTTTCAGACCACTCACAATCCACAATCCACAATCTACATACTCCTATCTGGGGTCATCAGATAGCCCCGACATATACATCGCCTACTTCCTCTTCCTACCCTCGCCCTTCTTCTGTGCACCCGACGCCGTTGCCTCAGCCTTTTCCTTTGCCTTCTTTACTTTCCCTTCATCTGGAACCTTCAGCCCGCGCTCCGCTCCCGCCGGCGCAGCAAGCGGCTGATTCGCCTTCTTCTCCTCTTCCTCTTCCTCATCGCCACCCTGTCCAAACTCGTTCACACGCGAGTAATCCACCTTGTATACCCACGTCTGATACAGATATACAAAGAAGATAACATCGTCTCTCAGCGTCGCCAGACGATGCAGTGTAGGCATCTTAATGGTGAACGCAAAGAGATCGTCGATGAAGGTGTTTAGAAACTTATAGGTCATGGCGCGACCCGGCATGTGCGCGACGCTCTTCAAGCGATAGTTGATGTATAGTGAGGGAACCATCATGAGGAAGCCGTAAGCGTACACGGAGCCGACTAGGGTGGTGATGATGAAGGAGTACCAGCTCTTATGCGTGTCATAAATGAGAGAGTAGACGGCGTAGGCAGCGAGCAAGGGGATGGCGACCCAGGTGAGGTATTTGAATGCGATTTCATCGTACTCTTCTGTCTTCTTCTCTGTCTCGGAAAGCACGTGTTTGTCTTCGAAAACAATAGTGTACGGGATGTAGGAGCCTGGAGGAGAAGGACGCACGCGGACGTTGACCGT